>CAWUFW010001228.1:2425457-3031822 GCA_963921515.1 Calotriton arnoldi
GTGCTCCGTGGGTAGAGACTCTTCAAAGTCCTAGATCTCAAAGGGTTTTGTCCTAGTCCTCTTTTAAGTGTCCCTTTCCTCTATTTTCCCGATCCCGACTTTCTCCATAGAAGTTAACGGCGTATCGCGGTTGTGTATTTACACTGCACGCGTCTCCCGTGGGTCCCCTGTGTCACTACCTTGGGTGGTTCCTTGTGGTCCAAGCACTTCTAGAGGCTCTAGGCCTAGTGTCTAGTTCAGTCGTGGTTCGCATACCACTTTATTGGTATATGGTTTGGTACGCCCCTAGGGCCCAAACGTATATTTGTGCTATTACTGTGATTTAAGATCTTATAACCTATGTACTTCGAACTCTAGCCTCATAAAGAGACTAGAGGGGTGTGTTTAGTAATAAATACATATATTTTGAATATATACCTGGTGTGGTGCTCTTTCATTTGGTCACTCAAGAGATTATAGACTGGTAAAACAAGCTGCTTTACATTCCTTCAAGACTTAGCCTGAAGGCTGCTCTCCATAGCTACCACTAGGATAGCTTTCAATAAGGTTGTCTTTAACCTATCTACCATAAGAGTCGATTTGGACTGGTGCAAGGTGCCCACTATAATTAGTGGACAGCATATGCCAGGCCAACTTCTCACATGGACGTTTGTGGGTGATGTTTGTTTTGAAGGTGAAGTGGATGCAGGGATGGTCCGTCCATGGGAGTTCTGAGGTTTGGCTGAAGGTGATGGAGTTTCCTGCTGTGAAGATGGGGTTGAGGGTGTGTCCTGCTGAGTGTGTGGGTTCTGGTACGATCTGTTTGAGTCCGATGTTGAGGAGGTTGTCCAGGAGGGAGGTGGAGTTCTGGTCTTGGAGGTTGTAGAGGTGGAAGTTGAGATCTCTCAGCAAGGTGTAGTCGGTGGAGGTGATGGCTTGCGGGGTGATGATGTCGGTGATGGAGTCAGAGAAAGGTACGTCAGGTTCAGGGGGTCTGTAGGTGAGGGTGCCTCAGAGGAAGGCGGTCGAGTTGGTCTGTATCTTGAAGTGGATGTTTTCCATCAGGTCTGTGGGCCCGTCGGTGTAGGTGCTCAGTCGAAGGTTGCACTTGTGAGCGATGGCGATGCCTCCTCTGGGGCGGTTGGGGCCGTCCTTCTGGGTGATCTTGTACCCTTCAGGGATTGCAATCACGATGTCAGGTCCTGAGGCGGCGTTCGTCCAGGTTTCGGTAAGGAAGGCAACATCAGAGGTGGTGCTGTCGAGGAGGTCCCAGATTTCCACAGCATGTCTGTGGAGGGAGCGGACGTTGAGGAGGATGCATTGCAGGGTTTGGGGTGCGATGGAATTGTTGCTGGAATGTGGAGGTGGGTCCTGGGACTCGGCGAAGGAGAAGGAGTGGTGGCAGTGTCGGCAGGTGAAGGGTCCGTGAGTATCGATAGGTGAAGAGAGCTTGCAGTTATTGTTCTTGCCGACGTTGAGTGCGTAGAGAGCTAAGAAGCTGTAGCGCTGGTGGGTCAGAGGACCAGGGTTCCTGGCGCTGGTCAGGTCACGGATGGGCTTGCCTTTGGTGCACCAGCAGCGTGCCCGCTGTAGGTGGGGTTGGGGAGAGGGAGAGGGCAGGACAGCTGGGAGGCAGGAGCGGGAACATGTGGGGGGAGGGGCTGTGGGGGCAGCAGCGGAGGGGAAAAGTAAACAGTGCAGAACGGGAAAGAAATGAAAAGGCTGAGAAAGGGAAAAGGAGAAATGAAAAAAACAAAAAGGAAAAAGGAGAAATGCAAATGCCAAATGGAGAAAAGGAGAATGCAAGGAAGCGGGCAGGCACGGGCACGGAGTGCAGAGGCAGGTACTGGGCCTCGAACAGCGGTCAGTGGTCAGAGGCAGGAGAGGCACTCATTGCATAAGTACATGGATAGTACATGAGAGATTGCAAGAGTGTATGCTTACTCCCTGATTGAAAGGATGAGTGCAAGGATAGTGCCTGGGTGATTGGATGAGTGCATGGATAGTACCTGAATGATTGTATGAGTGCATGGGTATTGCCTGAGTCATTTCATAACTGCATGGGAAGTGCCTGGATGACTGTATAAGTGACTGGGTAGTACCTGAGAGAATTCAACAGTGTATGCATAGTGCCTGAGTGAATGGTTGAGTGCAAGGATAGTGCGTGAGACATTGCATGTGTTCATAGGTAGTCTGTAAGTGAATGATTGAGTGCAAAAGTAGTGTCTGAGTGATTGGATGAGTGTGGTAGTAGAACCTTTTTACACCTTTTTTCACTATTCACCAATTACTCAGAATGTTGGACCTTGCTAAATTTAAAACAGCAACCCTTTCCGTGTCACTGTTTTAAGTCTCACAATGTTTCTGAAGGCATGCATGTGTGTCTGTGCCTTTCGCTAGTGACATGATACATAAAAAGAAACATACAAATAGTAGAATACCACTGTTTCAGACCGCATGCTCTCTAAATTTGTGTACAAGAAGGTGTATGTATTCCTTTGTGCTCATAATACAGGGAACGTGGGTATTGGATAGTCTATTTGACGAGCTCTATACTAAACCTGGGCGGAGTTCACAGAGTTCCGCTACGCGAAACTCAGCGAAGTGCAAAAAAACTCTGCCGCACTACGCGAAGTTCCGCGAGCGGCGGAGTGCGTTAGATAAATGCTGTTCACAATGATTTTCAGTGCCACATGCTTGTCCGCACTGGACAATCATCGCGACCGGCAAGAGGGCGCTGCTTCCTTTTCTGCCGCTCGAGTAGATTTTTACCCGAGCGGCAGCTTTCTGAAGTGAACGGACAGTTTCTCAACGTGAGCGGGCGCGAGCATACGCGACCACTCGCAATGAGAAATGTGACCGCCCGCGTTGAGAAATCTAGCCGGGAGGTTGATTTTCCACGCTCACAATCGCCAACTTGTTGTTGACGATCGCAAACGAGGAAAAATCTCGCCGGGAGGTGGATTTTTCGCGCTCGCTCTCACCAACTTGGCGTTGACGAACGCGAGCGAGGAAAAAAACTCCGCTTCACTGCGCGAAGCAGAGTTTTTCAGAACTCTGCAAGCTCCGCGTAATGCGGAGCGCGGAAAACTCAGCAATCTCAGCGAGTGGAGCAGAGTTCACCGCCCAGACCTACTCTATAACACCTATATACATAAGACATGTCTGCCTCTGCAAGCAAATTAGAGAGCAGAACTAAGAACATTTGTCCACCTGTAGGAGAAGTGTGGCTCAATGGTTAGAGCGGCAGACCCTGATGCAGAGATCTGGCCCGGGACCCGGGTTCAATTCCCGCCTCGGCGGGTCTTGGGCTCAATTTCCTCGGACCTGATAATTCTCGCCTCGGTGCCTATTCTAATCATGGGTCCCACTCTGCAACTCTGGGCAATAGCTTGCTTAATCTCCACAACGGCCCCACCAGCGCTGGGATGCCTGGCTTCACCTTGGGGGTGCCCAGGAGTGGACATCTCACAGGGAATAGCCAGGAAGGGTTCCACAGCGGTATGCGTATAGCGCCAGGACGCCTCTGTTGGGGGCAGCAGTGCGCTTTACAAGTACGAATTTCATTTCATTTCATTCATTTCATTCATTCAGGAGAAGCTACCAGCTTCTGATGCTAGCATCTTCAGATGCATAACACGTGTGAGAATACATATACAAATAGACACATATCTCAGTCACAAGAGCACGCAGAACTTTAAACTTGACACAGTACATTTCCAGTTTCAGACACCTACATTTATACAACCTACTTTGAGTATACCTTTCCACAGACTGATACAAAATAGCCTAATCACTAATCCCTCTGCCAACATGTCTTGAACCTCACTTTTCTATTGCAGCTTCATTTTTCACCGACTGCTCAGAATGTTAGACCTGCAAATCCTCCCCATGTCACTGTTATAAGTCTAACATATTTCAAACATCACATTTCTCTAATGGTTTGCAAGCTTTATAATAATGCATTACAAACTTAAAAATATCACTACAAACACTGAACCACTCCTATGCAATACATAACACACCTTACACTTTTGTAACTCACCTCTGAAATACTATTGCAGAATATAAAAATGTCAGAAACTCCTTAAAGATTTTCTTTCCAACACAATAAATGTGGTGCAGCACTTTCAACACGGTAAAACCAGTAATGGCAAACTTTCCCTCTCTTTTTTCACACAAATGAATGTAAGTAACAAATCAAAATGTTCCCTTCAGTTTTTCAAATTCTAAAACCCATTTCTAATGGTTACACATATTAACGCTTTATTACTCTCTTCCAAAAGTACCCAATATGCTTGTGTAATTTATTGGAGTCGCGACTCCACCGCGGTGCCACAGTTCAGCATCGCGATGGAGCTGCCAACCCTTACGAGAGTTCAAAAACCTATTTCCAATAACACCAGTATTATTTTTTAAGAACACACCACTTCTAGACATAGTACTGATTTGGAAAATTTTACTTTAGTAGCATATCACTTATTTATAAGTTAGCATTTCATATTTTAAAACCACAATTAAGTTTCAACCCTTCCCCCATTCTGTTTAATCCTAGTTTCCATAGTAACACTTTCTGCAACATTCAACTGTACCAGAAGGTCACAAGTTCAACATATTTTCAAATTCAGCACACTGGCTTACAAATGCAAATAGCAGGTGTGGTTGACTTTTGCAATATATTAGCTTATCCTATCTACTGTACCTTTCAAACATTTTTCAATAACCATTCAGTAAGATGCTTGTTCAGGAAAGTAACATGCATCCTATTTTTTAAGTACACAATGTTTATGTACAACCAATCACTTATCTGCTTTTTTTAAAACAGCATCTTCTCCACCATTTTAGAAACCTCTCATTCTTCCAACTGATTTACTCAGCTACAGACGTCTTTTGATTCCTTCCACACATCCCTTCAAAATGCTTACTGTATGGATTGTAGGCCACAGCTATGTTTCCTGGGGCAAATGGTATGCTGAAAGCAGAGGTATTGACAAAGACCTAGGTTTGCTAAATTTGGATATTAAATGGTTTGCACAGAGAGGATTAAAGTGGCAGCAATTGATGCCTTTGGTTAAAACCTTTTTGCATCTCCAACCCCCTGACCTCATGATTGTGCACTGTGGTGGCAATGACCTAGGCACATTGACTGGGGTAGGGCTGGAAATCCTAATGAAGGATAACTTTGCACAACTGATGTTGCTTTTCCCTCAAACTGTCTATGTATACTCTAACATATGCCAAAGACAGAAATGAAAGTGGTCAAATCAATTCTGTCCACAGATTGAGAAAGCTAGTAAGCATGTTAATAAAGCTGTTTCCGCTTACCTCAGAGACCATAGGATGGGCTCCATCTATAACAACAATCTACGTTTTGATATGCATGACAACTACAGAAGTGATGGAGCTCACTTCACAGATGAAGGGAACAGAGAGTTTCTCAACAACCTTTAGCTGTGCATCCGCACTTACATGTAGCAGCAACAAAGTCATAATGAACACAACGGCTCTTGTTAGAGCCACCCTATAACCCAACAGTGAAAGATATATATTTTTTACCATATATATTCTTTTTAAATATTTTACGGAGTCGCAAACCCGTTGCAAATCCGCAAAACAAAAGCACAAATTCAATGTACTACAACACATTTTACTTTTCAAGTTTAACTTTTAATTTATATTTTTTTATATTATTTCTAAGTCTATCAATTTTAATGTGGTTATTATCTCACTAGCTCTATAAAAAAGTTCACAACTGCAACACTACCTTCTGAATTGTATACTATTTAATTATTTATTTAAGGTGGATCTGCAAACGTTTCACTGGGGGTCGCGCTGGGAGCAGCGACAGGTTTGTGACTCCTACCACTAGAGAAGAAAAAAATTATTTAATGCCCCCCACTTCCATAGGCTGATTTTGGCCCCGGGGACCCCATCCCCCGGGGCCCTGCCATTTTTGTTCTTCTGTTCATTTTTTTATGGAAGAGGGGCCATGTGGCTCCCTTTCCCTGTGCCACTTTTGCCCCCGGGGACCACATCCCTGGGGAATGGCCATCTTTTAAGGGACCTCAGGGGGAGCCTGAAGGCACCCCGCAGTCCCGACCGGCTCCCACATCCTGTGGGGGCCAGCATTGTTTTTTACCCCCAGGGAGCTGCTGACATGCAGCTCCCTGAAGGAAAAAGACAAAGGGGCATATTATCAAGAACGACGTTAAAATTATCGCCGCTTTAGCGGCAGAAAACTGCTGCTAAAGCGGCGATAATGGGCTTGATAATATGCCCTGGAGAATTCCAATAGAAGCCCATGTTGACACTAGAACATGGGCTTCTATTGGAATTCTCCAGGGCATATTATCAAGCCCATTATCGCCGCTTTAGCGGCAGTTTTCTGCCGCTAAAGCGGCGATAATTTTAATGCCGTTTCTTGATAATATGCCCCAAAGTGCTCCACTGTGAACAAGTGAGAGCAAAATGCTCTCACTTGTTGACAGTGGAGCACTAGTTTGCAATGGGATGGCGAGAGCAATGCTCTCGCCTCCCATAGCAAACTGCGATGTCCCGGGGGTGGGCACCCGAGACATTGCTGGAGCCAGCCCTGGGGCCATGGAGGGCTCCACGAGGAGAGGCGCACTGCCCCCTTCAAACATATTTAAAGCCCCAGGGAGGTGGTAGTCCCTGGGGCCAGGGGTCTGCAACGGACGCCCACATTCAATTTATGTATGCCCTGGGGAAGTGGTGGCCCCTGGGGCAGTGTGGGGGATCTAGAGCCCCACCCACACTTCTTTTTTTAAAACATTGCCCGGGGACGTTGAGATCTCAGAGGCTGCGGGGGGCACATGGCCCCTCTGCATTTAATAGCTATAGCCCCGGGGAGGTGGTGGTCCCTGGGGCAGCAGGGGGGCCATTTGCCCCCCGCTTTTACAGACTTTCGCCCCGGGAAGGTTGTGGTCCCTGGGGCAGCGGGGGCCACCACGGGTCCCCTCATGATAATTTGGGATTGCCCCTGGGACCTGGCCCATCCGGGGGCTTAAAAGAAATGAAGTGCAGGAGATCGTGCTTGGTTTTTTGAAAATGTTCGGCGGGATTCGGGCACCCTGCGCAAATCCCGCCGAATTTTTTTTTTTTTTTTTTTTTTAAATGCTTTTTTGGGCCCTCTTGGGCCCTGGGGGACCCCTGAGCAGGCCTGGGGGTCAGAGTGTTTCTAACATGCCCCCCTTTTCTTCTTTTTTTACCTTTTTTCTTGTGACTCAGTTCAACCGAGACACAAGATGGCTGCCAACACTTCCTGGTTAGAAGTGTTGGCAGCCAATCAGATCTCAGGCAAGAGATCGGGAGGGTTTGTGGATCCTTCGCGGTGAAATATGGTTATCTGTAAATCTTTAAATTTCTCAAAAACTACTGAACGGATTTACACCATTTAACAAAAAGAGTGCACTCTGGACCAAGAGCTAGCTTTCTGCCAAATTTGGTATAATTCCGTTCAGCAGTTCGGCTGTAGCTGCGTCAACAATTTCCTGTGGAAATTAACATGGAGAAAAAACATTTTGGGACCCCCTTTTACTCGCCCCCCACTTGACAAATCACCCCAAAACGTGCAACACAAGAGCTGAAGTGAGCGGGCCATTAGTTTTCAAAATTTCGCAAAGATTCGTCAAATGGTGCCAAGGATATTGGCAAAAGAAAAATTGCTTTTTGAATAGAAACAAGGTCTTAAGTATAACTACCTACTGGCGACCACCAGTAGATTATATATATATTCACTGAAAGAACCATAGGTTTCAGGCCTGTTATAGTTAGGGTTTAGCATTTAAAAAACCTTTGAAATTCACTGAAAAAACCATAGGTTTTAGGGAAAGTTATAGTTAGTTGGACATTGCACTCGTACAAAACCTGTGAAATTCCCCCGTTATAGTTAGTTCAGCTAACTATAACTCGTGCCCCCGCAATGCACTGCTGATGACGTCACATATTACATCACTCATGACATGGTCAGTGACATCACTGATGACACCACTGATGACATCACTGATGACATCTAAAATGACATCACTGATGACATCATCCAGTGACTGTGTGTTTGTGTAAAGTTTAAATATGTTTAATATATATAGGGAAAGGCATATTGAAGAATGAGTGGGTGTATAAGCGTCTGAATGGATGATTTAGTAGGTGCGTGACTGAGTCTATAAGTGAGTGATTAAACGTATCTTACTGGATGCATGGGTGAGTGACTAAACTGTGTGAATGTCTGTATCCGTCTGTCTGTTGTTCTGTAAGCAGCTGCATGGGTTTCTGACTAGCTAAATGAGTGTCTATATGGGTTATGTATTGGTTCTCTGAGTATCTGTATGGGTGCCTCAGTGTTTGTGTGGGTGGGGTGTGTGTGACTCTGTGCATAGATGTGTGAGTGGGTGATTCACTGGGTGCATGGTTTCAAGAGTCTGTATGGGTGGGTGAGTGTGTGTATGGGTGTGTTAGTGATTGAATGTATATCTCAGTGGTACATGTGTGAGTAACTACATATGTGAAAGGCAGTATATATGTGTGTTGGAGTATATAAATGGCTATAAGTGAGAGTGTGTGATTGTGAGAGTGGCTATATGGATGAGTGTGTGCTTGCATCAGTGATTGCATAGGAGCGTAAGAATGTGCTAGTATTTTTATGAGTAAGTGAGCTGGTGTGTATAACTGTATAGGTGAGTAAATGGGAGTGTGATTAATTATTAGCATGACTGACTAGGTGTGTGAGTATCTCTATGGATGAGTTGCGTTGTGTGAGTGTTTATATAGGTGTATGAGTGCATATGATAGTCCTGTACTGAGTGACTGTAAGTATGAGTGACTGTACGGGTGAGTGAGTAGATGTGTGTGTGTAGACCTAAGAATCAGTGAGTGGGTATGTACTTATTGGTATTGGAGTGTGTATGGTTTTGAGAATGGCAGTCTGTAATTTAGAGTGGGTGTATCAAAAGTTATATTAGGGTGTGAGAAGATGCATTAAATTCTCACATGGATGATGTCATCAGTGATGCCATTTGAGATGTCATCAGTGATGTCATCAGTGATGTCACTGACCATGTCATGAGTGATGTAATATGTGACGTCATCAGCAGTGCATTGCGAGGCGCGAGTTATAGTTAGCTGAACTAACTATAACGGGAGAATTTCACGGGTTATGTACGAGTGCAATGTCCAACTAACTATAACTTTCCCTAAAACCTATGGTTTTTCAGTGAATTTCAAAGGTTTTTAAATGCTAAACCCTAACTATAACAGGCCTGAAACCTATGGTTTTTTCAGTGAATTTCAAAGGTTTTTTAAATGCTAATTCCTAACTATAACATGTCTGAAACCTATGGTTTTTTCAGTGAATTTCAAAGGTTATGTAAATGACAATTTTTAAATGTATTAATTGTTATATATTTTTTTATACTGATTTACTACATTTTTTTAAACTATTTATTTTTAGATGTTTTATTTTTTAAATTACATTGTAATTACATTATACATTACATTACAAAATATACTTTCTCAGAATGAATTACTTTAGTTTAAATACTTTGCAAATAGGCAATAGACTTTTAAGTACAGTAGTTACAGTTGTTGCAATGGGCAACACAATTTCAAACACAATGCAACATTGAGCTCAATGTGAATTTCTAGCTAAATGCAATTAGTTACTTTATGGATTACTTTTCTAACCACAGGACTGGATCCTAGATTCAGTCCTGGGACATCTCCTGTAAACAGTTGAGTTAAAGCGTTTTGGTTACAGTAGTGATTTTTAAGGAATATTATTGTATTTTAAAAGTTGACACTTAGAAACTTTTTCACATAGAATCACCAATGTTATCCTATGGGAGGAAATTCACTTAGCAGGTAAGTAGTGTTATCGTTACTTTTTCTTACTCAGTGGTGGATCCTGGATCCAGCACTGGTGCATCTCCTGTAAACAGTTGAAAGAATGCGTTTAAGTAATACAGGCAATTTTTAAGGAATATTTGTAGTTTGTGAAAATCAACACTTTGAAACTTTTCTGCGGAAGGAAATATAAGTTACTGGTAAGTACGGTTAAAATTACTTTTCAGGATCAGTACTGGGCTGAAAGATGCAGCACTGAGGTCTCTCCTGATAACAGGTGAGTAAATCGGAATTCGTATTTCGGCTGATTTTAGAGGAATATTATAAAGTTCCAAAACTCCACACTTAGAAGAATTTCCAAGTGAAACCAGTCAATGATATCCTATGGAAGGAAATTCAAGTTACTGGTAAGTACGGTTAAAATTACTTTTCAGGATCAGTACTGGGCTGAAAGATGCAGCACTGAGGTCTCTCCTGATAACAGGTGAGTAAATCGGAATTCGTATTTCGGCTGATTTTAGAGGAATATTATAAAGTTCCAAAACTCCACACTTAGAAGAATTTCCACGTGAAACCAGTCAATGATATCCTATGGAAGGAAATTCAAGTTACTGGTAAGTACGGTTAAAATTACTTTTCAGGATCAGTACTGGGCTGAAAGATGCAGCACTGAGGTCTCTCCTGATAACAGGTGAGTAAATCGGAATTCGTATTTCGGCTGATTTTGAGGAATATTATAAAGTTCCAAAACTCCACACTTAGAAGAATTTCCAAGTGAAACCAGTCCATGATATGCTATGGAAGGAAATTCAAGTTACTGGTAAGTACGGTTAAAATTACTTTTCAGGATCAGTACTGGGCTGAAAGATGCAGCACTGAGGTCTCTCCTGATAACAGGTGAGTAAATCGGAATTCGTATTTCGGCTGATTTTAGAGTAATATTATAAAGTTCCAAAACTCCACACTTAGAAGAATTTCCAAGTGAAACCAGTCAATGATATCCTATGGAAGGAAATTCAAGTTACTGGTAAGTACGGTTAAAATTACTTTTCAGGATCAGTACTGGGCTGAAAGATGTAGAACTGAGGTCTCTCCTGATAACAGGTGAGTAAATCGGAATTCGTAGTTCGGCTGATTTTAGAGGAATATTTGTATGTTTCAAAAATCGACACTTAGAAACTTTTTCAGCAAAAAGCAGACAATGATATCCTATGGAAGGAAATTCAAGTTACTGGTAAGTACGGTTAAAATTACTTTTCAGGATCAGTACTGGGCTGAAAGATGCAGCACTGAGGTCTCTCCTGATAATAGGTGAGTAAATCGGAATTCGTATTTCGGCTGATTTTAGAGGAATATTATAAAGTTCCAAAACTCCACACTTAGAAGAATTTCCAAGTGAAACCAGTCAATGATATCCTATGGAAGGATATTCAAGTTACTGGTAAGTACGGTTAAAATTACTTTTCAGGATCAGTACTGGGCTGAAAGATGCAGGACTGAGGTCTCTCCTAATAACAGGTGAGTAAATCGGAATTCATAGTTCGGCTGATTTTAGAGGAATATTTGCACAATGGTGAAGGGAGGGCGGGGCCTGAGGTGACATCTGTGCAAACGCGCCCCGTGGCACGTTTTAAGTTGGGGGATTAAGTCCCCTTGAATCATGAGGGTCCCTGGGGTCCAACTGGCCCACCCTGTACCTCCAGTATGCGCCAGGAGCTGCGTTGCAGAGAGGTGTTCAGAGGCCACGCCCCTTTTTGCACCTCTCTGCAACGCAGCTCTGTGGCGCTTTCTGGACGTACCTGGTGGGCTAGTTCGCCCCAGGGACCCTCAGGATTGAAGGGGATTTCATTCCCCATCTTAAAATGCGCCACGGGGCCTGTTTGCACACATGTCACCTGAAGCCCCGCCCCTCCCTTCACCACTGTGCAAACGTTCCCCGTGGCGCGTTTTAAGTTGGGGATTAAGTCCCTTGAATACTGAGGGTCCCTGGAGTCCAATTAGCCCACCATGTACCTCCAAAAGCGCCACAGAGCTGCGTTGCAGAGAGGTGTAAAAGGGGCGTGGCCTCTGTACACCTCTCTGCAACGCAGCCCTAGCGCATACCGGAGGTTCCTGGTGGGCTAGTTGGCCCCAGGGACCCCCAGTATTCAAGGTGAATTACTTCCCCTTCTTAAAACGCGCAAGGGGGCGCGTTTGCAGACTGCTGCAAGGAGGGGGCGGGGCCTCGGCACGATGCCGGTCTTTTTTTTGTTGTTTTTTTTTTGTTGCTTTTTTCTGCCCAGGGGGTCCTTATGGGACCCCCTGAGCAGACCTAGGGGGTCAGGGTGTTTCTACCCTGCCCCCTTTGTGCGTTTGCGCACTTGTTTCTTGTGGTTTTTTAATTAGTGGGATCCGCGCACCCTAAGCGCATCCCACCGATTTTGAAAAAAATGCTTTTTCTGCCCAGGGGTCCTTGTGGGACCCCTGAGCAGACCTAGAGGGTCAGGGTGTTTCTACCCTGCCCACTTTGTGCGTTTGCGCACTTGTTTCTTGTGCTTTTTTTTTTAATCGGCTGGATCCGCGCACCCTAAGCGCATCCCGCTGTTTAAAAAAAAAAAAAACTTTTCTGCCCAGGGGTCCTTGTGGGACCCCTGAGGCAGACCTAGGGGTCAGGGTGTTTCTACCCTGCCCCCTTTTGCGCTTTGCGCACTTGTTTCTGTCCTCGGTTCTACCGAGGACAAAATAACTGCCAACACTTCCTGATTTGGAGTGTTGACAGCCACTTGACAGCCAATTAGCATGCAGCTCGTGATCGGGACGGTGCGCGTAGGGTGCGCTCAGGATACGCGGACCCTACTCGTCCATAGATATATATGTGACTTTACTTTTGATTTTCTCAGGAACTACTGAACGGATTTACACCATTTAAGCAAAAGGCACGACACTGAACCAAGGGCTACCTCTTTGCCAAATTTGGTGTAATTCCGTTCAGCAGTTCGGGCTGTAGCTGCGACTAAAGGTTCCTATGGAAAAATGAATGGGGGAAAACGCGTTTTGGGACCCCCCTTTTTTCTCGGCCCCCGCTTGACGAATCAACCCGAGACTTTCAGGGTAGGAGCGGAGCATAGCGCCCCAACAAGTTGGAAGCTTTCGCAAAGATTCGTCAACCGGCGCAAGAGTTATTTCAAATAGAATGTTGCGGATTTCCTATGGATAATAGGTCCTAACTATAACTATCTACTGGCGACCGCCAGTAGATAATATAAATATATATATATTACCTACTGGCGGTCGCCAGTAAGTAGTTATAGTTAGGACCTTTTAGCCATAGGAAAAATGTTTTTTGATTTGCCAATAACTTTGGCGCCGTTAGACGAATCTTCGTGACATTTTCCAAACTAATGACCAGCTCAGGCCAGCTCCTACCTTGAAAGTTTGGGGGTGATTCATCAAGTGGGGGCTGAGAAAAAAGGGGGGTCCTAAAACACGTTTTCCCAATGTTAATTTCCATAGGAATTTTGGAACAGGCTACAGTCCGAACTGCTGAACGGAATTACACCAAATTTGGCAAAAAGGTAGCTCTTGGTTCAGAAAGCAACTTTTTTTTCAAATGGTGTAAATCCATTCAGTAGTTCCTGAGAAATTCAAAAAATAAAAATATTGATATCTGTGCACCGGGGAGGGTTAGCGAACCCTCCCGAGCACGAGCTTCATTCTGATTGGCTGCAAACCAGGAAGTGTTAGCAGCCATCTTGTGATTCGGTAACCGAGTCACAAGAAAAGAGTAAAAAAAAAAGATGAAAAACAAGAAAAGGGGGCAGGGTAGAAACACCCTGACCCCCTAGGCCTGCTCAGGGGGTCCCACAAGGACCCCCAGGGCCAAACAAAGCATTTAAAACATTTTTTTTTAAAAATCGCCCGAATTCACGCTGAGTGCGTGAATCCGGCCGAGTGGGCCAGGTCCCGGGGGCAATGTGGAATTATGTAGCGGGGGCCTCCACCACTGGCTTGTAAAACAATGTATGGGGGGGCTCCTGCCCCCCATGCTGCCCTGGGGACTGCCACCTCCCCGGGGCATTCATTATTATCGGCGGGGGGCCTTGTGGGCCCCCCCAAGCCCCGGGGACCTCCACCTCCCCAGAGCTTAAATTAATATAAAAAAGTGTGGGGGGCTCCTGCCCCCCACACTGCCCCAGGGACCACCACCTCCCTGGGGCATACACTAATTTAAATCCGGGGTTCGTAGTGGACCCCCGGCCGTGGGGACCACCACCTCCCGAGGGCTTTGAAAATGTTGGGAGGGGGGCCACACGGCCCTCCTCCTGGAGCCCTTGATGGCCCTGGAGACCGCCACCCCCAGGGCCGGGTCCTGCAATGTCCTGGGGTGCCCACCCCCTGGAAGTTGCTGTTTGCTATGGCAGGGCGGGAGCACGGCTCCCGCCCTGCTATAGCAAACACTGCTTTGCTTCGTTGAAGCGAGAGCAGGTTTCAACGAAGCAAAGCAGAATTGCTTTTGGGCAAGGGGAGCTATATGTTAGCAGCTCCCCTTGTCCAAAAGCAATGCCAGCTCCCGAAGGAGGTAGGGGGCCCGCAGGGACCGTGGGGGCATAGGGGCTCCCCCCACGGTCCCCAACGTGAGAGTCGGCCCCGGGGGATGGGGTCCCTGGGGCCAGAAGTGGCCCAGGAGGGGGCCACTTGGCCCCCCTCTCCTTTATTTTCAAATTAGTAAATGGCCAGGCCCCGGGAGATGGGGCCCGGGGCTGAGATCGGCCTAGGTAGGGGGGCTGCACGGCCCCCTCCTTAAAAAAATATTTTAAAAGGCCAAGCCCCGGGGGATGGGGTCCCCGGGGCCTATAGTGGCCCAGGGAAGGGGAGCCATGCGGCCCCCTTCCCTATAAATATTTTTTTTTAAACGAGGTCATGCCCCAGGGGATGGGGTCCCCGGGGACAAAAGTGGCCCAGGGAAGAGGAGCCATGCGGCCCCCTTCCCTTAAATATATACAAAAAAGGAGGCCATGCCCGGGGGATGGGGTCCCCGGGGTCGAAATCGGCCTCGGGAGGGGGGTCGCATGGCCCCTTCCTGTTTTTTTATTTATTTTTTAAAAAGGGTCAGGCCCTGGGGGATGGGGTCCCCAGGGACCCAAAAATACTAAAAGAAGGGGGGCCACACAGCCCCTCTTCTAAAAATATATTTTAAAAAAGCTGGCATCTCACTGGAGGCCCCACCCCCTCCCTGCACCACTCTGCAAATCCACCCCCTGGTACGTTCTAAGTTGGGGAATTGAGTCCCCTTGAATACTGAGGGTCCCTGGGGGCCAACTAGCCCACCAGGTACCTCCTGTAAGTGCCACACAGCTGGATTGCAGAGAGGTGGTCTGAGGCCACGCCCCTTTTACACCACTCTGCAAACGCGCCTCTTGGCGCACTGCTGGTGGGGCAATGAGGTCCTCTTGTGTCCTGAGGACCTCAGGACACAAGTGGACTTCATCCCCCAAGCAGCAGTGCGCCAGGAGGCGTGTTTGCAGAGTGGTGTAAAAAAGGGGGCGTGGCCTCGGACCACTCTCAGCAATACAATAATGTGTGGGGCTTACTGGAGGTACCTGGTGGGCTAGTTGGCCCCCAGGGACCAACATGAGGAAAGGGGACTTCCTCTGTTGCTTCTTTCTGCACCTTCCTTTGTCTTTCTGGACTTCTGTTGCCTCTTTCTGCATTTCTCTTGTTTCTTTCTGCGCCTTTCTTCCTCTTTCTGCATATGTCCTACCTATGTAGGCATAGTTTGAAATTAGCATTTAAAAACCTTTGAAATTCACTGAAAAAAACATAGGTTTCAGGGTCAGTATAGTTAGAAATTAGCATTTAAAAAACTTTTGAAATTCACTGAAAAAACCATAGGTTTCAGGGTCGTTATAGTTAGAAATTAGCATTTAAAAACCTTTGAAATTCACTGGAAAAAACATAGGTTTCAGGGACGTTATAGTTATTTGGACATTTTACTCATACAAAACCAGAGAAATACGGCCATTATAGTTAGTTGAGCTAACTATAACTCGCGCCCCAGCAATGCACTGCTGATGACGTCACAAATTACATCATTTATGACATGGTCAGTGACATCATTGATGACATCACTGATGATATCTCAAATGACATCACTGATGACATCATCCACGTGATAATCTGATGCACCTCCTCATACCCTAATATAACCTTTGATACAACCACTCTATAAAACAGACTACCATTTTCGAAACCATAGACACACCAATACCAGTTACTACATACCCACTCAGTAATTTCTTGATCTACACTCACATTGACTAATTCACCCAGACAGTCACTCATACATGCAGTCACTCATCAATAAAGCACTATCATATACACTCATATACCTATACAGACACTCACACACCACCACTCACCCATATAGTTACTCACACACCTAGTCAGTCATGCAAAGAAGCAATCACACTCCCATATACTCACCTATACAATTATAGACACACCACCTCACTTATTCATACAGATACTAACACACTTATTCTCTTATACAATCACTGATACAAGCACACACTCATCCATACAGCTACTCTCACAATCACTCACTCTCACATATAGTCATTTATATACTCCAACACTCACATATACTGCCTTATACATATGTAGTTACTCACACATGTACCACTGAGACATCCATTCACTCACCAACACATCCATACACACACTCACCCACCCATACAGTCCATCACAGATGTACTCTTGAACCCATACACCCAGTGAATCACCCCTCACACATCTATGCACAGAGTCACACACACCCACCTACCAACACAGACACTCAGGCACCCATGCAGATACTCAGACAATCAATCAATAACCCATATACAAACTGACAGACTGATACAGGCCTTTACACAGTTTAATCACTAACTCATGCAATCAGTAAGACACTTTTAATCACTCACTGACTCACAGTCAGTCATGCACCTACTAAATCATCCATACAGACACTCATACACCCACTCATTCTTCAATACACCTTGGCATATATATATATATATATTATCTACTGGCGGTCGCCAGTAGATAGTTATAGTTAAAACCTATTTTCCATAGGAAATCCGCAACATTCTATTTGAAATAACTCTTGCGCCGGTTGACGAATCTTCGCGAAAGCTTCCAACTTGTTGGGGCGCTCCGCTCCGCTTCTACCCAGAAAGTCTCGGGTTGATTCGTCAAGCGGGGGCCGAGAAAAAAGGGGGGTCCCAAAACACCTTTTCCCCATTCATTTTTCCATAGGATCCTTTCATTGCGGCTACAGCCCAAACTGCTGAACGGAATTACACCAAATTTGCCAAAGAGGTAGCCCTTGGTTCAGTGTCGTGCCTTTTGCCTAAATGGTGTAAATCCGTTCAGAAGTTTCTGAGAAAATCATAAATAAAATCACATATATATCTATGGCCGAGTAGGGTCCGCGTACCCTCCCGATCACGAGCTGCAAGCTAATTGGCTGTCAACACTCCAAATCAGGAAGTGTTGGCAGCCATTTTGTCCCTCGGTAGAACCGAGAGACAGAAACAAGTGCGCAAAGCGCAGAAAGGGGGCAGGGTAGAAACACCCTGACCCCTAGGTCTGCTCAGGGGTCCCACAAGGACCCCTGGGCAGAAAAAAGCATTTTTTTTTTTTTAATCGGTGGGATGCGCTTAGGGTGCAAGAATCCCGCCGAGAAAAAAAAAAGAAACAAGTGCGCAAAACGCACAAAGGGGGCAGGGTAGAAACACCCTTACCCCGTAGGTCTGCTCAGGGGCTCCCACAAGGACCCTCTAGGCAGAAAAAAGCATTTTTTTTTTTTAATCGGCAGGATGCGCTCAGGGTGCACGGATCCTGCCGAAAAAAAAAAATGCAAATTTGCCCCCGGGTGGCCCAAGTCCCGGGGGCATGCGGGGGTGGGTTTATTGTTTATGGGGGGGCCTCTAAGGCCCCCCAAGCCCCGGGGACCGCCACCCCCGGGGCTTTATAAAAAAAATGATGGCGGAAGGGCTGTGCGCCCTCCCGCTGCCCCGGGGACCGCCACCCCCGGGGCTGTTTTTTTAAAATTTTAAAACCTGTGTGGAGGGGCTCCAGCCCCCCCATACGCCCCGGGGACTGCCACCTCCCTGGGGCACTAAAGATTTAAATATGGGGGTCTGTTACGGACCCCAGAGCCCTGGGGACCACCACCTCCCGGGGCTTTGAACAAGTTGGGAGGGGGCCGCGCGTCCCCCCTCCTGGAGCCAGTGATGGCCCTGGGGACCACCACCCCCAGGGCCGGCTCCTGCAGTGTCCCGGGTGCCTACCCCGGGACACTGTAGTTTGCTATGACAGGATGGGAGCATCGCGGCTCCGTCCTGTCATAGCAAACTTGGTTTGCATTTTGAAAGAGAGAGCAGGAAACCTGCTCTCTCTTTCAAAATGCAAACTAACTGCTTTTCCACACGGGGAGCAGCATGTTAACTGCTCCCCATGTGGAAAAGCAATGCCGGCTCCCGCAGGAGGCGGAGAGCCGGCTGGGACTGTGGGGGATTGGGGACCCACCACAGTCTCCAACGAGAGGCCAGGCCCCGGGGATGGGGTCCCCGGGGCCATAAGTGGCCCGGGAGGGGGCCACGCAGCCCCCTCCCCAATTAAAAAAAAAAAAAAAAGGGCAAGGCCGGCCCCGGGGATGGGGTCCCCGGGGCCTTAAATGGCCTGAGGAGGGGGGCCATGCAGCCCACCTCCAAATATTTTTTTTTTTTAAATCAAAAAAGAGGGCATGCCCTGGGGGATGGGGTACCCGGGGCAAATAGAGGCCCAGGGAAAGGGGGCCACACGGCCCCCTTCCCATTTTTTTTTTTTTTTTTAAATGCTCAGGCCCCGGGGGATGGGGTCCCCGGGACCAAAAGTGGCCAAGGGAAGGGGGGCCACGCAGCCCCCCTCCCATAAAAAAAAAGGAAGAAAAAAGAAACAAAAAAACGGCATTGTGCCGGAGGCCCCGCCAGGCTCCCTGCAGCAGTGTGCAAACGCGCCCCCTGGCGCGTTTTAAGAAGGGGAAGTAATTCCCCTTGAATACTGGGGGTTCCTGGGGGCCAACTAGCCCACCAGGAACTTCCAGTATGCATCAGGGGGCTGTGTTGCAGAGAGGTGTACAGAGGCCACGCCCCTTTATACACCTCTCTGCAACGCAGCTCTGTGGTGCTTTTTGGAGGTACATGGTGGGCTAGTTCGACTCCAGGGACCCTCAGGATTCAAGGGGACTTAATCCCCAACTTAAAACGCGCCACGGGGCGCGTTTGCACAGTGGTGAAGGGAGGGGGCGGGGCTTCAGGTGACATGTGTGCAAACAGGCCCCGTGGCGCATTTTAAGATGGGGAATGAAATCCCCTTCAATCCTGAGGGTCCCTGGGGGCCAACTAGCCCACCAGGTACGTCCAGAAAGCGCCACAGAGCTGCGTTGCAGAGAGGTGCAAAAGGGGCGTAGCCTCTGAACACCTCTCTGCAACGCAGCTTCCTGGCGCATACTGGAGGTATGATTCAAGGGGACCTCAGGTCCCGCCCCCTCCCTTCACCATTGTGCAAATATTCCTCTAAAATCAGCCGAACTACGAATTCTGATTTACTCACCTGTTATCAGGAGAGACCTCAGTGCTGCATCTTTGAGCCCAGTACTGATCCTGAAAAGTAATTTTAACCGTACTTACCAGTAACTTGAATTTCCTTCCATAGGTTAACATTGACTGGTTTCACTTGGAAATTCTTGTGTGTGGAGTCTTGGAACTTTATAATATTCCTCTAAAATCAGCCGAACTACGAATTCCGATTTACTCACCTGTTATCAGGAGAGAACCCAGTGCTGCATCTTTTAGCCCAGCACTGACCTTGAAAAGTAATTCTAACCATACTTACCAGTAAATTGAATTTCCTTCCATAGGCTAACATTGACTGGTTTCACTTGGAAATTCTTCTAAGTGTGGAGTTTTGGAACTTTATAATATTCCTCTAAAATCAGCCGAACTACGAATTCCGATTTACTCACCTGTTATCAGGAGAGACCTCAGTGCTGCATCTTTGAGCCCAATACTGATCCTGAAAAGTAATTTTAACCGCACTTACCAGTAATTTGAATTTCCTTCCATAGGCTAACATTGACTGGTTTCACTTGGAAATTCTTGTGTGTGGAGTCTTGGAACTTTATAATATTCCTCTAAAATCAGCCGAACTACGAATTCCGATTTACTCACCTGTTATCAGGAGAGACCTCAGTGCTGCATCTTTTAGCCCATCACTGACCTTAAAAAGTAATTTTAACTGTACTTACCAGTAACTTGAATTTCCTTCCATAGGCTAACATTGACTGGTTTCACTTGGAAATTCTTCTAAGTGTGGAGTTTTGGAACTTTATAATATTCCTCTAAAATCAGCCGAACTACGAATTCCGATTTACTCACCTGTTATCAGGAGAGAACCCAGTGCTGCATCTTTTAGCCCAGCACTGACCTTGAAAAGTAATTCTAACCGTACTTACCAGTAAATTGAATTTCCTTCCATAGGATATTATTGCCTGCTTTTTGCTGAAAAAGTTTTAAGTGTCGATTTTTGAAACATACAAATATTCCTCTAAAATCAGCAGAACTACGAATTCCGATTTACTCACCTGTTATCAGGAGAGACCTCAGTGCTGCACCTTTGAACCCAGTACTGATCCTGAAAAGTAATTTTAACAGTACTTACCAGTAACTTGAATTTCCTTCCATAGGCTAACATTGACTGGTTTCACTTGGAAATTCTTCTAAGTGTGGAGTTTTGGAACTTTATAATATTCCTCTAAAATCAGCCGAACTACGACTTCCGATTTACTCACCTGTTATCAGGAGAGACCTCAGTGCTGCACCTTTGAGCCCAGTACTGATCCTGAAAAGTAATTTTAACCGTACTTACCAGTAACTTGAATTTCCTTCCATAGGCTAACATTGACTGGTTTCACTTGGAAATTCTTCTAAGTGTGGAGTTTTGGAACTTTATAATATTCCTCTAAAATCAGCCGAACTACGAATTCCGATTTACTCACCTGTTATCAGGAGAGACCTCAGTGCTGCATCTTTGAGCCCAATACTGATCCTGAAATGTAATT
The DNA here is from genome assembly GCA_963921515.1 of Calotriton arnoldi. NCBI lineage: Eukaryota > Metazoa > Chordata > Amphibia > Caudata > Salamandridae > Calotriton > Calotriton arnoldi. The sequence continues at coordinate 2,446,417 of CAWUFW010001228.1, forward strand.
TTAACCGCACTTACCAGTAATTTGAATTTCCTTCCATAGGCTAACATTGACTGGTTTCACTTGGAAATTCTTCTAAGTGTGGAGTTTTGGAACTTTATAATATTCCTCTAAAATCAGCCAAACTACGAATTCCGATTTACTCACCTGTTATCAGGAGAGAACTCAGTGCTGCATCTTTTAGCCCAGCACTGACCTTGAAAAGTAATTCTAACCGTACTTACCAGTAAATTGAATTTCCTTCCATAGGAATCCATTGCCTGGTTTTCAGCAGAAAAGTTTGTGTCGATTTTCACAAACTACAAATATTCCTTAAAAATCGCCTGTATGACTTAAACGCATTCTTTCAACTGGTTACAGGAGATGCACCAGTGCTGAATCCAGGATCCACCACTGAGTAAGAAAAAGTAACGATAACACTACTTACCTGCTAAGTGAATTTCCTCCCATAGGATAACATTGGTGATTCTATGTGAAAAAGTTTCTAAGTGTCAACTTTTAAAATACAATAATATTCCTTAAAAATCACTACTGTAACCAAAACGCTTTTACTCAACTGTTTACAGGAGATGTCCCAGGACTGAATCTAGGATCCAGTCCTGTGGTTAGAAAAGTAATCCATAAAGTAACTAATTGCATTTAACTAGAAATTCACATTGAGTTCAATGTTGCATTGTGTTTGAAATTGTGTTGCCCATTGCAACAACTGTAACTACTGTACTTAAAAGTCTATTGCCTATTTGCAAAGTATTTAAACTAAAGTAATTCATTCTGAGAAAGTATATTTTGTAATGTAATGTATAATGTAATTATAATGTAATTTAAAAAATAAAATATCTAAAAATAAATAGTTTAAAAAAATGTAGTAAATCAGTATCAAAAAAATAAATATAACAATTAATACATTTAAAAATTGTCATTTACAAAACCTTTGAAATTCACTGAAAAAAACCATAGGTTTCAGACATGTTATAGTTAGGAATTAGCATTTAAAAAACCTTTGAAATTCACTGAAAAAACCATAGGTTTCAGGCACGTTATAGTTAGAAATTAGCATTTAAAAAACCTTACAAATTCACTGAAAAAACCATAGGTTTTAGGGACAGTTATAGTTAGTTGGACATTGCACTCGTACAAAACCCGTGAAATTCCTCCGTTATAGTTAGTTCAGGTAACTATAACTCGCGCCCCCGCAATGCACTGCTGATGACGTCACATATTACATCACTCATGACATGGTCAGTGACATCACTGATGATATCACTGATGACATCTCAAATGACATCACTGATGACATCACTGATGACATCACTGATGACATCATCCATGTGATAATTTGATGCATCTTCTCACACCCTAATATAACTTTTGATACACCCACTGTAAATTACAGCCTGCCATTGTCAAAACCATAGACACTCCAACACCAATTACTATATACACACTCACTGATTCTTAGGTCTACACACACACATCTACTCACTCACCCGTACAGTCACTCATACTTATAGTCACTCAGTACAGGACTATTATATGCACTCATACACCTATATAAACACTCACACACCGCCACTCATCCATAGAGGTACTCACACACCTAGTCAGTCATGCAAAAATTAAGCACACACCCATTTACTCACCTATACAGTTATACACACACCAGCTCACTTACTCATACAAATACTAGCACATTCTTACGCTCTTATACAATCTCTGATACAAGCACACACTCATCCATACAGTCACTCTCACAATCACACACTCTCGCTTATAGCTATTTATATACTCCAACACTCACATATACTGCCTTATACATATGTAGTTACTCACACATGTACCACTGAGACATCCATTCACTCACCAACACATCCATACACACACTGACCCACCCATACAGTCCATCACAGATGTACTCTTGAACCCAAACACCCAGTGAATTACCCCTCACACATCTATGCACAGAGTCACACACCCCCACCTACCAACACAGACACTCAGGCACCCATGCAGATACTCAGACAATCAATCAATAACCCATATACAAACTGACAGACTGATACAGGCCTTTACACAGTTTAATCACTAACTCATGCATTCAGTAAGACACTTTTAATCACTCACTGACTCACAGTCAGTCATGCACCTACTAAATCATCCATACAGACACTCATACACCCACTCATTCTTCAATACACCTTGGCATATATATATATATATATTATCTACTGGCGGTCGCCAGTAGATAGTTATAGTTAAAACCTATTTTCCATAGGAAATCCGCAACATTCTATTTGAAATAACTCTTGCGCCGGTTGACGAATCTTCGCGAAAGCTTCCAACTTGTTGGGGCGCTCCGCTCCGCTCCGCTCCTACCCTGAAAGTCTCGGGTTGATTCGTCAAGCGGGGGCCGAGAAAAAAGGGGGGTCCCAAAACGCGTTTTCTCCATTCATTTTTCCATAGGATCCTTTCATTGCGGCTACAGCCCGAACTGCTGAACGGAATTACACCAAATTTGGCAAAGAGGTAGCCCTTGGTTCAGTGTCGTGCCTTTTGCCTAAATGGTGTAAATCCGTTCAGAAGTTTCTGAGAAAATCACAAATAAAATCACATATATATCTATGGCCGAGTAGGGTCCGCGTACCCTCCCGATCACGAGCTGCAAGCTAATTGGCTGTCAACACTCCAAATCAGGAAGTGTTGGCAGCCATTTTGTCCCTCGGTAGAACCGAGGGACAGAAACAAGTGCGCAAAGCGCAAAAAGGGGGCAGGGTAGAAACACCCTGACCCCCTAGGTCTGCTCAGGGGGTCCCACAAGGACCCCCTGGGCAGAAAAAAGCATTTTTTTTTTTTTTTAATCGGCGGGATGCGCTTAGGGTGCGAGAATCCCGCCGAGAAAAAAAAGAAACAAGTGCGCAAAACGCACAAAGGGGGCAGGGTAGAAACACCCTGGCCCCCTAGGTCTGCTCAGTGGGTCCCACAAGGACCCTCTGGGCAGAAAAAAGCATTTTATTTTTTTTAAATCGGCAGGATGCGCTCAGGGTGCGCAAATCCTGCCGAAAAAAAATAAATATGCAAATTTGCCCCCGGGTGGCCCAAGTCCCGGGGGCATGCGGGGGGTGGGTGTATTGTTTATGGGGGGCCCTCTAAGGCCCCCCAAGCCCCGGGGACCGCCACCCCCCGGGGCTTTATAAAAAAAATGATGGCGGGAGGGCTGTGCGCCCTCCCGCTGCCCTGGGGACCGCCACCCCCGGGGCTATTTTTTTTAAATTTTAAAACCTGTGTGGAGGGGCTCCAGCCCCCCACACGCCCGGAGACCGCCACCTCCCTGGGGCACTAAAGATTTAAATATGGGGGTCCGTTACGGACCCCAGAGCCCCGGGAACCACCACCTCCCGGGGCTTTGAACAAGTTGGGAAGGGGGCCGCGCGGCCCCCCTCCTGGAGCCAGTGATGGCCCTGGGGACCACCACCCCCCAGGGCCGGCTCCTGCAGTGTCCCGGGGTGCCTACCCCCGGGACACTGTAGTTTGCTATGACAGGATGGGAGCATCGCGGCTCCCGTCCTGTCATAGCAAACTTGGTTTGCATTTTGAAAGAGAGAGCAGGAAACCTGCTCTCTCTTTCAAAATGCAAACTCAATTGCTTTTCCACACGGGGAGCAGCATGTTAACTGCTCCCCATGTGGAAAAGCAATGCCGGCTCCCGCAGGAGGCGGGGAGCCGGCTGGGACTGTGGGGGGATTGGGGACCCCCCCACAGTCTCCAACGAGAGGCCAGGCACCGGGGGATGAGGTCCCCGGGTCCATAAGTGGCCTGGGAGGGGGGCCATGCAGCCCCCCTCCCCAATTAAAAAAAAAAAAAAGGGCAAGGCCGGCCCCGGGGATGGGGTCCCCGGGGTCTTAAATGGCCTGAGGAGGGGGGCCACGCAGCCCCCTCCAAATATTTTTTTAAAAATCAAAAAGAGGGCATGCCCCGGGGGATGGGGTCCCCGGGGCCAATAGAGGCCCAGGGAAGGGGGCCACGCGGCCCCTTCCCATTTTTTTAAAATGCTCAGGCCCGGGGATGGGGTCCCCGGGGCCAAAAGTGGCCAAGGGAAGGGGGGCCACGCAGCCCCCTCCCATAAAAAAAAGGAAAAAAAAAAAAAAAACAGCATTGTGCCGGAGGCCCCGCCCACCTCCCTGCAGCAGTGTGCAAACGCACCCCCTGGCGCGTTTTAAGAAGGGAAAGTTATTCCCCTTGAATACTGGGGGTCCCTGGGGGCCAACTAGCCCACCAGGAACCTCCAGTATGCACCAGGGGGCTGTGTTGCAGAGAGGTGTACAGAGGCCACGCCCCTTTATACACCTCTCTGCAACGCAGCTCTGTGGCGCTTTTTGGAGGTACATGGTGGGCTAGTTCGACTCCAGGGACCCTCAGGATTCAAGGGGACTTAATCCCCCAACTTAAAAGCGCCACGGGGCGCGTTTGCACAGTGGTGAAGGGAGGGCGGGGCTTCAGGTGACATGTGTGCAAACAGGCCCCGTGGCGCATTTTAAGATGGGGAATGAAATCCCCTTCAATCCTGAGGGTCCCTGGGGGCCAACTAGCCCACCAGGTATGTCCAGAGAGTGCCACAGGGCTGCGTTGCAGAGAGGTGCAAAAAGGGGCATAGCCTCTGAACACCTCTCTGCAACGCAGCTCCCTGGCGCATACTGGAGGTACAGGGTGGGCTAGTTGGACCCCAGGGATCCTCATGATTCAAGGGTACTTAATCCCCCAACTTAAAACGCGCCACGGGGCGCGTTTGCACAGATGTCACCTCAGGCCCCGCCCCCTCCCTTCACCATTGTGCAAATATTCCTCTAAAATCAGCCGAACTACGAATTCCGATTTAATCACCTGTTATCAGGAGAGACCTCAGTGCTGCATCTTTGAGCCCAGTACTGAAACTGAAAAGTAATTTTAACCGTACTTACCAGTAACTTGAATTTCCTTCCATAGGCTAACATTGACTGGTTTCACTTGGAAATTCTTGTGTGTGGAGTTTTGGAACTTTATAATATTCCTCTAAAATCAGCCGAACTACGAATTCCGATTTACTCACCTGTTATCAGGAGAGAACCCAGTGCTGCATCTTTTAGCCCAGCACTGACCTTGAAAAGTAATTCTAACCGTACTTACCAGTAACTTGAATTTCCTTCCATAGGCTAACATCGACTGGTTTCACTTGGAAATTCTTCTACGTGTGGAATTTTGGAACTTTATAATATTCCTCTAAAATCAGCCGAACTACGAATTCCGATTTACTCACCTGTTATCAGGAGAGAACCCAGTGCTGCATCTTTTAGCCCAGCACTGACCTTGAAAAGTAATTCTAACCGTACTAACCAGTAAATTGAATTTCCTTCCAAAGGATATCATTGCCTGCTTTTTGATGAAAAAGTTTCTAAGTGTCGATTTTTGAAACATACAAATATTCCTCTAAAATCAGCAGAACTACGAATTCCGATTTACTCACCTGTTATCAGGAGAGACCTCAGTGCTGCACCTTTGAGCCCAGTACTGATCCTGAAAAGTAATTTTAACCGTACTTACCAGTAACTTGAATTTCCTTCCATAGGCTAACATTGACTGGTTTCACTTGGAAATTCTTCTAAGTGTGGAGTTTTGGAACTTTATAATATTCCTCTAAAATCAGCCGAACTACGAATTCCGATTTACTCACCTGTTATCAGGAGAGACCTCAGTGCTGCATCTTTGAGCCCAATACTGATCCTGAAAAGTAATTTTTACCGCACTTACCAGTAATTTGAATTTCCTTCCATAGGCTAACATTAACTGGTTTCACTTGGAAATTCTTCTAAGTGTGGAGTTTTGGAACTTTATAATATTCCTCTAAAATCAGCCAAACTACGAATTCCGATTTACTCACCTGTTATCAGGAGAGAACTCAGTGCTGCATCTTTTAGCCCAGCACTGACCTTGAAAAGTAATTCTAACCGTACTTACCAGTAAATTGAATTTCCTTCCATAGGATATCATTGCCTGCTTTTTGCTGAAAAAGTTTCTAAGTGTCGATTTTTGAAACATACAAATATTCCTCTAAAATCAGCAGAACTACGAATTCCAATTTACTCACCTGTTATCAGGAGAGACCTCAGTGCTGCACCTTTGAGCCCAGTACTGATCCTGAAAAGTAATTTTAACCATACTTACCAGTAACTTGAATTTCCTTCCATAGGCTAACATTGAATGGTTTCACTTGGAAATTCTTCTAAGTGTGGAGTTTTGGAACTTTATAATATTCCTCTAAAATCAGCCGAACTATGAATTCCGATTTACTCACCTGTTATCAGGAGAGAACCCAGTGCTGCATCTTTTAGCCCAGCACTGACCCTGAAAAGTAATTCTAACCGTATTTACCAGTAACTTGTATTTCCTTCCATAGGAATCCATTGTCTGGTTTTCAGCAGAAAAGTTTCAGTGTCGATTTTCACAAACTACAAATATTCCTTAAAAATCGCCTGTATGACTTAAACGCATTCTTTCAACTGGTTACAGGAGATGCACCAGTGCTGAATCCAGGATCCACCACTGAGTAAGAAAAAGTAACGATAACACTACTTACCTGCTAAGTGAATTTCCTCCCATAGGATAACATTGGTGATTCTATGTGAAAAAGTTTCTAAGTGTCAACTTTTAAAATACAATAATATTCCTTAAAAATCACTACTGTAACCAAAACGCTTTTACTCAACTGTTTACAGGAGATGTCCCAGGACTGAATCTAGGATCCAGTCCTGTGGTTAGAAAAAGTAATCCATAAAGTAACTAATTGCATTTAACTAGAAATTCACATTGAGTTCAATGTTGCATTGTGTTTGAAATTGTGTTGCCCATTGCAACAACTGTAACTACTGTACTTAAAAGTCTATTGCCTATTTGCAAAGTATTTAAACTAAAGTAATTCATTCTGAGAAATTATATTTTGTAATGTAATGTATAATGTAATTATAATGTAATTTAAAAAATAAAATATCTAAAAATAAATAGTTTAAAAAATGTAGTAAATCAGTATCAAAAAATAAATATAACAATTAATACATTTAAAAATTGTCATTTACATAACCTTTGAAATTCACTGAAAAAATCCATAGGTTTCAGACATGTTATAGTTTGGAATTAGCATTTAAAAACCTTTGAAATTCACTGAAAAAACCATAGGTTTCAGGCACGTTATAGTTAGAAATTAGCATTTAAAAAACCTTACAAATTCACTGAAAAAACCATATGTTTTAGGGACAGTTATAGTTAGTTGGACATTGCACTCGTACAAAAACCCGTGAAATTCCTCCGTTATAGTTAGTTCAGGTAACTATAACTCGCGCCCCCGCAATGCACTGCTGATGACGTCACATATTACATCACTCATGACATGGTCAGTGACATCACTGATGACATCACTGATGACATCTCAAATGACATCACTGATGACATCATCCATGTGATAATTTGATGCATCTTCTCACACCCTAATATAACTTTTGATACACCCACTGTAAATTACAGACTGCCATTGTCAAAACCATAGACACTCCAACACCAATTACTATATACACACTCACTGATTCTTAGGTCTACTCACTCACCCGTACAGTCACTCATACTTATAGTCACTCAGTACAGGACTATTATATGCACTCATACACCTATATAAACACTCACACACCGCCACTCATCCATAGAGGTACTCACACACCTAGTCAGTCATGCAAAAAATTAAGCACACACCCATTTACTCACCTATACAGTTATACACACACCAGCTCACTTACTCATACAAATACTAGCACATTCTTATGCTCTTATACAATCTCTGATACAAGAACACACTCATCCATACAGTCACTCTCACAATCACACACTCTCGCTTATAGCTATTTATATACTCCAACACACATATATACTGCCTTTCACATATGTAGTTACTCACACATGTACCACTGGGACATACATTCACTCACTAACACACTCTTACACACACTTACCCACCCATACAGTCTATCACAGATGCACTCTTGAAACCATCCACCCAGTGAATCACCCACTCACACATCTATGCACAGAGTCGCACACACCCCACCCACACAAACACTCATGCACCCATACAGATACTCAGACAACCAATCAATAACTCATATAGACACTCATGTAGCTATTCACAAACCCATGCAGCCGCTTACACAGCAACAGACAGACGGATACAGACATTCACCCAGTTTAGTCACTAACCCATGCATTCAGTAAGATACGTTTAATCACTCACTTATAGAGTTAGTCACGCACCTACTAAATCATCCATTCAGACACTTATACACCCACTCATTCTTCAATACGCCTTTCCCTATATATATTAAACATATTTAAACTTTACAGAAACACACAGTCACTGGATGATGTCATCAGTGATGTCATTTGAGATGTCATCAGTGATGTCATCAGTGATGTCACTGACCATGTCATGAGTGATGTAATATGTGACGTCATCAGCAGTGCATTGCGGGGCGCGAGTTATAGTTACCTGAACTAACTATAACGGGGGAATTTCACGGGTTTTGTACGAGTGCAATGTCCAACTAACTATAACTGTCCCTAAAACCTATGGTTTTTTCAGTGAATATATATATATATATTCACTTAAAAACCATAGGTTTCAGGCACGTTATAGTTAGAAATTAGCATTTAAAAAACCTTAGAAATTCACTGAAAAAACCATAGGTTTCAGGGGCGTTATAGTTAGTTGGACATTTCACTCGTACAAAACCATAGAAATTCCCCCGTTATAGTTAGTTCAGCTAACTATAACTCGCGCGCCCGCAATGCACTGCTGATGACGTCACATATTACATCACTCATGACATGGTCAGTGACATCACTCATGACATCACTGATGACATCTCAAATGACATCACTGATGACATCACTGATGACATCATCCTTGTGATAGAGTGGCAGACCTCCTCTCACCCTAATATAACCTTTGATACACACACTCAAAAATACAAACTAACATTTTCAAAACAATGGACATACCAATACCAGTTACAACACACCTATTCAGTAATTCCAAGATCTACACACACATCCACTCATTCACCAACAGTCCCTATACAGTCACTCATACATGTACTCACTCATCATATGTACGCATACACCTATACATCCTGTTACACACAGCCACTCATCAATAGAGTTACTCACACACATAGTCACACATGCAAACAAAGTATCAAACATCCATTTACTTGCATATACAGTTATACACACACTACCACACTTACTTCTACAGAAACTTACACATACTTACTCTCTTAAACAATCACTTATAGAAACACCTACTTATTTGTACAGGAACTCTTCCAATCTCTCACTCTCACATATACTCACTTATATACACCAATACTCACATATACTAGTTTAAAACATATGTAGTTACTCATAAAGACACTATTGAGACAGTCATTCACTCACTAACACACCCATACACATACTCATCCACCTATACAGTCCTGCACACATGCTGTCTTCAACACATACAAACAGTGAGTCACTCATTCATGCATCTATGCACTAAGTAATACCCCCACCGAACCATACAGACACTCAGACACTCATACTGATTCTCAAAAACCAACTAATAACCCATATAGACACTCATGTAGCTACTCACCAACCCATGCAGCCACTTATACACAAAGTGAGAGACTGATACAGATATTTTCATATTTAAACGTTACTCACTAACCCATGTATTCACTAAGATACACTTAGTCAGTTATACAATCAATTTTACAAAACAATATCATCCATTTAGACACTTATATACCCATTTATTCTTCCATTGACCTTGAGATATACATATATAAAACATATTTAATTTTCAGAAAAACACACATTCACTGGATGATGTTATCAGTGATGTCATCAGTGATGTCATTTGAGATGTCATGAGTGATGTCATGAGTGATGTCACTGACCATGTCATGAGTGATGTAATATGTGACGTCATCAGCAGTGCATTGTGGGCGCGCGAGTTATAGTTAGCTGAACTAACTATAACGGGGGAATTTCTATGGTTTTGTACGAGTGAAATGTCCAACTAACTATAACGCCCTGAAACCTATGGTTTTTTCAGTGAATTTCTAAGGTTTTTTAAATGCTAATTTCTAACTATAACGTGCCTGAAACCTATGGTTGTTTCAGTGAATTTCCAAAGTTTTTTAAATGCTAATTTCGAACTATAACGTGCCTGAAACCTATGGTTTTTTCAGTGAATATATATATTTATTATACTATGTATACATGTGAAAATGTCTCGGTCCCCTGTTTGCCTCGGTGGCACGGAAAAAATGGGTGGAACTGACGTCAGCACGCCAACGAGGTTCTCTTATGGCTCCGATGACGTCATACGGTGTCGCGAGCGGAGCCGTGCTATTATGACGTCCTCGTTGACGTGGGAGAGCTAGGAAAGAATTTCCATGGAATGCTGGTGCAGGGGATATTCACCTAAGTGTTCAGGCTAGTCCTTTGGGAGCAACTGTTTATGTTGCCACTACAGAAACCGAAACCAGTGATCCGAGGGCAGAGGCCCTGCAGATGGCACACGAGGTGGGGTGCCCAGTCGTGTGCACCGGCGGGGCAGCGAAGTGACAAGCACCACAACCCATAAAAAAGGTAACGAGGGCACTGAATAACACAGGATCTTCTCTTTGTATCTGGCAGGAACAACGAAGTTAAAATGCCCTAGTACCAAAATGTAGAATTAGTGCTACAACGGTCTTCAAGAGGACCTGCGATGCCGCTTCTGCCTCCCGTACCCTGGAGGTGGCATATGGGTCACGTGGTACGGTCATACTGCGGTGGGATGCACACTCGTTGACCTCTCATGGCACTGCTCCACACTTCAGGGAGGACGCTTTCCATTAGCTATGTTTTCTGATGACATGTCGTGCCGGCCCCGTCCAACAACAGAACTCCTTTAGATCCAAACAGACTCTTCCACTCTCTCACCGGAAGTGAAACCAGGCCACGCGGACACTTTCACAATACAACAGCCGGGAATGCACTTTTCGGTTAAAAAAACACATTCCTTTCTCCTAATTAATCAAATAAACGTCTCACTGAAGAACAGGGGCCAGCTTCGATCGGTAAACAGCCCTTACAACGACTTTTTTACTTTGCGATACCATTACAACGCATGCATTACCACGCATGCGTTGTACATCACGAACTCATTACTACGCATTTTTTTAGAATGCATGGTCATTTACCACGCATGCCTTTACAACAAATTTTGTTGTAAAGGTATGTATGGTAAATGACCATGCGTTCTAAAAAACATGTAGACGATCCATGTCATTGTAAGGAAACAGAGGCTGTTCCGTTTCCTCACAACGACGTGCACCGCCCCTCAGAGACGACGTGAAGCAGGAACCACGAGGAGAGAGGAACCACGAGGAGTGAGAGGTAAGGGGGATTGGGCATGGGGTGGGGGTTTCTTTTCTAGGGTTTAGGGTAGTGCAGTGGTGTTTGGGTGGTGTAGGGGGTTGTGCTGGGGGTAGTGTTTTAGGGTTTAGGGTAGTGCAGTGGTGTTTGGGTAGTGTAGGGGGTCGTGCTGGGGGTAGTGTTTTAGGGTTTAGGGTAGTGCAGTAGTGTAGGGGGTCGTGCTGGGGGTAGTGTTTTAGGCTTTAAGGTAGTGCAGTGGTGTATGGGTAGTGTAGGGGGTCGTGCTGGGTTAGTGTTTTAGGTTTTAGGGTAGTGCAGTGGTGTTTGAGTAGTGTAGGGGGTCATGCTGGTGGTAGTGTTTTAGGGTTTAGGGTTTAGGGTAGTGCAGTGGTGTTTGTGTAGTGTAGGGGATCATGCTGGGGGTAGTGTTTTATGGTTTAGGGTAGTGCAGTGGTGTTTGGGTAGTGTAGGGGGTCGTGCTGGGGGTAGATTTAGGGTTTAGGGTAGTGCAGTGGTGTTTGGGTAGTGTAGGGAGTCGTGCTGGGGGTAGTGTTTTAGGGTTTAGGGTAGTGCAGTGGTGTTTGTGTAGTGTAGGGGGTTGTGCTGGGGGTAGTGTTTTAGGGTTTATGTTAGTGCAGTGGTGTTTGGGTAGTGTAGGGGGTAGTGCTGGGGTAGTGTTTTAGGGTTTAGGGTAGTGCAGTGGTATTTGTGTAGTTTAGGGGGTAGTCCTGGGGGTAGTGTTTTAAGGTTTAGGGTAGTGCAGTGGTGTTTGGGTAGTGTAGGGGTTCATGCTGGGGGTAGTGTTTTAGGGTTTAGGGTATGGCAGTGGTGTTTGGGTAGTGTAGGGGTCGTGCTGGGGGTCGATTTAGGGTTTAGGGTAGTGCAGTGGTGTTTGTGTTGTGAGGGGGTCATGCTGGGGGTAGTGTTTTAGGGTTTAGAGTAATGCAGTGGTGTTTGTATAGTGTAGGGGGATTAGGGTAGTGCAGTGGTGTTTGTGTAGTGTAGGGGGTCATGCTGGGGGTTGTGTTTTAGGGTTTAGGGTAGGGCAGTGGTGTTTGTGTAGTGTAGGGGGTAGTGTTTTAGGGTCTAGGGTAGTGCAGTGGTGTTTGTGTAGTGTAGGGGGTCATGCTGTGGATAGTGTTTTAGGGTTTAGGGTAGTGCAGTTGTGTTTGTGTAGTGTACAGGGTCGTGTTTTAGGGTATAGGGTAGTGCAGTGGTGTTTGGGTAGTGTAGGGGTTCATGCTGGGGTTAGTGTTTTAGGGTTTAGGGTAGTGCAGTGGTGTTTGGGTAGTGTAGGGGGTTGTGCTGGGGGTAGTGTTTAGGGTTTAGGATAGTGCAGTGATGTTTGTGTAGTGTGGGAGGTCATGCTGGGGGTAGATTTAGGGTTTAGTGTAGTGCAGTGGTGTTTAGGTAGTGTAGGGAGTCGTGCTGGGGGTAGTGTTTTAGGGTTTAGGGTAGTCCAGTGGTGTTTGTGTAGTGTAGGGAGTCGTGCTGGGGGTAGTGTTTTAGGGTTTAGGGTAGTGCAGTGGTGTTTGGGTAGTGTAGGGGGTCGTGCTGGGGTAGTGTTTTAGGGTTTAGGGTAGTGCAGTGGTGATTGTGTAGTGTAGGGGGTCATGCTGGGGGTAGTGTTTTAGGGTTTAGGGTAGTGCAATGGTGTTTGTGTAGTGTAGGGGTAGTGTTTTAGGGTTTAGGGTAGTGCAGTGGTGTTTGTGTACTGTAGGGGGTCGTGCTGGGTTCTAGTGTTTTAGGGTTTAGGGTAGTGCAGTGGTATTTGTGTAGTGTAGGGGGTAGATTTAGGGTTTAGGGTAGTGCAGTGGTGTTTGGGTAGTATAGGGGGTCGTGCTGGGGGTAGTGTTTTTGAGTTTAGGGTAGTGCAGTTGTGTTTGGGTAGTGAAGGGGGTCGTGCTGGGGGTAGTGTTTTAGGATTTAGGGTAGTGCAGTGGTGTTTGGGTAGTGTAGGGATCAACCAACATGAATTTGTCCTTGTGTGATGTAACCAATGCTCATGTAAAGCACTCCAATACCTGACCAGTCTGCACTATATAAAACTGCAAAAAACCAAAAAATAAAAAGTGTTTTGCACACTTCTGTCATTCGGCTATACGTGGGCTTCCTCTGGGTGATATTTGTGCTACATTTGGGCTCTTTTTTCTCTGGTGGCCATCTTGGGAGACTTATTTGTTATGAAGTTTCCTAATTTCCTCATTTACTACAGTCTCCTCAGTAGGAAATGCTTTCAGTTTTTACTTTGATTCCATCAAGAAGGCATTCAGATGTGTCACACATTTGCCATAAATTCAGAATGTTAGCACTCTAGTTGTTCATTAGATCACTGTAGTAAAGCTACTGCTCACCAAGGAGTTAACTGGAAGTCTACTGCTGGTATTGAAAGTGATTGTTTCAGTCTGCATGTCAGAATTTTCTAATGAAATAGAAGAGGATTTGAGATCTCACTTAAAACATGTCCTAATTTTTCTTTCTACAGCACTAACCATAATTTCTATGGCAAAATTAACCCCCTCATTTTGTTCCTTTTTAATTAAATGTTTTAAGTGTTACCAGTTTATTCCAATCAAGATGGCTTCAGGTGTGCCATACTTTTGTCATAAGTAAGGCTGTTAGCACTCTAGTTGTTCTTTAGAACACTCTGGGAAGCTGCAGTAGAACACAAAGGCATCAACTGACAGGCTGCTCCTGTTGAAATATAACAGGAAGATATTTGAGATCTCACTTAAAACATGTCCTAATTTTTCTTTCTACAGCACTAACCATAATTTCTATGGCAAAATGAACCCCCTCATGTTGTTCCTTTTTAAATTAAATGTTTTAAGTGTTACCAGTTTATTCCACTCAAGATGGCTTCAGGTGTGCCATACTTTTGTCATAAGTAAGACTGTTAGCGCTCTAGTTGTTCTTTAGAACACTCTGGGAAGCTGCAGTAGAACACAAAGGCATCAACTGACAGGCTGCTCCTGTTGAAATATAACAGGAAGATATTTGAGATCACACTTGAAACATGTCCTAATTTTTCTTTCTACAGCACTAACCATAATTTCTATGACAAAATGAACCCCATCATTGTGTTCCTTTTTAAATTAAATGTTTTAAGTGTTACCAGTTTATTCCAATCAAGATGGCTTCAGGTGTGCCATACTTTTGTCATAAGTAAGGCTGTTAGCACTCTAGTTGTTCTTTAGAACACTCTGGGAAGCTGCAGTAGAACACAAAGGAATCAACTGACAGTCTCTGCCATTGTTGGATGTACATGTTTTACTGAGAATGTCAGACTTCATTCTCACATGACTGAGAAAGATAATGTGAATTTACAGAAAATATGCTCTCATTTTAGCTTCTGGAGCACCTTCCAAAACTGTATGGGACAAGCATGTGAAAATAGTTTTCTCTCAAACATGATTCATGATATCCCAGCAGAAGGTTTTTCACAGGGTAAAATCACCTTAGAACACACCACAATTCCTCAAATTAGTATGGTACCATCAACAAATGAATTCTAATGTAACTAAGGTCTGTTATCACCCTTTATAGTTCTCCTTTTGGTAACCCTCAAAATCTTCGATTCACTACAATGCATTTCAATGGGGTACTATCATTTATATGTGTCCCAAGATGGCTGCCAGCAATTCCAGAATGAAGTGCTGACAGCCAATCAGATCTCACGATGACATGTGTGGTTAGGCTCCGCCCAGATATATATGTGTTTTTACTTTTGATTTTCTCAGCAACTTCTGAACGGATTTACACCATTTAACAAAAGGGCTCTTTCTGAACCAAGAACTACCTCTTTGCCAAATTTGGTGTAATTCCGTTCAGCAGTTCGAGCTGTAGCCTTGCATAAAGTTTCCTATGGAAATTGATTTTTGACTCTTATTTTTTAATTTCTCCGCAACTACTGAACCGATTTACACCATTTAACAAAAGGGTTCTTTCTGAACCAAGAACTACCTCTTTGCCAAATTTGGTGTAATTCCGTTCAGCAGTTCAGGCTGTAGCCGTGTCTAAAGTTTCCTATGGGAAAATGAATAGGAAAACACGTTTTGGGACCCCCTTTTTCTCGGCCCCGCTTGACGAATCACCCTGACACTTTCAGGGTAGGAGCGGACCGGAGCGGGCCATAAAGTTTGAAAATTTCGCGAAGATTCGTCAGCCGACGCAAGAGTTATTTCAAATAGAATGTTGCGGATTTCCTATGGAAAATAGGTCCTAACTATAACTATCTACTGGCGACCGCAAGTAGATAGTTATAGTTAGGACCTATTTTCCATAGGAAATCCGCGACATTCTATTTGAAATAACTCTTTCGTCGGTTGACGAATCTTGCGAAATTTTCAAACTTTATGGCCCGCTCCGGTCCGCTCCTACCCTGAAAGTGTCAGGGTGATTCGTCAAGCGGGGCCGAGAAAAAGGGGGTCCCAAAACGTGTTTTCCCATTCATTTTCCCATAGGAAACTTTAGACACGGCTACAGCCTGAACTGCTGAACGGAATTACACCAAATTTGGCAAAGAGGTAGTTCTTGGTTCAGAAAGAACCCTTTTGTTAAATGGTGTAAATCCGTTCAGTAGTTGCTGAGAAATTAAAAATAAGAGTCAAAAATCAATTTCCCATAGGAAACTTTATGCAAGGCTACAGCCCGAACTGCTGAACGGAATTACACCAAATTTGGCAAAGAGGTAGTTCTTGGTTCAAAAAGAACCCTTTTTGTTAAATGTGTAAATCCGTTCAGTAGTTGCTGAGAAAATCAAAAGTAAAAACACATATATATCTGGGCGGAGCCTAACCACACATGTCATTGTGAGATCTGATTGGCTGTCAGCACTTCATCCTGGAATTGCTGGCAGCCATCTTGGGACACATATAAATGATAGTACCCCATTGAAATGCATTGTAGTGAATCGAAGATTTTGAGGGTTACCAAAAGGAGAACTATAAAGGGTGATAACAGACTTTAGTTACATTAGAATTCATTTGTTGATGGTACCATACTAATTTCAGGAATTGTGGTGTGTTCTAAGGTGATTTTACCCTGTGAAAAACCATCTGCTGGGATATCATGAATCATGTTTGAGAGAAAACTATTTTCACATGCTTGTCCCATACAGTTTTGGAAGGTGCTCCAGAAGCTAAAATGAGAGCATATTTTCTGTAAATTCACATTATCTTTCTCAGTCATGTGAGAATGAAGACTGACATTCTCAGTAAAACATGTACATCCAACAATGGCAGAGACTGTCAGTTGATTCCTTTGTGTTCTACTGCAGCTTCCCAGAGTGTTCTAAAGAACAACTAGAGTGCTAACAGCCTTACTTATGACAAAAGTATGGCACACCTGAAGCCATCTTGATTGGAATAAACTGGTAACACTTAAAACATTTAATTTAAAAAGGAACAAAATGATGGGGTTCATTTTGTCATAGAAATTATGGTTAGTGCTGTAGAAAGAAAAATTAGGACATGTTTCAAGTGTGATCTCAAATATCTTCCTGTTATATTTCAACAGGAGCAGCCTGTCAGTTGATGCCTTTGTGTTCTACTGCAGCTTCCCAGAGTGTTCTAAAGAACAACTAGAGCGCTAACAGTCTTACTTATGACAAAAGTATGGCACACCTGAAGCCACCTTGAGTGGAATAAACTGGTAACACTTAAAACATTTAATTTAAAAAGGAACAAAATGAGGGGGTTCATTTTGCCATAGAAATTATGGTTAGTGCTGTAGAAAGAAAAATTAGGACATGTTTTAAGTGAGATCTCAAATATCTTCCTGTTATATTTCAACAGGAGCAGCCTGTCAGTTGATGCCTTTGTGTTCTACTGCAGCTTCCCAGAGTGTTCTAAAGAACAACTAGAGTGCTAACAGCCTTACTTATGACAAAAGTATGGCACACCTGAAGCCATCTTGATTGGAATAAACTGGTAACACTTAAAACATTTAATTTAAAAGGAACAAAATGAGGGGGTTCATTTTGCCATAGAAATTATGGTTAGTGCTGCAAAAGAAAATTTAGTGCATGTTTTAAGTGAGATCTCAAATCCTCTTCTATTTCATTAGAAAATTCTGACATGCAGACTGAAACAATCACTTTCAATACCAGCAGTAGACTTCCAGTTAACTCCTGGTGAGCAGTAGCTTTACTACAGTGATCTAATGAACAACTAGAGTGCTAACATTCTGAATTTATGGCAAATGTGTGACACATCTGAATGCCTTCTTGATGGAATCAAAGTAAAAAACTGAAAGCATTTCCTACTGAGGAGACTGCAGTAAATGAGGAAATTAGGAAACTTCATAACAAAGAAGTCTTACAAGATGGCCACCAGTGAAAAAAGAGCCCAAATGTAGCACAAATATTACCCAGATGTAGCCCACATATAGCCCAATGACAAAAGTGTGCAAAACACTTTTTATTTTTAGTTTTTTGCAGTTTTATGTAGTGCAGACTGGTCAGGTATTGGAGCGTTGCATCTTAAAACATGACCCCCTACACTACAAAAACACCACTGCACTACCCTAAACCCTAAAACACTACCTCAGCACGACGCCCTACACTACACAAGCACCACTGCACTATCCTAAACCCTAAAACACTACCCCCAGCATGACCCCCTACACTACACAAACACCACTGCACTACCCTAAACCCTAAAACACTACCCCAACACCACTGCACTAACCGAAATCCTAAAACACTACCCCCAGCACGACCCCCTACACTACACAAACACCACTGCACTACCCTAAACCCTAAAACACTATCCCCAGCACGACCCCTACACTACACAAGCACCACTGCACTACCCTAAACCCTAAAACACTACCCCCAGCATGACCCCCTACACTACACAAACACCACTGCACTACCTTAAACCCTAAAACACTACCCCCAGCACGACCCCCTACACTAGCCAAACACCACTGCACTAACCTAAATCCTAAAACACTACCCCCAGCACGACCCCCTACACTACCCAAACACCACTGCACTACCCTAAAACATGACCCCCTACACTACACAAACACCACTGCACTACCCTAAACCCTAAAACACTACCCCCAGCACGACCCCCTACACTGCCCGAACACCACTGCACTGCCCTAAACAATGAAAAACACCAGCACCTGCACGACCCCCTACAGTGCCCGAACACCACTGCACTGCCCTAAACCCTGAAACACATACCCTAGCATGACCCCCTACACTGCCTGAACACCACTGCACTGCCCTAAACCCTGAAAAACCACCCCCTTCACGACCCCCTACACTGCCCGAACACCACTGCACTGCCCTAAACCCTGAAACACCACCCCCAGCATGACCCCTACACTGCCCGAACACCACTGCACTGCCCTAAACCCTGAAACACTACCCCCAGCAAGACCTCCTACACTGCCCGAACACCACTGCACTGCCCTAAACCCTGAAACATCACCCCCAGCAAGACCCCCTACATTGCCCAAACACCACTGCCCTAAACCCTGAAACACCACCCCAGCACGACCCCCTACACTGCCCGAACACCACTGCACTGCCCTAAACCCTGAAACACCACCCCCAGCACGACCCCCTACACTGCCCGAACACCACTGCACTGCCCTAAACCCTGAAACACCACCCCCTGCACGACCCCTACACTGCCCGAACACTACTGTACTGCCCTAAACCCTGAAACACCATCCCCAGCACGACCCCCTACAATGCACGAACACCACTGCACTGCCCTAAACCCTGAAACACTACCCCCAGCAAGACCCCCTACACTGCCCGAACACCACTGCACTGCCCTAAACCCTGAATCTCCACCCCCAGCAAGACCCCCTACACTGCCCGAACACCACTGCCCTAAACCCTGAAACACCACCCCCAGCAATACCCCTACACTGCCCGAACACCACTGCACTGCCCTAAACCCTGAAACACCAGCCCCAGCACACCCCTACACTGCCCGAACACCACTGCACTGCCCTAAACCCTAAAACACCACCCCCTGCATGACCCCCTACACTGCCCGAACACCACTGCACTGCCCTAAACCCTGAAACACCACCCCCTGCACGACCCCCTACACTGCCCGAACACCACTGCACTGCCCTAAACCCTGAAACACCACCCCCAGCACGACCCCCTACACTGCCCGAACAGCACTGCACTGCCCTAAACCCTGAAACACCACCCCTGCACGATCCCCTACACTGCCCGAACACTACTGCACTGCCCTAAACCCTGAAACACCACCCCCAGCACGACCCCTACACTGCACAAACACCACTGCACTGCCCTAAACCCCGAAACACTACCCCCAGCAAGACCCCCTACACTGCCCGAACACCACTGCCCTAAACCCTGAAACACCACCCCCAGCAAGACCCCCTACATTGCCCGTACACCACTGCACAGCCCTAAACCCTGAAACACCACCCCCAGCATGACCCCCTACACTGCCCGAACACTACTGCACTGCCCTAAACCCTGAAACACCACCCCCAGCACGATCCCCTACACTGCCCGAACACCACTGCACTGCCCTAAACCATGAAACACCAGCCCCAGCACGACCCCCTACACTGACCGAACACCACTGCACTGCCCTAAACCCTGAAACACCACCCCCAGCACGACCCCCTACACTGCCCGAACACAACTGCACTGCCCTAAACCCTGAAACACCAGCCCCAGCACAACCCTGTACACTGCCCGAACACCACTGCACTGCCCTAAACCCTGAAACACCAGCCCCAGCATGACCCCTACACTGCCCGAACACCACTGCACTACCCTAAACCCTCAAACACCAGCCCCAGCACGACCCCCTACATTGCCCGAACACCACTGCACTGCCCTAAACCCTGAAACACCAGCCCCAGCACGACCCCCTACACTGCCCGAACACCACTGCACTACCCTAAACCCTCAAACACCAGCCCCAGCACGACCCCCTACACTGCCCGAACACCACTGCACTGCCATAAACCCTGAAACACCAGCCCCAGCACGACCCCCTGCACTGCCCGAACACCACTGCACTGCCCTAAACCCTGAAACACCACCCCCAGCAAGACCTACACTGCCCGAACACCACTGCACTAAAGCCTGAAACACCACCCGCAGCAAGACCACCTACACTGGCCAAACACCACTGCACTGCCCTAAACCCTGAAACACCACCCCCTGCACGACCCCCTACACTGCCCAAACACCACTGCACTGCCCTAAACCCTGAAACACCACCCCCTGCATGACCCCCTACACTGCCCGAATACCACTGCACTGCCCTAAACCCTGAAACACCACCCCTCAGCACGCCACCCTACACTGCCCGAACACCACTGCACTGCCCTAAACCCTGAAACACCACCCCCTGCATGACCTCCTACACTGCCGGAACACCAATGCACTGCCCTAAACTCTGAAACACCACCCCCAGCACGACCCCTACACTGCCCGAACACCACTGCACTGCCCTAAACCCTGAAATACCACCCCTGCATGACCTCCTACACTGCCGGAACACCAATGCACTGCCCTAAACTCTGAAACACCACCCCCAGCACGACCCCCTACACTGCCCGAACACCACTGCACTGCCCTAAACCCTGAAACATCAACCCCAGCAAGACCCCCTACACTGCCTGAACACCACTGCCCTAAACCCTGAAACACCACCCCCTACACTGCACGAACTCCACTGCACTGCCCTAAACCCTGAAACACCACCTCCAGCAAAACCCCCTACACTGCCTGAACACCATTGCTCTGCCCTAAATCCTGAAACACTAGCTCCAGCATGACACCCTACACTGCCCACACACCACTGCACTGCCCTAAACCCTGAAGCACCACCCCCAGCACGACCCCCTACACTGCCCGAACACCACTGCACTGCTCTAAACCCTGAAACACATACCCTAGCATGACCCCCTACACTGCCTGAACACCACTGCACTGCCCTAAACCCTGAAAAACCACCCCCTTCACGACCCCCTACACTGCCCGAACACCACTGCACTGCCCTAAACCCTGAAACACCACCCCCAGCATGACCCCTACACTGCCCGAACACCACTGCACTGCCCTAAACCCTGAAACACTACCCCCAGCAAGACCTCCTACACTGCCCGAACACCACTGCACTGCCCTAAACCCTGAAACATCACCCCCAGCAAGACCCCCTACATTGCCCAAACACCACTGCCCTAAACCCTGAAACACCACCCCAGCACGACCCCCTACACTGCCCGAACACCACTGCACTGCCCTAAACTCTGAAACACCACCCCCAGCACGACCCCCTACACTGCCCGAACACCACTGCACTGCCCTAAACCCTGAAACACCACCCCTGCACGACCCCCTACACTGCCCGAACACTACTGTACTGCCCTAAACCCTGAAACACCATCCCCAGCACGACCCCCTACACTGCACGAACACCACTGCACTGCCCTAAACCCTGAAACACTACCCCCAGCAAGACCCCCTACACTGCCCGAACACCACTGCACTGCCCTAAACCCTGAAACCCCACCCCCAGCAAGACCCCCTACACTGCCCGAACACCACTGCCCTAAACCCTGAAACACCACCCCCAGCACGACCCCCTACACTGCCCGAACACCACTGCACTGCCCTAAACCCGGAAACACCAGCCCCAGCACGACCCCTACACTGCCCGAACACCACTGCACTGCCCTAAACCCTGAAACACCACCCCCTGCACGACCCCCTATACTGCCCGAACACCACTGCACTGCCCTAAACCCTGAAACACCACCCCCTGCACGACCCCCTACACTGCCCGAACACCACTGCACTGCCCTAAACCCTGAAACACCACCCCCAGCACGACCCCTACACTGCCCGAACAGCACTGCACTGCCCTAAACCCTGAAACACCACCCCCTGCACGATCCCCTACACTGCCCGAACACTACTGCACTGCCCTAAACCCTGAAACACCACCCCCAGCACGACCCCCTACACTGCACGAACACCACTGCACTGCCCTAAACCCCGAAACACTACCCCCAGCAAGACCCCCTACACTGCCTGAACACCACTGCCCTAAACCCTGAAACACCACCCCCAGCAAGACCCCCTACACTGCCCGTACACCACTGCACATCCCTAAACCCTGAAACACCACCCCCAGCATGACCCCCTACACTGCCCGAACACCACTGCACTGCCCTAAACCCTGAAACACCACCCCCAGCACGATCCCCTACACTGCCCGAACACCACTGCACTGCCCTAAACCATGAAACACCATTCCCAGCACGACCCCCTACACTGCACGAACACCACTGCACTGCCCTAAACCCTGAAACACTACCCCCAGCAAGACCCCCTACACTGCCCGAACACCACTGCACTGCCCTAAACCCTGAAACCCCACCCCCAGCAAGACCCCCTACACTGCCCGAACACCACTGCCCTAAACCCTGAAACACCACCCCCAGCAAGACCCCCTACACTGCCCGAACACCACTGCACTGCCCTAAACCCTGAAACACCAGCCCCAGCACGACCCCTACACTGCCCGAACACCACTGCACTGCCCTAAACCCTGAAACACCACCCCCTGCACGACCCCCTATACTGCCCGAACACCACTGCACTGCCCTAAACCCTGAAACACCACCCACGCACGACCCCCTACACTGCCCGAACACCACTGCACTGCCCTAAACCCTGAAACACCACCCCCAGCACGACCCCCTACACTGCCCGAACAGCACTGCACTGCCCTAAACCCTGAAACACCACCCCCTGCACGATCCCCTACACTGCCCGAACACTACTGCACTGCCCTAAACCCTGAAACACCACCCCCAGGACGACCCCCTACACTGCACGAACACCACTGCACTGCCCTAAACCCCGAAACACTACCCCCAGCAAGACCCCCTACACTGCCTGAACACCACTGCCCTAAACCCTGAAACACCACCCCCAGCAAGACCCCCTACACTGCCCGTACACCACTGCACATCCCTAAACCCTGAAACACCACCCCCAGCATGACCCCCTACACTGCCCGAACACCACTGCACTGCCCTAAACCCTGAAACACCACCCCCAGCACGATCCCCTACACTGCCCGAACACCACTGCACTGCCCTAAACCATGAAACACCAGCCCCAGCACGACCCCCTACACTGACCGAACACCACTGCACTGCCCTAAACCCTGAAACACCACCCCCAGCACGACCCCCTACACTGCCCGAACACCACTGCACTGCCCTAAACCCTGAAACACCAGCCCCAGCACAACCCTGTACACTGCCCGAACACCACTGCACTGCCCTAAACCCTGAAACACCAGCCCCAGCACGACCCCCTACACTGCCCGAACACCACTGCACTACCCTAAACCCTCAAACAGCAGCCCCAGCACGACCCCCTACACTGCCCGAACACCACTGCACTGCCCTAAACCCTGAAACACCAGCCCCAGCACGACCCCGTACACTGCCCGAACACCACTGCACTACCCTAAACCCTCAAACACCAGCCCCAGCACGACCCCCTGCACTGCCCGAACACCACTGCACTGCCCTTTACCCTGAAACACCACCCCCAGCAAGACCTACACTGCCCGAACACCACTGCACTAAAGCCTAAAACACCATCCGCAGCAAGACCACCTACACTGGCCGAACACCACTGCACTGCCCTAAACCCTGAAACACCACCCCCTGCACGACCCCCTCCACTGCCCAAACACCACTGCACTGCCCTAAACCCTGAAACACCACCCCTGCACGACCCCCTACACTGCCCAAACACCACTGCACTGCCCTAAACCCTGAAACACCACCCCTCAGCACGCCACCCTACACTACCCGAACACCACTGCACTGCCCTAAACCCTGAAACACCACCCCCAAGATGACCCCCTACACTGCCCGAACACCACTGCACTGCCCTAAACCCTGAAACACCACCCCCAGCACGACCCCCTACACTGCCCGAACACCACTGCACTGCCCTAAACCCTGAAACATCAACCCCAGCAAGACCCCTACACTGCCTGAACACCACTGCCCTAAACCCTGAAACACCACCCCCTACACTGCACGAACACCACTGCACTGCCCTAAACCCTGAAACACCACCTCCAGCAAAACCCCCTACACTGCCTGAACACCATTGCTCTGCCCTAAATCCTGAAACACTAGCTCCAGCATGACACCCTACACTGCCCACACACCACTGCACTGCCCTAAACCCTGAAACACCACCCCCAGCACGACCCCCTACACTGCCCGAACACCACTGCACTGCTCTAAACCCTGAAACACCAGCCCCAGCAAGACCCCCTACACTGCCCGAACACCACTGCACTGCCCTAGACTCTGAAACACCAGCCCCATCAAGACCCCCTACACTGCCCGAACACCACTGCACTGCCCTAAACCCTGAAACACCAGCCCCAGCACGACCCCCTACACTGCCCGAACACCACTGCACTGCCCTAAATCCTGAAACACCAGCCCCAGCACGACCACCTACACTGCCCGAACACCACTGCACTGCCCTAAACCCTGAAACACCAGCCCCAGCACGACCCCCTACACTGCCCGAACACCACTGCCCTAAACCCTGAAACACCAGCCCCAGCACGACCCCCTACACTGCCCGAATACCACTGTACTGCCCTAAACCCTGAAACACCAGCCCCAGCACGACCCCCTACACTGCCCAAACACCACTGCACTGCCCTAAACCCTGAAACACCACCCCCTGCATGACCCCCTACACTGCCCGAACACCACTGCACTGCCCTAAACCCTGAAACACCACCCCCTGCAGCACCCCTACACTGCCAGAACACCACTGCACTGCCCTAAACCCTGAAACACCACCCCCTGCACTGCCCCTACACTGCCTGAACACCACACCACTGCCCTAAACCCTGAAACACCACCCCCAGCAAGACCCCCTACACTGCCCAAACACCACTGCACTAAAGCCTGAAACACCACCCCCAGCAAGACCACCTACACTGGCCGAACACCACTGCACTGCCCTAAACCCTGAAACACCACCCCCAGCACGACCCCCTACACTGCCCGAACACCACTGCCCTAAACCCTGAAACACCACCCCCTGCACGACCCCTACACTGCCCGAACACCACTGCACTGCCCTAAACCCTGAAACACCACCCCCTACACTGCCCGAACACCACTGCACTGCCCTAAACCATGAAACACCACCCCCAGCATGACCCCCTACACTGCCCGAACACCACTGCACTGCCCTAAACCCTAAAACACCACCCCCAGCATTACCCCCTACACTGCCCAAACACCACTGCACTGCCCTAAACCCTAGAACACTACCCCCAGCAGGACCCCCTACACTACCCGAACACCACTGCACTACCCTAAACCCTAAAATACTACCCCCAGCACAACCCCCTACACTACCCGAACACGACTGCACTGCCCTAAACCCTCAAACACTCCCCCAGCACGACCCCCTACACTACCCGAACACCACTGCACTGCCCTAAACCCTAAAACACTCCCCCAGCACGACCCCCTACACTACCCGAACACCACTGCACTGCCCTAAACCCTAAAACACTCCCCCCAGCACGACCCCCTACACTACCCAAACACCACTGCACTGCCCTAAACCCTGAAACACCACCCCCTGCACGACCCCCTACACTGCCCGAACACCACTGCACTGCCCTAAACCCTGAAACACCACCCCTCAGCACGCCACCCTACACTGCCCGAACACCACTGCACTGCCCTAAACCCTGAAACACCACCCCCAGCATGACCCCCTACACTGCCCGAACACCACTGCACTGCCCTAAACCCTGAAATACCACCCCCTGCATGACATCCTACACTGCCGGAACACCAATGCACTGCCCTAAACTCTGAAACACCACCCCCAGCACGACCCCCTACACTGCCCGAACACCACTGCACTGCCCTAAACCCTGAAACATCAACCCCAGCAAGACCCCCTACACTGCCTGAACACCACTGCCCTAAACCCTGAAACACCACCCCTACACTGCACGAACACCACTGCACTGCCCTAAACCCTGAAACACCACCTCCAGCAAAACCCCCTACACTGCCTGAACACCATTGCTCTGCCCTAAATCCTGAAACACTAGCTCCAGCATGACACCCTACACTGCCCACACACCACTGCACTGCCCTAAACCCTGAAACACCACCCCCAGCACGACCCCCTACACTGCCCGAACACCACTGCACTGCTCTAAACCCTGAAACACCAGCCCCAGCAAGACCCCCTACACTGCCCGAACACCACTGCACTGCCCTAGACTCTGAAACACCAGCCCCATCAAGACCCCTACACTGCCCGAACACCACTGCACTGCCCTAAACCCTGAAACACCAGCCCCAGCACGACCCCTATACTGCCCGAACACCACTGCACTGCCCTAAACCCTGAAACACCAGCCCCAGCACGACCACCTACACTGCCCGAACACCACTGCACTGCCCTAAACCCTGAAACACCAGCCCCAGCACGACCCCCTACACTGCCCGAACACCACTGCACTGCCCTAAACCATGAAACACCAGCCCCAGCACGACCCCCTACACTGCCCAAATACCACTGTACTGCCCTAAACCCTGAAACACCAGCCCCAGCACGACCCCCTACACTGCCCGAACACCACTGCACTGCCCTAAACCCTGAAACACCACCCCCTGCAT
The DNA here is from genome assembly GCA_963921515.1 of Calotriton arnoldi. Classification (NCBI taxonomy): domain Eukaryota; kingdom Metazoa; phylum Chordata; class Amphibia; order Caudata; family Salamandridae; genus Calotriton; species Calotriton arnoldi. The sequence goes on from CAWUFW010001228.1 coordinate 2,473,633, forward strand.
GACCCCTACACTGCCCGAACACCACTGCACTGCCCTAAACCCTGAAACACCACCCCCTGCAGCACCCCCTACACTGCCAGAACACCACTGCACTGCCCTAAACCCTGAAACACCACCCCCTGCACTGCCCCTACACTGCCCGAACACCACACCACTGCCCTAAACCCTGAAACACCACCCCCAGCAAGACCCCCTACACTGCCCGAACACCACTGCACTAAAGCCTGAAACACCACCCCCAGCAAGACCACCTACACTGGCTGAACACCACTGCACTGCCCTAAACCCTGAAACACCACCCCCAGCACGACCCCTACACTGCCCGAACACCACTGCCCTAAACCCTGAAACACCACCCCCTGCACGACCCCCTACACTGCCCGAACACCACTGCACTGCCCTAAACCCTGAAACACCACCCCCTACACTGCCCGAACACCACTGCACTGCCCTAAACCATGAAACACCACCCCCAGCACGACCCCCTACACTGCCCGAACACCACTGCACTGCCCTAAACCCTAAAACACCACCCCCAGCATTACCCCCTACACTGCCCAAACACCACTGCACTGCCCTAAACCCTAGAACACTACCCCCAGCAGGACCCCTACACTACCCGAACACCACTGCACTACCCTAAACCCTAAAATACTACCCCCAGCACAACCCCTACACTACCCGAACACGACTACACTGCCCTAAACCCTCAAACACTCCCCCAGCACGACCCCCTACACTACCCGAACACCACTGCACTGCCCTAAACCCTAAAACACTCCCCCAGCACGACCCCCTACACTACCCGAACACCACTGCACTGCCCTAAACCCTAAAACACTCCCCCAGCACGACCCCCTACACTACCCAAACACCACTGCACTGCCCTAAACCCTAAAACACTACCCCGCATGACCCCTACACTACCCAAACACCAATGCACTACCCTAATCCCTAAAACACTACCCCCGCATGACCCCCTACACTACCCTAAACCCTAAAACACTACCCCCGCACGACTCCCTACACTACCCAAAGACCACTGCACTACCCTAAACCCTAAAACACGACCTCCTACACTACACAAACACCACTGCACTACCCTAAACCCTAAAACACTACCCCTACACTACACAAACACCACTGCACTACCCTAAACCCTAAAACACTACCCCCAGCAGTACCCCTACACTACCCAAACACCACTGCACTAACCTAAACCCTAAAACACTACCCCCAGCAGTACCCCCTACACTACCCAAACACCACTGCACTACCCTAAATCACTACCCCCAGCACGACCCCCTACACTACCCAAACACCACTGCACTACCCTAAACCCTAAAACACTACCCCCAGCACGACCCCCTACACTACCCAAACACCACTGCACTACCCTAAACCCTAAAACACTCCCCCAGCACGACTCCCTACACTACCCAAACACCACTGCACTACCCTAAACCCTAAATCTACCCCCAGCATGACCCCCTACACTACACAAACACCACTGCACTACCCTAAACCCTAAAACACTACCCCCAGCACGACCCTCTTCACTACCTAAACACAACTGCACAATTTGTTACAGGCGTTGCAACGCAGGCATGTGGTGCTTACTGGAAGTACCTAGTGGGCTAGTTGGGCCCCAGGGACCCTCAGGATTCAAGGTGACCTAATCCCCCAACTTAAAACACACCACGGGGCGCGTTTGCACAGTGGTGAAGGGAGAGGGCGGGGCCTCAGGTGACATGTGCGCAAACACGCCCTGTGGTGCGTTTTAAGTTGGGGATTTAATTCCCTTTGAATCCTGAGGGACCCTGGGGGCCAACTAGCCCACCAGGTACCTTCAGTAAGCACAACAGAGTTGCGTTGCAGAGAGGTGAAAAAGGTGCGTGGCCTCGGAACGCCTCTCTGCAACTCAGCTCTGTGGTCCTAACTGTAGGTACCTGGGTGGCTAGTTGGGCCCCAGGGACCCTCAGAATTCAAGGGACTTAATCTCACAACTTAAAACGTGCCACGGGTGCGTTTGCACACATGTCACCTCAGGCCCCCTCCCTTCACCACTGTGCAAACGCGCCCTGTAGCGCGTTTTAAGAGGTAGTTTTAATCCCCCTGCCCTATTATGTACTAGGGACTTGCAGAGGAGGTCATGCTAATCACAGGGGTACCCCAACGCATAGTGTTCCCTAGTGTATGTAGGTGTTTTCACTGTATTCTAAGTGTCTTTTAGCATAGCACTGGCTCTGGTTAGTCAGAGTCAGTTACCACCAGTACCCGTCTGAAAAAGTTGTGGGCACAGGATGATTTTGCAACAAGGCCTCTTTCTGCTCCTCTGTTGGTTCTTTCTGCACATCTTTTTCTTCTTTCTTCACATGTCCTACCTCTGTAGGCATAGTTAGAAACTAGCATTTAAAAAAACCTTTGAAATTCACTGAAAAAAACCATAGGTTTCAGACACGTTATAGTTAGAAATTAGCATTTAAAAAACCTTTGAAATTCACTGAAAAAACCATAGGTTTTAGGGACAGTTATAGTTAGTTGGACATTTCACTCGTACAAAACCATAGAAATTACCCCATTATAGTTAGTTCAGCTAACTATAACTCGCGCCCCCACAATGCACTGCTGATGACGTCACATATTACATCACTCATGACATGGTCAGTGACATCACTGATGACATCACTGATGACATCTCAAATGACATCACTGATGACATCATCCATGTGATAATTTCATGCATCTTCTCACACCCTAATATAACTTTTGAAACACCCAATCTAAATTACAGACTGCCATTCTCAAAACCATAGACACTCCAACACCAAAAACTACATAGCCACTCACTGATTCTTAGGTCTACACACACATCCACTCACTCACCCGTACAGTCACTCATACTTAGTCACTCAGTACAGGACTATCATAGTCACTCATACACCTATATAAACACTCACACACCGCCACTCATCCATAGAGGTACTCACACACCTAGTCAGTCATGCAAAAAACTTAATCACACACCCATTTACTCACCTATACAGTTATACACACACCAGCTCACTTACTCATACAAATACTAGCACATTCTTACGCTCTTATACAATCACTGATACAAGTACACACTCATCCATACAGCCACTCTCACAATCACACACTCTCACTTATAGCCATTTATATACTCCAACACACATATATACTGCCTTTCACATATGTAGTTACTCACACATGTACCACTGAGATATACATTCAATCACTAACACACCCATACACACACTCACCCACCCATACAGTCCATCACAGATGCACTCTTGAAACCATGCACCCAGTGAATCACCAACTCACACATCTATGCACAGAGTCACACACACCCCACCCACACAAACACTCAGGCACCCATACAGATTCTCAGACAATCAATCAATAACCCATGTAGACACTCATGTAGCTATTCAGAAAGCCATGCAGCCGCTTACAAACCAACAGACAGACGGATACAGACATTCACACAGTTTAGTCACTAACCCATGCATTCAGTAAGATACATTTAATCACTCACTTGTAGAGTCAGTCACTCACGTACTAAAACATCCATTCAGACACTTATACACCCACTCATTCTTCAATACGCCTTTCCCTATATATATTAAACATATTTAAACTTTACAGAAACACACAGTCACTGGATGATGTCATCAGTGATGTCATCAGTGATGTCATTTGAGATGTCATCAGTGATGTCATCAGTGATGTCACTGACCATGTCATGAGTGATGTAATATGTGACGTCATCAGCAGTGCATTGCGGGGGCGCGAGTTATAGTTAGCTGAACTAACTATAACGGGGGAATTTCTATGGTTTTGTACGAGTGAAATGTCCAACTAACTATAACTGTCCCTAAAACCTATGGTTTTTTCAGTGAATATATATATATATATTATCTACTGGCGGTCGCCAGTAGATAGTTATAGTTAGGACCTATTTTCCATAGGAAATCCACAACATTCTATTTGAAATAACTTTGGCGCCGGTTGACGAATCTTTGTGAAATTTTCAAAACTTATGGCCCGCTCCGGTCCGCTCCTATCCTGAAAGTTTCGGGGTGATTAGGCAAGCGGGGGCTGAGAAAAAAGGGGGGTCTCAAAACGTGTTTTCCCCATGCAATTTTCCATAGGAACCTTTCATCGCAGCTACAGCCCGAACTGCTGAACAGAATTACACCAAATTTGGCAAAAATGTAGCCCTTGGTTCAGAGTCGTGCCTTTTGGTTAAATGGTGTAAATCCGTTCAGTAGTTCCTGAGAAATTTGAAAAAAGAAAACACATATATATCTGGGCGGAGCCTAACCACACATGTCATCGTGAGCTCTGATTGGCTGTCAGCACTTCATCCTGGAATTGCTGGCAGCCATCTTGGGACCAATATACATGATAGTACCCCATTGAAATGCATTGTAGTGAATCGAAGATTTTGAGGGTTACCAAAAGGAGAACTATAAAGGGTGATAACAGACTTTAGTTACATTAGAATTCATTTGTTGATGGTACCATACTAATTTCAGGAATTGTGGTGTGTTCTAAGGTGATTTTACCCTGTGAAAAACCTTCTGCTGGGATATCATGAATCATGTTTGAGAGAAAACTATTTCCACATGCTTGTCCCATACAGTTTTGGAAGGTGCTCCAGAAGCTAAAATGAGAGCATATTTTCTGTAAATTCACATTATCTTTCTCAGTCATGTGAGAATGAAGTCTGACATTCTCAGTAAAACATGTACATCCAACAAGGGCAGAGACTGTCAGTTGATTCCTTTGTGTTCTACTGCAGCTTCCCAGAGTGTTCTAAAGAACAACTAGAGTGCTAACAGCCTTACTTATGACAAAAGTATGGCACACCTGAAGCCATCTTAATTGGAATAAACTGGTAACACTTAAAACATTTAATTTAAAAAGGAACAAAATGATGGGGTTCATTTTGTCATAGAAATTATGGTTAGTGCTGTAGAAAGAAAAATTAGGACATGTTTCAAGTGTGATCTCAAATATCTTCCTGTTATATTTCAACAGGAGCAGCCTGTCAGTTGATGCCTTTGTGTTCTACTGCAGCTTCCCAGAGTGTTCTAAAGAACAACTAGAGCGCTAACAGTTTTACTTATGACAAAATTATGGCACACCTGAAGCCATCTTGATTGGAATAAACTGGTAACTCTTAAAACATTTAATTTAAAAAGGAACAAAATGAGGGGGTTCATTTTGTCATAGAAATTATGGTTAGTGCTGTAGAAAAAAAAATTAGGACATGTTTTAAGTGAGATCTCAAATATCTTCCTGTTATATTTCAACAGGAGCAGCCTGTCAGTTGATGCCTTTGTGTTCTACTGCAGCTTCCCAGAGTGTTCTAAAGAACAACTAGAGAGCTAACAGTCTTACTTATGACAAAAGTATGGCACACCTGAAGCCATCTTGATTGGAATAAACTGGTAACACTTAAAACATTTAATTTAAAAAGGAACAAAATGAGGGGGTTCCTTTTGCCATAGAAATTATGGTTAGTGCTGTAGAAAGAAAAATTAGGACATGTTTTAAGTGAGATCTCAAATATCTTCCTGTTATATTTCAACAGGAGCAGCCTGTCAGTTGATGCCTTTGTGTTCTACTGCAGCTTCCCAGAGTGTTCTAAAGAACAACTAGAGCACTAACAGTCTTACTTATGACAAAATTATGGCACACCTGAAGCCATCTTGATTGGAATAAACTGGTAACTCTTAAAACATTTAATTTAAAAAGGATCAAAATGAGGGGGTTCATTTTGTCATAGAAATTATGGTTAGTGCTGTAGAAAGAAAAATTAGGACATGTTTTAAGTGAGATCTCAAATATCTTCCTGTTATATTTCAACAGGAGCAGCCTGTCAGTTGATGCCTTTGTGTTCTACTGCAGATTCCCAGAGTGTTCTAAAATACAACTAGAGCACTAACAGTCTTACTTATGACACAATTATGGCACACCTGAAGCCATCTTGATTGGAATAAACTGGTAACACTTAAAACATTTAATTTAAAAAGGAACAAAATGATGGGGTTCATTTTGTCATAGAAATTATGGTTAGTGCTGTAGAAAGAAAAATTAGGACATGTTTCAAGTGTGATCTCAAATATCTTCCTGTTATATTTCAACAGGAGCAGCCTGTCAGTTGATGCCTTTGTGTTCTACTGCAGCTTCCCAGAGTGTTCTAAAGAACAACTAGAGCGCTAACAGTCTTACTTATGACACAATTATGGCACACCTGAAGCCATCTTGATTGGAATAAACTGGTAACTCTTAAAACATTTAATTTAAAAAGGAACAAAATTAGGGGGTTCATTTTGTCATAGAAATTATGGTTAGTGCTGTAGAAAGAAAAATTAGGACATGTTTTAAGTGAGATCTCAAATATCTTCCTGTTATATTTCATCAGGAGCAGCCTGTCAGTTGATGCCTTTGTGTTCTACTGCAGCTTCCCAGAATGTTCTAAAGAACAACAAGAGTGCTAACAGTCTTACTTATGACAAAAGTATGGCACACCTGAAGCCATCTTGATTGGAATAAACTGGTAACACTTAAAACATTTAATTTAAACAGGAACAAAATGAGGGGTTCATTTTGCCATAGAAATTATGGTTAGTGCTGCAGAAAGAAAATTTAGGGCATGTTTTAAGTGAGATCTCAAATCCTCTTCTATTTCATTAGAAAATTCTGACATGCAGACTGAAACAATCACTTTCAATACCAGCAGTAGACTTCCAGTTAACTCCCTGGTGAGCAGTAGTTTTACTACAGTGATCTAATGAACAACTAGAGTGCTAACATTCTGAATTTATGGCAAATGTGTGACACATCTGAATGCCTTCTTGATGGAATCAAAGTAAAAAACTGAAAGCATTTCCTACTGAGGAGACTGCAGTAAATGACGAAATTAGGAAACTTCATAACAAATAAGTCTCCCAAGATGGCCACCAGAGAAAAAAGAGCCCAAATGTAGCACAAATATCACCCAGATGTAGCCCACATATAGCCCAATGACAGAAGTGTGCAAAACACTTTCTATTTTTAGTTTTCTGCAGTTTTATATAGTGCAAACTGGTCAGGTATTGGAGCGTTACATCTTACTTGGACCCCTTATTGCGTATTTTGCACGAAGTACATGAGATTGATCTTGCGAAACATTGAACTTTACGATTCTGTTAACCTGAAGTTGCTCTGAACCGGGCTTTGTAACACCCGTTTTTACCTACTGGTTTTAATTAATTCTCACTGTATTGTATTAGGAAAGAGGATTTACTGTTTTTATGTACACTTTTATGATCTATGTTTTTAAATCAGAACAAATAAAGTTTAATGAATTCTATGGCAGGACGGAGGCGAGGATTATGCATATCTTTCCTCACTTTATTTGCATAGCAGTTCAAAGAAAACGTAACACAACAATCATTAAACTGCACGTCAGTTAAGTGCATTCCTTACATTCTTGACTTAATCTGACGTTGTTGTTGTTTGTATAGCGGTTTCTTTTGCACGTTATTAGCATTATTGCCTTGGTATTGTTTCATATTCCCTGCACAGCAGGCTCTTGCCCGAGCGCGTTCTCCCCCTCGCAGTTTCTCCCGCTGTGTGCTCTGCGCGTGGTGAGATCCTGTCAGGCGCATCTGGTCCGAGCGAGGCAGCTCCGTCGAGCGCTCCTGCTGGTCTTTACGCGCGTTTGGGAATCCGGTCACTCCTTTAGTGTCCGCTTGATTCCCGACCAACCCTCGCCTAATTTTGACACCGCTACGCTGTGATTTCCCCACACGGCCACGTTAGTGACCAGCGCCACCTGGTGGTGGTAATTGGTATTGCGCCTCAGTCTATTCTTATAACAGCTTCGGGGAAAGCCCAGCTGTTGGAGCACCGGCGAGGGGGCTGTCTTAAGGATTTTAAGGGCATTTGTTCTGTGCTCACACCCTCTGCTATCATGTCTTCTCCAGAAGACCATTTTTACTCCTCCTACCAGGAAGTGGAGGAGGAATGGCCCTCCAACTTCTCCCTCCAGCAGTGGACCAAGCCCTCTCTCTGGCTATTTCTTGGGCGCTGGCTCCTCTTAGGGATCAGGTTGATAAGCTGGCGAAAAGCATACCTGGGGTGTTCAGTGACCCAGATCTGGTGGTGGCGGGTCCAAGTAGCTCCCAGATGGGGAATAAAAGGGCCGTTAAGCATAACGCGGGGCACTTGGAAGGATTTGATAAACTTACGGAGACCTTCCTCAAGAGTGCGCGAACGCTAAAATATGCACCACGCTGGGAGGAGGTGGGGCCCGGAGAAAATTGCGACACTGTCACCACTATTCTAGACCCCGACGGCGGGTTTCCCTTAGAGGGAGAGGGTGTATCGGAGGACGATTTCTCCTCTGATGAGGATAAGGACTCGGGGCGTCCCTGGCGTCCAGAGTCCCACTCCTCTCAGTCCCCGGTTGGGGACGGGGTCCACTCGGACATGTTCGAGCCTACCCAAATTTACCATCCTAGGTCGGCAGAGTGGACACCTGATGCCAAAGTGGCAGAGTATGTGGTGGGGAAAATCCATCAACCCCTTCACAGGGAGGTCAGGAATAGGATGAGGGGAGAATGCCCCAGGCCCTCACTGAAGGGAAAGGTGGCACACACGCCTGAAATTGATGAGAAACTATGTACCTTTTTCTCCAAGTATATGAGGGATCCCAAGAAAGGAATTGATAGGTCTTGGACGTGGTAGGGCCCTTGACCAAAATTATTCAATTGACGGAGCGTTCCAAAGAGTCAGGATCCCCTTTGTCCATGGATATTGTGGCTGGTTGGGCGCACTACCCTAAACCCTAGAACACTACCCCCTCCACTACCCAACCACCACTGCACTACCCTAAACCCTAAAACACTACCCCCAGCATGACACCCTACACTACCCAAACATAACTGCACTACCCTAAACCCTAAAACACTACGACCAGCATGACTCCCTATACTACCCAAGCACCACTGCACTACCCTAAACCCTAAAACACTACCCCCAGCACGACTCCCTACACTACCCAAACACCACTGCACTACACTAAACCCTAAATATACCCCCAGCATGACCTCCCACACTACACAAACACCACTGCACTACCCTAAACCCTAAAACACTATCCCCAGCACGACCCCCTACACTACCCAAACACCACTGCACTACCCTAAACCCTAAAACACTAACCCCAGCATGACCCCCTACACTACCCAAACACCACTGCTCTACCCTATACCCTAAAACACGACCCCCTACACTACACAAGCACGACTGCACTACCCTAAACCCTAAAACACTACCCACAGCATGACCCCTTCACTACACAAACACCACTGCACTGCCCTAAACCCTAAAACACTACCCCAGCACTACCCCATACACTACCCAAACACCACTGCACTAACATAAACCCTAAAACACTACCCCCAGCACAACCCCTACACTACACAAACACCACTGCACTACCCTAAACCCTAAAACACTACCCCCAGGACGACTCCCTACACTACCCAAACACCACTGCACTACCCTAAACCCTAAATCTACCCCAGCATGACCCCCTACACTACCCAAACACCACTGCACTACCCTAAACCATAAAACACTACCCCCAGCATGACCCCCTACACTACACAAACACCACTGCACTACCCTAAACCCTAAAACACTACCACCAGCATGACCCCCTACACTACTCAAACACCACTGCACTACCCTAAACCCTAAAACACTACCCCAGCACGACCCCCTACACTACCCATACACCACTGCACTACCCTAAACCCTAAAACGCTACCCCCAGCACGACCCCCTACACTACTGCACTACCCTAAACCCTAAAACATTACCCCCAGCACGACCCCTACACTACCCAAACACCATTGCACTACCCTAAACCCTAAAACACTACCCCCAGCACGACCCCTACACCACCCAAACACCACTGCACTACCCTAAACCCTATAAAAGAAACCCCACCCCATGCCCAATCCCCCTTACCTCTCACTCCTCATGGTTCCTCTCTCCTCGTGGTTCCTGCTTCACGTCATCTCTGAGGGGCGGTGCACGTCGTTGTGAGGAAACTGAACAGCCTCTTTTTCCTTACAACGACATGGATCGTCTACATGTTTTTTAGAACGCATGGTCATTTACCATACATACCTTTACAACAATATTCGTTGTAAAGGCATGCGTGGTAAATGACCATGCGTTCTAAAAAAATGCGTAGCAATGACTTCGTTATGTACAACGCATGCGTGGTAATGCATGCGTTGTAATGGTATTGCAAAGTAAAAAAGTCGTTGTAACGGCTGTTTACCGATCGAAGCTGGCCCCTGTTCTTCAGTGAGACGTTTATTTGATTAATTAGGAGGAAGGAATGTGGTTTTTTACCGAAAAGTGCATTCCCGGCTGTTGTATTGTGAAAGTGTCCGCGTGGCCTGGTTTCACTTCCGGTGAGAGAGTGGAAGAGTCTGTTTGGATCTAAAGGAGTTCTGTTGTTGGACGGGGCCGGCGCAACATGTCATCAGAAAACATAGCTAATGTAAAGCGTCCTCCCTGAAGTGTGGAGCAGTGCCATGAGAGGTCAACGAGTGTGCGTCCCACCGCAGTATGACCGTACCGCGTGACCCATGTGCCGCCTCCAGGGTATGGGAGGCAGAAGCGGCATCGCAGGTCCTCTTGAAGACCGTTGTAGCACTAATTCTACATTTTGGTACTAGGGCATTTTAACTTTGTTGTTCCTGCCAGATACAAAGAGAAGATCCTGTGTTATTCAGTGCCCTTGTTACCTTTTTTGTGGGTTGTGGTGCTTGTCACTTCGCTGCCCCGCCGGTGCACACGACTGGGCACCCCACCTCATGTGCCATCAGCAGGGCCTCTGCCCTCGGATCACTGGTTTCGGTTTCTGGAGTGGCAACATAAACAGTTGCTCCCAAAGGACTAGCCTGAACACTTAGGTGAATATCCCCTGCACCAGCATTCCACGGAAATTCTTTCCTAGCTCTCCCACGTCAATGAGCACGGCTCTGCTCGCGACACCGTATGACGTCATCGGAGCCATAAGAGGACCTCGTCGGCCTGCTGACGTCAGTTCCACCCATTTTTTCTGTGCCACCGAGGCAAACAGGGGACCGAGACATTTTCACATGTATACATAGTATAATAAATATATATATATTCACTGAAAAAACCATAGGTTTCAGGCACGTTATAGTTAGAAATTAGCATTTAAAAACCTTAGAAATTCACTGAAAAAACCATAGGTTTCAGGCACGTTATAGTTAGAAATTGGCATTTAAAAAACCTTAGAAATTCACTGAAAAAACCATAGGTTTCAGGGGCGTTATAGTTAGTTGGACATTTCACTCGTACAAAACCATAGAAATTCCCCCGTTATAGTTATTTCAGCTAACTATAACTTGCGCGCCCACAATGCACTGCTGATGACGTCACATATTACATCACTCATGACATGGTCAGTGACATCACTCATGACATCACTGATGACATCTCAAATGACATCACTGATGACATCACTGATGACATCATCCAATGAATGTGTGTTTTTCTGAAAATTAAATATGTTTTATATATGTATATCTCAAGGTCGATGGAAGAATAAATGGGTATATAAGTGTCTAAATGGATGATTTTTTTTTAATAAAATTGATTGTATAACTGACTAAGTGTATCTTAGTGAATACATGGGTTAGTGAGTAATGTTTAAATATGAAAATATCTGTATCAGTCTCTTACTTTGTGTATAGGTGGCTGCATGGATTGGTGAGTAGCTACATGAGTGTCTATATGGGTTATTAGTTGGTTTTTTGAGTATCAGTATGAGTGTCTGAGTGTCTGTATGGTTCGGTGGGGGTATTACTTAGTGCATAGATGCATGAATGAGTGACTCACTGTTTGTATGTGTTGAAGACAGCATGTGTGCAGGACTGTATAGGTGGATGAGTATGTGTATGGGTGTGTTAGTGAGTGAATGACTGTCTCAATAGTGTCTTTATGAGTAACTACATATGTTTTAAACTAGTATATGTGAGTATTGGTGTATATAAGTGAGTATATGTGAGAGTGAGAGATTGGAAGAGTTCCTGTACAAATAAGTAGGTGTTTCTATAAGTGATTGTTTAAGAGAGTAAGTATGTGTAAGTTTCTGTAGAAGTAAGTGTGGTAGTGTGTGTATAAGTGTTTATGCAAGTAAATGGATGTTTGATACTTTGTTTGCATGTGTGACTATGTGTGTGAGTAACTCTATGGATGAGTGGCGGTGTGTAACAGGATGTATAGATGTATGAGTACATATGATGAATGAGTACATGTATGAGTGACTGTATAGGGATTGTTGGTGAATGAGTGGATGTGTGTGTAGATCTTGGAATTACTGAATAGGTGTGTTGTAACTGGTATTTGTATGTCCATTGTTTTGAAAAGGTTAGTTTGTATTTTTGAGTGTGTGTATCAAAGGTTATATTAGGGTGAGAGGAGGTCTGCCACTCTATCACAAGGATGATGTCATCAGTGATGTCATCAGTGATGTCATTTGAGATGTTATCAGTGATGTCATGAGTGATGTCACTGACCATGTCATGAGTGATGTAATATGTGACGTCATCAGCAGTGCATTGCAGGCGCGCGAGTTATAGTTAGCTGAACTAACTATAACGGGGGAATTTCTATGGTTTTGTACGAGTGAAATGTCCAACTAACTATAACGCCCCTGAAACCTATGGTTTTTTCAGTGAATATATATATATATATAAAACATATTTAAACTTTACAGAAACACACAGTCACTGGATGATGTCATCAGTGTTGTCATTTGAGATGTCATCAGTGGTGTCACTGACCATGTCATGAATGATGTAATATGTGACGTCATCAGCAGTGCATTGCTGGGGCGCAAGTTATAGTTAGCTCAACTAACTAAAACAGCCAAATTTCTCTGGTTTTGTATGAGTAAAATGTCCAACTAACTATAACGTCCCTGAAACCTATGGTTTTTGCAGTGAATATATATATATATATATATATATATATATATATATATATATATATATATATATATATATATATATTCACTGAAAAAACCGTAGGTTTCAGGCACGTTATAGTTACAAATTAGCATTTAAAAACCTTTGAAATTCACTGAAAAACCATAGGTTTCAGACACGTTATAGTTTGAAATTAGCATTTAAAAAACCTTTGAAATTCACTGAAAAACCATAGGTTTTAGGGACAGTTATAGTTACAAATTAGCATTTAAAAAACCTTTGAAATTCACTGAAAAAACCATAGGTTTCAGATATGTTATAGTTACAAATTAGCATTTAAAAAACCTTTGAAATTCACTGAAAAAACCATAGGTTTTAGGGACAGTTATAGTTAGTTGGACATTTCACTCGTACAAAACCCGTGAAATTCCCCGTTATAGTTAGTTCAGCTAACTATAACTCGCGCCCCGCAATGTACTGCTGATGACGTCACATATTACATCACTCATGACATGGTCAGTGACATCACTGATGACATCACTGATGACATCTCAAATGACATCACTGATGACATCATCCACGTGATAATCTGATGCAGCTCCTCACACCCTAATATAACCTTTGATACACCCAATCTAAATTACAGACTGCCATTCGCAAAACTATAGACACTCCAACACCAATAACTACATACCCACTCACTGATTCTTAGGTCTACACACACACATCCACTCACTCACCTGTACAGTCACTCATACTTATGGTCACTCAGTAGAGGACTATCATATGCACTCTTACTCCTATATAGACACTCAAACACCGCCACTCATCCATAGAGGTACTCACACACCTAGTCAGTCATGCAAATAATTAAACACACTGCCATTTACTCACCTATACAGTTATACACACACCAGCTCACTTAATCATACAAATACTAGCACATTGTTACGCTCTTATACAATCACTGATACAAGCACACACTCATCCATACAGCCACTATCACAATCACTCACTCTCGCTTATAGCTATTTATATACTCCAACACACATATATACTGGCTTTCACATATGTAGTTACTCACACATGTACCACTGGGACATACATTCACTCACTAACACACTCTTACACACACTTACCCACCCATACAGTCTATCACAGATGCACTCTTGAAACCATCCACCCAGTGAATCACCCACTCACACATCTATGCACAGAGTCGCACACACCCCACCCACACAAACACTCAGGCACCCATACAGATACTCAGACAACCAATCAATAACTCATATAGACACTCATGTAGCTATTCACAAACCCATGCAGCCACTTACACAGCAACAGACAGACGGATACAGACATTCACCCAGTTTAGTCACTAACCCATGCATTCAGTAAGATACGTTAAATCACTCACTTATAGAGTCAGTCACGCACCTACTAAATCATCCATACAGACACTTACACACCCACTCATTCTTCAATACGTCTTTTCCTATATATATTAAAAATATTTAAACTTTACAGAAACACACAGTCACTGGATGATGTCATCAGTGATGTCATTTGAGATGTCATCAGTGATGTCATCAGTGATGTCACTGACCATGTCATGAGTGATGTAATATGTGACGTCATCAGCAGTGCATTGCGGGGCGCGAGTTATAGTTAGCTGAACTAACTATAACGGGGGAATTTCACGGGTTTTGTACGAGTGAAATGTCCAACTAACTATAACTGTCCCTAAAACCTATGGTTTTTTCAGTGAATTTCAAAGGTTTTTTAAATGCTAATTTGTAACTATAACATATCTGAAACCTATGGTTTTTTCAGTGAATATATATATATATATATTCACTGAAAAAACCATAGGTTTTAGAGATAGTTATAGTTACTTGGACATTGCACTCGTACAAAACCCGTGAAATTCCCCCGTTATAGTTAGTTCAGCTAACTATAACTCGCGCCCCCGCAATGCACTGCTGATGACGTCACATATTACATCACTCATGACATGGTCAGTGACATCACTGATGACATCACTGATGACATCTCAACCGGCAAGAGAGTTATTTCAAATAGAATGTCGCGGATTTCCTATGGATAATAGGTTGTAACTATAACTATCTACTGGCGACCGCCAGTAGATAATATATATATATATATATATATATATATATATATATTTGGGCAAACATGTATTATGTGAGTGCATGTGTTATATTGCTTGCTTTTTGTACAAGGATTATTATAATAGTTATGACTTCACCAATTCTCAGAGAAACACATCAGTGGTGTCCTGTCCCTCCGTTCTTATTTTCTGACTCTTTGGAGCCCTATTCTAGATGTATTATGGGAAGGGGAGATGTTCCACAAGTTGAATTTAAAAGCTACAAGATCAAACTGTCATCCTATGCTGACGATGTAGTGATTTAGTTTAATTGATCAGTTCAAGAATCTTTATCTGCCATTGAGTATGAGGCAGGAACCTTTGGAAAGGAGTCTGGTTATTATTTAAACACTCCCAAAACTCAAGTAATAACTAATAATGACACTGGTTTACTAGATATTTGGATCATCAGCAAAGGACTGTATCTTAAAGTGAGAAGTACTAGTTAGGTTGGTGTAGTAATCACACGGAGGCAGGTAAGTGTGAGAACAACTGATTTATTGACTGTCCATCTCCACAGCTTCCAGGGATAACTGACAAGTCCCTCGGAGTTCAAACCATCACATTCCATTTCCATGGCGGTGACATAGTAAGTTCTGAACAGCACATTAATATGTACAATAGAAAGACTACTACAACATCTCCTTTCTTTCCATAAAACAAGAACAATAGAGAAAAGAAGAATAAAAGAGTAAGTAGAGCCGAACAGAGAAAGCAAAGTAGAATATGAGAGAACAGCAAGGAAAAATAAATGACTATAGAGCTAGACGTTTTGGAGGAACAGTTCTTCTTCCACTCTTGCGAGGAGTAACACTCCAGAGACAATTTGGCAGACTAAGACATTTGCAGAGGACCTTGTTGAACCTGAGCTGGAACACTGCCGGACTCTAAACCCAATTGCAACATGACTCTCCAGGGAACTTTGTAAACTCTTGACAAATTCCACCAACTCCTCCCATTGACCCTCACTGCAAAGCGTGAAGAAGCATCCACTTTAACAGGAGGACCATATTTTGACAGTCCCTTTGCCACATTGATAGGAGATTTAATTCTTACCCAATCTCCTACATGAATGCTAGACTTAAATCCACCCTCATCATGTACAACAGGATGAACTTAAGTCTTGATTACAGTTTGAGTATTTCCGGACAAAGATCGTGTACCCCACTTTTCCATCCAAGCCGGGCACATATGGAAAGAGGCCTCCCTTCCACAGAGCAAAACAAAAGGGCTAGAACCTGTGATGGGACTGGGAGTGGTGCAGTGAGCCCACAACATACTTTGAACTGCTTCTTTGATATCAAACTTAGAAGAAACAGCCCACTGAAAACACTCTACCAAAATGCGGTTTGTGCGCTCAATAAAACCATTGGCCTGTGGGTGATAGAGAGCAACACGATGATGTGAAATCCCAGATTGACTTAAGAATACAGACATCTCCTTGGAGGTAAACTGCACCCCATTATCAGATACAATCTCCTTTGGGAAACCCTCTCTGGCAAAAAGACACTGCAGAAATTTAATAACTTCCTGCGAATTTGGGTCAGACATGAATTTAACCTCCCACCACTTACTAAAATAGTCCGCAACAACCAAAGCAAATTTGTATTTACTGGGTAAAACATTGAAAGGACCCACAAAATCTATGGCTAACTTCAACCAAGGAGCATTGGGTATATCAACCTCTTGTAGGGGAGGAACGGCGACCTTAATGACTTTGTCACTGGTAGAACAAGTCACGCATCCCTCCACCACATCATTGACTAGGCAATCCATGGAAGGCCACCAGTAGACAGATCGGATCCTTCTTCTGGTGCTAGTTTGTCCAAGATGACCCGCATGGCCAAAGTCGACGATTCAAGACCTCAAAGACTCAGGAGGAATAAACTTATACCCCCGTATGACCATCTTGCCACCCTCCAAAGAAAGTTTGTCAGCATTCTTGGTGAAAGGGTGAAGCTCACTATCCAAGTGCTTTTCTTTGGGCTAACCTGACACTATGAAACCATTAATTTTCTTGAGTACAGAATCCGATTCCATGGCACAGAACCACTCACGTTCAGTAAAACATCCTTGACTGGACACATCCACAGCAGCAATAAGACATTCTTCATCAGCATCATCATCACACAAATCCTGTTTTCCCAAAGGTAAAGATGATCTTGAAAGAAAATCTGCCCTTGTGTTTTTCCCGCCTGGGATATGCGCAACGTCAAAATCATATTGTAGCAATTTTGAACTTAACCTTGCAATTCTCGGAGTATGATCCTTAACAATGTTGCCATTGAGGATGGGGATAATTGGTTTATGATCCGTTAATAATTTGAAAGCCTTTCCCCAAAGAAAACATTTAAATCTTTCGACCGCCCAACAGCATGCCAGCAACAGCAAGAGTATTTCTTTTCACTAGGACTTAATGCACGTGAGGCAAACCCAATGGTGTTCCTTCCCTAGCTTGATCTGAGAAATCATTCTGCCCAAACCAACTAAACTGGCATCCACAGACACAGTACACTGGTAATGAGGATCAAAAGGCGTAAGTATTTTGCAGGTTCCTAGTTCTTTCTTAATGTTGGTAAACTCATCCTGACAATATTTATCCCAGATGAATGTGACTTTTCTCTTCAATAAGTTTCGCATGTGTGCGGTTTTCACCGCAAAATTAGAAATAAACTTTGTGTAAAACTCACATACACCCAGAAATGAGGAAGCCCGTTCTTTTGAAGAAGGACACGGAGCATTCACAATAGCCTCGATAAGACCTTCTCTAGGTACGATACCATCACCAGAAATTCGATGACCCAGATACTCAATTGTTTCCACCCCAAAAACACATTTGAGTTTATTAGCCACAATCCCTCTTTCTCGTAATCTCTCCAAAACAACTGCAAGCTTTTTGTCATGAGATTCCCTGCACCTTCCTGCAACCAAAATGTCATCTTGGAAAACAACAGTGTCGGAGACATCTTCCAAGACTTTCTCCATGACACGTTGAAATACCGAGGCTGCCGAGGCTAGCCCAAAAGGCATCCTTCTGAACTGAAAAGTCCCAACAGGAGAAACAAAAGCAGTAAGATGTTTACACTCTGGATCCAATTCCACCTGATGGGCAGAGGCAAGATCGATTTTTGAAAAAAATCTGTCACCCTCAAATTTTGACAGAATATCATCAATACGAGGAAGGGGATGGGAGTCTACCCAGATTTCTTTGTTTAAGCTGCGTAAGTCAATGCACACCCTAAGACTGCCATTCTTCTTACGGGTGACTACCAAGGGAGACTACCAAAGGGAGGACTGGATTGGTTCAATGACACCAGATTCACACATTCTTTTAAGTTCACTCGACAAATCATCCCTGATGCTAAAAGGTACATTACGTAGCTTGTGTTTGACAGGAATAGCTTGCTCCTTAACTTTGATAAAATGTTTAAAACCTTTGACGCATCCCAAGTCATCAGCAAAAAACTTGGACATTTATTGAACCATGCACTCAAACTTTCACCATGAGAGATGTCATCGACCACCGACACTTGTTCAGTGGTGCCAGGTCTAAGAGTCATGCCAAACAAGCCTTGATGGTACCAACCAAGTATGTTAAGACCTTTCTTTGCCACATAGACCTTCCCATTGATGTGTCTGTCCTTGAAAACAAGACTAGTTTCAAAAAACCCCTTCAACTCAATTCTCCTGCCCTCATAAGAAACAGGACTTCTGTCCGGTGGGTTGAGGAATTTTTCTCCCCAGACACTCTCAAACAATTCTTCTGTAAGCACAGTCATGCGTGCACCTGAATCCACCAATTATTGTAAAGGTTTTCCATCAACCAAGACTTCGACAACTGGATCAACACAATTTTCTGAATCATCTTTGACAACCATCACAAAGTCAGTTAACCCGTTTGCTGCTGCTGTCGGCCAACGGCCGTCGCGAGCACTACCTCGGTAGTGCTGCGCACGTCCGTTGGCCGACGCTGCCCCCCCGTTTAATAGAACGTTCCGCACTGGTGCGGAACGTTCGAAGCAGCAAACGGGTTAAAGAACTCACAATTTCACTCACAGGATCCACCTTATCGTCCTCAGATTAGACCACGTTGACATTACTTTTAGAACTGCACACCTTTGCAAAGTGTTCTTGTCTACCACACTTCCTACAAAAAGCATTTTTAGCGGGACAAACCCGTGAATTAGGAAAATAAGAAGGAAATCCACATTTTGTACAAATATTTTTAGAAAACCCTACTTTTCTCTCAGACCTAAAAGAAGTGTACCTACCCCCTTTTTGCTCAATGTGTGATTTGTCTTTTTCTACCTGGAGTTTATCCCCTTGATCTTTACGCTCTTTGACTACATTCACCATATTTTTCTCAGGTTTAAGCTCTTTCGAGGCTTTCTGGGACAACTCTATACTCTTGACAATAGTGATTGTTTGCTGTAGAGAAGGGTTTTTTAAAGTTAACAATTTTTCTTGAATTTTCTTATCTTTACAATGAACTACAATTTGTTTTCGAATGAGTTGAGATGAAAAGTGTTTAAATTCACACTCAGAAGCAAGATACAGTACTCTCATCAATATCTTGTACTCTTGTAAAAAACTTGTGTCTGGCTACCACCAGACTACTTTCTACATCAAATTGCTTTTCCAACATTTTCGCAGCCTGATCAAATTCATTCAACTCCTCTTCACCTTCAACAACATCAAGAGGAGGTAAGTGTTCTAGGACAGCCTGTCCCTCAAACCCTAAGTTGTGCTCTAAAATGAATTTTTTTCTTTCCGCACTAAACCTGGTACCCCCCATGGCCCCGAAATACTTCTCAAAAACCCTGTACCATATCTTCCACCTGATTGGCGGATCACCTGGAAGCTGTAAAAAAGGAGGAGAGGGGGGTTGTACATTTTGCATCTTGGCCCAATATTAGTAAGAAAATAACACAGAAAAAATAAACAATTTAAGTAGTTAACTTAATCCTGTGGAGACAAATAGGTTAAGACACTACTACAGACTATAACACTAAGGTATGGCTATAATAGCATTGACTAAAATGTGATCTCTTCCAGATGGGTTAGTCTTGCAAACAACCTTAAATAATGATAATACTGCTAAACTGTACTTCCTCTTTTTAAAAAATAAATAAATAAATAAACTGGCAGTCAAAAGAAAGTGTTAAATCTTGAGATGTGCTTCACCATGAAACTGCACAGCGTTCTGAAATCACTCTGAAGGAATGGGAATCCAGAAATATGCTTTACAATCGTGGAACTCTCTACAACGTTGCTAGGTGATAACCTAGATAGATGTTTGTATTACACTTGCACTCCTCAGATGCGACAATGGGAGATACGAAGACGTAAAAGATGAGAAACAGAAACACTCCCAATAGACGCTGTAAATGTTGCACTCGCCCTCCTCAGATCCGTGAAAGGGAACTATGAAGACGTAAATGGGAAGAACAGGTACACTCCCAATGAACACAGAGTATTAAAGACTTATCACCTCCGTGTTGTACACTCCAAAGTGATACGTGTTTGTGCGAATCAACGATGCGTAACTTAAGGACTGCTCACCTCCGTGTTGTACGCTCCAAAGTGATATGCGTCTGAGCGAATCAACTCTGCATAACCTTGACGCTTTCTGACGCTGCCATGACCCGTGTGCCGTGACAACGCTTCAAAGTGATGCGCGTTCGAGCGCATCAACAATGCGTAGTCTTGACGCTTCCTGACACTGTTGTGATCTGAGGAGGAGAGTGCCCGGAGATGATGACGCGTTCTACTGAATCACCAACACCACTGTAAGATTCTGTTGCATCATCATTCGGCACTCAACAGGCTAGCAAACAGGTCTCCAGCTCTGGAAAACTACCGATGGAAACCACGGTAGGCAAGACACAGCACAGCACATAAAGCAGGCAGCCAACTTATGGTTGCAGCAGCTTGGCACCAAAACACTGCAAGAACTCTGCCACGAAATGGATATGGTGTACAAAAGGTGCAGGATAGTTGCAAAGATGCCGAGCAGTCACAAATCAAGAACAGATCTTCACAAAGCTTCAGTGGAAAAACGCAGGTTTCTTCAGAAGGAGGGAGCACAACAAACACTTCCACAGCGTCAACCAGCAATCCAGATGCGAGATGCCAGCTGGGAACCAACACCAGAGATGTGTAAACAAAGAAATCCAGGAAATGTGAAGAGTTGAACACAGCACAGGCAGCACACGTGTGTGGAGAGAGGGACAGTCCAACTTGTTGCCAAATTTGTAGTAATCACACGGAGGCAGGTAAGTGTGAGAAAAAACTGATTTATTGACTGTCCATCTCCACAGCTTCCAGGGACAACATACAAGTCCCTCGGAGTTCAAACCATCACATTCCATTTCCATGGCGGTGACATAGTAAGTTCTGAACAGCACATTAATATGTACAATAGAAAGACTACTACAGTTGGGTTCCGATGAAAAGGAGTTACAATATTTTTCTTAAGGACAGTGTTGCAATGATACATAATTGACATCTTCTTCCTTCCAGTTTGGTTAGGCATTGTAATATTGTGAAAATTACTATTCTCCCTAAGTTTCTCTTTCTATTTCACTGATACTTGGTCTTAGAACCTAATGCTTATTTTCGTAAACTGGTGTCAGCCATTGGAAGTTTAATTTCTGGGAAGTAAGAGAACTACTTAAGGCTCAAGTGTACAAAATTGCCTTTATTCAGGAGTGGAAGATCATTTCCCATCTTTCGATATTATTTTTGGGTTGCTATGAGGAAAAAGGTGCTGACTTTATTGACTCATTATTCTGAGAGTGATACACCTTTTACAAATGCTGTCTGACATGGAAACACTGCTCTAGTTGGTCTCAAATTTCCTGAACCAAAGTATTAAAAAGGATAATGTTTAAGATAATGAATTCCGCTGTTGCTATATTTCATTTATGGTGTAGGGTGTTTAAGATATCACAGATGTCTCAATATACCACGTCTTTGGGAGAGTCTTTGCTGTCAAATATTTTCTAAGATCAGGAGGAATATTTGTGCTCATAAGGGTTTAAATAGAATTGGCTCTCTATATGGGAATGGGGCAATCTGGCTATTCATTCAGTTACAAGCAGAATATAATCTCCCTGTAGCTAAATTATTTACGTATTTACAAATTAGAGTTTTATTGGTTAATCTTAGCCCTGGGAAAATAATGGAGATACAAATTTATTGATGGAAATTCAAATGGACTGCCCTGACCTTTTCGCTATACGAACTATGTATGAATTATCTATGACAACCTAGGATGACGGCCTCAGATCTCCGATTTACAGGTTTGCGATATATGTGCATACAGAGATTTCGGCAGAGGATCTGTCTCACTTGGAAAATTTGGGTCACAATGTCTATAGAGCTGTATATCTGAACCTTCAAGGTTCTGGGGCATGGCTTGACGCCCATGGTGGATGGTGGCGCCCGAGTGAGGCTCCACGGACGACGCTTAACAGCCACATTTTGAGGCCATTTCCTTGTGTTTGGCCAGGCGCTCTGACCATCTAATGATGTGCTGACTTCCTGGTCTTAGTCTGGGAACATCTCCTGCGACGCGCGACTGAGAATCTTTCATGTCGCATTTTCAAACAACGCTGCGTTGACCGCGACCGCCATCTTAGGTGTGGCGCCTTCCTCTCAGCTAGAAACCTGAAGGGAGTGAAGGTATATTTCTAACCTCAACTGAGTCTCAATATTCCATTGTCTATATCTTCTTAAGGGAAGATTGAAAAAATTGGGTCCTCCTGCATCACGTTCTATGTACACCTTTATTAAAAACGCCAGAATCTTCACTGAATTCTCTAAAATGGAGGAGTCATTGGCCTCTATGTCAAAAGCCTCCTCTCCTTCGAGCAATGGTGTTCCTGCTGCTTGGAAGGTCACTACCAAAAGATTGAAAAAGGATCCACCTTCACCATCAAAGCCCTCTTCTCCTGTCTCTCTGGACATGTTATTGGAGGAGATACGTGCTCTTCGTCCTTTCATGGAAGACACAACCACTAAATTACAATTCTTAACAGAGAATTGGTCTCAGGTGAATGAGCGTCTTACTTCGGTGGAGCATAGTGTCTTCTCCTATGCTCACACAACTAGAAGGTCAACAATCTTCATTCTCAAATTTCTTTACTCCAGTGGCAGGTCGAAGATCTGGGAAACAGGAATAGAAGAAATAATCTTCGTATTTATGGCCTGCCGGAAGGCACAGATGGCCCAGATCCTCTTTCTTTTTTCAAATGCTTCCTTCCTTCCTAAACTGCTGCATTTACCTGAAGGACCATCGCTCAACATTCAACGTGATCATAGCCTTGGTCATCAACGTGCGGATAAATTCCCTCCTTGGAGGCCAAGAGGTGTCATCATGTACTTCCTTGAGTGCACAGACCTACTTAAAGTACTTTCAGCAGTTAAATCAATTCAACATATTTCCTGGTCAGGCTCCACTTTATTTTTTGCTCAAGACTGCGCCAAAACCACAGCAAACAGGCGCAAAGAATTTCTTAACATGAGACCAGATTTACGTGCTTTGGGGGCTCGTTATGGCCTTTTTCATCCATGCCTCTTTAAGGTTACCTATAAAAATAAAACTACAACCTATGAGGATCCTATCAAACTGCAGAGCTTCATCTATTTCTGCAAAGCATACTCTATGGACTTTTCTGGAGCTTCGTCTTCTCAAAATATTTGATCTGATAATTTTTTCATCCATTGTAGTAATTTCTCTTTTTGATTCTGTTGTTTCAAAGTTCCAGCATTCGGTTTATTAATTTTATGATACTTGCTAATTTGTTATTTTGTCTTTTGTCGGTTCAATATGTCTTGTCATTGTATTTTCCATTTACTGTTTACTTATTATGATGACCATTTTCTCTCCTTCTCCCCAGGTTTGTTGATGTCTGACCCTGCCATATAGCTTTACCCTATGTGAAGTGACTTGGTTCATCCCCATTCTCCGTTCTGTTGAGTTTGGGCATGCCATCCGTTCCATGTGGTCTCACACCCCCCAATCTTCTTATGATGTAATTAGGCTTAGGTATGTTGTATCTTTTTTATTGTTATTCCTTTCTCTTCCTCCCCCTTTTCTTTCTTTGCCTCACTTCCTTTTTTATTTTCTGCCTATCTTTCTCTTCCTTTTCTGGTTCACTGTTGTACTCTCACACTTGCATTCAATCTTCTTAAATCCTTTTTACTGCCTCAATTCATGCTCTCTTGGTTGGGTTGTCACATATTTCGTCTTATGTTCTTTGTTGGTCTGTTCAGACGTACATTTTTTGTTATCTCATTATTGTCTTTATGTCTTTGAAAATTGTATCATGGAATGTCAGAGGTCTGAATTCCCCCATTAAGTGACAATGGGTTTAAACACATCTATCTAAATTGGGGGCTGACATTGCTCTTTACAAGAATCCCATCTAACGCCAAATGAATCTTTGAAATTGAAAAGAGGTTGGGTTGGGGATGTTTTTTTCTCACTGTGATGGTAAACGCAATGGTGTAATAACTCTTTGTCACAAATCGATTGCTGTTAAGTTGCTTTCTCAAGTCTCCGTTGCAGATGGACGATGGCTATAATACTACATTGCAGATTGGAGGTGCTCCAGTTTCTTTATTTAATATCTATGCTCCCACTAAGGGTGATCCCTCATTTTGGACATCTCTTTCCCAACAAATCTCATCTTGTATTGATGACAATTTCATCCTTGCTGGAGATTGCAATGAAGTTGTAGATCCATTTATAGACTGCAGCTCGTCGGTTTCTTTTAAACCGCACAAAACACATAAATTATTCATTCAGACTACCCAGCAATATTGTTGTGAACAGAAGAGAATCCAAGCCAGGTAGTTTTCATGTAGGTTTATTGAAGATCAGATGTTACAGGGTGGAGACCCACCAGGAGCAGCCTTCCTGCTGCTCAGCCCATACACCAACTGACATCCTCACTCATCCAACATTCCACAGTCACCTCTCACATCAACATTCCACTCCACAGTCACACTGGCTGAGCAGCAGGTATAACACGTCTCCCTTTCTTTATACAAATGAGAATCAATTCCAAAAGAATCACAAAATAAATGGTGCATGCAAAAGATGACAATGAAGTAATTACATGCAACATGGGGGCATCAGAGCAAAAGCAATGTCATACATGTACTGATGGCAAGATACATGCAAGAAAGATGACAATGAATAAATATTTGAAAGAAGTAAACACAGCAAGCAAACCAGCAATTCTACACACACCACTTCTCCCTTTCCACTAAGCAAAAACAAATCACACGCTCCCATAAACCAGACCAAAACAACACACACGCTACCACGCCACAAAACACAAACTAAACCCCAACACCAAAAACAAGCTGGCTGGGCAGGCCAACAAGAGATAGAAAGAGTACCGACCAGAAGACGTGGTAGGAAACCAATCAAGACCTTAGAAGCTGTGGAAGATCATTCCACAGGGAACAAACAGCAGAAACAATGCCCTCCACCCTTACCCATAGTAAGGGTGGTAAGTGTGGCATAAAAGACCACACGGAACCTAGAACGGAACAAAGTAGTTCCACAACCTAGTAGGGACATATAAGCATTTCCCCCAACCAAAGTTGAGGTGGAATGTGTGTTATAACACCACACGAAACATAAGCAAGCGCACACTGCAACACCCAACAACTACGGCACTTCCCCCAACAAAAGATGGAGTGGGATGTGTAGAAAACACTACACAGAACCTATGCAGGCGCATAACACTTCACTCAACTATTTAAGCACTTTCCCCAAGAAAAGATGGGGTGGGATGTGTGGGAAACATTCCACACTGAAATATGCAAGCGCACCACGCAACACTCAGCAACATAAACACTCAGAAGAAAAAGAGCACTCCACACAGAACAAGTGCAACACTGCGGGGTAGGCGACCCACGAACGCACACCCCCAGGTGAAACAACAAAAAGGGGTACAGGACCCCTGAAGGCACAGCTCTAAGTAAAATACATCACAGGGTACTTAAATGCAAACAATCCCCATACATGACCATAGCAAAGGGTGTACAAAACATCACACCCTTGATAAATAAACCCATGCAGCACATCATAAAAATGAAAACACAAGAACAAGTTAAGTGCAACGCAGAGGACATTGTCCGACAGTAACACTGTAGAACACCGGTGAATGACCACTCACCCGAAAATCCTCAAGAAATGCAGAAAAACACAACACATAACAAGGAGTAAAACCCACAACAAAGAAGCAATTCACAGAAAAAAAACAGGGAAAGGCACACAGATAAAAATATACTTTTTACAATGTGTCACCATTAAAACGTTCATTTTTAAAGCAGGAGACAACACGAAATATAGCACCAACGTAAAAAATACAGTAACACTTTTGAAAACACACAACAACCTTAGAAATATAACAGGACCAACTTATCTGGAACGCTGTCTAAATGAAGTGGAAAGCGAGACGGTCAAAGAAAAGTAAATATGCCTTCAATCCGCTCCAGAAGAACTTAGAAGAAAATCGGAACATCCGGCAGAAAGATCGAGGAAACAGCTTCTGCCTCGATTACCAATGAGCAAGATGGAGGCACGTTACAGACGCAGAGCCGGGTGGCTCAGGGCACGTCTGTGCAGCAGGGCATCACTCATCAGCTGTCAGCTGCGTAGAAGCAATGACATAAGAAGAAGTCCGGAACGTCGGTGGGGATCCATGGAGACATCAAGGACAAAGGTAAGCAGGTAAGAGTGCGCGCGCTGAAAAATGACACGCGCTCACTTTCAAACTGCACCAGCTGCGGTTAAACTGACATTAAGTCCTGGGGCTGCCAGAGACAAAATAGATTCACCGCAAGAGTGCTCACAACAGGACTCCACAGTACACAAATACGGCCCAAACACATGGGGTCAGAGTTGTTCAAAGAAATAAAGTAGGCGGACTCTGCCTGCAACTCATCCCAAATTGCCCTTGGCACACGGAGAGAGAACTCCTTGCCCTCCTTAACATATCTTCTGACACGGGCACTGGGGACAACATGGGCTCTGGTGACAACACGGGCTCTGGGGACAACACAGGCTCTGGGGAGACAAGAGGCCTGAAACATCGTTGCTCCTCCTCTTGACAGGGACTAAGAAAGAACAGAGTCCACAAACAAGGACAGCATGGCTTCTCTCACATGATTGTGTGTAGAATATAGACTCTGGAGAGTAAACACCCTTCACAACATGGAGGGCCCTTAATGTTGTACTTCCCCAGATGCTCTTCCCCATGAGCATAGGCACTGCTGCTCCAGTAGACTTGAGACAGACACAGCAGGAACTGGCACACTAGGGTTGTGGGCGACCGATGAAAAGGTCACTGGTGGGGCTCAGGGGTGCCAGCTTTCTTTAAATACACAGCTTTAAGTTTCACAAGAAGTTCCTTTACCTTGAAGTTTCTTCAGGCTTCAAGTTTCAGTACAAAATGTTTCCAAAAGGTAGTAGACGCAGGTTCTTTCATAAATCGTCGCCAAAATGCTGTGAACAGAAGAGAATCCAATCCAGGTAGTTTTCATGAAGGTTTATTGAAGATCAGATGTTACAGGGTTGAGCCCCACCAGGAGCAGCCTTCCTGCTGCTCAGCCCATACACCAACTGACATTCTCACTCATCCAACATTCCACAGTCACCTCTCACACCAACATTCCGCTCCACAGTCACACTGGCTGAGCAGCAGGTATAACAAATATAAACTCATAGATGCTTGGAGAATTTGCAATCCTACAACGAGAGAATATACTTTTTATTCCCCGGCTCACCAGACCCAATCTGAATTGATAACTGTTTTGTTTCACATATCATTTCCCAATCATTAAGAAATGCGGACATTGGATCCATTGTAATATCTGATCATGCTCCCATTTCCATTCAATTGGATATAGCCCCAAAATCCAATGTACCTAGGAGATGGCGTTTTAACAACTCACTCCTTTTAGACCCCAAATTTTACTCCTCTTTCGCTTCCTTCTTTAATGAATATTTCTCCTTAAACCAAACTGATACTCTACCCTTCTCCGTAATTTGGGATGCATTTAAAGTGGCCGCTAGAGATTTTATTGTTGGTTTTGTTTCCAGAAAAAGCAAATATTCACGCAAAGCTACTAATGACCTTTTGACCAAGATAAAGAGAATGGAGTATTCTTATTATACTTCAAAATCCAAACATTGTTTGTCTCAAATTGTTAAGACAAAGTTCCAATTCAATAAGGAATTGACTGAAAATGCCTCACTTTATTTTTTAAAATCCAGTGCAAAGTTTTATGGTGGTCAAAATAAGGCCAGTATCCTTTTAGCGAATTACTTAAAAATTAAGCATAATAAGTTTGATATTGACTGTATTATGGATAAACAAAATACACTGCGGTTTAAAGATTCAGAAATATTAAATGAATTTCTTCTTTTCTATATAACGCTTTACACACCTGAAATTGAACCCTCGGCATCCAGTACCTCACAGTTCCTTGCTGACACTCATCGTTCCTCTGATACTCAATTAGATTTTACGCCTTTAGAAGCCAATATTTCACAACAGGAACTTCTCACCGCTTTACAATCTCTCAAGAAAGACAAGGCTCCAGGACCTGATGGTTTTACAGTGGAATTTTTCACGCACTTTGCCCCATTACTCTTTCTCAGATTACTTACTCTCTTAAATTCATTTGCACATTCGGGTGAATCTTCTGGATCCTTCTTGGAAGCTCTAATCTGTCTCATTCCTAAGGAAGGAAAAGATTTAAAATATTGTAAAAATTATAGGCCCATCTCACTTGTCAATATCGATTATAACATTTTCTCTAAGGCTTGGGCTATACGTTTGGAAACTTTCCTCCCTCAATTATTAGGTACGGAGCAATCTGGATTTGTTAAAGGCCGCCTTATTTTGGACAACACTTGTTTATTTTTTGATATCTTATCTAAATCTTCTCATTTACCTCATTCATTAGCAGCAGTGGCTTTGGATGTGGAGAAAGCATTTGACAGGGTCAACTGGTCTTATCTCTTTCAAACACTTAAATGGATGAGCAGCCGTTTTTGTAAACGGTAATACATCTCCCTACTTCGATCTGAGTAGAGGTGTTTGCCAAGGTTGCCCTTTATCTCCGTTTCTTTTCAATTTAGATTTGGAACCTTTTTGTCCAGAATTCGTCAAAACAAATATATAAGGGGATTTGAAGCTAATAACAAACAAATCAAATTGGCAGCATACGCCGATGATATATTACTATTTATCTCAAACCCACAATCCTCTATCCCTGCTTTCTTACAGGAGGTGGAGCTCTTTGCTTCCGTCTCTGGCTACAAATTAAACAGGGATAAATGTGAAAAATTACCCTTAACTAAGTATACTTTCAAGGATGATTTTAGTGCTTCAAGTTTCTCTTGGAATTACCAACATATTAAATATTTGGGACTCTATTTTCCCCCTTTAATTTAAACTACACTCTCTTTGTGTTTGGAGAAGTGCATACAAAAAATCTCCACATTAACAACTAAATGGCACCCATTGTATCTCTCATGGTGGGGATGCTTAGATACTCTCCCCTATAATTGTATATACTCTCTCCAATATTCCAGTTCCCATTCCTTTAAAAAAATGTAAAAGAATAAATTCTATATTATCATCATTCTTGTGGAATAATAAAAAATCTTGCATGTCATTGCTGAGATTAACAAAGCCAAAATCAGAAAGCGGAGTGAATTATCCTGACTACCTTACCTATCAAAAATCTTTCTTACTTCACCAAGCTTCGAGATGGTTCTCTGATTCTCTGTTAGACTGCCCTCTATGGGTCGTTCTCGAACGCTCATTCCTTTCTCCTTTTTCTTTTAAAGAATATCTCTCTTTCACCCGCAAACCACAATCTATATCTACCCCTATTCTCAAACACAATTGTAAACTTCTAGATTCTAATCCAACGTTATCTCCTACTGATCCAATCTCCTTTCTCAACTCCTCTTTATGGCACAATAAATCTATATTGATTCATGGGAAACCTATATATTGGAAATCTTGGAGACAAAAGGGCTTAATTTGGACACATCAACTTTTTTCTCAGAATGATGCTATATCTTTCTCTAGGGCCAGTCAGCTTTTTGACCTACCTCCCTCCTTTCACTCTAAATATAACCTTATTTAACAAGCTCTCTTCAATGCATATTCTCAAGTTTCATCTCACTCCCATCCTAACCCTCCCCCTGTTAACAGCTTACATACTCTCCTATATTCTTGCCCTAAAGCTTCCACTATTTATGCTCATCTACGTTCGTCACATTCTGATAGGGAAAAAACTAAAGTTGAACTTTCTTGGGAGGAAGATCTTGGAACAGATTGGTCAATTCATTTATGGAATAAAATATGGACCAAGATCAGGAAAACTTCTAGGGCTGTTACATAAAAGGCATAATGACGTACCTGATACTTGTTGGTCTTGCTCTCCCACATCTGCAGACTTGAAACACCTACTATTTACATGCTCACATGTGCACACTTTTTGGAAGAATGTTTGGTCCCAAATTAACATAATTTTCAGCTCCAATTTCCCTTTCTCTGTTGTTCATTTATTTGTGGGAAGTCTATCACCGATCTGAGATGAATACACTCATAACACAAAGATTGTTGATTTATTGCTAGCAATTGCATTTCAGCAGATCACAAAAAATTGGAAAGATTTGACTAAATAATCTTTCCAGGCATGGTGGTATGCTGTTTGCTATAATCATAGACATGACACAGCTTTTGTTCATCCTATCCATCTAGCTATAAAACGTTTGAATTTATGGTCACCAGTTACAGCGTTCATTGATGCTAGTGCTAAGCGCTCTTTTTCCATAACTCCTATCCAACAAGAAGTTGCTCGCCCTCAATGACATTCCTCATCTTAATATCATATTGTTATATTTCTGTTAATTTCATTTTTATATGATTTGTAAAAAATGCATTATCTTATTGCTTATATTGTTATCTTGTTGTTTTGCCATTCCATCACAGCCAGGTTTGCATGATATTATTTCTTCATTGTACTTATTTCCTCCTTTTTTCTTCTTATTTTTGTGTATACATATTGTTCTTCATATTTTATGTTTCTAACATTTGTTCTCCAATAAAATTACTTTTGAACAACTTGAACCTTCAAGGTTCAAAGGTAATGAATAAACTGCATTATTACATTTCGGAACTCTTTAAATGGAAGCTGAGGAATTATTTTAAATTCCCTCAGTGTGAATTAGGGAGTGCAGGTGGCATACATGTGGGCCCAGATTTACTAACCGTTTGCACCATGTTTGTGTTACTTTTGTAACACAAACCCGACTCAAGTGATATGCTGGGATTTTCTATCCAATGCAAATCAGCATTTTCTGTGGAAAGTTTCCCAAAGTAACACAAAGTTGGTCTATGTGCTACTTTACATCAAGGTGGCTTTCCATGGGTGATACATGGGCATTCCCATGCAACCACCCACAGGTTTCTGGCACAAAAGCCTATCTACAAACATTTGTAGACAGGGATTTGCACAAAATCCTGCATATCCTCAAGGCAGGCATAACAAAGAGAAATGTTTTAATTTCTCCTAAGTTTTCCTACTTTGTATATGTGCTGCATCATACAGCACACTTACAAAGCTGGAAAGTGTTAAAAAATAGTTTTTGTACTGGAGGATCCTCTTTCAGTACAAAAACTATTCCTTACAGAAC
Source organism: Calotriton arnoldi (assembly GCA_963921515.1). Lineage (NCBI taxonomy): Eukaryota > Metazoa > Chordata > Amphibia > Caudata > Salamandridae > Calotriton > Calotriton arnoldi. Next base: position 2,505,611 of record CAWUFW010001228.1, read on the forward strand.
ATACACTCTGTTTAAATATGACAACCTAAAGTGCGCCAGCACAGGGAGAGAGGAAAACAGTGTTGTATCTTATTAGAGATGGTCCTGTTCTGCTCTCTCCCTTTCACCCATACAGTGCAGCTACTTTAGCTGCTGTGCTGCATTGGGTATTTTTTTCATAAATTAGGGCCATGGGAAGCTAGGTCTTATTACACAATCTCATATTGTAATGACAATGTGGGCAAAAATGATAGGAATGGATGAGAACATTTCAGACTCAATGGTGAGCTTAAGTGAACTGGTCATCACGACTTTTCGTCTATGTATAATGTGCCAATGGAGTAACCGCACTCCATCCATGGTTGAACAGTGGTCGATGACATATTGGAATACGTTTGAGGTGGAGGATTCACTATATTGGATGGAAGGTGAGACGCTAAGGCATGCTTAATATCCATTTGAGCTCAACATCAGGAACTGCCTCGCATTCATTAAGCAGCTGATAAAAATTGATGAATCGAATCTTTATGAATATTATGAGGAATTTGCTATTTAAATTATATTTCTAATTTTAATATTGATTTCAATAATACCTAATCAATTTATAACATTATATTTACTTTTTTATACTTTCCTAATAATTAAGAATACATCCTACCACTTGCTACATCAAATATAATTTGAGAATCCCTTATTTTTCTTATATTACTTTCAAAATGGAAGGGTTTCTGTTTTTTTCACAATGATCATTTGACCATGTGCTATTCTTTTAGCTAGTTTGCAACGTGTTTTCTGGTTTGAAAGGCATTTTGCTTTTGCTGACTTTTTTTCAGATTCTCATTCTTAAAAGGAGCGCTCTTGAGTCCTATTCAATGTGTTCTTTTCATCTAGAGGTGTGCTAAATGAATGCGATTATTTCTAGTTGTTTAAACCTCATTTTGTAAATGAGAGCGTCGTATTGATCTGAAGCTAGATTTGTAAGAATCAATGCATGCTACAAAAAGTTCACAGCAAGTGCTATAATTATTCTCCTCTACAAATGTTTAAATTTGAAGGAGGTCTGATAAAACCATCTCAGTGAAAAAAATTAAAAAGCAACATAACTGCAAGGACAGGTACACTTAAAGTGATTCAAAATAGATTTGGTTCATAGGTGGATAATACCCCTTTCAAAAATACCATACAAGGCATTAAACCTCAACAGAGATATGCGCGCTGAGAACTTTTGTCTTCGACTTCTCTGTTTCAAAGGAGTATTCCTGTGTTATTTCATGCCAAAAGTGCTAGGTACGAGATAGCAATCACAGTCATATGCTATTATTTGCAATTTTGGCTGTCAGGGTATGCAGCTATGATACGCACCAGGATTTTGCTGATGATGTAAACCAAAAAGCTAATGGGAAGAAGAAAGAAACAAAGCAGAGCTGAGGAGCAATAATCTGTGTAAAACAGATTGGTGGAAATACAATTTGTATAAAAGTGAAAATGCTAATTACGGTAATTATTTAGTGCTAGATTCCCAAATATTTTACCTGACTTACTCCTGTAATGCTTCTGAGTTAATCCACATTTAACTGGAATATACTAGTTCTATTAGGGGTTCTTCTCAGACTTCAGGAGTAAGCTGGGAACCTGCAATCGAACAAGGCAGTAGCCTAAAACATAAAAAAGCCCCCACTTGAACCATACCACTAATCAGACAGAGGATGTGAAGCAAACAAATCTGATCCTCAGGAAAGATCCCCTCACTCTCATTCTCCTTCCATCCATCTATCCATGCTTTCCCCCTTTTATGTATTAATCTATTTGACCATCCTTAACCTTTTCATCCACCCACTCTTTCACCCTTTCATGCATACATCCCTCCTTTCATGCAATTACCCATCAATACCTCCATATATGCATCTATCCATCCTTTCAGCCATACATCCTTTCACTCTTCTTTAGGTGTCCATTTTTCATCCTTCGATGCATTCACTCTTTTACCTATGTATCCTTTTACTATTCTATCCATCCTTCTTTTACCCCGCCATCCATTCTCACGCGTCCTTTCACCCTTGCATGGAACCTTTTCTTCCTTATTCCAATCACTTTCCGTCATTTCTCCATCCAATCTTTCTTTCCATCCACCTTTTGCCTTTCACCTTTCTTTGCCTTGCTTTCTATCTTATGCTCATTTCTTCTATTTGTCCTTTTTCTGTAATTTCCCCTATTGTCATCGCTTCATTATTTATCGTTTTGTTTTCTGTTACTGGGCATATAAACCTACCTCCCACACCCCTCTGTCATTGTACTCCCTTGCAATATTGCTTAAGAGCACATAAACATCTAATTAATGTTTGGTGGGACCCAGTTCACCAGCCTATGCGGCCAGGTGGCAGCCCCCGCTTAAGCGGGGGATTCACTACGCCAAAGCAAGAGCAAGTTACATGTGCTCATAGCAAACTTTTAGTGAATAGGGCCCCTTAGAGTTCCAGAGGCAACCTCGATAAACTGTACAATTCAACACAGACAAAATAGGATCAAAAGGCAAAAACGGTCACAGCTCCCTTTTGATCCACTGCACATCAGACATCATACCAGAAGTGCATCAGCAACTACAATGAAGTAGACATATATAAAAAATAAACATCCTGCACAAACACTTGTGTTGGAAGTGGGGGTCCTTATCCCTCACCGCCGCCACCAAATGCTGGATGCGGGAGTCCCAGTCCCACACTGCTGTTGCCGGGTGCGAGATCCGGACCCCTCATTTCAACATTAGGCTAAGTAAGGACACCGTCTGAGATAGCCCTGCTCACCCCCTTAGTAGCTTGGCACAAGCAGCTAGGCTTATCTCCAAGGACCGAGTGTACAGTATGTGCGACCACACTCACAGCAACACAAAGATGTCACCACAAATAGACTCCATACAAGTTTTTATAAAACGAGTATAATCTTTATACAAGAAGATATACGATATGACCACACGATACAAAACCAACATATGATAATGGGTAGTATTTCTTCCGGTGGATTGGTAGGTTTTAATCCCAACCACCGATCTAACCAACAGTTAAGCTGACTTCTAACCGTTTCCAAAAGGTTAGGTAGGTCGTATTGCTAGAATCACACACGTTGAAAAAGAAACAAAATACTGAAATGCGTAACGATATACTCCTGAACTGTGCAATAGAGAAACAATGCCTTACGTAGCGCCACAGTCTTGTACTTTGCAATAGAAGGAATAATGCAATGCGTATCACCACCAGCATGCCCTGTGCAAGGAAGAAACAAAGCAATGTGTCACGCTACAATCATGTACTGTGCATTGAAGAAATAATGCAATGTGCCACGTTATAATCAAGTACTGTGCGATGAAGAAATAATGCAAAGCGCCACGCTTACAATCATGTACTCTGCAAGGGAAAATAATGCAGTGCATAGCTCACCCGCATGCAGTTCGTCAGGCACAAATAGAGTGAGGCGTCATACGACAGTTCGATAGTTCGTTAGCAGCAATAATGCAAAGTGTAATACGACAGTCTAGGTGCTCCGTTAACAGTTGCCCCCGACATGGATCAATGATGACACAAAAGTACCCCTTCTCACTTCGGCCCCAGTACTGCCCCTCCTTGGGCCAGCACTGGCCTCGATCCGAGCCGAAGCAACAGGCTCATGCAGCTGCCAGGAGTGAGAGGCCAAGATAGTGTCCCTCAGAGCCAGCACCCCACACCAGGTGGTGATTCACGTTACCTGGGGGGGCGCGACCCCACTCTCCTCCCCTCCTTCAGCGACTTGGGCCTTGATCCAGAAATCCATCAATGGGCACGGCAAGCTCGGGCCGTCGACTCCGCTCCTCCGGGACTGCCGGTCCGGGCCGCTACTGTTGCACTCCGAGGGCCCAATGACCTGGCCCTCCTTCCGGCAGTCTCAGTGGACACCTAGACCCGCCCTCAGCACTTGTGGAGACTTACTTCGATTTCGGTGCACACGCTACCCAGGCACTCCTCACCAGCGCCTCTGGTTGCTTCGTGACATGCACTCTGCGCGTCCGAGACTCGCCTCTTCTCTGGTGCGCACAACGACCAGGCGCTCTTCAACAACGCCTCTGCTTGCACCACGACACGCACCCTGCGCGTCCGAGTCTCACCTCTTCTCTCGGTGCACACAACGACCAGGCGCTCTTCACCAACGCCTTGGCTTGCACCACGACATGCATCCTGCGCGTCCGAGACTCACTTCTTTTGCCAGTGCACACAACGACCAGGTGCTCCTCACCAACGCCTCGGCTTGCACCACAACACGCACCCTGCGCGTTCGAGTCTCACCTCATCTCCTGGTGCACACAACAACCAGGCGCTCCTCACCAACACCTCGGCTTGCACCTCGACATGCACCCTGCGCGTCCGAGACTCATTTTACTCCTGCGTGCCCACGATCACAAGGCACAACTTCTGAAGGTCTCAAGCTGCAAAAGCACATGCACACCGCGTTGCTTGGGGATTCTCCGGAAACTTTTATGTTCCTGTGTTTCCAAACAGGGAGCCAGCTCACCTCGGGCCCTTGGGGTTCAGGACACAGCACAAAGCACAGTCCTGTTCAAGAAGGGGGGACACCACCCACTGCAATGTCCCTTCAGTCTCTTCCTTAGTAAAAGCTACAAACTGCAGGCCATCCCCAGATCACGAAGCAAGGGTCAGTCCTATCCAGCAACTTCTTCCTTGGCAGAGGTTCTTCTTGACCACGAAAGAGGTCAAAGCCTTTGCAGACTCGACCTGTCCATTTCGCCATTCAAAATTGCACCAAATTCTAGGGGTTTCTGTTCTCTTAGTTATACCCCTTCATGTCTTTGAAGTTCGTTGTGCTCAGGGGTCCCTGACCCCTGCCTAAATCAGTTCTGGGTGTCTCCCTCCCAGTGTCACCTTTCTCCCTTTGATACTGGGGGTCTGGACCATTAATCTCTCAACAGGAGATGGGTCAATTGTTTTATAGCTGCAACCCAGGCCTCTTCACCTCCCGGGGCCTCTCCTCGCATACTCTCCAGATGCAGGTCAGCCAGGTGCCATCTCACCCCCTCCCATCTCAGATCCAGACAGTCAATCCACATTCAGCAGAGAGACACAGAAATGCTTAAAGCACAAAACTCAGCCACTTTCTAAAAGAGTGGTTTCTGAACACACAGTGACAAAATCACTTTCATAGAAAGATGTGTTATGACACTGTGAGTTCATACATACTAAACTTCACCTCTCCATTATAAACTAATAGGAAACTAGGCTAACAAAACACCATACCCAGCATCCCCCTTTCTGTCCTATGGGCACAATGGCCTTTCACCATTGAAAACGAAATGGAGTGTTTTTTCACTGCCAGGACATAGCACACACCTCAGTATATGTCCTGTCTTTTACCTACACTTCACCCTACCCAGGGGTTACCCGGGACCTACCACAGGGTGCCCACAGTATACGCAAAAGGGAAAGTAAGGCCTGACAAGTGGTTGCACTTGTCAGGACAACATGCTAACTTAGCAAACTGCGCGCAGGCCCTACACTGAAGGCCTGAGTTCCCTTCTCTGCGCACCTTTGCATTACTACCCCTTGCACACACAGTGCACATCACTAGGGACTTTTACTAGTAAGGCAAACATACCAATCATGGCCAACCAATTACCATTGTACTTTACATAGGGAACCCTTGTACTTTGACACTGATTAGCAGTGGCAAAGTACCCAAAGCATCTAAATTGGCAACTCTATGTCAGGAAAACGGTCTAGGGGAAAGCAAAAGTTTAGGGAACTTTAGCCATAAAGGCCAAGTCCTACACAGCCCCTCCCAGCCAAAAGCCAGGGTAGACCAATCATTACCTTGATGGACTTCTCTGCTTCGGGCGATAGAACCAGGACGCAGGCCCTCTACCACAGGGACACCCTCCTGTTCCTCGCCTTCCTGACCCCAGGGGTTCTTCCTGATCACTACCCCCTGAGCCAACAATGCTGTTCCATGGATCCCTCCTGGCCAGGGGAACCCCTCCAGGGGTGCTGGACCCATGTCAACCCCACCATGGAGTGGTACCCTGGGAAGGCCCATTGGTCAGGATACTACCTCCAGTCATCCTGCCCTCCAGGTTAAAAGTGAGTTTACACTGGTCACTTCCAGGGGACCCAGCCTCACTGGCTGGACACTGTCCCACCGGTGTTCCCACTGGGGAACACAACCCTCTTTTAACCTTCCATTTATTTTTCTGGGCCTGCCACTTAGGAATGGCACCCACAAACTTCAGGACGGCAGGAGCCCTGGCTACAGACTCCCCATGCCCTCCTGACGCTAGGTGTTCTTCCTCACACCTCTGGCAAGTAGGTACTAGAACTCCACCCGGGGGCTCTCCTCCGGCCCCCCCAGTTTCCTGGGTGATGCTACTGATCCCTGGGGGTGCTGCTTACTCTTCCTCCCCCTCTTTTGAGACAAGAGGCTAGCCAGCAACCCCTCCTCCCTACTCTGGGATCTCCTTGCCCCACTTGGCCCTCCTTCCCTCCCTGGGGCCTTTTCAGGCCCCTGGACCCATGACCAGGGGTCAGGTTCTCGTGCAGACTCCCGGGAATCAAGGAGCCCATACCTTAACCCGGGTTGGCGCAATCCTGGAAAATAATTTCTGAGCCTAGGCTCCCCTGGGGCCAAATGGGTCAACCCCGCCAAATCATTTACCATGCTAACCACTACCCAATCCTCCAGGGCACTCTTGCAATCATCCACACTTGGCACTGGCTGTGCGCTGCCACCATTCGAACTGGACTCTGTTTGTTTACCCTTAATGTCCAGTTCCCTCATGCTTAACTCATGAGCGAAGAGAATCCGTTTCTCTTCCAACGTGAGAGCGTTCCTGCTCTCATCTGCTTGAGTTTTAAGTTTTAACACCTCCAACTCATTCAGTCTGACCCTTTGGTTTTCCTCCAACTCCTCTGGTGAAAAACTCCTCCCTGAATGGCTACTTCCAGCCCCTGAGGTTGGTCTCTCCGCTGGCAAATCCGTGGACCAAATCCATTCCCTGGGTCATCCTCATCCACCTCAACATCCCCCGTCTCTTGAGCCTCTTTGGCTTCCCACCAGGCCCTCAAGGCCATTTGCAGCTCCTCCTTCTTGGCGCTACCCTTCATGGGACATCCCAAAGCTCTGCAGAATTTCCTCAACTGATCAACCTTGTAGGAAAACAGTACTCAATGTTAAACTCTAACTCTGCAGCCTCAGCCTCACCGGCTATCTGGCTCTCTCCCTGAGACATGATGTGTGGTTTAAAGGTTACTCAACAATCGAACCAACAATTCCAAAAACACAATATGTGGTTGCGTCGTGGTCTGCGATCAATTTATGATGAACACCAATTACTGTGAGTGATTTTGCACATACATTTTTAATTTACATTAGGATCGAATCCCACCGCTCTGCCGCCAAATGTTGGAAGTGGGGGTCCTTATCCCTCACCGCCGACACCAAATGCTGGAGGCGGGAGTCCCCGTCCCACACCGCTGTTGCCGGGTGCGAGGTCCGGACCCCTCGTTTCAATATTAGGCTAAGTAAGGACACCGTCTGAGATAGCCCTGCTCACCCCCTTAGTAGCTTGGCACGAGCAGCCAGGCTTATCTCCAAGGCACGAGTGTACAGTATGTGCAACCACACTCACAGCAACCCAATGATGTCACCACAAATAGACTGCACATGAGTTTTTATAAAACAAGTATAATCTTTATACAAGAAAATATACGATATGACCACACGATACAAAACAAACATATAATAATGGGTAGTATTTCTTTCGGTGGATTGGTAGGTTCTAATCCCAACCACCGCTTCTAACCAACAGTTAAGCTGACTTCTAACCATTTCCAAAAGGTTAGGTAGGTCGTATTGCTAGAATCACACATGTTGCAAAAGAAACTAAATACTGCAATGCGTAACGATATACTCCTGAACTGTGCAATAGAGAAACAATGCCATACGTAGCGCCAAAGTCATGTACTTTGCAATAGAAGGAATAATGCAATGCGTATCACCACCAGCATGCCCTGTGCAAGGAAGAAACAAAGCAATGTGTCACGCTACAATCATGTACTGTGCATTGAAGAAATAATGCAATGTGCCACGTTATAATCAGGTACTGTGCGATGAAGAAATAATGCAAAGCGCCACGCTTACAATCATGTACTCTGCAAGAGAAAATAACGCAGTGCGTTGCGCACGCAGCATGCAGTTCGTCAGGCACAAATAGAGTCAGGCGTCATACGACAGTTCGATAGTTCGTTAGCAGCAATAATGCAAAGTGTAATACGACAGACTAGGTGCTCCGTTAACAGTTGCCCCCGACATGGATCAATGATGACACAAAAGTACCCCTTCTCACTTCGGCCCCAGTACTGCCCCTCCTTGGGCCAGCACTGGCCTCGATCCGAGCCGAAGCAACAGGCTCATGCAGCTGCCAGGAGCGAGAGGCCGAGAGAGTGTCCCTCACAGCCCGCACCCCACCCCAGGTGGTGATCCACGTTACCTGGGGGGGCGTGACCCCACTCTCCTCCCCTCCTTCAGCGACTTGGGCCTTGATCCAGAACTCCATCAATGGGCACGGCGAGCTCGGGCCGTCGACTCCGCTCCTCCGGGACTGCCGGTCCGGGCCGCTACTGTTGCACTCCGAGGGCCCAATGACCTGGCCCTCCTTCCGGCGGTCTCAGTGGACACCTAGACCCGCCCTCAGCACTTGTGGAGACTTACTTCGATTTCGGTGCACACGCTACCCAGGCACTCCTCACCAGCGCCTCTGGTTGCTTCGCGACATGCACTCTGCGCGTCCGAGACTCGCCTCTTCTCTGGTGCACACAACGACCAGGCGCTCTTCACCAACGCCTCGGCTTGCACCACGACACGCACCCTGCGCGTCCGAGTCTCACCTCTTCTCTCGGTGCACACAACGACCAGGCGCTCTTCACCAACGCCTTGGCTTGCACCACGACATGCACCCTGCGCGTCCGAGACTCACTTCTTTTGCCGGTGCACACAACGACCAGGTGCTCCTCACCAATGCCTCGGCTTGCACCACAACACGCACCCTGCGCGTCCGAGTCTCACCTCGTCTCCTGGTGCACACAACAACCAGGCGCTCCTCACCAACACCTCGGCTTGCACCTCGACACGCACCCTGCGCGTCCGAGACTCATTTTACTCCTGCGTGCCCACGATCACAAGGCACAACTTCTGAGGGTCTCAAGCTGCAAAAGCATGCGCACACCGCGTTGCTTGGGACTTCTCCGGAAACTTTTATGTTCCTGTGTTTCCAAACAGGGAGCCAGCTCACCTCGGGCCCTTGGGGTTCAGGACACAGCACAAAGCACAGTCCTGTTCAAGAAGGGGGGACACCACCCACTGCAATGTCCCTTCAGTCTCTTCCTTAGTAAAAGCTACAAACTGCAGGCCAGCCCCAGATCACAAAGCAAGGGTCAGTCCTATCCAGCAGTCTCTTCAGCAACTTCTTCCTTGGCAGAGGTTCTTCTTGACCACGAAAGAGGTCAAAGCCTTTGCAGACTCGACCTGTCCATTTCGCCATTCAAAATTGCACCAAATTCTAGGGGTTTCTGTTCTCTTAGTTATACCCCTTCATGTCTTTGAAGTTCGTTGTGCTCAGGGGTCCCTGACCCCTGCCTAAATCCAGTTCTGGGTGTCTCCCTCCCAGTGTCACCTTTCTCCCTTTGATACTGGGGGTCTGGACCCTTAATCACTCAGCAGGAGATGGGTCAATTGTTTTATAGCTGCAACCCAGGCCTCTTCACCTCCCGGGGCCTCTCCTCGCATACTCTCCAGATGCAGGTCAGCCAGGTGCCATCTCACCCCCTCCCATCTCAGATCCAGACAGTCAATCCACATTCAGCAGAGACACACAGAAATGCTTAAAGCACAAAACTCAGCCACTTTCTAAAAGAGTGGTTTCTGAACACACAGTGACAAAACCACTTTCATAGAAAGATGTGTTATGACACTGTGAGTTCATACATACTAAACTTCACCTCTCCATTATAAACTAATAGGAAACTAGGCTAACAAAACACCATACCCAGCCTCCCTCATTCTGTCCTATGGGCACAATGGCCTTTCACCATTGAAAACGAAATGGAGTGTTTTTTCACTGCCAGGACATAGCACACACCTCAGTATATGTCCTGTCTTTTACCTACACTGCACCCTACCCAGGGGTTACCCGGGACCTACCACAGGGGTGCCCACCATATACGCAAAAGGGAAACTAAGGGCTGACAAGTGGTTGCACTTGTCAGAACAACATGTTAACTTAGCAAACTGCGCGCAGGCCCTACACTGAAGGCCTGAGTTCCCTTCTCTGCGCACCTTTGCATTACTACCCCTTGCACACACAGTGCACATCACTAGGGACTTTTACTAGTAAGGCAAACATACCAATCATGGCCAACCAATTACCATTGTACTTTACATAGGGAACCCTTGTACTTTGACACTGATTAGCAGTGGCAAAGTACCCAAAGCACCTAAATTGGCAACTCTATGTCAGGAAAACGGTCTAGGGGGAAAGCAAAAAGTTTAGGGAACTTTAGCCAAAAAGGCCTTGTCCTACACAACCCCCTCCCAGCCACAAGCCAGGGTAGACCAATCATTACCTTGATGGACTTCTCTGCTTCGGGCGATAGAACCAGGACGCAGGCCCTCTACCACAGGGACACCCTCCTGTTCCTCGCCTTCCTGACCCCAGGGGTTCTTCCTGATCAATTCCCCCTGAGCCAACAATGCTGTTCCATGGATCCCTCCTGGCCAGGGGAACCCCTCCAGGGGTGCTGGACCCATGCCAACCCCACCATGGAGTGGTACCCTGGGAAGGCCCATTGGTCAGGATACTACCTCCAGTCATCCTGCCCTCCAGGTTAAAAGTGAGTTTACACTGGTCACTTCCAAGGGACTCAGGCTCACTGGCTGGACACTGTCCCACCGGTGTTCCCACTGGGGAACACAACCCTCTTTTAACCTTCCATTTATTTTTCTGGGCCTGCCACTTAGGAATGGCACCCACAAAATTCAGGACGGCAGGAGCCCTGGCTACAGACTCCCCACGCCCTCCTGACGCTAGGTGTTCTTCCTCACACCTCTGGCAAGTAGGCACTAGAACTCCACCCGGGGGCTCTCCTCCGGCCCCCCCAGTTTCCTGGGTGATGCTACTGATCCCTGGGGGTGCTGCTTACTCTTCCTCCCCCTCTTTTGAGACAAGAGGCTAGCCAGCAACCCCTCCTCCCTACTCTGGGATCTCCTTGCCCCACTTGGCCCTCCTTCCCTCTCTGGGGCCTTTTCAGGCCCCTGGACCCATGACCAGGGGTCGGGTTCTCGTGCAGACTCCCGGGAATCAAGGAGCCCATACCTTAACCCGGGGTGGCGCAATCCTGGAAAATAATTTCTGAGCCTAGGCTCCCCTGGGGCCAAATGGGTCAACCCCGCCAAATCATTTACCATGCTAACCACTACCCAATCCTCCAGGGCACTCTTGCAATCATCCACACTTGGCACTGGCTGTGCGCTGCCACCATTCGAACTGGACTCTGTTTGTTTACCCTTAATGTCCAGTTCCCTCATGCTTAACTCATGATCGAAGAGAATCCGTTTCTCTTCCAACGTGAGAGCGCTCCTGCTCTCCTCTGCTTGAGTTTTAAGTTTTAACACCTCCAACTCATGCAGTCTGACCCTTTGGTTTTCCTCCAACTCCTCTGGTGAAAAAATCCTCCCTGAATGGCTACTACCAGCCCCTGCGGCTGGTCTCTCCGCTGGCAAATCCGTGGACCAAATCCATTCCCTGGGTCATCCTCATCCACCTCAACATCCCCCATCTCTTGAGCCTCTTTGGCTTCCCACCAGGCCCTCAAGGCCATTTGCAGCTCCTCCTTCTTGGCGCTACCCTTCATGGGACATCCCAAAGCTCTGCAGAATTTCCTCAACTGATCAACCTTGTAGGAAAACAGTACTCAATGTTAAACTCTAACACTGCAGCCTCAGCCTCACCGGCTATCTGGCTCTCTCCCTGAGACATGATGTGTGGTTTAAAGGTTACTCAACAATAGAACCAACAATTCCAAAAACACAATATGTGGTTGCGTCGTGGTCTGCGATCAATTTATGATGAACACCAATTACTGTGAGTGATTTTGCACATACATTTTTAATTTACATTAGGATCGAATCCCACAGCTCTGCCGCCAAATGTTGGAAGTGGGGGTCCTTATCCCTCACCGCCGACACCAAATGCTGGAGGCGGGAGTCCCCGTCCCACACCGCTGTTGCGGGTGCGAGGTCCGGACCCCTCATTTCAATATTAGGCTAAGTAAGGACACCGTCTGAGATAGCCCTGTTCACCCCCTTAGTATCTTGGCACGAGCAGCCAGGCTTATCTCCAAGGCACGAGTGTACAGTATGTGCAACCACACTCACAGCAACCCAATGATGTCACCACAAATAGACTGCACATGAGTTTTTATAAAACAAGTATAATCTTTATACAAGAAAATATACGATATGACCACACGATACAAAACCAACATATAATAATGGGTAGTATTTCTTTTGGTGGATTGGTAGGTTCTAATGCCAACCACCGCTTCTAACCAACAGTTAAGCTGACTTCTAACCGTTTCCAAAAGGTTAGGTAGGTCGTATTGCTAGAATCACACATGTTGCAAAAGAAACTAAATACTGCAATGCGTAACGATATACTCCTGAACTGTGCAATAGAGAAACAATGCCATACGTAGCGCCAAAGTCATGTACTTTGCAATAGAAGGAATAATGCAATGCGTATCACCACCAGCATGCCCTGTGCAAGGAAGAAACAAAGCAATGCGTCACGCTACTATCATGTACTGTGCACTCAAGAAATAATGCAATGCGCTACGTTATAATCAGGTACTGTGCGATGAAGAAATAATGCAATGCGCCACGCTTACAATCATATACACTGCAAGGGAAAATAACGCAGTGCGTAGCGCACCCAGCATATAGTTCGTCAGGCACAAATAGAGTCAAGCGTCATACAACAGTTCGATAGTTCGTTTGCAGCAATAATGCAAAGTGTAATACGACAGTCTAGGTTAACAGTTGCCCCCGACATGGATCAATGATGACACAAAAGTACCGCTTCTCACTCCGGCCCAAGTACTGCCCCTCCTTGGGCCAGCACGGGCCTCGATCCGAGCCAAAGCAACAGGCTCACGCAGCTGCCAGGAGCGAGAGGCCGAGAGAGTGTCCCTCAGAGCTCGCACCTCACCCCAGGTGGTGATCCAAGTTACCTGGGGGGGCGGGACCCCACTCTCCTCCCCTCCTTCTGCGACTCGGGCCTTGATCCAGAACTCCATCAATGGGCACGGCGAGCTCGCGCCGGCGACTCCGCTCCTCCGGGACTGCCGGTCCGGGCCGCTACTGTTGCACTCCATTGGCCCTCCTTCCGGCGGTCTCAGTGGACACCGAGACACGCCCTCAGCACTTGTGGAGACTTACTTCAATTTCGGTGCACACGCTACCCAGGCACTCCTCACCAGCGCCTCTGGTTTTACCGTGACACGCACTCTGCACGTCCGAGACTCGCCTCTTCTCTGCTGCACACGATGACCAGGCGATCGTCACCACTCCTCGGCTTGCACCTCGACACGCACCCTGCGCGTCCGAGTCTCACCTCTTCTCCCGGTGCACACAACGACCAGGCGCTCTTCACCAACGCCTCTGCTTGCACCACGACACGCACCCTGCGTGTCCGAGTCTCACCTCTTCTCTCGGTGCACACAACGACCAGGCGCTCTTCACCAACGCCTTGGCTTGCACCATGACACGCACCCTGCGCGTCCGAGTCTCACCTCGTCTCCCGGTGCACACAACGACCAGACGCTCCTCACCAATGCCTCTGCTTGCACCTCGACACGCACCCTGCGTGTCCGATGCCTCAGTTTACTCCTGCGTGCCCACGATCACAAGGCACAACTTCTGAGGGTCTCAAGCTGCAAAAGCACACGACACCGCGTTGCTTGGGACTTCTCCAGAAACTTTTATGTTCCTGTGTTTCCAAACAGGGAGCCAGCTCACCTCGGGCCCTTGGGGTTCAGGACACAGCACAAAGCACAGTTCTGTTCAAGAAGGGGGGACACCACCCACTGCAATGTCCCTTCAGTCTCTTCCTTAGTAAAAGCTGCAAACTGCAGGCCAGCCCAAGATCATGAAGCAAGTGTCAGTCCTATCCAGCAGTCTCTTCAGCAACTTCTTCCTTGGCAGAGGTTCTTCTTGACCACAAAAGAGGTCAAAGCCTTTGCAGACTCGACCTGTCCATTTCGCCATTCAAAATTGCACCAAATTCTAGGGGTTTCAGTTCTCTTAGTTATACCCCTTCATGTCTTTCAAGTTTGTTGTGCTCAGGGGTCACTGACCGCTGCCTAAATCAGTTCTGGGTGTCTCCCTCCCAGTGTCACCTTTCTCCCTTTGATACTGGGGGTCTGGACCCTTAATCACCCAGCAGGAGATGGGTCAATTGTTTTATAGCTGCAACCCAGGCCTCTTCACCTCCCGGGCCTCTCCTCGCATACTCTCCAGATGCAGGTCAGCCAGGTGTCATCTCACCCCCTCCCATCTCAGATCCAGACAGTCAATCCACATTCAGCAGAGACACACAGAAATGCTTAAAGCACAAAACTCAGCCACTTTCTAAAAGAGTGGTTTCTGAACACACAGTGACAAAACCACTTTCATAGAAAGATGTGTTATGACACTGTGAGTTCATACATACTAAACTTCACCTCTCCATTATAAACTTATAGGAAACTAGGCTAACAAAACACCATACCCAACCTCCCCATTCTGTCCTATGGGCAGAATGGCCTTTCACCAGTGAAAACGAAATGGAGTGTTTTTTCACTGTCAGGACATAGCACACACCTCAGTATATGTCCTGCCTTTTACCTACACTGCACCCTGCCCAGGGGTTACCCGGGACCTACCACAGGGGTGCCCACAGTGTACGCAAAAGGGAAAGTAAGGCCTGACAAGTGGTTGCATTTGTCAGGACAACATGCTAACTTAGCAAACTGCGCGCAGGCCCTACACTGAAGGCCTGAGTTCCCTTCTCTGCGCGCCTTTGCATTACTACCCCTTGCACACACAGTGCACATCACTAGGGACTTTTACTAGTAAGGCAAACATACCAATCATGGCCAACCAATTACCATTGTACTTTACATATGGAACCCTTGTACTTTGACACTGATCAGCAGTGGCAAAGTACTCAAAGCATCTAAATTGGCAACTCTATGTCAGGAAAACGGTCTAGGGGAAAGCAAAAAGTTTAGGGAACTTTAGCCAAAAAGGCCAAGTCCTACAACTTGTATGCAGAATCTCAAAATAAAGACTACCTATGGTGTAACAATCACCAACAGATGTGCCTTGCTAAATCATGACTGCTGTTACCATGCTTCTTGTTCAATAATACGACTGATGCCATTGCAAGGGTGAGTTAAAAAAAAAGTTTTGTCAGGGGTGACTATTCTAACTCCAGTCTTTTAATACTTTGGGGAAAGTTGAAAATTGCCCAAGTTTTCTTAAAAAAGGATCAAAATGGGGGGCGTGGCCAAGCAGCATGGCCGACAAGACGTGGGCTCTCTAGGCTCCCGGCCATCCCGCCAAATAATCCTGCAAATATCCTGCCCGGAGGCGCCCCTGGTTGCCATCCACCTCTTTGCCGTGCTCCCTCTCCCCTGAAGTCTCCGCCTGGGGAGTTTAAGGGAAAACGAAGGAGCCTGGAGACGTTGAGCGGACAAGATACGGCTCGGATGAGGCCTGCTCGGCCTGATGCGGCCTGCGCTAGGCCATAGGACCTCGGCCGGCACCTGTCGACTGCCTCTGATAGCCGGGGGCTCAGGTCTCGTAGGGCCCTTACCTACACTGCTGGTGCCATCCTGGGCTGACCGGTGTGCCAAGATAACCAGAGGTTTTGAGGAGTTACCTAGTGGCTGCAGCCACTCCACTGGCCCGACGTCAGAGAGATGGGGGAACCTTGTGTTCTCTCTGCCCAACGAGAGGCCCATAATGCTGGGGGAGGAAGAGGGATGCTGATCGACGGGGCTGCCCCCAACTAATCATGAGCGGCCCCAGATTTGGAGCTGGACTGACTGCTGACTCCGAACTCGAGGAGGCCTGATGACGTCGGGAGGACGAGATGCAGCGGGGGTGAGGCCTGATCCGATCTGGGTGCCCTGACCGGAACCAAAGGACCTCGGCCCGCAACTGCGGGCGGTTCCGGACAGCTGATGAGCTGAGGGCTGGGAGTCCCTTTCTGAACTGCAGGACCCGTCCTGGGCTGGAGGTTGAGAGTGGCTGCCCGGGGCCTACGAGATGACATCAGGGACAAGGGCAGCCTCGTGTTCACCCACTTGGAGAGAGGCCTGTGACGCTGCAGGAGGAAGGCGGTTCCTGCACTGTGGGGCCGGCTCCAGCTGGTCTGTGGGCGGCTGCAGACCCAGAGCCTGGCTGACTGGTGACCCAGGGCCCTGTTGTGGGGCCGGAGGCGGGGGATCCTTGTCTATGGGGGATCGCTACTTGACCTGAGGAGCCGGGCCTTAAAAGCCTGAGAGAGGGGGATCCCGCTGGTGCCGCGATCCCCCTGGGGCACATCAAAGCGAGCCAGAGCGAGGATGGACGGAGGTCTCCACTCCTGATGGCCCCTGGGGAGATTCTGAAGAGGTGATTGGTGCTGATGTGGCGAGGTCCACTGGGTGCCCATTTGGAGCGCACACTACTAGAAGTCTCCTCACAGCTACAGGCCTAACCGGGTGCTCTGACACGCTGAAGGGCACTGCTCCTGGGGACCCTCTGTGGTGGCGTGGGGGTACAGTACGGCCTTTGGGAGGGCCCGGGTGATTTCATGGGCCTGCAAGAGAGGGAAAAAGCAAGAAGCGCCTGCCTGCTGAACTGGGAAGAGAGGTCCTTGGCTGTTGGTAAAGGCCTTGACTCTGGAGAGTGACGAGACCTATGAGATCAGTACAGAGGTGGGTGCGCTGGGTGAAGGGGGGGACTAAGCGGAGCAACCAGCCCACCTCGGACTGCATCGGGCCTCTTCCCCCAGACCACCATGGCAGCCGTGTCTGCTAGGGGTGATTGTGTGCCCCCCTGGGGCGGCAGCTTCAGAGGCCCCCTTCATTTGTGCTCCCCGCTGTCAGGCCTTCCCCTCTGGCCACATTACTGGACTGTAGGGCCCCTCGGGGCTGGTCTGGGAGCCTGGTGAACGGGGCTGTGTGCTGCTGAGAGGAACACAGGTGGAGCTTCCGAGACTCTGGGCTGATCCCCCCCTTTTTTCCACGGATTACTGAGGGGACCTGGCGGGATAGGAGGTGCACAGACTGCTCTCTTCCCCGGTCACCCAGACGGTCAGCGCTGGTGACCCTGCCTTGGAGACAGAGTACCTGAGAGGGCTGATTGCCCGGGTTTCTCTACAGTGACAACCCACCGAACTGTGTAGGGTTACTTTATCGACAGAAAGATGGGAAAGGATAAGCCAGTTCGCTCCTCCCTCCTAACACAATAACTCAATACACTACCCAGCGCCTCCCCCACAGCTCATCACCAGGTAGACGGGTCCTGATGGGGATAGTGACAGTGCTGGCGAGCCCTCTTGGGCAGAGATTCTGGCGACCATCCAGGGGTCCCGAACTGCACTGGAGAAGCAAATATAAACTGTGTTGATTGACGTGAATTAGCTGAGAGCTGATCTACGCAAAGTGGCAGATAAGGTGTCAACGGCTGAGGGGGACATTGTGCAATTAAAAGGAGAGGTGGCCTGGCTAAAACAGCAAGTGACACAACAGACTTACTCCACAGGAGCTTTGGAGCATAGGGCTGAGGACGCCGCAGCAACATCAGAGCCCTGGAAATACCTGAACGGGCCGAGGAGGGCAAGACAGAAACCTTCTTGGAACATTGGATACGTACCAAGTTCTGTCCCAGGGGCCTCTCAAACATGTTCGTGGTGGAGAGGGCGCACCGGACCTTCGCTTCCCCCACCTCCGTGGGCTTCCCCTAGGGCAATAATCACAAAAATCCTGAACTCCCAAGATAGACACTGTATCCTGCGAGCAGCGAGGTAGGCACCGGACCTATGTTATGAAAACAGCAAAGTATCCGTATACCCCGATGACACCAGACAGGTCCAGGAGCAAAGAAAAACTTTCCTGGGAGTGATGCAGAAGCTTCGGGAATTGCACTTGCAGTACATGCTACTCTATCCAGCCAAGCTGAAGGTGATGACGCAGGGGAAGGCCCACTTCAAGGTCTGGGAGTGGTTGGAGATCCAGGGGGATGCTCTCCCCCCCAGGAGTGGAAAGGTAAACCGGAAGGGATGGGGAACAAGGTGGACGGTGCAGGAACCGATCGGCGGACAGTGACCCGCTGAGTCAGAAGAGAATCACCGTGGGTGACGATGGAACTATGCGGGTGGAGACCCCGGAGCCGCATGTCTCCTCTCCACAGGCTACGGAGCGGTGAACGGTCTTGGACCCTGTCCCAGCAACGCTAATCCTCACAGAAGATGTGATCCCTGAAACTATCCTGGACTCAGCCTTGTCTCTACACGACACTGGATGAAAATATGGACTCAATGATTCCATGGATTTAGTATAGGAGGATATTCGGGACATACACACCAAAGTTTACTTAACTGCTCATGTGTTTTAGGACCAGAAAGTTTCTTAGAGGTGGGACGGGGGAGGGGGGAGAGTCTCTCCGGGGCTGAGGGAGTTTGTGTTGACCCACAGCAGAGCAGGGAGTCTGCGAAAACAGATATATACACTAGGGAACTAGAGCCCTGAGGAGAATAGGCCTCATTCAGGGGTGCGCTTCCAGGATTGGTTCTCTTGATCCACTGACTGGTCTAGGCCGAGAGGGCTGAAGGGGAGGCTTTGCACGTCCTGGCACAAGTATGGGGAGGTCTTAACCGTATGCACTGTTGCAGGTCATTTGCCCGTGGGAGGGGGAGAGGGACGTTGGGATTTGTTTCCATTACATGTTTTCACTTGTTTTATGCAGCATAGAATGGATAGGATGACTCTGCATGACATGGGGCCACGGGACACAAGGGCAGAGTACTACCACGACAATAGAGACTAAGTTCATGAGCTTGAATGTTAGGGGGCTGGGCACATGCACTAAGTGATATTGGGTTCTCTCATTCCTCCGGAGGCACCATGTATCTGTGGCATGTCTACAAGAAACTCACCTGGGCATTGCAGGAGCCCAGAGGCTGGCAAGAAAGTGGAGGGGGCAGATTTTTCACTCATCATACTCTACCTGTGCCAGAGTCGTCATGGTATGGGTAGCCCCATGGACGCCGTTTTCACTGCAATACATGGAAGCTGACATTAATGGTAGATACATCCTTCTGAGGGCTAAGATATATGGCTGTGACATAGTCATACTAAACATATCTGCCCCGAATGTAGACGACCCTGATTTCCACCAATCCCTGCAGGAGATGTTAGCATCAAACCTAGGTGCTCCTATCCTTTGGGTGGGAGATTTCAACTGTGTCTTGGACTCTGAGGTGGACAGGTACCCTCCTCGCAAAGATACGAAGCCCCGGATGACAGCGAGACTCCGAGATGTAATGGGGAACTTGGGTGCGCAGGATATCTAGAGGATTAGACACCCCACTCAGAAGATATACACTTGCTACTCCCCTTCCCACAGTACACATTGTAGCCTTGACAGAGTGTTGGTAGCGACTTCAGACGCTGATCTAAATGTTGAGGTGACCCATCAGGCCTGATTCCTCTCGACCGCTCTCTGGCCATGTGTACGGTCAGTTGGGGGCTTCCTGGTCACCTCTCAAGAGTATGGCGGAAGCAGTCGGACATACTGGAAGACTCAGTCAGAAGGCAGCATATAGCGGGAGCACTGGAGGATTATATGACCATTAACTGGGAAGGGGCGGACATCTCCAGCGCCACAAAATGGGAGGCTTTGAAAGAAGTTGAGAGGGGCTTGCCTGAGTCTTACATGTGGTGTTCTTAAGCAGCTGCAACGTGAGCTGGGGGCAGAGGAGGTAGTGCTGGCGGAGGTACAAGCTCAGTACCGGGCTGATCCAACCGATGCGACCCGAGAATGGGAAATTCTGGGACAGGCTCAATAAGTACACGCTTAGTCAATATAGACAACATTTACACAGGGAGGGGGACAAGTCGGGCGACTGCTGGCATGGATCCTCCGTAGGGAACAAACCCCTGCCCCAATAGTGGCACTACGTGCACTTATGGGCGCAGTGGTACACACCAGAGCCGCAATACTACAAGAGCTGCGGTGCCATCTCCAGACCGTATACACGGCGGACCCGAAAGTAGGGGAAGACTCTTACCTTCCAATCTTGCAGACCATGAACCTGACGAGACTCCCCGCACAGGCAAGGGCCGAACTGGACACTCCGCTTACCACTAAGGAAATACAGGCTGCACTACTAATGCTCCCAGGATCTAAGTCTCCAGGTAGCGATGGATTCCCACCTGAGTTTTACTGGGCATACTCCGATACACTGACCCAGGCACTCCTACAGGTATATCAGGAGGCCTTTGACAAAGGAATCCTCCCTCCTACCATGAGGCAGGGCGAAATATGTATGATCCTGAAACTGGGAGGAGACAGCTGTGAACCTTCCTCCTACCGTCCAATTACCATGCTCAATGCAGATGCAAAAATACTATGCAAACTCCTTGCTTCTCTCTTGAGACCACAGATGCCGCACCTCATGCATGAGGATCAATGCAGCTTCATCCCGGGCCGCAATACTGCAATGAACTTGCGCCACCTAACCCACATCATGCAGGAAGTGAAACATCGGAAAGAGGAGAGGGTACTCTTGTTGATAGACCTGGCTAAGGCTTTTGACGCTGTCGACTGGGGTTCGGACCCCGCTTCAGCAGATGGGTCAAAATATTGTACACAGAGCCACATGCACGGGTGAGACTGGGAGGGGCTCATTCTGAGGAATGGGTTCTGGGGCCTGGCACTCGTCAAGGGTGCCCACTCCTCTTTGCCCTGGCCATTGATCCTTTGGCAGTGCGGATGAGAGCTGAAATGGAACAGTGGGGCATCCGCGTAGGAGACAAGACCCATATTGTTTCCCTATACGCAGACGACGCTCTCTTCCACCTAGCATATCCCCAAGTGGCCGTACCCAGGCTCCTCTAGCATCTGGAACGATTTGGGGAGGTCTCTGGCCTGCAAATTAACCATAATAAATTGATGATCTTCCCACTGGCGCGCATGGCCACTAAGCCTTTCGGGGGCCTTCCAGACTTGGAACTTAGATGGAAACGAGCTCACTTCCGGTACCTTGGTGTCCAGATTGCACTAGACAATGCCCAGTTAATAGCCCTATATCTGGACAGGGTCCTAGAGGCCCTGAGATGCTGTGTGACCTTCTGGAATACTTTACAGCTGTCATTAATGGGCAGTCTCACAGTGTCCAACATGGTGATGCTCCCCAGGTGTCTCTATGCACTCTAGAACTCACTCTGCCTGCTTCTGGCACGAATCTTCAAACAGCTGAACATGATTCTTATCTCATTGCTGTGGGCGGGGCGGCATAGTAGAGTAGCTCTTAATACATTGACACGCAGATACAAAGAAGGGGGACTGGAGGCCCCACTCTTTGATAAATACTACTTTGCTGTCCAGTTGCAGCATGCCTCCAGCTGGATGAAGGAAGGGGACAACTGGGAAAAGCAGCTCCTAGCTGGCCGAGCAGATCCAGAAGTCCTTCCAATAGAGCTGATGAAGGGGACTGGGGTTTAGGGGGACCTGCCATACCTAGTGTGCCAAACCGCGAGTATATGGCAGCAGTATGTAGAAAAGGTCCTGCGACATGTGCTATTCCATAGAGAGCTCCCCATATGGATACTGGCCCCTATCATGAGTGCTCACATGTTATTTCAAGCTTGGAGGGAGGGCGGATGCGAGGTCCTTGCGGACCTCTTTCCGAGTGAGACGTTCATAACGTATGAATAAGCAAGTGAAAGCTTCGCGCTCGGACACGGTCACTATTTACTGTATAGGGGGATCCAATAGGTGGCCAATGCTATCTGGCCTCAATACCAAGACACCCGCAACCGACAAATACTCTGGACCTGCTGCTTCCAAGCGGTTCCGGGCGCAGGATGATATTGCTCCTGTACAAAGCCATGAGGCAGGACTCGTCTACCCAGTCCCCGCTGTCAAGTGCCACATGAGAGAGGGACCTAAATAAACAAATAGAGGACAGAGCTTGGACGGCCATATGCAAGCTCACACAAACAGTCTCCTACAATGCAAGGTTTAAACCAATCCACTGCAACTTCCTCCATCGCACCTATCTCAGACCAGCAAAACTATGACGTATTTCACAAAACAACAATGACAGGGGCCCCAGGTGTGGCGCAGAGGAAGCAGACTTTCTGCACATTGCTTGGGCATGTCCTGAGCTGCGGAGGTTTTGGACACTAGTGGTAGGAAAGGTGCAAACAAGTACAGGTCTCCCCATACAAGAAAAAACAATCCAATGTCTGCTAGTCCATGTTCGCAAACCCAAAACACAAGAAATAGCATACAAACCACTGCAGCTGATGATGGTCCAGGCCAGACGCAGGGTAGCCATAAATTGGATGGGGCAGAGAAGTCCGGATACACCAACATGGCTTAGGGATGTCAGGTTGTGGGCCCTAGTGGAAGAAATACACATGAAATTAAATTGCACGGTCGATAGACTACAGGCAGACCTCACGGAATAGCGAGAGTTGTATAATTCGGCCCTCAAATCAGAGGTAGCGGAGAGCGCACAGAGTGACACTGCATCCAGTGTTAGTGGAACAGAAGCAGTCAAAAACCAGGGTGGGGAGGGCGCGGCCGTGCAGGTTGAATGAATGCTCACCCCCTTGCTTATGGTTTACTACGATGAAGCCCATATTGTATCCCTCATTGTCAAGAATATTAATGCTTATAATTATGATGATGGCCTTGGCATTCTAGAGGTTGTGCACATGATACCTACGAACTATTGTATGCTGTAATGTTGGTTGTTTAAATCGTCAAAAATGGAAAATGAAGTTTAAAAAAAAAAAGGATCGAAATTTTGCCTTGCCAGGGAGTGTTGCGCTAAAGGGACAGCTCAAGTCAAAAATTGTGAACACCATTAAAAATATGACATAAAGGAAAACAGACATTTCAAAAACTACAAATAATGTAAATAAAGCCGCAGTCCTCTAGGTGCCACAGTGTTTGGTCCTGAACAAGACATTTCTGGGCATATTTACAAGCCCCTTGTGCCACGGGTAGGTCACATTTTCCCATATTAAAAGTGACGCATGGGCAGCGCAAGCGGCTTGTAAATAAGCCCTTGCATTTCTACTTCTCACCCCATTTTGTCCTTAGTTCTAAGTGAGTGTGGTTCTGAAACTGGGAATTTTGACAGGCAGTATCTGGTATTAACACTATGGTGTATTTGGCGGTTATGATCAATATATTTTACACATAATAACATAATATTAGTTTTGTAATTCATCCTCGGAGTCAACTAATTTAGTTATGACAAATGCTATCAAGCGCGACTTCTGAATGAGCTTCTACTACAGGGTCCCAAACTCTTCTGTATTAAAAGACGCTTATGTTGAATGAAAGTCATCCCGAGCTACTGATATTATTGGTGTTGCAATCGTGACCACATCAGACAAGATTACATTAGTGACCACCCCATGCAATATTGTTAGCAGTGATTTCCTCAGATCATCAAACATGGCTTCTAGCAGTAATGTAATATGCTTTTTAAATTGGGAATGCTTCCACATACATAATTTATAACACTAATAGATGCAATGCCCCTGCCATCAAGGTAATAAGTCGAATAATAGGTTTCCTCAGAGTTGCATGATGTATCCCTCATATATCATATTTATGTTTAATTTAGAAATGCAACCAATTTTCTATAAATGTCAGCTTATGATTTCTGAAAATACACACATATCTGTCTCAAATACATGCTTATCTATTTTGTTATTAGTTCAACCAAGCCAAAGTTTGAAATTTAATTTGCTGGGCTGCACACAGGAGAGCTACTTACAGGTAGCTGGTAAGCTATCAGTAGCTCAAGAGCTACTCGCTGGATATGCCTGCACTACTGGAACTGAACAGCCAAATGGTCTGGAATGGAGAAAGAATATAGAGAGCTGTATCCAAAATATAATTTTGATCCTGGTGAACTCCCTATAGTTCTGAAAAGAAAATGCTCAGGACTTTTACCCTAATTGCCCATGCACACTAGAGGGTACCATAAGAACTAAAGGCACCTAATTCAAGCACCATTTTAGGAAGTAGTTGCTTTCCTTACTGGCATGGGGCTATTACCCATGTCTTGAGTTGTTAACATGAAGCAGTGTTGGCAGCATAATTATATTTTTGTGGATTAATAGTACTCTGCAGACCTTTTTTCTGCTTCGTAAACATTAGGGCCTATTGACCCTACCAATTCAAAGTTTTGTTTAGATGTAAAACCCATACACTTGTCCTGATAGCCTGTATGTGACAAGTCCATATATGTGATTGTACCACTGAATATCAAGAGTGGGACTATTGTGCTACAATAATATTGTGGCATTTTAAACTAATGGGGTTCTCCCAGAA
The DNA here is from genome assembly GCA_963921515.1 of Calotriton arnoldi. Taxonomy (NCBI): domain Eukaryota; kingdom Metazoa; phylum Chordata; class Amphibia; order Caudata; family Salamandridae; genus Calotriton; species Calotriton arnoldi. Next base: position 2,530,289 of record CAWUFW010001228.1, read on the forward strand.
AGCGTCTTAGGACCTGGGATCTAATTCAGTCTAAACAACAATTGGTCCTGACGTACCTTTTTCAAGCCAGGAAAAGGCACAAAGGACTAGAACATTCAATCCAAACGGTCATTCATTAGGTTATTCTATACATAGAGAGATACACCAGAGATAAAAAAACTAAAGACAACTGTATTTGTAAGACAAAATCTTTTTGTTTATATGATCCTTATAAATAGACAATATTCAATAAATCATCTTTACAGTAGGCGGTTGTCAAAAAGGAGAGTGTAAAGAAAGTGCTCATGTGCAATGTGAACGTGGAGGGATAGAAGAACAAAATCAGAAAAATCAGGAACATAATATCCTAATTTTTAAAAACACAACACTGGTTGGAGTGGATTATAAGTAAACTGAACCAATGTTCATTAACATTATCATTCTACTATATTGTTCCTTGTCTGACCTCTTTTCAGACTAATGCCATCTAATTAGGCATGCATCATCCCAAAAGTTAATGAGATATATTACAGGCCAAAAGAGAAAATTGTCGACGTTTCGACCCGTCTTGAGCGACGAGGTCAATTTCTACCTCCGCATGTGGGTCTTCATCAGGACATAGAGACAACCATGGTTGTAGACTGACAATCCATAACAATATGTTGTCCGCGTTGATTGTATTAAAGCCTATTCACAGAAAACGTAAGGGGTTGGTCCCAACACAGGGTGATTGGGCTCCCTAAAGTGCTTCCAAAAGTTATTTCCAAAATTCAATGAAGAAAATATCAGGCGAGATCTGTTGCATGTCAATATGCGGACACCTCTCCAGAGAGATCTGAATGCAAGCCCGAGCAAATGAGGGGCTGTATCCTTCACTGTGTGGAAAGGAAACTGATCCCACCACAGGGGCAGAGAGCCCATCACTGTATTTATCTTCCTTAATGCCGTGCCTGCAAGTGAGAACAAAAACCTCCCGTCCGCGCGGTAGTAGAGCCAGACTGGTGAGTGTAAATAGAGGAAGCACTATTCTTAACTCCACATTTGAGGTACCTTGAAGCGATACATATATATATCATCATGATACATACATGTGAAGTTAGGTATCGTGAATCTATATATAATTACCTTTTTTCATTAGGGAATATGCCAGTACTGCAATCACACCTCCCCTGTGAGGCTTGTTCAGTGATACATCTTTACACGCACCGTGATTAGGACTGTTTAAATTTCCCTTCACCTCATACAGTATTAATTACTTTTCTATGATTACTGGAGCAACTTTTGACCCACTTCACTGGACATCTTTGTTATTTCGGGAGCCCTCCCTGCCCATATAGCACTTTCACTCCTTTCCCCTTGTCCTGGTGCAGCTATCACACACCCTGATGCTTCCTTCCAGACTCTTATGATTGATTGATGCTCTTAGAAGATCCTTGGCACTTCCTATTCTACGCCATGAACGTTCCTCAAAACTACTTACTAGCTATTGCTAAACTAACACATGTATTCCTGTATAATCCCATCCAGATGATGACCTTAAACAACGCAGGTCAAAACGTCGGCGACAAAATCCAGTAGAACTATGACTTCCTTGGCCTTTAACATGTTTCTATCTAATTTTTTATTGCATTGTTCATGTTATGTACCAATTTTAAACTGTGCCATTTCGCTGTACCTTCACCATATCACGTGTCTCACCTTGCGACTTTGACATTACCATGAGCACTTTGTGTGCCCCTATGTTTAGGATTTCCCTTGCATATAATGCAATGTGTGAGTAGGTGTATGGGAAGTGAGTTATTGTGGCAGAGGGTGTATGGGTGTGTGAATGGCTCTATGGATCAGTAAGTGGGTGTGTGAGTGGTTTTATAGGTGTGTGAGTGGGTGTATGAGGGGTTGTGTGGGTGTGTGAGTAGATGTGTGAGTGGTTCAGTGGATGATGTCATCAGTGATGTCATTTGAGATGTCATCAGTGATGTCAGGAGTGATGTCACTGACCATGTCATGAGTTTTGTAATATGTGAGGTCATAAGCAGTGCATTAAATGGGTGTAAGTTATAGTCAGGTCAGGTAACTATAACTTCTGAATTTCACTGATTTTGTTGGAATGAAATCTGAGCCTGACTACAACGTCCCTATAACCTTTTTTTAGTGAATTTCTATTTTTTTTATTGTATGCTATATCCTAACTATAATGTCCCTGTAAACTTTGGTTATTTAAGTAAATTTCTAAGATTTTTTTAATGCTATTTCCTAACTATAACGTCCCTGTAACCTTTGTTTTTACAGTGAATTTCTATGTTTTTATATTCTATTTTCTAACTATAACGTCCCTGTAATCCTTTGTTTTTTCAGTTAATGTCTATGTTTTTTTTTAATCTATATACTAAATATAATGTCTGTTTATTAGGTAATGCACTGCAGATGTCTGTGTTTGTCATCAGAGAGCCATGGTATTAAATAATAATTGCAACATTTCAAAATATTTTCTTCCACTCAGGTGTGTACCAGAAGAGTTTACTTAGTCTTTAGCTAACTGTTATTTTAATAATTTTTTTCATCATTGCCAAATTTGTCGCAGAAATTATCGTTCATAGATTCTGTTACCGTGGATATCCGCTGATTCGGCATGATTTCTGAAAAGTGTAGAACACATATACACGCATATTGTAATTAATGTTTGAGGTCAGTACTTTACTAATATAATGTATAAACTAATATTTCTGTAAGTAATTTTATTTTTGAGTACTTTTTATTCTTTTTGCCATATTTGGGTTGACGCAGGCATTCGCTACAATGTTGACATTTGCGAATATCACTTGACAACGTAACAACAAGATTTAATTGGACAAGACACTTTTCATTATTCTACAAAGGAAGGCCCCACCCAGTTTTCTCTTTTTCACATTTCTAGTGGAGAGATTGGAAGCATCTTTTGAACTCTCTTCTATTTTCCAAAACTGATAGTGCATTTTGAGGTTTTTTTTGTTTTGATTTCACCAATATAATGGCATCTGGTGGAAGTGAGCAGCAAGAGCTACCCCCAGAAGAGGAGAATTCTTCTAATATAGAACCCCCAGTAAAGCGGGAATCCATAACCTGGCATTTCTTTACTATCCCCTTTGGGGAAAAAAAGAAAATGACCAAGAAACATGAAGTGGTCGTTGTTTGAAAAAGGCTTCTTCCAGGGCAACATCTACAAAGTACCCCTGGGAGCCTACAAGTATGTTGACCAACCTGAAGACATACCAGAGCAAGGAGTTGAAAAGAGCGCAGATGGAGCACAGTGCAGGAGAACATCTATTTCTACTGCAACTCTAAATACACCAGGTGAGTCAATCCCCACCAAAGTAGAGCAACTTCTCTCAGAGAAGTCCCCAGAACTAAGAAGAATAGGGAAAAATGTTATTGAGTGCAAAAAAAGTCCTTGCAGGGGGAACAATCGGTTGCCTCAGTTCTAGAAGCAGCAAAGAATCACACCTGTTATTTTCTTTTTCTTTTTAGTATTGTGAACATGGCACTTGTTACCCTAATTTTGAGCTTCTTCAGTTAATATTTTTTCCAGTTGCCATTTTATTTCTGAAAAGTTTCAAAAAACAAAAAAGTTCCTAAAACACACAAAAAGTTCTTGTTGGAATAACCTTTCATGGTTTGGAAAAAGATAAACTGTATGTGTGTGCATGTATAAGAAAGAGTGTGTGAGTGCCTGTATAGGTGCCTGAGTGGGTATGTTAGTGGCTGTATGTTTAAGAGACTGGGTGGGTGTATGTCTGTATATGAGTGTGACTGGGTGTGTGAATGGCTAAATGGGTGACTGAGTGGGTCTGTGAGTGTTGGTATGAGTGAGTGACTGGGTGACTCTGTGGCTGTATGAGTGAATGTTTGAATAGGACAGTGGCTGGGTGTGTGGGTGGCTATATCAGTGACTGAATGCCTGTGTGAGTGGCTGTATGAGTGAGTGACTGGCTGTGTGAACGATTGTATGAGTGAGTGACTGGAGTCATGAGTGGTGTTGGAGTGGCATGCTGGGTGTGTGAGTCCCCAAACGGGTGATTGAGTGCCTGTGTGAATATCTGTATAAGTGAGTGATGGGTGTGTGAATTACTGTATGAGTGAGTGACTGGGTGTGTAAGTAGCTGTATGAGTGAGTGACTTGGCTGTGGGAGTTGCTGTATGGGTAAGCAACTTAGGGAATGTACGGCTGTATGATTGTGATACTCGGTGTGTGAGTGCCTGTATGGGTGCATCAGTGGGTATGTGATTGTTTGTATGAGTGAGTCACTGCATGGGTGAGTGTCTGTATAAGTGAGTGATTGGGTGTGTGAATGATTGTATGGGTGAATGACTGGGTGTGTGAGTGGCTGTATTAGTGAATGGATGGCAGAGTGAGTGATTGTATGGATGAGTGAGTAGGTGTGTGAGTGACTGTATCAGTGATTGAGAAGGTGTGTGAGTGGCTGTATGGGTGAGAGACTGGGTGAGTGAGTGTCTATATAAGTGAGTGGCTGAGTGTGTGAATGGCTGTATGGGTGACTGACTGCGTATGTGAGTGGCTGTATGAGTGAGTGACTGGGTGACTGAGTATCTCTATGGGTGAGAGGGTGAGTATGTAAGTGGCTGTAAAGTGATTGAGTAGTTGTGTCAGTGACTGTATGAGTGAGTGACTGGCTATGTGAGTGGGTGTATGGTTGAGCAGCTGGAGGCATGAGAGGCTGTATGAGTGTGATACTGGGTGTGTGATTGGCAATATGGGTGACTGAATGGTTGTGTTAGTGGCTGTATGAGTGAGTAACTGGGTGACTGAGTAGCTGTATGAGTGAGACACTGGCTGTGAGTGGCTCTATGGATGATACTGTGTGTGTGGTTGTATAAGGGATTGAGTGGCTCTGTGAGTGACTGTATAAGTGAGAGAATGACTGTGTGAATTGATGTATGGGTGAGTAAGTGACTGTGTGAATGACTGTATTAGTAATTCAGTGTTTGAATGTGTTTTTGATTAGCTTTATCAGTCAATGAGTGGCTCTGTCAGTATATGCCTGGGTGTCTTAGTGTCTGCATCAGTGTGTGCCTGGGTGCGATAGTGTATAGAACCATATGTGTCTGGATGCATCAGTGTATACATAAGTGAGTGTCTGGGTGTGTCAGTGTATGCATCAGTGTATGTCTGGGTATGTTACTGTATGCATCAGTGTGTACTTGGATGTAACAGTATATGCAGGAGTGTATTCCTGGGGGTGTCAGTGTATGGATAATTGTGTGCCTGGGTGTGGTAGTGTCTGCATCAGTGTGTGCCTGGGTGTGATAGTGTATACAACAGTGTGTGACTGGGTGTGTCAGAGTATGTAACAGTATATGAATGGGTGTGTGAGTATATATATGGGTGAGTAAATGGGTTGGTGAGAGTCTGTAACAGTGAGTAAGTGGCTGTAAGTGACTAAGTCAGTGCCTGTGTACAAAACTAAATATGTATGACAGTAGCTGTATTAGTAACTGACTGGCTGTGTTAGTAGCTGTATGTGTAAATACGTAAGTGTATGCATCACTGTTTATAGGAGTGAGTGGTTGTCTTTCTAGCTATATGGGTGAGTGATTGGGTGTATTAGTAGTTACATGGGAGAATGATTGGGTGTGTTAGTTTTTGTATGCATGGCTGAGTGGTTGTATGAGTTACTGTGTGGGTTAGTGAGTGCATGTGTTAGTACCTGTATTAGTGAGTAAGTGAGTGTGTGAATATCTGTATGGGTAAGTGAGTGCATCTAGTAGTTGATGTATTCATAAGTGATTGAATATGTTACTTACTATATCAGCGACTGAGTGGGTATGCGAGTGGCAAAATGAGTGAGTAACTGGAAGTGTGAGTGCCTCTATCAGTGTGTGTCTGGATGCCTCAGCGGGTTTATGAAACTCTACCTTGGTTATACCTTTATATTGTTACTTTGTAGAAATAGTAAGAAAGAAGTAATTAGTAAATTACTATACTTCAATAGATGGTGTCATTCATCTGTTTAAAAAGGAAAAGAACATAAAAATAAGTTAGTATTACTTTTGCAAAATTCATTGAGAAACTTTTAATTTCTGAATTGCATAATTTCATACTATAAACCAAGGAGAAAATATTTAGTATGCTCTAGTAGTACTTCTCATTATACTAAAGCATTTTCTTTTCCTTTTTTACTGTTCTTAGCTTTTTTACTTGTACACCATAAAGAATGTACTGTATACATTTTCATCCTTGAACAGTGCAGACAAAATCATAAATATTGTAAAAAAACCTCTTGTCAATTTAGCAACTGCTACTTTCTTTTTGTGTATTAAATGTTGGCGCTTTTTCCATCATTTGCCAATCATTCATTCATTTAATAAATCTTCATTCGATCTTAAAAATATCATAAAAGCACAAGATAAAATAATACAATAAAATAGATACATTAATTCATTATCACACTACATTGGTCTCAGTGCAATGCAATAAATAAGAATATTAAAATCATAATAATTCATCAAACACGGATAATATAAAACATGATTAAGCAACTAAAATGCCCTGTTACGTCCCCTCCATTGTTTTCCTACTGTGAATAGCCATCTTAAGAAAGCAACAAACAGTAAGACAAATTTCTGGACTATCCAACATTTGAAGATAGGTTAGTGCAGCCCTACATTTCCGAAAGGCTAATTTGATCAGTATCGGTTTCAGGCATGACTGAAAACAGCGCCAGTAAAAGCCATAGAAAAACATAAAATGTAGCAAAGATTCTTCCACCTTGATGTTACAAGGACATCAGGGCAGTATCTTACTCCATGCACCTTCCAAAATTTGTAAAAAAGCATACTAGACACCAAATCGACCCTGACCTAAATCTAAATAGGAGTGATCTCTCCCATCGTTTTAGGTCTAACATTAGATACAAAACGGTGTTGCCCATAGCAAACATAGAATAATAATGGCAGACAGTATGCTTACTAGAGATCTCCTGCAATCACAGAGAGGAAATGTGTTCTGAAAAGCTCTGCTTAACCACTTTTTGGTGGCTTTATTAATCAAGCCAGGGGCACTGAACAATCGCGGAAGGCCAATATCAACTAATGATTTCTGCACGTAACTCAACTAAGGTATAGAAAGTCCCCCATCCATGTTCAAGAAGTTGGCAATAACTCACCTGTTAAAACAAGCCTCCCTATTACTCAAAATATTTACCCAGAGTTTCAGGGGGGCCAGTCTAATGCTATCCTGTATATATTCTAGATTCAATTCAGAGTGCAGAATAAAATGTGGACTGGATGGAGGGAGGTTCAGCAATCGCCTGCATATTCTGTTTTCTTCCACCTGAACTGGGGTGGTGTTGTGAAATCCCCAAACCCCAGTTCCATAGGTAGCAGTGGGAACACATTGCATTATCTAAGTTTTAAGGAAGGGAGAGATTGTAGCCCTGACATCCCTCCCAGCCAAATTAAAAAGCGAGCCCGCTGCCCTCCCAAGTTTTTCCAGCACACTGTTTACTTGTGACTGCCATGAATTATAAGCATCAAACACCAGGCCTAAACAAAAGCTTGTAATTGCTGTTAGCTGCTTTCTGCCCAAGTGTAGTACAGACAGGGCTTTTTTACCTGGGCTACATGTCATAATATGAGATTTCTCATAATTAGTTTTCATATCTAATGTGTTCAGGAAAGACACAAATGATTCGACCAAACTGCGAAGGGCACACAGTGTTCTAGCCATCAACACCATGTCAATGGTGTAGAACAGAGCTGGAACAGCTAGGTTCGCAATTTTAATCACATCCTTAGTTGAGTTTGATAAAAAACACTCCCAAATCATTAATATACAGGATAAAAAGAAATGGTGCTAACATACACCCTTGGCGCACGCCACTGGCTAGTAGGAAAGAATCCGAAAGTTCTCCTGATTTGCTGTATCGTACCTTAGTGCTCAGATTTCATGTAAATTAGTCAGAAAATTAACTAATGCAATGTCCACCCCCATTTTGATCAACTTCAAAATGTAGTTATATTGATGCAATTGAAGGTGGTAGAAAGATCTATAAAGGCTAGGTACAGTGGGCAGCACCTGGCAACAGTGCATTTACTTATTATCAGATGTAGGTTCAGCCCAGGTCGAAAACCATATTGATATACAGATAAAAGTTTGATGTCAATGGCCCATGTCTGCAAGTGCTTAAAAATGACCCTCCCAAATCTCTTTACAGAACTATCCACCAAGGAAATGGGCCTATAGCATTTGGGAAAACCCCTACCGCCTTTCCTAAAAATTGGCACAATTGTAGACACGGCCCAGGACTCTGGAATCTCATAACACAGGGCGTTATTAAAAATGTCCACAAAAAGTGGTCCCCAGAGATCAGAATTCCATTTAAAAAGATCAATGGGGACCCCATCCAGGCCGGCACCTTACCACCGGTGCTAGATCATATGGCCACTTCAACCTCCTGAACAGTTATCTGTAGGGGTATGGGAGAGGTGAGAAGCTGCTTCAGTGCACCTTAGCATGCGCTATCTCTCCCTACAGAATATATGCCTGTAAATTGCTTCACCCAATCCTGCCTAGAAATATTACATAACAATAGGGTGTTCGTGGGGGTTATTGGGCAAAGATAGCCTATTAACAGTTTCCCAAAATGTCTTACTGCTATTTTGCAAAGCAGCCTGCTCTAATGTCTCCCAATCATGGAGAAACAATATATGCGTCGTCTTTTTAGGAGTTAGCCTATAAAACTTCCTAGCCTTTCAGATCACCCCTATATCTCAGGGGCAGCTGGCTAGCATCTTTCTCAGATGGCGGTTTGCTGAGAAACAATTCTCATCGATCCACAGATGATGGTCAATCGCAAGTGCGAGAGGTTTCAATAGGGAGTTCTTGATAATACTACACAATTGTTCATAGGGATAGAACATCTCTTCAGCAGTTCCATTAGACAGACAGCTAAGGAAAGCTGGGAGATTCTTCTTTAATGGAGCGTTTAATGCTGCTGAGGGGTCTTTAAGATGCCATACCACTCACAATCCATCTTTAGAGTGCTTACTAATACTATCATTTGATGGGGAGCATCGATCCTTATCTAAAGGGAAGACTTCTTCAACAACAAGGGCATTGTGGTCACTCCATTAGGTTTCAATTACAGTATCTCGCCGACACCACTGCAAAATTATTTTAGAAGCAAACATGTAATCAATAACAGACAGTTGTCTCCCACCTCTGAACATTGGCTTGCTCTGGCACCCCCTGAAAAATAATTTACCATATCCTCGTAGTCTATCCATGCAATGAAATTCCTTAGATCTGCACCCCTGGTGTCCTCTGATCTGATATCAACACCATTGCTTTGTGGACCCAGTTCATCAAATTCGGTCCCCATCTTAGCATTAAAAATTAAGATCCTTGGCCATTAAAAAGTCAAATAACTAATGAAACAAATTAACAGTCTTTGAAAAATCGTTATTATATATTTGCTGATCAAATGGCATCTGGCATCAGTGAGAATCAGTTGCCACACCTTTTGGAACACAGTTCTTTGGATCACCAACCCCGAGCACAGCGGCAATACATTGCATAAGAGTTTTTCACCATCTTCTACAGGGAAGAGAAAACTGTGCCAAAGCATGTGAAGTACTCTATCTGCGAAAAGACTCTCTCCAAGAGTATCTCAAACAAATACTGTGGCACTACAAGTATGTTGACACATCTGAAGAGATATAACTCCAACCACTGTTGGAAAAGATAAAAAAGAATATAAATTACTGTTACATTTACAAAATTCCACAAACAAAAAGAGTGCACAGTACTTATGATGTAACAGTATATTACAGTATAGTAAAACATTTCATTTCCCTTTTTCTGTTCTCAGCTTTGATACTTGTTCACCATAAATGAAGTAGTGTATAAATCTTCTCCTTGTACAGTGGGGAAAAAACAATACCATAGATTGCAGAAAAAAAAACTGCACAGTATATCACTACAAATAAGAGAAGCTATGCATTGCACTTACTTCAAATAATAAATCAATCATTTTACCTATAATTTCTAAACTAACCTACACAAATGTGTCCTAAAAATAATTCCCTTATTATGATAATTGGTACAATAGTACTAATACATATGAAGGAGAATTGTCTTTTGGAGACCTTTTTGAAGACATCACTCCTGATTAGCCAAATGATGTCTAAAACACTAATGATCCACATAGATGAAACACCATACATTACTTTTTTCCAGAAATACTCCTTAGAACTTCGGTTGAAGAAACAAAAGGTAAGAATTTCTTAGTTTGAAAGGCAGTTTTGGTTTGAATATAAGATTGCTGTCATTGCATTCCGTCCATCCAGTTTCTCTCTTTAACTAGACAGTGTAGTGTCCAGATGTACACTAACTCCTTTGTGAAAGATAATAGCTATAGTATCTTCCAGAACTTCATATTTGTCCAGCTTTGAAGCTTAATTTACGGTTTTCAATTTAGATCCATCTGCTCTAATTGTTGTAACGATAATATAAGGTATTTTCCACTTCTTAGTACGTGCAATGTAGACATAACATCTGATCTACAATTTGGGCATGTCATATTTTGGTTTGCATTTCTAATCAATCCGTCAAAAGGCACATTTTTGGAATCTGGTAATTTTAATTACAGAAATCGCTCAGAATTGATTTTAGTGGTAGATGTAAAAGAGCAATCTTTACAGTCATGGTACCATGTGTAACTCAGTCCAAATAAGTTATCAATACTTATTTCTACTTCTTCTTCTAAAACTCCAATGATGATCATTAAAAATTACTGTGCAACTTGTTGAGTGTCAAAAGAAAATTCTACTGATCCACTACATATATCTACTAGATCTTGAATGCCTGAAGTGCAATGTATCACAATCCTATCACTACGTGAACATTGCAGCAAACAACAGTTTCTGTTCAATTGCATTTACAAGATGTGGTAAATGAAGCAGCACATTGGAAACAACATTTGCATTGCAGTTGACACCAGAATTTTTTGATAACTCGTAACATACAATATCTCCCTCATTCTCCAGTTTTTTCTTCTTAGCTTCTTCCTTGTTCTCCTTCTTTTCAGCAACATCAGTAGATTATTTTGTGAGGTTCCGCTTTGAACAGATTATCTGTTTTTCATAAATGGAATACTGTCCTAAATGTGGAGCGTATACACTTCTTAACCGATTGTACTCCCTGATACAATTTGTATTGGCACTAACTTTCCTGTCATCAACCAAAACAAAGGGCCCGATTCAGAAAGTAATCTGAGACAAAATCCGAACTTTACGACTTTCGGTATTCACAAAGGTCATTTAGTAGTAGTAAAGTTAGGATTTTGTCTTAAGTTTGACTTAAGTTTTGGTCTTAAGACAAAATCCTAACTTAAGTTTAACTTAAGTTTAACTTAGGATTTTGCTTAAGTTTGTCTTAAGTTTTGGTCTTAAGACAAAATCCTAACTTAAGTTTAACTTAAGTTTAACTTAAGACCAAATCTTAAGACAAACTTAAGACAAAATCCTAACTTTACTACTACTAAATGCCTGTTGTGAATACCGAAAGTCGTAAAGTTAGGACTTTGTCTCAGATTACTTTTGTGAATCGTGCCCAAACTGTACAATGTTCTAACTCAGGATAATGCTACATACGAGATACCATTTTTAATTACTGTACTTCCAATATTAATAAAAGCTGCATATACACTTAAACCTTGAGATTTATGGATAGTTAGAGCATGCGCTAGAGATGCAGGAAATTGTTGCCTCTGCACATATAAGTGCTTTACAAGCAAAAAACATACAATGCATCGGTCAATCTGATTCATGCCTTCAATTTGATCACATTTTATAGCCAAATATTCAACCTCATCCCTATTTGGAAAATTATTTAAATCAACAACTTTACCCACAGCACCATTTACTAACCCTTCCTCAACATTTAAATTACTCTGCAAAAATACTTGGCAGTTTTTGCACATGCGTAAAACCTTTTCTAATCCTGAAGTCTTCAATACAGACTTCTCTAAAGAATCCAATTTTGCTTGTAGTTTATTAGTTTGTAGTATTGGTACTCCCTGGTGATCCATTTTATTGATAGCTTTAATTTTCAAAATATCTTCTTTCTCCAGTTTCAGTGATTGTTTGTTAAAGTTGGAGCACCCTTGAAGTTTAGGCATTAAAACAGACTATGGATTTGTCTTCTTCAATGAAATAGTACATTTTTGTGCTGCTGTGTTGTTACATGAATATAGCTTCCCGATAAGTTGACTTTCCAAAGCATGTTTCCCCTCTTTTGTCAGAACTCCTACTCTAATGTCCTTCAGGAGATCTCCATATTCCACATCAGATGCTTGACGCATATTCTTCACTAGTTCCTTTTATTAGAAGTTTAACCAAATATTTACATTGCTAATACTTCCCCAAAAATTTCTTGTTTTATTATAGAGAAGTGTCTTGAAAACAGGCTGTCCTTTCACGGGATAAGTTGCAGTTGGTCACCGAAGACAATTAAATATTTTCCTTCAAACAGCACTTCATACTCTGTTTTTAGAACCTGCTGCATTCTTAAGTGTATGAAGGCAAGCATTAAGTTTGTAACCATGTTCACCTCATCGATGATTGACAGCTTCAATTTCTTCAATACTATTGACACCTCATGACAAGTTTCATCAGATAACGTCTGGTATTGCAGTTTATTGTCATGTTCAGCAGGTAGCATAAGTAACCAATGTAAAGTAATTCCTATAATGTTCTGTGCAGCTAATCCAGTTGGTGCTCCTCCTACATCTCCTTCTCTGATTTTGCAATATATGAAGCGACTTAAAGAGCAACAGCACCGACAAATCTAGGTAAGCCATCCCTGTTGAGGCGTACTCACATGCCCCACTACGGCACTCTGCTTAGGGTTGTTAGCGAAGGTGAGATCGACAATGCTTGTATCGACATACCCACTAGCACCGTCATGGCACCCTGCAATGCTTTGTTGTGCTCGGACTATACCAAGCCTGATACTGAATGTGAATGCTAGTCGATCCTAGCACCTTTTCATAGGAAGTCATTGCGATTACTAAGTTTTTCAACAAACCTCACTGCAGGACCTCATGGACGAGATTCCTGTTTCGCAACCCTCCATGGTCCCCCGAACTAATGATTGATTGTTTTAAAAAAAAAAAAATTAAAATAGCCCATTTTTACTTAAAAAAGCAATGATACAAGAAAGTCATATAGAGTCAGAATGTATGACTGTTGCCCAGTAGAGAAGAATCTAACTGGCTATTCTCATATCTGATATGAATGCACAATTAGAGAAGCTGCATTACACTTCTATGGTCCTATGTGTTTGTTTGCATTTCATTTTATAGTTGGGCGTTTCTGGAAGTATCCAGTGGCATGAAGGTGGAAAACATTATCCACTAAATTAGGTAAGACAGAGGACATCATAAGAATAGAGCAATCTAATAATGAAATACAAAGTGCACTTGTTCTTGTGCTTTGCACACATGCGTGTACTATAAACCTAGCAATTATTTTTGTGAAATGTGACACCACTGATTTCTACCTGTTTGTTATTATTATTTTTAGAACGACGGTGGACCACAACTATAAATGGGCCATCACCTACCTGGCCGCCCTGATTGGCCAATATAAATTTTGGTTGATTTTTTTGTGTTTATCACATTATATTCAGAGTGACTATAAAGAATGTTCGGTCCTGATGAATGCTCAGGATCCCTGTTTGGGGACCACAGCGGGCAGAAACATGTTGACCTTTGAACATTGAAAAGGGTGTATATATATTTTCTCTCATAACCCCGGTCCTCTTTTTAACCCTATCCCAGGTGGGTCACGGAATAAAGTTTATTAAGTACCCTGGAGGTAGTTTTAATCACCACTGTAGTTTTGCACTCTGTCCCTCGCCTACCCAAAAACTATCACTCATCATAAAACACCTCAGCTCCTCCCCGTCTGGAGAGTAGTAGTCCACACCATGGACTTTGCAGTCCGGGTGTGAGGAGGGAACCCGATGATGAAGCATGTCACCCTCGGGTGAGTGAGGGTTCTTGTCCTAAAAGGATCTCTTCCCCAGCAGTCCTGTCACATATTCACTTTTTTGACATACCTGTCCTTTGTTTTTCTTGTTAAATATACCAGACGTACTTCTTCGTGAGTTTTCAAGAATAAGAGATTAGTATGATCCTTGTTGGGCTCATCCCTGTAGATCCCCTGTGTGAATACTATTTAGTAAATGGTTGACAGCATATGAAAGTCCAGACAAGTCACTCTCAAACAGAAGATGGGATTTGTATGGACTACACTGGTGAAATCTAGGATCCTTTGAATATAATCCGGTTGACCGGGAATTCAGCTGCTGGTATCTGTATGCTGCGTTCATCATAGCGTCCAACTTCTCCAGTGGGAAACGATTGTAGAAAACAGTGAGCCTCTAAAATGTACTGCCACACACTCATGGGAGCTCCTTTTGCTTGCTTCATTTGAAACAGATCAATTGCATCATCAATAACTTCATTAGAATGAGGAGGATGGATGCTATAGTATTCATAAATTTCTTCTGATCTCAATTGATCTACCTTTTCAATCTGACCACGTGACGGTAATGTTTCTTCCTCCATATGTGTTATATCTTGAACAACATCAGCATATTTATAATAAATATTATGTTGGACCAGGTATAATATTACTATTTCACTTCATTAACATCCATTAACTCTTGCCATATTTTTTTCTCTTAATAGGGACACAATTTTTTAGAATAATAGGTGGATCATCTAAATCTCTCTGTAACCCCATAGTTTCAATAGTCATTTTGAAATCTAATAGCAAGTACACAACTCTACCTTTAAGACCTTTATGTAGCTCTGTTGGAGGTAATTTCCCAGTTTTTGTTTCCATACAAACTATACCTTGGAAAGGATGTATACATTGTATAAGAATTGATTTGTGAACATTTAAATCTTGAAGTTCTTGTGGCATTCAAAATAATTCTAACTTTTGATGCAGTGCTCTAGGAGACCTTTTATTATCCTCTAACTTAGCATAGCAGTATACATACATATAATTTGCCGTGTGGACAAATAAAACCATTCTTCTACAAATGAGTAGGCAGCAAATTATTTCCACTTATCTCTGTTCTCTTCTTCAGTTTTTGAATACATAACAACATTACAAGTTTGACTTTTGCAGTGAGTGCATCAACAACACATAAGGAACCGAGTTTGGTTTCCCTGAAGAAACTGTGTTAAACATCCTAATCTCTTCTGTAAAGTTATCAACACTAATATCTGTGTCCTGTTCCTCTACACCTGCACATACCAACTCCTCATTTTCTCTACACTGCTCTTCAGGACCAAAGACACAAAACTGAACATCTTCACAAACTTTTCAACCTCCTCTACTGTACCAGGTAAAAGAGCTCTATTCATTTCTCCTAAACATAGGGCAGGAGGTTTGACATAGTAAAGCCTCCTAACTAAGGGGTCGATTACGATGGCGGTCGGAAAAGCATACCGACCGCCATGGTAGCGGCAAAAAACCGCCCGCATGGCCAACGGGAAAAACGCCGGATACATTACGATGAACCGGCAGAATAATCCGTCCGCGGCGGCGGGAGACAACGAAAAACCACCCGCACTCGCCGGACCAGCTGAAAATCCGACCGCAACGGCCGGATACTCAGAGGAAAAGCCAAGAACCGCCACCATGCACACGGAGTAACCGCCCGTGACATTATGACATCCCCGCTACCACCATGGTACCTACCTATGAATCCGACCGCATCGTGCGCGAACAGTGATGAATCCGATAGGCGGCGGAAGGGCTGCAGCATAGCCACCGCTGCCGAGGAACCGCTGCGGAGGATCCGCAAAAAAAATGGCGGACGTAGAAAAAACACGAAAAAAAATACAAACAATGCACACACTGAAGTAGACCTGTCCCAATACAAACCAAAAGTGCCCAATGACAACAGCCCCAGAAATGTCAAAATAACCAATCACAGGACAACACACACAACACACCTGACAGCAACATACCAGCTTGCCACACCCCCATAGCCGAGCATAAAACCAGCCCCTCCCTGACCACAATCCTTTGCTACACTCCACAACTGAAGGTCCCAACCCCAGAGAACAAAGGAGAGGCAAACCTGCACACATCACCACCACAACACACACACCACCTACACCACCCACAACACCCACAACACCCACACAACTGCACCACAGAACATCTGCACAGCACACACCATGGCACCACACAAAATGCCAAAATTCACTGATTCAGAGCTTGCAGTCATGGTAGATGAGATAATAAGAGTTGAACCACAACTCTGTGGCAACATGGTCCAACACACCCCATTAGCCACAAGAACCCAAATGTGGATGAGGATAGTCAATAAGGTCAATGCAGTAGGGACCACCCCCCGCAACAAGCAGGAAATACAGAAGCGGTGGCATAACCTGAAGACCGTGGTGAAGAGGAAGAGGGCCAAGAACCGTCAGCTGGCTGACGGGACTGGTGGAGGCACTCCCATCCCACCCAAACCATACAGTCCGTGGGAGGAGAAGGTCCTTGGAATCCTACATCCAGAGAGTCTTGAAGGAATCCGCGGGGGACTGGAAGCTGGTAAGTACAAACCAATGTATATCATCACATTGCCATGTACCGTCTTGCACAAATTCAAACCTACAACCCCTAGGCCAAAGGACATTCGTCTGACCCACAATACCCAAAACAGGTCACACAGATGTAACCTCCACTCAACCTGATAAAGCACAAAGCTAAACAAAATCAACTGGGATGCATGTGTACAGACAAAAAGCACTATAACACACACCAGGCCCCCCTCTCCCACCCCTCAGCAGGATGGAGCACCCCACCCAGAAGCATGTGTCAGCCATTGAACGCTCCCCCACCACCTAAAAGGTAGGTAGCCATCTTCACAGGGATGGGGAATGTGTATCTGGAGGCAGCACAACAACCCCCAACAGGCCCCCTCTCCCACCCCTCAGCAGGATGGAGCACCCCACCCAGAAGCATGTGTCAGCCATTGAACGCTCCCCCACCACCTAACAGGTAGGTAGCCATCTTCACAGGGATGGGGAATGTGTATCTGGAGGCAGCACTACAACTCCCAACAGGCCCCCTCTCACACCCCTCAGCAGGATGGAGCACCCCACCCAGAAGCATGTGTCAGCCATTGAACGCTCCCCCACCACCTAACAGGTAGGTAGCCATCTTCACAGGGATGGGGAATGTGTATCTGGAGGCAGCAAAACAACCCCCAACAGGCCCCCTCTCCCACCCCTCAGCAGGATGGAGCACCCCACCCAGAAGCATGTGTCAGCCATTGAACGCTCCCCCACCACCTAACAGGTAGGTAGCCATCTTCACAGGGATGGGGAATGTATATCTGGAGGCAGCACTACAACTCCCAACAGGCCCCCTCTCACACCCCTCAGCAGGATGGAGCACCCCACCCAGAAGCATGTGTCAGCCATTGAACGCTCCCCCACCACCTAACAGGTAGGTAGCCATCTTCACAGGGATGGGGAATGTGTATCTGGAGGCAGCACAACAACTCCCAACAGGCCCCCTCTCCCACCCCTCAGCAGGATGGAGCACCCCACCCAGAAGCATGTGTCAGCCATTGAACGCTCCCCCACCACCTAACAGGTAGGTAGCCATCTTCACAGGGATGGGGAATGTGTATCTGGAGGCAGCACTACAACTCCCAACAGGCCCCACTCTCACACCCCTCAGCAGGATGGAGCACCCCACCCAGAAGCATGTGTCAGCCATTGAACACTCCCCCACCACCTAACAGGTAGGTAGCCATCTTCACAGGGATGGGGAATGTGTATCTGGAGGCAGCACAACAACTCCCAACAGGCCCCCCTCTCACACCTCTCAGCAGGATGGAGCACCCCACCCAGAAGCATGTGTCAGCCATTGAACGCTCCCCCACCACCTAACAGGTAGGTAGCCATCTTCACAGGGATGGGGAATGTGTATCTGGAGGCAGCACAACAACTCCCAACAGGCCCCCCTCTCGCACCCCACAGCAGGATGGAGCACCCCACCCAGAAGCATGTGTCAGCCATTGAACGCTCCCCCACCACCTAACAGGTAGATAGCCATCTTCACAGGGATGGGGAATGTGTATCTGGAGGCAGCACAACAACTCCCAACAGGCCCCCTCTCACACCCCTCAGCAGGATGGAGCACCCCACCCAGAAGCATGTGTCAGCCATTGAACACTCCCCCACCACCTAACAGGTAGGTAGCCATCTTCACAGGGATGGGGAATGTGTATCTGGAGGCAGCACAACAACTCCCAACAGGCCCCCTCTCACACCCCTCAGCAGGATGGAGCACCCCACCCAGAAGCATGTGTCAGCCATTGAACGCTCCCCCACCACCTAACAGGTAGGTAGCCATCTTCACAGGAATGGGGAATGTGTATCTGGAGGCAGCACAACAACTCCCAACAGGCCCCCCTCTCACACCCCTCAGCAGGATGGAGCACCCCACCCAGAAGCATGTGTCAGCCATTGAACGCTCCCCCACCACCTAACAGGTAGGTAGCCATCTTCACAGGGATGGAGAATGTGTATCTGGAGGCAGCACAACAACTCCCAACAGGCCCCCTCTCACACCCCTCAGCAGGATGGAGCACCCCACCCAGAAGCATGTGTCAGCCATTGAACGCTCCCCCACCACCTAACAGGTTGGTAGCCATCTTCACAGGGATGGGGAATGTGTATCTGTAGGCAGCACAACAACTCCCAACAGGCCCCCTCTCACACCCCTCAGCAGGATGGAGCACCCCACCCAGAAGCATGTGTCAGCCATTGAACGCTCCCCCACCACCTACCAGGTAGGTAGCCATCTTCACAGGGATGGGGAATGTGTATCTGGAGGCAGCACAACAACTCCCAACAGGCCCCCCTCTCACACCCCTCAGCAGGATGGAGCACCCCACCCAGAAGCATGTGTCAGCCATTGAACGCTCCCCCACCACCTAACAGGTAGGTAGCCATCTTCACAGGGATGGGAATGTGTATCTGGAGGCAGCACAACAACCCCCAACAGGCCCCCCTCTCCCACCCCTCAGCAGGATGGAGCACCCCACCCAGAAGCAAGTGTCAGCCATTGAACGCTCCCCCACCACCTAACAGGTAGGTAGCCATCTTCACAGGGATGGGGAATGTGTATCTGGAGGCAGCACTACAACTCCCAACAGGCCCCCTCTCACACCCCTCAGCAGGATGGAGCACCCCACCCAGAAGCATGTGTCAGCCATTGAACGCTCCCCCACCACCTAACAGGTAGGTAGCCATCTTCACAGGGATGGAGAATGTGTATCTGGAGGCAGCACAACAACTCCCAACAGGCCCCCTCTCACACCCCTCAGCAGGATGGAGCACCCCACCCAGAAGCATGTGTCAGCCATTGAACGCTCCCCCACCACCTAACAGGTAGGTAGCCATCTTCACAGGGATGGGGAATGTGTATCTGGAGGCAGCACAACAACTCCCAACAGGGCCCCCTCTCACACCCCTCAGCAGGATGGAGCACCCCACCCAGAAGCATGTGTCAGCCATTGAACGCTCCCCCACCACCTAACAGGTAGGTAGCCATCTTCACAGGGATGGGGAATGTGTATCTGGAGGCAGCACAACAACTCCCAACAGGGCCACCTCTCACACCCCTCAGCAGGATGGAGCACCCCACCCAGAAGCATGTGTCAGCCATTGAACGCTCCCCCACCACCTAACAGGTTGGTAGCCATCTTCACAGGGATGGGGAATGTGTATCTGTAGGCAGCACAACAACTCCCAACAGGCCCCCCTCTCACACCCCTCAGCAGGATGGAGCACCCCACCCAGAAGCATGTGTCAGCCATTGAACGCTCCCCCACCACCTACCAGGTAGGTAGCCATCTTCACAGGGATGGGGAATGTGTATCTGGAGGCAGCACAACAACTCCCAACAGGCCCCCTCCCACACCCCTCAGCAGGATGGAGCACCCCACCCAGAAGCATGTGTCAGCCATTGAACGCTCCCCACCACCTAACAGGTAGGTAGCCATCTTCACAGGGATGGGAATGTGTATCTGGAGGCAGCACAACAACCCCCAACAGGCCCCCTCTCCCACCCTCAGCAGGATGGAGCACCCCACCCAGAAGCAAGTGTCAGCCATTGAACGCTCCCCCACCACCTAACAGGTAGGTAGCCATCTTCACAGGGATGGGGAATGTGTATCTGGAGGCAGCACTACAACTCCCAACAGGCCCCCTCTCACACCCCTCAGCAGGATGGAGCACCCCACCCAGAAGCATGTGTCAGCCATTGAACGCTCCCCCACCACCTAACAGGTAGGTAGCCATCTTCACAGGGATGGGGAATGTGTATCTGGAGGCAGCACAACAACTCCCAACAGGCCCCCTCTCACACCCCTCAGCAGGATGGAGCACCCCACCCAGAAGCATGTGTCAGCCATTGAACGCTCCCCCACCACCTAACAGGTAGGTAGCCATCTTCACAGGGATGGGGAATGTGTATCTGGAGGCAGCACAACAACTCCCAACAGGCCCCCTCTCACACCCCTCAGCAGGATGGAGCACCCCACCCAGAAGCATGTGTCAGCCATTGAACGCTCCCCCACCACCTAACAGGTAGGTAGCCATCTTCACAGGGATGGGGAATGTGTATCTGGAGGCAGCACAACAACTCCCAACAGGCCCCCCTCTCACACCCCTCAGCAGGATGGAGCACCCCACCCAGAAGCATGTGTCAGCCATTGAACGCTCCCCCACCACCTAACAGGTAGGTAGCCATCTTCACAGGGATGGGGAATGTGTATCTGGAGGCAGCACAACAACTCCCAACAGGCCCCCCTCTCACACCCCTCAGCAGGATGGAGCACCCCACCCAGAAGCATGTGTCAGCCATTGAACGCTCCCCCACCACCTAACAGGTAGGTAGCCATCTTCACAGGGATGGGGAATGTGTATCTGGAGGCAGCACAACAACTCCCAACATGCCCCCCTCTCACACCCCTCAGCAGGATGGAGCACCCCACCCAGAAGCATGTGTCAGCCATTGAACGCTCCCCGACCACCTAACAGGTAGGTAGCCATCTTCACAGGGATGGGGAATGTGTATCTGGAGGCAGCACAACAACTCCCAACAGGCCCCCCTCTCACACCCCTCAGCAGGATGGAGCACCCCACCCAGAAGCATGTGTCAGCCATTGAACGCTCCCCCACCACCTAACAGGTAGGTAGCCATCTTCACAGGGATGGGGAATGTGTATCTGGAGGCAGCACAACAACCCCCAACAGGTCCCCCTCTCCCACCCCTCAGCAGGATGGAGCACCCCACCCAGAAGCATGTGTCAGCCATTGAACGCTCCCCCACCACCTAACAGGTAGGTAGCCATCTTCACAGGGATGGGGAATGTGTATCTGGAGGCAGCACTACAACTCCCAACAGACCCCCCTCTCACACCCCTCAGCAGTATGGAGCACCCCACCCAGAAGCATGTGTCAGCCATTGAACGCTCCCCTACCACCTAACAGGTAGGTAGCCATCATCACAGGGATGGGGAATGTGTATCTGGAGGCAGCACAACAACTCCCAACAGGACCCCCTCTCACACCCCTCAGCAGGATGGAGCACCCCACGCAGAAGCATGTGTCAGCCATTGAACGCTCCCCCACCACCTAACAGGTAGGTAGCCATCTTCACAGGGATGGGGAATGTGTATCTGGAGGCAGCACAACAACTCCCAACAGGCCCCCCTCTCACACCCCTCAGCAGGATGGAGCACCCCACCCAGAAGCATGTGTCAGCCATTGAACGCTCCCCCACCACCTAACAGGTAGGTAGCCATCTTCACAGGGATGTGGAATGTGTATCTGGAGGCAGCACAACAACCCCCAACAGGCCCCCCTCTCCCACCCCTCAGCAGGATGGAGCACCCCACCCAGAAGCATGTGTCTGTAAGTAAAAACCAAAGTGACACTGCACAGGTAATCAGACAGTGCATGCACACCACCATCACTCAACAAAAGCATTGAGAGACATGACAACATGAGGCTCTACTTCACACAAAAATAGAAAAGAAAAGCACAGCCATTGACAGGATGCAGACAGCTCAGCGTATGTAACTGTGACAGAAACAGAACTGTGACTCTCAACAAATATGTCCAAGCAAACGGGCCTCTGACATGCATCACCCAGGCTTCCCTCTGTAGCGTACATGGGTGCTGATCATGAAGGACCATGGGAAAAACAAACTAGCATGGTCTGCTGTATAAAGAAATACAAGCACAGGACATGTCAACGGTATGCATGTGATGACAATGGCTAGTCCATGCACACAGGTAATGTCTGCCAGGCAGAGTGATCAGCAAAGATGCTGAACATCAACTTGTAGTCATGCCAGTTGTCAGATGACAACCTCACATTGAAATCACCAATACTAGACGTGTGGCATGCTAACCAATCACAGGTCACACCATTGTGAAATGATGAATGTAACTCCACTTCATGGCATGAGGCACATCACTGTGCAGACATACAATGTGTGAAAAAGGCAACTGTGTGTAGCATAACATGTAAATAAGAGACATCAAACACAGCAACCCTGAGGTGTGTAAGGCAATTACCATCTACTTCCTGTCCCACAGGTGACCAACAACTGACTGCAGAGGACGACAACCTCAACCAGCACAGCCAGTCACCAGCTCCCGAACATCTCCCCTCGGATGCAGACTCCCTGGATAATGAGGAGGAGGAGGACCAACCCGGACCATCTGGTGTGGCAGGGCGTAATGTGTCCCAGGACCCCACAGCCCCACCACCCTCAGCAACAACATCAACGCAGAGCCCTGCTGCAACGACCTGTGCCACCACCACCTCCACCACCACTACCACTACCACTGCTGCCTGCAACACTCGCCCTGCTCCAGAGGCCAACCAGACCACAACAACTGCGGAGGTACGGGAGAGTAGGCCGGTGCCCACAGGAGGGAGGCAACAGGGCCGTGACAGCAGGCCAGGTGTGAGGACAAGGCTGACCCAAAGGGAAGAAGACCCTGGCACTGAATCACTGGCACATATTCACAGAGTTGTGGGGGCCTATGAACACACCCAGGGACAGTTGAGGCAGGCTCAGCAGGATGCCCGTGAGCAACAACAGATGCTGCGCTCAATTGACAACCGCATGGGCCAACTCGTGGCCTGCATGGGCCAAATCAGGGACCTCCTGGGCCAGCTAGTGGGGTCCTCAGGGTCAGGCATGCGGCACCGCCAACACCTACAGCTCCCTCCGTTGTGCCGCAGGATGACAGACCCCCATCCTCCCCTGCGTCCAGCGAGCATGGGGACTCATCAGACACCACTGGCCATGCACCTGTGTCCACCCCTGCCAAAAGAGCAAGGGGCCGCCCGAAAAAATCATTGGGAGCATCCCGTGGCAAAGCACCTGGCAAAAGCCAGTCAAGTAGCCAGCCATGATGGCACCCCTCTTCACCCTGCTGTGTACCCTGCAGACTGTCCCCACACACAATGCCGTGGGAATGGCAAATGACTGTTGGACTGTGTTACCATACTGATCTAGTGTATACTCTATTGTCTCATCTACCATCACTGACAAATCTGTTATTCACCATTCACAAATCTGTAAATATCCACATCTACATCACATGTATCCACTGTAAATAAACACTAATAATGCACCAATGTAGTTGTCACTGTTCCATGTTCATCACAGTATGTTAACTCACACCCATGATTACAATGTCACAGGAGCAGGGATACTCCGCAGGCAAGTAGAGGCTGAAGGGACCTAGGAAAACACAACAGAACATCAGTTGCTACTCAGGTGGTGGACTAACAACCATCACACAACACAGCACATCAAGGTACGACAATCTGCACATGTCACAAGGAGCAACTGTACCAACATAGACATCAAGTAGCTGTGTCAAAAGATCCCTTACCATACACATCTGCAGCCAGCACTGACTCTGCAACATGCTGTAGTCACAAAACTCACATACACATATTCACCAAGCACAACATCATCAGACAACAGCCAGTTTTGACATTGCCACTGACCATCAAGTGAAGTAGTTGTTGATGAGCTGCTGACGCTGTCCAACACCTTCCTCCTCTCCACTATCCTCGTCACTTGACGTTTGGGTGTTTGCAGGTGGGGGCTGTGGCTGGTCATCATCATCCTGGATTAAGGAGATCCCCTTCCGCACGGCCAGGTTGTGTAGCATGCAGCATGCTACCACTATCTGACACACCTTGACGGGTGAGTACTGCAGAGCCCCTCCGGTCTTGTCGAGGCATCGAAAACGCGATTTCAGGAGTCCAAATGTTCGCTCAATGACCCGACGTGTCCTCCCATGGGCATTGTTGTAGCGCACTTCAGCTGGTGTCCTGGGATTGCGAAGTGGACTCAGCAACCAAGGTCCGTTGGGATATGCAGAGTCACCTAAGTGTGAAAGACACATACAGATTGTGTGTCTGACATGTGTCCGAGGACAGCACTGCACACAAACAGCACACGACTCGACCCTTTGTACTCACCCACAATCCATGCCCGCTCCGGCGCCAGATTGGCCATCAGCTGTGGTAAAATGCTGTTGCGCATTATGTGTGAATCGTGGGCTGATCTTGGAAACTTTGCACAAACGTGTGAGATGACCATATCTGCCTGGCACACCACCTGCACATTGATGGAATGATAATGTTTCCTATTTCGGTAAATATGCTCCCGTGCTTGGGGTGGAATCAGGGAAACATGTGTGCCATCTATTGCACCAACTACATTAGGAACGTGTCCAAGTGCATAAAATTCGCCCTTCACATCCACCAACTCCTGCCGCCTGGGGAAATGTATGAATTGGTCCCTGTGTTGCATCATAGCCAACAGGACATCACGTAGCACCATGCTGAATGTTGGTTGGGACATCCCCCTGCAATGCCCACAGTTTGCTGGAAGGATCCCGTAGCCACGAAATGTAGGAATGCCATCACCTTTGCCATTGCCGTGAGTGCTGTTGGGTATGTCCTGCGTGGAAGCAGGTGTGGCTCCAATATTGCACAAAGTTCCAGGAGGTTTGTCCGATCCAGACGGAATCGCCTTATGATGTCGGTATCCTCCATGTTAGCCAGCAGGGTGAAGGTACGAAACACATTAGGTCGCCTCCTAGGTGAGATGAAAGGGGACACGTCAAAGCAACATAAATTAGGATGTGCACAAATTCATAAAGTCCGTCCTGTCACGGCGCTAACATTGACTGTCATCCCTGAAAGCACACAGTGCAATTCAGTGTTGTCCCAACATGAGACAGATTAATTGTACAACTGTCATGGATGTGCACAGTCAGTAGACACAATACGAACACTGTCTATGTGAATGCCAAGAGTCACATATCGAGCTGAGGTGGACTCAGCCTTGGGTGTACATGACACAGGACATGTGTGAAGCAGAGACACTGCTGGCTTCCACGTTGCTGCTGTACCTGCCACACCTCCTTGGCCAATAATTGCAGGGGACACATCAACAACACAATGTGGATAGATCATTGGGATTGTCTTTGTACTCAATGCCACTTCGAACACACTCAAATTCAATGACATTCACATCCCAAACCCATACATGTGCCAATGTCATCAGTACACAGGCCATATCTGCTGCTGACTTGAATACAAAGTCGGACAGTGAGAGATGATGTCACGCCTGTGCAGAGTATGTGTACCGCTGTAACAGGCCACCATTACCCCACTGCCCAATACTCTCTACAAGCACACAGATAGCCGATGTGGCACACATTAACAATAGATGAGGGACGTGATCACCAGGGCCTGTATGCACCCTTAATCTTCCCCCATTTTGGACATTTACATGCAGCATCAAGGAGGGACTGCCCAAGGACACATGTGCACCACAACACATACCATGGTGATACACATCCAGCTGTTTCAAGACACAACAGTGCCACAACACAAACATACAACACTACATGGACAATGCCAAGCCAGTATGCCAACAAGTCTACGCATGAACAGACTGTATGCATTACATATGGACAACTGGCTCAGACACCTGACACCAGTGGATGTAATTTTACACCACATGTCCCAAAGGACATGCATCCTGACCCTCATTCCACACAGGCTATCAGGCCCAACACAGCATACAATCAATATCCCACATCTAACAAACATGCTGGCTGTGCATGAGTAGTGGGACACTGGTACCCCACATTGACCAAATGTCGGAGTTGGATGAGTGTCACAGGCACAACAGTCAAGGTACATCTCACCTGTCTTGGGTGCCCACTCCATCCTGATACACCAGCAGATGTGATCCACCCACACAGTGCTGGAATAGATGGTGAGCAAGGATGGCTAGCACCCCATAGCATGCACATACACTAGTGTTGGTGGCAACACACTGCACACGTGTGCCACTTGTGCTGACCATCCAACATTGCAGACAATTCCCGCTAATCAGTGCACACACATTGCACAGGCAATACTGGACACCCATAGCCTGTGGACAAATGTTGCATACTATATTCCATACAGTTAGCACAATCCACAACCCTGCATGCAGTCCATCTGCCAACGCAACATTCCTGATGTGAACAATGGACATGCACTGGTGGCAGGTGAGTAGCACCGGAACACAGCACAACACTCAAAAACATAGTTTAGCTAAGCACCATTGTTGAAATGTACATGTCACTGATTCACATACAACAGTCCAAACAACATGAACACAGACCTGACACTACCACATAGGTCCCTGTGGTTACAGGTGGCAGACATGTAGCAAAGACATCTGCTCTGGCCGTCTACCCATGTGACAAACAATAATAATGCAACGGATGCCAGGTGTGGTGCTGAAGTACTCGTCATCCTTTAGCAGGTCGAGCCCCCCCCTGTACATGTGGACATACACTGCAGGAGTTGCCAGTGTGTACAAAGACATTACATGCGGCATGTATTTGGTCTTAGCAATAACACAACAGGGTGACATCTGTTTCCAATGATGACAGTCATGCTGAATAAATGAGTTCATAGGGGTTTTCAGTGTAACACATGGGCTCAGGTGTGAGATAGTGGTCAGCATGGGTGGCAGATACGACATTGTGTGTAAATATTGCTCAACATAATGGAGTACAGTGTTCCATTTGGTGTGAGACGTTACACAGTGGCTGACATTTGTGACAGGAGACCATATCAATGTTATCCAGTGCCATGTGCCACTGTACGTATCCACTGTGCGTAGTACAGTAATAACCATTGATCCACACACAACAAGAACTGTCCATAGGTGCCTTAAACGTGCCCATAAACACAATGATGCACACAGTGTACGATGTGATGCTGCATATTCCCCATAGCGGACGCACATACTGTCCGTGAATTGGGTGGCGGAGCATGCCAACCACCATTTGAACCTGTGTCGATGCCCACCACTGACGCAAGTGTTTCATGTGCTGCACATGACACATTGGTGTTAGTGATGGCCCTCTACATAGCTGCAGATGGCGTTTGTCATGCTCCACCAGCCACATCCCGGTCACCCATGTCACTCTATGGCAATCAAACAGCGGTAGCGCCGGCCAGGACCCCACGGTGTGTCACCGCCATGAACCATGCCCTTGCAGCCAATGGGGACCGCTATCGCGGTGGCATGATGCAGATTCAAAAATCGCGGTAGGCGTGCTCCGCCCCAGCGGATGCGGAGATAGGATGCATTTGTAAGATGCACCACCGCGGTAGCGCCGGCCAGGACCCCGCGGTGTGTCACCGCCATGAACCTTGCCCTTGCAGCCAATGGGGACCACTATCGCGGTGGCATGATGCAGATTCAAAAATCGCGGTAGGCGTGCTCCGCCCCAGCAGATGCGGAGATAGGATGCATTTGTAAGATGCACCACCGCGGTAGCGCCGGCCAGGACCCCGCGGTGTGTCACCGCCATGAACCATGCCCTTGCAGCCAATGGGGACCGCTATCATGGTGGCATGATGCAGATTCAAAAATCGCGGTAGGCGTGCTCCGCCCCCAGCGGATGCGGAGATAGGATGCATTTGTAAGATGCACCACCGCAATAGCGCCGGCCAGGACCCCGCGGTGTGTCACCGCCATGAACCATGCCCTTGAAGCCAATGGGGACCGCTATCGCGGTGGCATGATGCAGATTCAAAAATCGCGGTAGGCGTGCTCCGCCCCCAGCGGATGCGGAGATAGGATGCATTTGTAAGATGCACCACCGCGGTAGCGCCGGCCAGGACCCCGCGGTGTGTCACCGCCATGAACCATGCCCTTGCAGCCAATGGGGACCGCTATCGCGGTGGCATGTTGCAGATTCAAAAATCACGGTAGGCGTGCTCCGCCCCCGCGGAAGCGGTCATTGGATGCTTTTGAAGAAGGCTGACCTGGAACACCAATGGCAGAAGACTATGACCACTGAAACGAGTCCAGGGCCCTATATATGTGTGGAAGGGAGCACCACATTTCCACTGCTCACAGAGTCTGCTGCCTGGGACCCCTCACCTGCTGCTGCCTCCAGGAACTGCTGCCTGAGACCCCTCACCTGCTGCTGCCTCCAGGGACTGCTGCCTGACACCCCTCACCTGCTGCTGCCTCCAGGGACTGCTGCCTGACACCCCTCACCTGCTGCTGCCTCCAGGGACTGCTGCCTGGGACCCCTCACCTGCTGCTGCCTCCAGGGACTGCTGCCTGAGACCCCTCACCTGCTGCTGCCTCCAGGGACTGCTGCCTGGGACCCCTCACCTGCTGCTGCCTCCAGGGACTGCTGCCTGGGACCCCTCACCGCCCACTGCCGCCGCTGACGTCTCATGTCCACAGTGATGGCTAGGACGGAGAAGATCCGTGCCAGTCCATTTACAAGCGAGGAGCTGGATGTCCTGGTGGACGAGGTGCTGACACAGTACCCACGGCTATATGGTGGCCCAAATGTTGTGGTAAGTCTCCAACAGTGGGGGTGTGAGTGCAAGGGGGCACACATGTAGTCGATCAGATGGTGTGTGTGCCTGAGAGTGTGGGGTTGTGTAATGCACTGGCTGACATGCTGTTTCCTAGTTGTTAAGGGGGTGTATGCAACCCACACATTAAATGCATGGACATGAAGGGTGGATGGACATGTGTTGTGTACACATCCATATGGTGTGACAGCTATCTGGTGATGCATGTTTCGGGACAGTTATTGTTCATGTGACTGTTTGTGTGGCTCCTCGTTGTCCATCTCTGTGTGATTCTACCTGGCATGGACTGTCCACGCCCAATGTGACAAGGACACATCACTGACTGTACAGAGTGTGATACGTGTGTGGTTGGCATGAGTGTACATCAATGACCCATATCTGCCGTGTGGAGATGAGTCTGTGTCATGCCACTGTTCAGAGAGAGAGGTTTTACCATGAGAGTGTGTCACTGATGTTTTCCCCCTCTTGTCTCCCACACCTGCAGCTCAAGGTACACCAGGGTAAGGCTGTGTGGAGGTCCATTGCAACCAAGGTGCGGGCTCTGGGAGTGTCAAACCGCCGGCGCACCCACTGCCACAAGAGGTGGGACGACATATCACGACTGGCAAAGAACGTTGCCGAGATGACACTGGGGATACTCCCTCGCAGTGGCAGGTTGTCACGACGCAGCTTGACACCACTGATGTGCCGCATCTTGGCTGTGACACAGCCTGAGCTGGACGCACGTTTGAAGGAGCATCAACAGCAAGCTAGGGATGAGTATTCTGTGAAGGTTGATTTTGTCTGTGAGTGGCTGCATGTGTACCAAGCCTGTACCTGCGCTGGTGTACGTGATGTGGTTACTGTGATGCAGTGGGTTGTAAGTGGCCCCTGTGTTGGGTGTGGCAGTCACGGATTTTACATACATGCACTTACTGATGTTTTTCCAATCCTGGGAATTTCAATGGCATTGTGGGTGGTGTGCTGCAGGCCTGGTCCATTGGTGTTAGTGTTTGTACGCCCCAACATGCATGATATTGTGCTGTCTGCCCATCACATGGCTCAGCTATGCCGTGTTTAGATGTTTGTACGCACTGTTTGAGGTAGTGAAGTGCGTCTGCATGGTGAGAATGCACGGGGTGGCCTGCAACATGGAGACTTTGTCATCCTCAGTGTTGCTTTGCTTGAATATGTTTGTCCTGTTGCTGTCACTTTGCTGACCCTACATGTCTCTCTGTTATGCAGCATCTCCCGTGGGCACGGAGGGACAGGGGACGGACACCAGTGGTGGTGAAACAAGCACAACAGCTGCATAGGATCCCAGTGACACAGATGTGACCAGCGCCTCGGAGGGGATAGGAGTATGCTGGAGGAATCACAGCCCGAGACGCAAAGTTCAACATCATCTGATGACGGCGGTGGTGCAGACATCTTGGAGGACACAGGGAACGGAGAGTCTGCTACATCTTCCAGCACACAGCGTGCAGTGCCCACCCTCCCAGCCACTTCCTCTGTTGCTGCCCGTGTTCGCACCACAAAGAGGGGAAGAGTGTCCTTCATTCCAGGCACCGCTGCCCCTGCCCCTGTGCCCCCTGCTGCCATCAGTGCAGAGTGTGTGGACCTTATGCGCCAGCTGTGTGTGGGGCAGACAGGGCTCCTCAATGCATTGTCAGACCACGACCACAAATTGGCACAAGTGTTAGCTTTCATGGAGGGCATACATTCAGACGTGGGTGGGCTGCACCGCACTGTCCAGACAATGTCCTCCACAATGGCGGCTGCACTTCAACTGGCTCAATCTCGTAGTCCAATTCCAGTCCCTTTGTCCACCCCCATGCCAGTGGCGACGTCTGACGATGGTGACCACGCTTCACACACCTCAACGTCACGATACTGCACACGTAGCACACAGCAGCAGCAGCCCAAGCGGTCAAGGTCACAGACACCTTCCCCTACGAAGAAGAAAACAACCCCAGAGCGCAAAGGGAAGAGCCCGTCAGGCATTGCAAAGGCACATGATTCAAGGAGGAAGTACTCAGGGTCACAAGCCTCAGAGCAATCCCCGGCCACAGACTCTGTGGTCCCAAAAACGTCTCGCAAAGGCATGCAGACACTCTCCATGCCCACTGTGAAGGTGGGGCCTGGCAAGGCTACACATAGTAAGGTATCCAAGGCTGTTTCACCAACTACCTCTACTCCCATTCCAAGTCCAGTGAAGCAGGGACAGGAGGGCACTGTAGGGGGCACACAGGGTAAAGAGGGGATGGAGGGGCAGAGGCAATGCCAGGCTAAGCGTCCTTCTGGATCCAGCACATCCCCAAAGGGAGGTCCAGCGTGTGCACCTGCGGCAGCCTTGGTGATGAGTGTGCCGTTTGTGTCCACACCACTTCCCATTGATACCAAGACAGGCAAGCCATTTAGAATCCCCAAGAAGTGGAAAGGCACCCCTCCACTGTCTCCCTCCCACACTGTGTCCCATGTCGGCCTGAGTCTACCTCCACGTGCCACTACACCACCTGGTCCAAGCAGCCCTCCAGCGTCCAAGGCCACTGATAGCTCTTCCTCAGCTGGGCGTCTCACTCCCCAGTCAAGTGGTCCAACAGTGCCCGACACACAGTCAGCTCCCAGTCAGACTGACAGCCAAGTATGAATGTTGATCAACATCACAGACCTATCTCTCCCACACCGGTACCTGTGCTGCCCATCGTGACACACCAGACTGTGTTGCTGACCATGGCGGAGTTTGGTGACACACATTCCCTGTGCAGCTTCTCATTAACTCTGTCAGCACCTTGGACTGGCCACTGGCCTTGCAGTTTGCCCCCTGCCTGTGCAGCTTCTCATTGACTCTGTCAGCACCTTGGACTGGCCACTGGCCTTGCAGTTTGCCCCCTGCCTGTGCAGCTTCTCATTGACTCTGTCAGCACCTTGGACTGGCCACTGGCCTTGCAGTTTGCCCCCTGCCTGTGCAGCTTCTCATTGACTCTGTCAGCACCTTGGACTGGCCACTGGCCTTGCAGTTTGCCCCCTGCCTGTGCAGCTTCTCATTGACTTTGTCAGCACCTTGGACTGGCCACTGGCCTTGCAGTTTGCCCCCTGCCTGTGCAGCTTCTCATGTTCAGGCTCTGCATCTTGTGCCTTGGTCTTGTCTGATATTGTTGCCTATCAGTGCTATTTGTGAATAAAAACAGTTGCTCATGTTGTCAGTTGTGTCATTGTCCTTACTGAATAAGGCTTTTCCTGTATGTCTAACATTTACTGGGCCATATGATCTGTGTGCCACTTCAACTGTGCCACTGGCTTGTTTAACTTATCATTTTTTTACAGGGGTGACGGGGACTTCAGTTCTTCATGACTCGGATACTTGTGGGGTCAGTGATGTTGTTTTCGGTGACATACCAGACTCATGTTCCTTCCTTGTTGCTGTTGGCTATGTTTTACTGCATCCTGGTATGTGGGCACTGCAAACACATAGAGGGGTCATATACACGGGATTGCAGGCAGGCTGACCAGGCTCAACATGTATGTGCGTTCTTGCTTTCATGTATGCCTAGCAGTGTAGATGTGTAGTCATGTTGTGATGGGCAGTCATCCTAGTCACAACGGTTACTTACATGGTGTGCATTTGGGTGGTCAAGGGTTGTACGGTGTGTTGGTTGTGGCTTTGTCGTGTGTGTTGATGTGTGTGTTAATGGCGTGTGACTCATGGCTGTGTGGGACTGTTG
The DNA here is from genome assembly GCA_963921515.1 of Calotriton arnoldi. Classification (NCBI taxonomy): domain Eukaryota; kingdom Metazoa; phylum Chordata; class Amphibia; order Caudata; family Salamandridae; genus Calotriton; species Calotriton arnoldi. The sequence goes on from CAWUFW010001228.1 coordinate 2,563,036, forward strand.
TGTGTTTGTGTGCACACACTGCTTGTTGTGCATTCAGTGCTGTGGGTGTATGTTGCCTTGTGCTGTCCTAGTGTACATCCCCTAATGTACTGCTGTGTTTGCTATGTGCTTTGTGGTGTTGTGCATCTGCTGTGTGTTTGATGTGTCTGTGTTGTTCTGTGATGGTGCACTTCTTGTCTGTGTTGTGGTATGTAGCCTATGCATTTTTCATGACTGATGAGGTGGTGCACTCCTGTTGTGTGTGTGCTCCCATTGCCTTCCCCTAGTTTGGCTGCACAGGTGATGTGTGTTATTTTTGTGGTTCTGTATGTGTTTCTGTTTTGAATTGTGTTTGCCATTTTTGTTTTGGTGCAGACGTTGGTACTGAAATCCCTGTGTGTGTGTGATGTTTGTGGATGACCCCAGGGGGTTTGATTGTTTGTCTGTATCTTGTCTGGACATTATGTAGGCCCTTCTGTGTGTCTGGCATTGGGGTTGTGTGCTGCAGATATGAGGGGGTATGTTTGGGGACTCCTACTTGTGTTTGACAGTCATTGAGTGTGCCAATGTGCCCTGTGTGTTGTGGTGCTGGCATACTCATGTGTACTTGCTGTTCACTGTTTGACTTGAGGTCCTTCCTTTCATCCCTGTCCCTATACATGGGTTACCTTGCTGTCTCCCTGAGTTGTTGCACTGAGGTGACTGTTGTTTGACTTCACTCACTGTGCCAGCCATGTGCTTGGATGGGGTGTGGATGTTGTTCTAGGTTCCTTGTCCTGCATGTGTCTGTTCACCTGGTTGTTGGTTGTCTCCTTGCCCTCCCATTTGTGTGCACATCATTTTTGCTTTCCTCTATGTTGTGCTCCATTGCTGGTGGCATGTAGTCTGTGTATGTGGCTGTGTGTCGGTGTGGGGTATGTCTGTGTGAGTTGGCAGGGTGTGTGTCCAGTAGTCTGTATGTTCCTTGTGTGTGTGGATGTTAATTTTGTGCTTGTATTCAGCTTTCTTGCCATGTATGTGGTGTTGTGGTGTGTGTGTGTGTTGCCCTGGGCCTGTGCCTCTGTGCTGTGTGTTAATCTACACCCAATGCTGCTGTGTCTGTCTCCCTAGGTGTTAGTTGTGTGCTGCTGGGTGTGGATTTTGCTCGCTTGGTGTTGGACATGGGGGTGCACAGGGGGATTGGCATGTTTCTTGCTGTGTGCGGCAGAGCTGTGGGTGGTGGGTGGTGGTGGTGGCCTGTGGTCTTTCTGGCCTGACCGTTGCTGTACATGCATTCTGCTTTGTGCGATGGATTTCCCGCATACTCACCGCTGCGGTGTCGTCAGCAACACATTACATTATGTTCGCGGTAATTTGGTGGGCTTGATGCAGGGTGTGAATTGGTGCCAGATGAGACATGTGTGGGTACACTGATGGATGTGTTCCTGTCCACACCAGTGTGTCTGGTGTGGCCAGGTGCCCTGTTTCAGCCCATGGAATTTGTGTTCTGTTTTGTGTTGTATTGTGTTTTTTTTACGTACCTGCGGCGGCGTCTGCGGCGGGCGATGTTGACCTGGTGATGTATCACGTACAGCACCGGGAGGACGTGTAATGCTGGATCCATGGCGTTCGGCTCCGGGTGGAGGGCTCCGGAAGTCTCGTTTCACGCTCCGCTGTTGAGATTCCGCCGTGTCTGGAAGGGCGGTTTCTCCCCTGCGGTTCGACTGGTTGTTTGGCGCATCCTAATTTGTTGAGCGGACGGGACGTCATTCCGCACGGCGGTGAGTCTCCATTGGCTACCACCGGCGTGGTGGCGGGCGCAATTTCATGGCGGTCGGCGTTGCACCGTAGGAGGTCAGGAAATGGGGCATATTTGCCCTTCATAATATGGCGGCCGTGAGGACCGCTGCTGGCGGGCGGTAAAAGGCATTTTTCCGCACCGCCGGCACCGCGGTACTGACACCGACCGCCATCGTAATCGGCCCCTAAATTCTGCATTTTAGAGTGGCGAACAGCTAACATTCCGAAGTGATGAAAGCTGCTTTGGCACACTTTCTTCGATAGACATGCTAGTGAATGTCCCATAAAATTGTGTACTTCCTTAATTTGCATGGATCTAATCCTTGCAACATACCTATTTTTTTTCAGACTTTTGGATGGAAACATATGAAAGAAAGCTCTAAATATATCAATTGGTTCCTGCTGAACACTGCAAATACTGATACAGTTCCATTTGTACACAGGGGCCTATTTATGCCTTCCCTGTACCTCTTCAGCTATCACTTCTTTGACATTCCTAAGTAACATCTCCTCTTTTGTAATGGGAGTACCATCCTTCGTCTTATAACATCGTCTGGTTGCTTCAACTGCACGTACTAATATGTTCTCTTAGAAGTAACTTTATTCATTAAAGAAAGGATCAGTACAAGAAGTATGCTTCCATACATCACTGAAAACTTTGCAAAAGTTACTTCTGTTCCCAAGTCTTTTCTTTTGGATTCTTTTCCTTAATAGACTACACTATTTTATCCACTGTTCTCAATAGCTTCCTCTTCAGGGCAAATGCCTTATTAACTACAGCCTCAACATGTTCCTTTTGTTTCACTGCTTCTCTTCTCCTCTTATACTGCTTCATAGTTTGGACAAGATTTTGAATTACTCTACTACAAAATAGGCAATAGTATCCTTTCCTCTATTTCTTTCTTCTTTCAGTTTTTGATGGCATTGTAATTATCTTGTTTTAAGTGGAAGTAAATGTCTGCAAAGAGGAAAAACAAATTAGTACATTTATGTTTTCTTTACATACTATTAAATGATATTTTAAAGCATTTAACCGACAACATAAACAGTTATATTACAAAAGTATAGCCACTCTAACTCTATTATTTTTCATGTTTACATCTGTGTGTCTCTGCCTGTGCTAGCGTATCTATCAGTGTGTGAGTGGGTATACTACCGTATGCATAATGTGATCCTAGGTGTATATGTCAGTGTGTGTTAGAAAGTCTCACTGTATGCATAAAAGACTGTCTAGGTGTGATACTATATGGAGAAGCATGTGAGTGAGTCTGTCAGTGTATGTATAAGTGTTAGTGCCTTCATTAGTGTGTGCCTGGGTGTCCCAGTGTATGCATAAGTGTATGTGTGGTTGTGCCAATATATGCCTCAGAGTGTACCTGAGTGTGTTAGTGTATGCATAATTGTGTCTCAGGGTGTAACAGTAGATGCCTAAGTCTGTACCTTAGTGTATTTGTCTATGCCTAAGTGTGTCCATGTCTGTTTCCCTGTATGCATCAGAGTGTTCCTTGATGAGTCAGTGTATGCATAGCTGACTTCCTGCATGTCTTACAGCATATATCAATTTGTCCTGGGTGTGTTAGTTTATGGATGAACGTGTGCTTTAGTGTGTTGGTGTATGCATTAGTGTACACCTGGGTGTACTACTATATGCAATAGTGTATCTGAGTATGTCAGTGTATGCACTAGTGTATGTCTACCTACATCCTACCATAGAGGTGACTTTTATATAGAAGAAGCAGAGTTTATCAGTTAGAAATGAATTCCAAATGCCTACTTGACCTGGCAGTACATTGGCACTCACAGAGTGTGCAGTAGAAGGCCCTAAACTTCTTTAAAGGGCTAGTCGTCTACATGGGTGAATAGCATTATCAGTACTTCAGTACCTTAATAAATATATTGGTCACTACACTTATAAATGACTATGTTGTGGGATGAGAAGCAGTCTTAGTATTTCTATGGGTCTCTATGTGTATATAAATGCCTACTTGGATTGCTTAGTAGCTATGTTACTGAGTTTTGGGTTCTTTAACTCTGTGTGTTACTGGTTCTCTCACTGCTGGCTAAATAAGTGCTGTATTGGGATGTGACTGAATGTGTAAGTGTCTCTGTCTGACTGAGTGGATGAGTGTCTCTATGCTTTTCTAAATTTGTATGCAAGTTGCAGTATCAGTGAGGCACTGGATGTTTAGCTGGGCATAAGGGTCTGTAAGTGTGCATGTGACTCATTAAAACTTCAAAGTACATGTCTTACCTTCTAAGGGCATAGCACCCTACCCTACGACCTACCTACAGCCTACCTTAGGGATGACGTATATGTAGTAAAAGGAGAGTTTAAGGCTTGGCAAAGGAGTTTTAAATGCCAAGTCGACCTGGCCATATAACTGCACACACAGGCTCTGCAGTTCTAGGTCCAAGCCATGTTTATAGGTCTGGATGGATGTCTAGGTCTCTCACTCCTTGACTACATATCTGAATGAGTTTATCAGTCCCTCTATGGGTGTGCCATCAGATGTTGAAGTAAGTATGCCAGTGTTCCACTTGCTCTTTTAGTAACTCTATTGATGTCTAAATGTGTATGAAAGTGTATCTATGAATTGCTTACTGGCTGTATTAATGAGTGTATGGGTATGTAACTGTGTGTGCAACTGCCTATAATACTGCTGGATGCATAATTGCTGTGTGGGTGACTGTATATGTGCCTCTCCCACTGTCTGACTGGGTATGTGAGTGACTCTATGCTTTTGTAAATAGGTAGATGAGTCACAGTATGGGTGAGAGACTGCATGAATAACTGGGCGCAGGGGTCTGCAAGTGCACGTGTAACTCAGTGAAACTCAAAAGGGCATTTCTAACCTTTTAAAGAGAAAGCACCCTGTCCTAAGGCTTACCTACGGCCTAGTTGAGGGATGTGTTATGTGCAGTAAAAGGAGACTTCAAGGCTTGGCAAAGAGGCTTTTAATGCCAAGTCGAACTGGCAGTACAAATACACACACATGCTCTGCAGTAGTAGGCCCGGGCCATGTTTAAAGGACTACTTGTCTGGATTGGTGTCTAGGTTGTGTCCGTACTTGACTACATATCTGGGTGAGAGAATCAGTACTTTTATGGGTCTGCCACCAGATGTTTAAGTACGTATACCAGTATATCACAGTTTTTTTTTATTCTATGGATCTGTACATCAGTATGTAAGTAACTGCATGAATGGCTTACTGAGTGTGCTGGTGAGTACAGGGGTATGTAACTGTGTATGCAACTATCTCTGATATTACTGGATAGATAACTGCTGTCTGGGTGTGTGCATGAATGTATAAATGTCACTTTCACCATGTGACTGGGTGTGTGAGTGGGTTTATGCTTTTGTAAATAGGTATATGAGTTGCAGTATGAGTGATAGACTGCATGAATAACTGGGCGCAGGGGTCTGCAAGTTCACGTGTAACTCAGTGAAACTCAAAAGGACATTTCTAACCTTTTAAAGAGAAAGCACCCTGCCCTATGGCTTACCTACAGCCTAGCTGAGGAGTGTGTTATGTGTAGTAAAATGAGACTTCAACGCTTGGCAAAGTGGTTTTTAATGCCAAGTCGAACTGGCAGTAAAAATGCACACATAGGCTCTGTAGTAGTAGGCCCAAGCCATGTTTAAAGGACTACTTGTCTGGATGGGTGTCTAGGTTGTGTCAGTACTTCACGACATATCGAAGTGAGTGAAGCTATACTTCTATGGGTGTGCCACCAGATATTTAAGTAAGAATACCAGTATATCACTGGGTATTTTAGTAATTCTATGGGTCTGTACATCAGTACATATTTCACTGCATGAATGGCTTACTTAGTGTGCTGATGAGAACAGGGGTATGTACCTCTATATGCAACTAGCTCTGATATCCCTGGATAGATAACTGCTGTCTGGGTGTGTGGGTGAATGTATAAGTGCCACTTTTACTGTCTGACTGGGTGTGTGAGTGGGTCTATGCTTTAGTAAATAGGTATGTCAGATATGGTATGGGTGGCAAACTGGATGTAGAACTGAGTTTTTGTGTTCTGCAAGTGCACGTGTAACATAGTGAAACTCAGAAAGAAATGTTTTACCTTTTCAGCACAAAGCACCCTGCCCTATGGCTGACCTACAGCCTAGATGAGAGGTGAGTTATGCATAGGTACAGGACAAACAGATGGGGGATGGGAGCACACTGCTTCACCTCCGAGCATAGTACACCCCTTAGCATTATGGTAAATGCAGTTCATTTTAAATGCTTACTTGAGTTTTCGCTGAAATGTTTCACCAAAGTTGGTGCAGGTTAGTGCTGTCAATATCTACACACATGTGTTTCTGGATATTATCCTTCATCAGTAGAGATAAAAAAAGAAATTTATCTGGGGTTCCTGAGCAAGCTGCTACAATCCGTTTCAGGTCTCAGTACCACTCACAGGCTCACAGGTGCATCTTCGAAAGCTCGAAAGCTCAATGGCTCAAGGGAGCCTTTTCAAACAGAAGAAGCATGGGAGCACACTGCTTCACCCTCCCAGCACAGTTCACCCCTTAGCATTATGGTAAATGCAGTTCATTTTAAATGCTTACTTGAGTTTTCGCTGAAGTGTTTCACCAAGTTTGGAGCAGGTTAGTGCTGTCAATCTCTAGACACATGTGTTTCTGGATATTATCCTTCATCAGTATAGATAAAAAACGAAATTTATCTGGGGTTGCTGAGCAAGCTGCCACAATCCTTTCAGGTCTCAGTTCCTCTCACAGGCGCACAGGTGCATCTCCAAAAGCTCATCAGCTCAATGGCTCAAGGGAGTCTTTTCAAACAGAAGGGGGATGGGAGCACACTGCTTCACCTCCCAGCACAGTTTACCGCAAGGCATTATGGTAAATGCAGTTCATTTTAAATGCTTACTTGAGTTTTCGATGAAGTGTTTCACCAAAGTTGGTGCAGGTTAGTGCTGTCAATCTCTAGACACATGTTTCTGGATATTATCCTTCATCAGTAGAGATAAAAACCGAAATTTGTCTGGGGTTGCTGAGCAAGCAACCACAATCCTTTCAGGTCTCAGTACCTCTCACAGGCGCACAGGTGCATCTCCAAAAGCTCTTCAGCTCAATGGCTCAAGGGAGCCTTTTCAAATAGAAGGGGGATGGGAGCACACTGCTAAACCTCCCAGCTATAGTTCACTCCTTAGCATTATGGTAAATGCAGTTCATTTTAAATGCTTACTTGAGTTTGCACTGAAGTTTTTCGCCAAAGTTGGTGCAGGTTAGTGCTGTCAATCTCTAGACACATGTGTTTCTGGATATTATGTTTCGTCAGTAGAGATTAAAAACAAAATTTATCTGGGGTTCCTGAGCAAGCTGCTACAATCCTTTCAGGTCTCAGTATCTCTCACAAGCACACAGGTGTATCTCCAAAAGCTTGTCAGTTCAATGGCTCAAGGAAGCCTTTTCAAACAGAAGGGGCATGGGAGCACACTGCTTCACCTCCCAGCACAGTTCACCCCTTAGCATTATGGAATTTTCAGTTCATTTTAAATGCTTACTTGAGTTTTTGCTGAAGTGTTTCACCAAAGTTCGTGCAGGTTAGTGCTGTCAATCTCTAGGGACATGTGTTTCTGGATATTATCCTTCATCAGTAGAGATAAAAAATAAAATGTATCTGGGGCTGGGCTGAACTGTGATGGGAGGTAAAGCAGTGTGCTCCCATCCCCCTTCTGTTTGAAAAGGCTCCCATGAGCCATTGAGCTGACGAGCTTTTGGAGATGCCCCTGTGTGCTAGAAAGAGGTACTGAGACCTGAGAAGATTGTGGCAGCTTTCTCAGCAACCCCAGATGAATTTAGTTTTTTATCTCTACTGATGAAGGATAATATCAAGAAACACATGTGTCTAGAGATTCACAGCATTACCCTGCACCAACTTTGGTGGAATATTTCAGCTAAAACTCAAGTAAGCATTTAAAGTGAACTGCATTTACCATAATGTTAAGAGGTGAACTGTGCTGGGAGATGAAGCAGTATGCCCCCATCCCCCTTCTGTTTGAAAAGGCTTCCTTGAGCCATTGAGGTAACAAGCTTTTGGAGATGCACCTCTGCACTAGAAAGAGGTACTGAGACCTGAGAAGATTGTGGCAGCTTTCTTAGCAACCCCAGACAAATGTAGTTTTTTATCTCTACTGATGAAGGATAATATCCAGAATCACATGTGTCTAGAGATTCACAGCACTAACCTGCACCAACTTTGGTGGAACACTTCAGCAAAAACTCAAGTAAGCGTTTAAAGTGAACTGCATTTACCATAATGCTAAGGGGTGAATGGTGCTGGGAGTTAAAGCAGTATGTTCCTATCCCCCTTCTGTTGGGAAAGGCTCCCTTGAGCCATTGAGCTGACGAGCTTTTGGAGATGCACCTGTGTGCTAGAAAGAGGTACTGAGGGTTCCCTGATTAAATATCGATGTAAAAAATATAGTTTACAAAAATATTGTGGTAAAAATATCGAATACAAAAATATCGACTCCCTATACTTAAACAGGTAAGTACAATAATATCGATACAAAAATATCGAAGTAAAAATATAGATATAAAAATATCGACTTAAAAAGATATATAACTTAAATAAAATATATTAAATAATATTAATATTTTTAACAAAATAAATTACATTTAATATATATTTTAACTAAATATAACAAATAAACTTAATTAAATAAAATATAAACACACAAAAATGTGTACAAATACATATATTTACTTAAAAACATTTTATTAACTATTATCTTTACTTAATTTATAAACTTTTAAATTATATAAAAATTAAATATATACATATATCAATAATTTAAAATAAAATAAAACATTCTATAATTAATTAACACATTAAACTATTAAAAGAAATATTAAAAATACATTTTGCAACACAATAAATACAACAGTAGGGAAAATGTTGGCTAGCATAGGGGTAAAAATTACTATTCCCACTACAGTGAGTGCAAAAGCAGGGAAAGTGTTGGATAGCGGAGGGGTAAAAATTACTATTACCACTCCAGTGAGTGCAAAAGCAGGGAAAGTGTTGGATAGCCTAGGGGTAAAATGTACTATTCCCACTCCAGTGAGTGCAAAAGCAGGGAAAGTGTTGGATAGCGCAGGGGTAAAAATTACTATTCCCACTCCAGTGAGTGCAAAAGCAGGGAAAGTGCTGAATAGCGGAGGGGTAAAAATTACTATTCCCACTCCAGTGAGTGCAACAGTAGGGAAAGTGCTGGATACCACACCAATAAAAAAATAAACATCAATATTTTTATTAAATTTTATTTCCATTATTAACATAATTAATATTGAAATGTAAATATATTATTATTTAAAAAAACATTCATTAATTACACATTGTTTAACACTATAATATCCATAACACACATCTAAAATTAATTACACAATTACAATTAATAATTACTAATTAATTAATTCAAATTAATTAACAAATTAATTAATACAAATTAATTAATGCAAATTAATTAACACATAATTAATAAATCATCAATAAAAATAAATTACTTCCCACCATTTACACCTATAAAAACCACAACACACACCTAAAAAATTAAACAATTAACATAATTAATTATTTATTAATTAATTTAAAATAATTAACAACTAATTATCAAGCAATTATTAATAAATTAATTTACACATTTATAACTCTATAACATCACAATTATACAATTATGAATAAATATAAATTATTAAATACATTTCATATAATTAAATTACTTCCCACCCTATTCCCCTATAAACCCACAACCCGCTACGGAACTAAAAACCCAAAATTCAATTTAAAAAAAATTATTAACTAATATAAATAATAAATAAAATCTATATAATTAAATTACTTCCCACCCTATTCCCCTATAAACCCACAACCCGCTACGGAACTAAAACGCAAAATTCAAGTTTAAAAAAAATATTAACTGCTAAAATTTTAACACATATAATAAAAATACAAACAATTCTCATACAAAATACTAAAATGCATAACATTAATAATCAATCGATATTTTTAACAACTATATTTTTGTAAACGATATTTAACACTTCGATATTTTTGCAAACAATATTAATTACCTAACAATCGATATTCTTTACCACGATATTTTTTACATCGATATTTCTTACCCACGATATTTTTCCCTCAATATTTCTGTAGGTCGATATTTATACATCGATATTCTTGCTCTGTACCGTACTGAGACCTGAGAAGATTGTGGCAGCTTTCTCAGCAACCCCAGATGAATTTAGTCTTTATCTCTACTGATGAAGGATAATATCCAGAAACACATGTGTCTAGAGATTCAAAGCACTAACCTGCACCAACTTTGGTGGAACACTTCAGCAAAAACTCAAGTAAGCGTTTAAAGTGAATTGCATTTACCATAATGCTAAGGAGTGTACTGTGCTGGGAGGTAAAACAGTGTGCTCCCATCCTCCTTCTGTTTGAAAAGGCTCCCTTTAGCCATTGAGCTGACAAGCTTTTGGAGATGCACCTGTGTGCTAGAAAGAGGTACTGAGACCTGAGAAGATTGTGGCAGCTTTCTCAGCAACCCCAGATGAATTTAGTTTTTTATCTCTACTGATGAAGGATAATATCCAGAAACACATGTGCCTAGAGATTCACAGCACTAACCTGCACCAACTTTGGTGGAACACTTCAGCAAAAACTCAAGTAAGCGTTTAAAGTGAACTGCCTTTACCATAATGCTAAGGGGTAAACTGTGCTGGGAAGTAAAGCAGTATGCTCCCATCGCCTTCTGTTTGAAAAGGCTCCCTTGAGCCATTGAGCTGACGAGCTTTTGGAGATGCACCTGTGCGCTAGAAAGAGGTACTGAGACCTGAGACGATTGTGGTAGCTTTCTCAGCAACCCCAGAAGAATTTAGTTTTTTATCTCTACTGATGAAGGATAATATCCAGAAACACATGTGTCTGGAGATTCACAGCACTAACCTGCACCAACTTTGGTGGAACACTTCAGCAAAAACTACAGTAAGCGTTTAAAGTGAACTGCATTCACCATAATGCTAAGGGGTGAACTGTGCTGGGAGGTAAAGCAGTGTGCTCCCTTCCCTCTTCTGTTTGAAAAGGCTCCCTTGAGCCATTGAGCTGACGAGCGTATGGAGATGCACCTGTGCGCTAGAAAGAGGTACTTAGACCTGAGAAGATTGTGGCAGCTGTCTCAGCAACCCCAGATGAATTTAGTTTTTTATCTCTACCGATGAAGGATAATATCAAGAAACACATGTGTCTAGAGATTCACAGCACTACCCTGCACCAACTTTGGTGGAATAGTTCAGTAAAAACTCAAGTAAGCATTTAAAGTGAACTCCATTTACCATAATGTTAAGGAGTGAACTGTGCTGGGAAGTAAAGCAGTGTGCCCCCATCCCCCCTTCTATTTGAAAAGTCTTCCTTGAGCCATTGAGGTAACAAGCTTTTGGAGATGCACCTCTGCACTAGAAAGAGGTACTGAGACCTGAGAAGATTGTGGCAGCTTTCTCAGCAACCCCAGACAAATTTAGTTTTTTATCTCTACTGATGAAGGATAATATCCAGAAACACATGTGTCTAGAGATTCACAGCACTAACCTGCACCAACTTTGGTGAAACACGTCAGCAAAAACTCAAGTAAGCATTTAAAATGAACTGCATTAACCATAATGCTAAGGGGTGAACTGTGCTGGGAGGTGAAACAGTGTGCTCCCATGCCCCTTCTGTTTGAAAAGGCTCCCTTGAGCCATTGAGCTGACGAGCTTTCAAAGATGCACCAGTGAGCCTGTGAGTGGTACTGAGACCTGAAACGGATTGTGGCAGCTTTCTCAGCAACCCCAGATGAATTTAGTTTTTTATCTCTACTGACGAAGGATAATATACAGAAACACATGTGTCTAGTGATTCACAGCACTAACCTGCACCAACTTTGGTGGAACACTTCAGCAAAAACTCAAGTAAGCGTTTAAAGTGAACTGCCTTTACCATAATGCTAAGGGGTAAACTGTGCTGGGAGGTAAAGCAGTGTGCTCTCATTGCCTTCTGATGGAAAAGGCTCCCTTGAGCCATTGAGCTGACAAGCTTTTGGAGATGCACCTGTGCGCTAGAAAGAGGTACTGAGACCTAAGAAGACAGTGGCAGCTTTCTCAGCAACCCCAGAAGAATTTAGTTTGTTATCTCTATTGATGAAGGATAATATCCAGAAGCACATGTGTCTAGAGATTCACAGCACTAACATGGAACACTTCAGTAAAAACTCAAATAAGCATTTAAAGTGAACTGCATTTACCATAATGCTAAGGGGTGAACTGTGCTGGGGGTAAAGCAGTGTGTTCCCATCCCCCTTCTGTTTGAAAAGGCTCCCTTGAGCCATTGAGCTGACGAGCTTTTGGAAATGCACCTGTGTGCTAGAAAGAGGCACTGAGACCTGAGAACATTGTGGCAGCTTTCTCAGCAACCCCAGATGAATTTAGTTTTTTACCTCTACTGATGAAGGATAATATACAGAAACACATGTGTCTCGAGATTCACAGCACTAACCTGCACCAACTTTGGTGGAAAATTTCAGCAGAAACTCAAGTAAGCATTTAAAGTGAACTGCATTTACCATAATGCTAAGGGGTAAACTGTCCTGGGAGGTAAAGCAGTTTGCTCCCATCCCCCTTCTGTTTGAAAAGCCTCCCTTGAGTCATTGAGCTGACAAGTTTATAATGTAGTAAAGAAGACTACACGTCCCAGAATTCAATTAAATAAACCTTAGTCTGAAACAACACATCTCCCATTGACCTGTGAAATGTTGCAAGGCTACTAGTGCATAGTTAAATAGTAGTTTAAAGCTTAGCAAGCAGTTTTTTAATGCCATTTAGACCATACAGTAAAACAGTACATGTACAACCTACAGTTCCAGGTCAACACATTGTTTAACATCTTTTAACACAGCTACTTTCACCCTCAAACACAAAGTCACATACTTACCGAGACAGAGAGTTACTCGCCCATTAATAAATATATAAAAACAGCCACGCAACCACTCACAGATTTCCTCATAGAGTTACAATATTTTTATATATCATACTCACTATTGTCAACCTTGCATATTGCATATACCTTTTTAATTCCTTTTTTTAAAGTTCAATCTAATTCACATACCTGAATATTGAGGTTGTTGGTCAAATATATATATATTTTTGCTCTTATTAGATAGTTTTAACTATCTCAGAAAATGAGATAACTAAGCTTAATAATGGCACACCACTCTCATACAAAGCAACCATTAATGGCAAAACTTTTCAACTTTGAACTTTGACACTGTGGAAGGCAGCAGATCAAAACATGCCTTTCATATTTTATTTTTGTTACACCACTTCTGAATGGTTAGTGTGTGTTAACCTGTCATAAGGTTTCTGCACATACACAGAGCTATGCACAGGAAAATGGGACCCCGGAATACAGTGGTTTGCCACCATATACCGTAGCACCCAAAAACCCCAACCCAACTAGCTTAGCATCCCATTAGCACCCAAGTACTAATGTTTGGACAACCCAGAACACGGTATCTTTATCTCAGGACTCACAGAAGCAAGAACACTCTTTCGTCTCTCACTCGTACTTGTCCACAAGGTGCGTAGGAAGAGACACTGGATAGGTTAAAATGTTTATTCCAACTTACGTGCTCTAATGTACAGTACACGTGTCAGTACTAATAGCATAATGCATATGACTAATATAAGCAGCATGGTTACAATTCCATAGAATACAAACGGGGAAAGCATCTCAGAGCTCAGTGGATAAACGTTTAAATAACATTACCACCCTCCCTTGCAGTAAGATAGTTTATTATAATAATAGAAGACCTCTGGGCTTTGACTAGCGAACCCCCATACCTCAGTCTCTAGATGCAGAATTACATCAGCAGGACATCATAGCTCTTCTCACTGAAAGGGATTTCTCCAAGTGTGTTAAGCGCTAGTAAACCACAGTATTAAAAGCATACCAAATTCTTCATGGCAATTGCACATAATGTTATGTCTGGGTGCGCGAGACTGGCCATATCAGGAAGAACCGAAATACATTGTTATGCGACCTTGTACATGTTTGTGCAGACTGAGCCCAAAAAGGTGAACAACAGAAAATGCAGACAGTGCAAAAGAACTTGGCACGAGCAAAGGGCGAGGAAGGCCCGGCTCAGTGTAACGTGCGCAAAGAAAAGCAGCATGGCAGCCAGGCCTAGGCCAACATAACAAGGCAGGTAACAATCCACAAGACACCCTCCCCTGGACAGTCCGGCGGCCAGGACAGAGGCGCAGCAGAGGAAAAACACAGCCGTTGGAGCACAGGGAGCGCCCAAACGGCGAAGGGCAGGTCAATCCATGAAAGTGTAAGTGCAGAAAAAAGCCATACCCTCTAAGAGTTCATCATTGGAATCGTCAAAAAACATAGATGCCATCCAATCCATGAGATCAAAAGAGCAGGAATGCTCCTCAGCAAAGGGAGCATCCAGAAGCAATGCGGGACAGCTTGCGTGATAATTGAAACAGCTTCGTTGTAGGAGATCCTGGGCAGCCGCCCAGATATCCCATTGCGCCAAAATCCCCAGTGCAGCCGCACGCGCCATACAGCCAGCAACGGAACAGTCCTGCTCATGGGCCTCTAAGGGACCCATCAACTGAACAAAATCCGGAACAGACAAGGACGAATTGGAGAGGCAATAATCCAGAGTCCAGGTGAAAGGACAGCGGACACAAGTCATCACAGGTTGCACGCAAGTGAAATACGCAAAGCGAAATGAAAGAGTATATGACACACTCAGTGTCGCCAATGGCAAGACACCAAAACCGGCCAAAAGGCGCTCACGGAGCAGCTGGAGGTGTTCTGGATCGAGCAGGTCCCATCGGGGAGCAGCCATTGCGCAGAAAGCAAATTAAGATCAAGACACCAGCCGCTAAAGCGAGGATCAATGGGAAACCGCCAAAGACACTGGAAAATATAGAATGTATGAAAGCCGGGATGACACCAAAAATAGTTTGGAAGGAGGACACCAAGCCCGACCCAACGACCTTAAAAAAGTGTACTAGGCCTTCAGTGTTAGATGCGTTAAAAATACGATGTATTAACTCCCAAAATGTTGGGGGAGATTAGTGTTTAAAAGGGCCTGTATTTCACTGTGGGTACTCGCCACCTGGAGAATGAATGTCTCCCGGGCGGACGTGAGCATAACTTCCTCGTTTAATAATAGTGCTTTTATTCTGCTCAGCCTATTGAAATCTGCTTCCAGGGTAGGGATGGAAGGCCAAATAGAGATATCAACCTTGCCATGAGGGGGAGGAAAAAGCACATTTTTGCAGCAGACAACCCTGTGCGAAACTGTTACAATGTAAGGAATGCCAGCCTGCAGGCCACAACAGTTTTCGTTATTTAAAAGTAAATAACTACCATTGGAAAGGAGAGTGAAAGTAGGTGAAATAACAGGAGCAGGAATACCTTTCAGCACACAAGCAAGATTAGGAGAGGAAACGCTACATGAGCCATGCAATTTAATGTGTTTACAAATAAGCGAATGACCTATAGTCGAGTCGCAATACTCCCCCGTGAGAAAGACTTCCCTGCCGTCCCGAAGGCATTTATACATGAAAGGCAAGGACCAGAGTTCATGCAGGAAAGCACTGCCCAATGGCCGGTAACGGCCCACAGGATAATGTTTCATGCACGAGTCAAATTCAAACAAGGAAAAAGGTAAAACGATAACCCCATGAACTAGCCATACAGCAGAATCGAGTTCTGCAACAGAGAACGGCAAAGGATCCACCTTTTCGATATGTAATAGAGTGTAAGTTGCATCTTTCATGGACATAAATTGCTGTTTGTCAGTTAAGTTAAAAGGTAGAAATAAGGCAGAGGTGTTCAAAAAATGCCAAGGCACTTTACCTAACTTAAGTGTTTGTAAAGTCCATGCAAACTGCATAACTGAGCGCAATTGATTCTGACCATGATATAACACAGAAACATCATCTTGTACAATATCAACAACAGAGGACACAATATTCTCTAAAGTGTAAATGCGAGAAGACAGGGTATTAATACTATTGTCAACAACAGCAAGCACCTTTTCCATATTTGCTTGATCTATTTCCCGAAGACGGGAAGCAGCTTCCATTTGTGATAGCTTCCAGAGTTCATTATACGTTTCATAAATGAATCTCTTAGGTCGGGGACCACGAGGTCCCAAAACAAAGTCGGACAGATCAATATTGCCTGTAAGGAGGGACAAATGTTGTTTAACAGAATCAAGGGACGAATGTTGCAACCATTGTTTGCATAATTTACCAACAGAGTATGTAGTGACAGTACGGGCATCAGTAAACCTCGGATCAGGCCTATTCTGTGTGTAGCTAGCACCAGTATCATGAAAACGCATTTGACATGCATTAGATGATATAGGCCATATTAACCAGGGTGACTGAACCAGCTCAGAAACATTAAACGAATTATTTTGTAACATTGCCTGCAGGGACACGAGGGACAGATTGAATCGTGAGCTTTCATTTGGAAAACTCGATAGGGATGGTATTGATGGTGTATTCAATTGTTTAGTGGTTGCTAGGCCCCAACATGTAGTCTGATAAATGGAAGCATTTAGGAACATAATTTGGGTAGGGATGAGGCAAGCACGATGCAACGCCTCGGTTCCCTGTACCTGCCATGGCTTGGAGCCCCAAATAGATTTTAAATCCACTGTATTATCCCAGTACTCATAACCACTCACAGCTAGGGCACTCAGAAAGGAACCTGAATAAAGCAATTTGGTGTGTGTCAACATAATTTTCTGAGTTGATGTGTTATTAAGTCTAAAATAATAGGATGCAGGGTTCGACCGATTAAAATCAGTAAAATAATTAAACTTATTTCGAAGAGTTTGAGAGCTACCTGGCAAGGGGTTTGGACAATGTTCCCATTGGGTGAAGTTAACAGAACTTCGCAGGGCACTGGGCTTATGAAGAAAATGATTACCCCAATGTTGGTAACAATACAAATCGGCATAATTAGCAGAATTCATATATAGATCTTCAGCATTAAAAGATGCATAATATTTTAAATCGGCAAACAATGCTTCAACGGCATGCACATCCCAATCATCAGAATGAATATTATTTTGTACTACATCACCCATTGAAACACGAAGGACATTAGGTACATTAATAATTTCCGTCGGACCATGGATTTGATAGTTCACTGCATCCCATACGATGCCATCAGCAACTGGGAAGGCTGAAATGTTCACAAATGTGTGGTCACGCTTCATGATGTGAGACGAGGAATGAGGAGCCAAAGTTCCAGAAACAGAGTCTACAGCAGAGCGTTCAGGTAAATAGTGACCATTAATTAGTAGAAAAAACACTGTGACAAAGCCAATGGACATGAACAAAAATATCAAGAAAAGTACCAACCAGAGGTATGTCCAGGGTGGAATCAAAAATTGTCTCTAAACCAGGATACAAAAATACTGAACTTGGATGGGACTTTTGAAGAGGTGGAATCCGAATCAAAAGAATAACGAGTCGGGCCAAGTGGCGTTGTTGGTTGATGTGCCACCGATTCAGATGCAGGATAAGTATACTCGTCCTCGTCGATGTTGGTGGAGAGTTGGGGATCAATTATAGTTTCAGGCAAAATAGAGGATTCAGGCAAATCGACCATCTCAATTACAGCATCAGCGACCGTTCGTGTAGATGGGCCACGAACATATGTCCGATAAATGGCAGGACAAGAGACCGCTGGTGTGACACTATTCAGGATCGGCCAGGCGCTGTAGCTTGACATTTTCCACTGAGATGTATCTGTTCTCTTTGCGACCAGGAAGCGGTGGTAAAATGACTGTACGTGTTCCCTTCAGGCCAAGGACTGGAACCGGTGCACGAAAAGAGGGGCCAAATTCTTTTTGTTTTCAACCTTCTCTCGAACCAGTTCTCCAACTTTCGGAAGCCAGCCGGCTACCGGAATCTGCAACGCAGGATCTGTGGCTGAAGGCAAATGTGTAGTTGCAAGTTTGTCTCGGGCTTCTTGTAAGTCCTGTAACATAGCAGAATGGTTATCTACATCAAACTTGGCGGATTGCGCCGCGATGTCTGGACCCTCAAGGTCAGGCACAAACATTCTTATGCCAAAGAGCATTTCGTATGGGGTCCGCCCACCCAGAGGTCTTCTAGGGAGATTATTAAGTGCACGCTGAACGGTATACAAATGGGCCAGCCAGTTCCTGCCAGTACCTATAACCCTAGCTGTTAAGGATTGCTTTAAGTCACGGTTCATTCGTTCAACGATAGAGTTGCCCTCAGGCCTATACGGAGACGAAAATTTCACCCGCACCCCAAGCGAAGCCATTGCATCCTTGTAAGCCCTAGAGGCAAACGCTGGACCTTGGTCCGAATGGAAGGTGCCGCATGCGAAAATTCCCACAAAGACACGCAAATCCCTGATTACATTTCGGGCGTCAGCACTCCGTTGTGGCCAGACCCAGAGAAACCGTGTGCACGAGTCCACTGCCACCAAGATGTATTTATAAGCAGTGTCTGATGAGAATGGACCGCAGTGATCCAAGTAAACACACCCAAAGGGTCTGTTAGCAATGCAGAGCGGTGTTTGTGGTGGACGTGTTACCGTGGAAGGCTTAATCTGTTGACAAACGTCGCAAGAAAGCACAAAAGCACGGGTGTCTTTATATAATCCACGCCACCAATAACGCTGCTGCAAGATGGAAACTGTAGCTGACACACCTGCATGAGCCGAAGCCATGCCTTCGTGTGCAGCTGATATCAAGGCACTCCTGCGGTCCGCGTTGGGGATCAGCCGATCTCCAACGTCAGGTATTGTTACATAAGGAACCTGTTCGGGACTTAATTTGTAAGAATACTTGGAAGGGAAACCTGTAGGGTAATTATCACCTTCCTTGGTTGCAGCAATAGCTGCTAGAATAACAGAGTCTATTTTAGACATGGACCTGGTAACTGCTGCTACTGAACACGTGACTACTGCTGAACGGGCAGCTTCATCTGCCAGATCGTTACCAATAGCGTGTGCGCCCACCCGCTGATGGCCTAAGGTGTGAACCACCTGTGTGAGGGGCAGACGTTGTTGCAATTCTGCCACTCGAACCCAAAGCATTTTATGCTTAATTGTGCTCCCTTTTGCGTCCTTGTAGTCGTTTTTCGACCAGAAAAACAGATTGTCATTGTATGATTGTACACAGTAAAAAGAATCACATACAATAAGAGTGGTCTCATCCTTTGAAGCGAACTCAAGCGCAAGTAGCAATGCATGCAGCTTGGCCAATTGTGCGGTACTATCTCCAAGTGTGCGAGTATGCACTACAGAGGATTTGAACTTTCCATCCACAAAGGAACCCGCAACAATAGCACATGCAGCTGAATAAGCGTGCTTGGACCCAGTGGCCGGTTGCGCCGAACCATCGGTGTAGATCACACATTTGTAATCCTCAAGCGGTAGTAAAAACAAAGGAGGAGGATGAACGAATTCATACTGCAAAAACTCCTGAGTCTGAAGAGAAGAATCAAAAACAAAAGTGACGTCCGAAGACGTCAAAGATGTAGCCCATTGTATCCAACGGGGATGCATTGCTTTTGAGTTCGGTACACTTGCCTTTGTTACTGCCTCTAGAGCAGGACAGGGTGTTACCACCAGAATTCGCTTACCCTGTGCCAGTGCGCGTTCTTTTAGAATCGCCATTTGCACTGCAGTTAGAACTTTTTCGACAGATGTAAAGCGCAATTCAGCGGAAGTGTACAGATGTGACTTGTATGCGATGGGTACTGTATCACCTTCATTAAAGGTTAAGTATGTGAATCCCACCGCCCCCGGAATTATTCTAATCACCAGGTTTGTGTGGTTATCACGAGTCAAAAGATATTTAGACTCCAAAAGGTCTGTCTGCAAAGACTGCAGAATTGAGGTATGCTCAGGCAGCCAGCAAGACCTTGAATAAGTAGGTTGTATCAAAGCATACAAAGGCTTGATACGCTGGGCATATTCGGGAATGTAAGTACGCCCGAAATTCAAGAAACCCAGCAAAGACTGAAGTTTCTTCAGAGTATTTGGGGGGCACAAATGTGCACATTTTTCCAAGAAATGGGGGCTAAGCCCTTACCTTCGTTGTTGAGCTCATAGCCCAAGAACAGAACTGTGAATTCAGCAATGTGTGATTTAGCAAAGTTAAATTTGTAACCCTGCTCTGCAAATTCAAGAATAATGCGGTCCACACGGGACAAATGCTGAAATAATTCGTCGTCCGTCAGATAGATGTCATCTACGTACGAACATGCGTCTTGATCAATGTCATTTAACAAAGAAACAACACGGGCGGCGAATATACCCGGACTATTTTTATAGCCCATGGGTAAACGCCGGAACTGGAATAATTTACCACCGGATGTGAATGCGGTCCATTGACCACTCTCCGGGGCTAGGTTGTGCGTGTAGAAACCGTTTGAAAGGTCAAGTGTCGTTTTGTATTTTTTACGAACAAGACTGTCTACAAGCGCAGAACTGTGTGTATTTTGCACCGCAAAGTTCCGACAATGAGTATTTAAATGCCGGTAATCCAAAACTAAGCGGTACGATCCATCGGGTTTAGAAACCACGAAAAGGGGATTGTTCATGGGTGATACGCATGGTTCAATTACTCCCTGATATTCCAACTGTGTCAGAATTTCGGAGACGGGGCCTTTTGCCTGCCGTTTTATGGGATATTGGGGTTGTGGCTGCGGTAGTGACCGCAAAGGTATTGCATGGGGAGGTGATTCTTCATCCCATCCCACATGGTTGCGGTATAACGCTGGTGCCAGGTACACAGCCCACTCAGCTGCAAGTGCTTCAGCTTTGTCTTTTGGGACATGCCTTGAAAAGCTTGGAAGGATTACCTCCTCTCCTTTATGTGCAGCTAAAACGAATGGGGGTGGCCAATCCACCTCTGCTAACAAAATGTCATATGAAGAGGTTAGATTTTCCCAAAAATCCCTTTTATTTCACGCGGTATGTCACCTTCAATTTGTATGACTATATTATATAGTCTGTCAGGGGTGCCACTCTCGTGTCAGCTGTCTCTACAGTAACGAATGTTTCAGTTGCTGTCGCCTCCATATGAGGACGTAGCGCCTCCCGCACTATGGTAACTTCCGCGGCGCTGTCTAGGAGGGTCACTGCCCACGTCCAATTCTGGAGTCTCGTTCTCACGGTCTGAGGCATATTTCGCTGTGACAGCGGCAACCTTTTTCTTCTGAAATTGCGGTCGAGGAAGATGAAAATCTTCTGCTTTACCTCTGACTTGTTGTCGAGGTTGGTCTCGCTCCTGGGGAGCCTCTCGGCCCCTTCCTCTATCTTGCCGTCCTCCTCCACCAGCCTGTGACGACATCTGGGCCTGTGAAGAACGAGGAGAACGCGTATCAGAGCTCTGAAACCTTTCTGGTGATTTAATCCTCGACCTATCACGTAAATCATAAGTACGTTCAGAAGAAACCGAAACTGGGGATGCGCCTCTCGACCCCGGCTTCTTTTGTTGCTTACCCTGTTTTTTCTGTCTCCAACTCTTTTTAGTGAAGACTGGTTTATCATCTTTCTCAGATGCACTTTTTGTTTGTATAACTTGTGTTTGCGATTGAGTTTGCATTTTTACAAAAGGCTTGTTGCCTAGGCTATTTCTTCCAATTGTTTTATAAGCCCGGGCTATTATTTTCGGTAATTCGCGAGGCCTGTCCAACTCTGGGACCAAAGCCAAAGCATTCGCTACTTGAAAGTTCATAGCATCGCCCTTGACATTTCCAAGGATCAGCTCAGCTACTACATCAAACACTCCCACTAGTCTCATCCCTAATTCCACAGCCGCTTCAGGGCCATGTTCATCCTGTACTTTTTTAATTACAGAGGGTAGAACCGTCATGGAAGGAGTTCCAAAACATTTTGAATAAACTGCTGCGAATACCTTACCCCAGTTTTCACATGATGTCAAATCGGGGATTATGTCTTTTGGCAAACTTATCGTGAGGATGCGGTGTTTGTCTACTGGGGATGTATGGGGAAACACTGCTTCTATCTGATCGAACTTTTCTGCAAGCCAGTAAGGATAGTCGTCCTTATTTTGTGGACGTTTGCCCATCACAGAATTTACCATGACAGGACTTATAGTCACTCCAGCTGCAATAGCTGGTTGGCCTGCGACTACAGGAGCAGCTCCATGGAGGCTACCTGTAACGTATGTCACCAAGGCTCGATGCACTCGCACCAATTCGGTATGCATAGTGCGCAGTTCCGCAAGCGGTAATGCCAGATAATTTGGATGCGGGGTATACCCGGCCAATACAGGCCAAGTGGCCCCCTGAATTGACAAGGGGCCTAAACGAACTGCGGTAGTTGGTTGTGGTAGGGCGCCATTAAACCAAACACGGTGCTGCCAAGCCGTGAGAGGCACTTCAAGAGCAGTATAGGGTCGCTAGGCAGCAGGAATAGCGGTGGGTTTATATTCATGAAACAGCTTATCACCTGCATCCACCGCTTCAAAAGTGATCCAAGTGTAAAACACTTCAAAGTGATAAGCCGGATCGGCTTGAACCACAAAGACCAACTCGACCCCTGTATCGGGCACTCCATACACAGCTAAGTGGTCTCGGAGTGCTCCTCGACTATGTGCAGCTATCGCCACACCAGCCATTACTAAACAATTATATCCGACAACCTAACAGGGAGCACAAAAATGGGTCTGTTAACTAACCTTTTTTAATAACATCAAGCTTGAAAAAAACCTATAAAACATTCAATATAGGAGGTATCACCGTCACATACGCCTCCGGAAGCGTACGCGAGGGGTTTGTGGACAAGCACAAGTACTACTCAAGCGTCTCGCAGATAAGCTGCCCCACGGTGGTCGCGCCATGTCATAAGGTTTCTGCACATACACAGAGCTATGCACAGGAAAATGGGACCCCGGAATACAGTGGTTTGCCACCATATACCGTAGCACCCAAAAACCCCAACCCAACTAGCTTAGCATCCCATTAGCACCCAAGTACTAATGTTTGGACAACCCAGAACACGGTATCTTTATCTCAGGACTCACAGAAGCAAGAACACTCTTTCGTCTCTCACTCGTACTTGTCCACAAGGTGCGTAGGAAGAGACACTGGATAGGTTAAAATGTTTATTCCAACTTACGTGCTCTAATGTACAGTACACGTGTCAGTACTAATAGCATAATGCATATGACTAATATAAGCAGCATGGTTACAATTCCATAGAATACAAACGGGGAAAGCATCTCAGAGCTCAGTGGATAAACGTTTAAATAACATTACCACCCTCCCCTTGCAGTAAGATAGTTTATTATAATAATAGAAGACCTCTGGGCTTTGACTAGCGAACCCCCATACCTCAGTCTCTAGATGCAGAATTACATCAGCAGGACATCATAGCTCTTCTCACTGAAAGGGATTTCTCCAAGTGTGTTAAGCGCTAGTAAACCACAGTATTAAAAGCATACCAAATTCTTCATGGCAATTGCACATAATGTTATTTCTGGGTGCGCGAGACTGGCCATATCAGGAAGAACCGAAATACATTGTTATGCGACCTTGTACATGTTTGTGCAGACTGAGCCCAAAAAGGTGAACAACAGAAAATGCAGACAGTGCAAAAGAACTTGGCACGAGCAAAGGGCGAGGAAGGCCCGGCTCAGTGTAACGTGCGCAAAGAAAAGCAGCATGGCAGCCAGGCCTAGGCCAACATAACAAGGCAGGTAACAATCCACAAGACAAACCCTTTCTTGTACTTCTGTGAAGAAGCCCAATATGGTAGGGTATTTATGCATATTTGTGAATTCGTCGCAACCCTCAGCGCAACCAGCGTGTAAATTTTCAACAAATTTGCTAATAAGTAAAGGAGTCTAAAAACATATTTATCTTATTAAAATTTTTATGTTAATACCACACTACACTTTAAAAGAAAGTCTTCACTAGGAAAACAAATCTTCATTCTTTAAAAATAACTCTAAACAACTCTAATTTGGGAGAAAAAACAGAATACACTCTGTTTAATATCCTTCCCTCAGCACTCTCTTAGCAACCCAGTAGAACAAGAAAGTCACAAGTCCAAAACAAATTCTAGAAACTGCACATTACTCTACAATTCAACTTCAGAAGGGGTGCTTGATTGTTTGAAATTGTAAGCATATCCAAGAGTACATTACATTTTTTTATTTTAACCACAGCTAATCACAGATGTACTTACTTCTTCTTAAAATTCACTACCTAATTTTACCTATCTGTTTATTTACACCCTCCAATGAAATCTATAATATTGTTTAAACAACTCCTGTCCTCCATTTTAACTGACGTTAATTTTCAAAGCTAATTCGTTCAGCTCCAGCATTTTCCTGTGTGCTATTCCTGATTGCCTTCAAAATGGTTAGATTGTGGATTATGGGTCACAGCTTTGTGTTTTGAGCCACAGAGTATGCTAGAAAGAGTGGCATTGACAGGAACCTGGGTTTGCCAAATGTGGACATTACTTGGATTGGCCAGAGAGGGTTAAAGTAGCATCAATTGCTGCCTTTTGTTGAAAGCATTACAGAATGGTAACTCCCTGACCTCATGATTGTGCACTGTGGTGGCAATAACCTTGGCACACTTACTGGGGTAGGCCTGCCTGGAAATCCTAATGAAAGATACCTTTGCTCAATTAATGTTACTTTTTCCTCAGACTGCCTTGGTGTTCTCCAACATATGCCAAAGGCAGAAATGGAAGTGGTCAAGTGAATTCTGTCCAGAGATAAACACAACAGGAAACATGTTAATAAAACTGTTTCTGCATTCCTCAGAGACCATAACATGGGCTCTATATACAACAACAACTTGGGCTTTGACATGAATGGAATCTATAGAAGTGATCGAGTTCACTTCACAGATAAAGGCAACACGGTGTTTCTCAGCACCTTAAAACATTGCATCCTGTTTTATATGTATCTATCATATACACACAGGTTCTTCTCAGAGCCACCCTCTTTCCTCAAAATCTTGTCCATTTTCTTTTAAAATTCTTTTTTAAAGTTCTTTTTAGAATTTGTGGATACGTCGTGAATACGCAAAGCAAAAGCAGACATTCAATAGACATCAGCACATTCAAAATTCACAACTATATTAGTCATTCTGTGCATCACAGTAGGTATATCACTGTCTGAATGAGTCCGTGAGTTGATGTATAAGTCTCTGAGTGGGTCTGTGAGTGTTTTTTAAGTGTCTGAGTGGGTCTTTTGAGGGATGTGTGAGTGGGTGTGTCAGTGTGTGTGTCTGTGAGTGGGTGTGTGAGTGTCTGAGTGGGTCCTTGAGTGGGTGCATGTGTGTAAGTGGATCTCTGAGTATCTGTGTGAGTCTCTGAGTGGACTCTGAGTAAGCATCTGAGTGTCTGACTGGGTCTGTGAGTGGGTGAATCACACTCTGAGTGGGTCTGTGAGTAGCTGTGAGTATCTGAGTGGGTCTGTAAGTGGGTGCATGAATGTCTCAGTGGGTCTGTGTGGGGTGAATACTTGTTAATGTAGCCACCATGACCTGTGCAACTTTAAGCTCTTGGAATAGATACAATGTGATTCATTGAAACACTGCATTCATGTCAAATTACATACTAACCTATTGCCACAACAGTGAACATTTGACTGACAAATATATAATTGTAAATAATTCGTTAAATACCAAAATACACATAAATATGCACCTACATATGTATAGCTTAGAAATATGGCTTTTAATTCCACCGAATAATACCTTTTATAGCACGCATTCAAAATGAATAGTACTAGTATTTTACTAGAGGTAGATCTAATCAATCATAAAGTGTTAAAGTGATAAAAGATATTAAGAGCATTAAGAACACATAATACATATGTAGGGTGTACAGAGTCACTTACACTGCAAATAGCTAAATGTAGATCTTTTTTCGCATTGGTCAGTCAAATTCCTAAGCATATAAACACGCTATTATGATATAATGTGCAAAGACTCTAAAGTGCAAATAGTTGAATATGTCAATTTTTCACAATAGTTAGTCAATATCCTGAGCAAAATATCATGCTATTCATAATAAGATGTGCAAAAGATGCTCAAAGTGCAAACATATAAATTTAAATATCAATGTCTACTCTTCACAGTAATCAATCAATATAATAATTCAACATTCATACTTGCTTAGCGATCTGTCACACGTTTTCAACAATTCACATGGACTAGATGAAAGGTCTCCCTGGATGATCAAGAAAGTGCAAAAAGCAATCAAAATTAGTGCAACAAAGGAATGCATTCATTAAAGCGCAATTCCAAAGTGAAAAGAGTGTGAACCAGAGAATATTTTAAAGATCAGCACTAACCCCTCATACAAAACCTCAAGAATAAACCACAATATCATTTCTGGGGGTCCTCAGTTCAACATCAAGTTAGAATTTATTAGATACCAAATAATGTGATTAAATACGGTTAAATATGCATTTTGTTAAGATCAGATCATTTTTCTTTTATATAATCAAATAGGGCTAACAAATGGTATTATTTCTCTTAAATGTGCACATGCATTTCAGCATCTAAGTTATGTTCCCAGGGCTTTTCAGTTCCCAGAAGGATGATCATTTTGGACTCACATCTTCAGAGCTCGAGTTCTCTGCCTCTTCTATGTGGGTGAGCCTAAATATGTTTAATACCATAATAGTATAGGCTTCTCAAATTCCCTTTATGTACTTCCAAAAAATGTAAGGCCATGGGATAATTTCTATCTTGATGCTTTATGGCCCTAAGGTGTTGTAGGATACGAATCTTCACTTTATTGACTGTGCTGACCACGTATCGCTTCTGACAGCTGCACTTAAGAACATACACAACAAATAACGTGTTGCATGTGATTCTCTCCTTGATGGGACAAGATCTACCTTTAGATGTCTCAAATGCTGTTTTATTGTTGCCATAATAGCATGCCTTGCAGCTGTTACAGTTTGAAAAAAAACTCAAACTCTTTTTGGTCAGCCATTCTGCTCCGTCATTCTCAATAAACATAGATCCGGTCAAAATGTTGCCCAATGATTTAACTTTTTGGTATGTGATATTGGGCTGAGGGCCTCAACTCTCTTTGAGATGTTTGTCATGCTGTAACACATGACAATTACATGCCAGTTAAGATCTGATATAATAGTGTTCATTGTTATATTCCAAGAAGAAGTGAGTGACAGTATTGTCAGATCCAGTGTCAGCTGTTGCATCTGTGGGACCAATCGCTCTGCTATGTTTGTGGCAGAACAATAATTTGTCTCTGATTGTGGACATCATTCTCTGATGCACTTCATGCAAGATTTTTCATGGATATCCTCTTCCTGGAAACCATTTCATCATTGTCTTGGCTGCAGTTTGATATAAGATGTTGGTGGAGCATTAACTGACTATAGGGAATGCTCCATTTTAGAGCCTTGGGATGCCCACTGCTATTATGTAAAATTGAGTCTCAAGGTGTTTCTTTACGAAGTATGCCGGTGTAAACAGTGTTTTCCTGGGTTACTAGTGTGACATCTAGAAAATCAATGTTACTTACACTCTACTTGGCTGATAATGCGTTGCTTCTCCATCTCTTATTAGAAAGAGGTCATTGATAAAATGTACCCACATACAATTTTGTTCATGTAGTGCGCAGTGCTGTCGGACTAAGCCACCTCCTCCCACCATCCCATATTAAATTTGCGTATGTGGGGGCAAAGGAGGCACTCATAGCAGTTCCCTGTTTTTGAAGAAAGACCTTTTTTATCAAACAGGAAAGTATTGTGAGTAAGGCAGAATCTCAACATGGTCATGAGCATAGTAGTGTGTTGTGCTTAAGTCAATGAATGGGCCCTCAAGAAATATTTACAGGCCCCTATGCCATATGGATGCTTAATGCATGTATACAATGAACTGACATCTAGTATCACATGAATAAAGCTACTCAGAGACTCATACACCCACTCACAGACCTACTCAGACACTCATGCACCCAGTCACAGACACACTCAGACACTTCTGCACGCACTCTTAGACCAACTCAGAGACTCATGCACCCACTTTCAGAGACTCACACACCCACTCACAGACCCACTCAGAGACTCATGTACCCACACACAGACCCACTCAGAGACTCATGCACCCACTCACAGATCACTCAGAAACTCACAAACCCACTCACAGAACCACTGAAAGACTCATGCACCCACTCACAGATCCACACAGACACGTACGTATCCACTGACAGATCTACTCAGAGATTCAAGCACCCACTCAAGCACCCACTCAGAGACTCATGCACCCACTCAAAGACCCAGTCAGAGACTCACGCACCCACTCACAGACCCACTCAGAGACTCATGCACACACTCACAAACCTACTCAGAGACTCACGTACACATTCATAGACCCACTCAGAGACTCACACACCCCCTCACTTATGCACCCACTCACAGACCCACTCAGAGACTCACATACCCATTCACAGACCCACTTATACACTCATGTACCCACTCATAAATCTACTCAGACACTCTTACACCCACTCACAGACACAATCACACACTGACACACACACAGACAGATGCACAGAGTCACTTACATAGCTGTGAATTTTAAATGTGCTGTTGTCTATTGAATGTCTGTCATGAAGTTAGGAAAAAATTAAAAAGAAGGGATTTAAAAAGAAAATTAACCAGTGTTTGGGAACTAGGATGGCTCTGCGAACAGCCTTTGTGCTTATTGTGTGTAGATGATGACTACACATAAAACAGGATGCAGTGTTCTCTGTGAAGTGAACTCCATCACTTCTATATATACCCTCCCATGTTAAAGTGCAAGTTGTTGTTGTAGATAGAGCCCCTGGTCTCTGAGGAATGGAGACACAGTTTTATTGACATTTTTCTGGCTTTGTCTATCTGTGGACAGAACTCATTTGACCACTTCCATTTCTGCCTTTGGCATATGTTATAGAATAACAATGCAGTCTCAAGGTAAAGTACCATTAGTTGAGCAAAGGTATCCTTCTTTAGGTTTCCAGTCCTACCCCAGTAAGTGTGCCTAGGTCATTGCCACTGCAGTGCACTATCCTGAGGTCAGGGTGTTGGCAATCTGCAATGCTTTATACCAAAGCCAGCAATTGATGCCACTTTAACCCTCTTTCGCCAATCCAAGTAATGTCCACATTAGGCAAACTCAAGTCCCTGTCAATAGCACTTTTTCTCGGACACTCTCTAGTCCAAAACACTAAGGGCCTCATTACGATGTCGGGCGGAAAGCGTGCCCATGACAGTTGGAATTTCCTCGACCGCGTTGGAACCCTTCAGATGGACTCAGTCGGTTTACAATCCGCCCGACAGATTACGGTATACGTGGTTGGACTGTAAACCGCGCAGTCCTTCCGAATCGGTTCCAACTGGCTCTCGGAGAATTTGTGTCAGTCAGAACCACATCGTGCACCTCTATGAACAGCGTTTCCTACCGACCAATTATGATGTCCATTTCCAACAGCACTTTCTGAGTCGGCCTGTCGAACACGAAAAGGCTGTCGGAAAGTGACTTTAGGGGCCCCTAGCAGGGTTCCCTTTATACAGTGGCCTCTGGCTTGGGGCCAAGGGGGTACCTAAGGGACCCCCTGTAAAACCCTGCACTGTGTGGCTGGCACCGTGGGGTGCCTGCAACAGGGTGCAGGGTTTTCTGCAAACACCCATTTACCCATTGGAGCCTGTGTTGTCGGGCAGAACACGGGCTCCCATAGGGAACAATAGGACTCCGACCGAACAGTGTTCAGCTGCATCGTAATCGGTCGGGCAGAATTGCCGACCGTGAGTCGTTGGTTTCCGCCTAACATCATAATGAGGCCCAAAGCTGTGACCCACAATCCACACTCTAACCATTTTGAAGGCAAGGAGGAGTAGCACACAGGTGAAGGCTGGAGCAGAATGAGACAGTTTTCAAAATGAGAGGCGGTTAAAATAGAGGACAGGACGTGTTTTAAAAAAAGGACATATTTGATTGGATGGTGTAAATATGCAGGATGTAAAAATTAGGTAGTGATTTTTAAGAAAAAGTAAGTAGATCTGTGATTGGCTCTGGTGAAAATAAAACAATGTAATTCAATATTGGATATGCTTTTAATTGCAAACAGTCAACAACATTTGCTGCAGTTGAGTTGGAAAGTAATATGCTGCTTCTAGTGATGTGAACTTGTGACCTACTAGTTCATGAGGGTGTCCTAAAGGGGGTTACTGTGGTAAAAGTGCTAAGAGAGTGCAAGGGAAAAGAACATTAAACAGACTGCAGTCTGTTTGTTAAAATTATAGTGGTTTACGCTCATTATTCATTAAGGAGTGTTAATTCTCTTAGTGGCATGTATGTAACAAAGAGTAGGGCAGTTGCAAAGTATGAAGAAAACAAAGCTAAATACGTTTTTGTACTCCCGTAGTTATTTGTGTATTCATCGTGAAGTTACACAGGGAGTTGCACTGAGGGTTGCGATTAATTTGCGAATACATCCCAAACCACTATCACATTGAGTTTCTTTACTGGAGTGCAAGAAGGAGTTAAAAAACACTGACCATTTACAAGTGGGTTAAGAAAAGTAAAATATGAAATGGACGCTTTGATTTGCTTCTTTCAACAGTATCACTGAGAGAAAAGTTGAAAAGGTTGCAATTAATAGTTGCTTTGCATGATAGTGTTGTGCCATTCTTATGCTTCGTTTTTGCATTCACACTGAGCCTACAGTCTGAGAGCATCAAAAATAAAAAACCGGATCAACCAACTCAATTTACAGGTATGTTAATTACAGTGAAGTTTAAAAAAAATATGTATTTAAAGGTATGTGTCCAGGTGAAGTTAATAAAAGTGTGTTTGATATATACAAAAGTTTTGTGAATGTACAAGGAAATCTGTGAGTGGGTGTTTGAGTGTGGGTTTATGAATGTGAGTGAGCAGCTCTATGCCTGTGTGAGTGAGTATGTGAGTGGCTGTCTGGTTCTGAGAGTAGGTGTATGAGTAGACCTTTAATCATGTGTTGTCCTGAAACTGTAGAGTGTGTGTATGTGTGTTTTACTGCATGGTCGACCTGGCATGAAAAACTCTTTGTTGAGCTTTAATCTTCTGTTTTACTGTGTACTAGTTACCCCTTAGGTAGGGTGTAAGTAAATCATAGGGCAAGGTGGTAGGTGCTTAAAGGGTTACACGTTAACTTTTTTTGGGGGGGGAGTTTTATATAGCGCAAACTAGACCCAAAGGTATCAGAGTGCTTTACATGAGCAACAGTTGCATTACAGACGGACACATTAATTTTTTGTTAGGCATGGGGAGATTAAGGGATTTGCCCAGAATCACTGGAAGTTGAGCGTGCCTACCGAGATTCGAACCCATCACCCCAGCATCGAGGTCGACCGCCCTAGCCGTTAGACCACATCCTCTCTTCAAAGTCCCACTGACCCACATGTATAGTTTGAGACCCCTAGGCATAGTTAAATAGAAGGTCTTTCACCCATACTGCAAGTTATATACATATTTACAAAAACAGAGCTACTCACCTTCCAGAATCGGGTGGGTGGAGGCAAGATGGTGGCTGCTTGAAGTAGCCATAATACAGCTCTCTGACCAGGCGCCAGACAAAATTCAGTAGTGGAGAGAAGAAGAAGGAAAATTAAAGATAAACTCTTGGAGTATGCTTGTGGTGACCGTGACGAAGTTCAGCAGGCTGCTATATTGTTGGTAAAGCTTGCAGTCAGGAGGCTTGGAGATACATTGTTGCAGAGAAAGTTTGTATTGGCTTGTCAACACCTATTAGTAGCAGCGGCTAGACATGGCAACTACAGCTCTGGTGGAGGATGTAAACTTACATTCAGAATGGGCCCGAAAGCAGCCAGGGTTGGGGCTGGCACCCAGAAGGGAAAAGGTGCCTTGCTGAAAGCAGCAGCCCTATCAGCACCACCGGCTATGGCCAGTTCTGTAGTTGAGCCTTGGCAGAACGGGCGGCGACTTCTGGCTGAGATGAGGAGAAATTTGACTGATGAGAAGAGGGGGAAAGGCAAGCCTTTGGTGCCTCTGCATTCAGTTTTGGAATTGCTTCGAGTGTCAGGGAGTGCTGCAGAGGGATCGAAACAACTGGAGAAGGATGTGGGGAGTCCCATAAGCAGTGAAAAACCCTTGGTTACAATGGAAACCCTGACAAAGTGGCCTACTGAAGTGGAGCATCAGGAAAGTGTGGTGATTTGGGGGGTGGTGCAAGATACACAGACGGTAAAAGGCAAGGCAAATGGTGTTTTCACCCTTTTATTATCTGAGGTGGACAAGGTTGGTCAAATTATAGAACTTGCGGGCTCTACATTGAACTCAGGTTTGGACGAGAAGGCTGATGGTGAGCGTACAGACATGAATATAACTGTTCCCGAAAAAATGGATCCTCCTACTAGATCCCTGCAGACCAGCAAAAGCTCGCAGAATCAAGTTGGTATAGCCAGCTGTGTTATGAATAAATGGGCTTTTTCACTTTCTGGTGGGGGAGAATGGTCAGCAGATGCCTCTGAATCCTTTACTGACTCTAGTGATGCTGATAGTTTGCCCAAGGATCAAACTGGGGGTGCCTCCCTCTGAACGGCTCAAAAAGTGGGTAAAAAACTGGTCAGCAGGCTTTATGTGGAAAAGGACTCAAGTGGGACTATTCACTGACTGAACAACTGGTGGGGGCCGCTGTTGAGGGCAATCAAGAGGATTCCAGCTCAAGCCCCCCATGCTAGATTCGATCTACCAATGTATTATGTGGCTCGCCTATATGGCCCTAGATCTCAAGCAGCAATTTGCAAGCTTCAAGCAGTGGCGTGGAAGGTGGCCAAATCATGCTATGTTATATCTGAGCATTTGACTGATCTCAAAACTAGAGCTACTGCTCTTGAAACTTGCATTGTGGGAGACTGCAGTCAGGTGAAAGTCCACAAATCCCAACTAATTGACATTCAGTGGAAGTTGGAGGATCAGCAAAATCGTCAAAGGTGCAACAATCTATGGGTGCTTAGCATTCCAGAAGGAAAAGAGGGATTGGATGTTTGTGGGTTGATAGTGGATATGTTTCATCAGGCATTTCCTGAACTAGAGTGATGGAACTGGGCCAAAGAGGTCCAAAGAGCTCATCAGGGTTCTTTTGTTCAGTAGCAACCAATTGGGGAATACAGGAAACCATGGGCCATATGTGTTTACATAGGGAGCTTCCTCCTGAGACAGTCAATATTTGAGAAAGCTAGGCCAGAGGCTAAGCGCACAGTTGGGGATTGTTCTTTCTTTGTCATGGCTGACTTTTGCCACATAAAGGTTGAGAGGAGATGGCGTTTGTGACAACTAATCAAACCTTTTCAAGATAAAGGAGCCCAGGCTTTTTTATTAAATCCGGCATGCCTGAAAGTGATCTGGGGGGACGAATATGGTCTTTTGTGTCTGAAATTAAAGCAAAGGAATTCCTGCAGGAACTGAGCAAATGAATATCGGCAAACTGGAGAGAGCTCTCCCCTATGTGATATTCAGGCTATACTAGGTGTAAAGGGTTGTTCGTGGGGTCTCTTCAAATATGGGTCTAAGTTTTTTTTGGTTCTCACTTAGGATAGTATGGTAAATAGTAGTATTATGAAGCAGAAACAGAGGTCTGGGGTGGGTGAGAGAATGTGTTTTTATCACCAAAGATCAATGCGTGGTCTGTCAGTCTCTCAGGGGTGGATGGGTGGAGGAGGTTGGGGGTGTGGGGTGGGGGTAGAAGAGGAGGGCCTGGGGGATGGGCTGAAGACAGTGGGGGTAAGTAAAAATTTAAAACAAAGAATGAGCAAGAAATGAAGAGGGCAAGGAGAGAGAAGATTGGATTTTATGGTGTCAAAGTGGTACAGAATGGGTACAAGGGCAAGACCTTGGATTCCAAATGGGTAAACTATCTACATGCTCAGTAAATGTGGGGGGGGACTCAATGATAAGGCTAAACAGCACAGGGTGGCAGAAATATATTAAGGTCTCTCGGGTCTGAGGTTATATGCCTACAGGAAAAACATAGCCTGTTGAACAAGAGACAATTGTTGACAATCAGGGGCTACAAGTTAGTAGCATGCACGAACCAGAGGTCATTGATTACGGGGGTTGCTATTTTTGTCAAAAATAACACTGGGTACATTAGACGGAAGTCTGTCGATAAATAGAGCAGGTAGACAATTGTGGAGTCGCCAAGGGGGGTGACTTTATCCTCCATTTATGGTTCTAATCAGCATGATTCTAAAATATTCAAAGATTTAGTGGTTGAATTAGCATCCTGGCCAGCCCCATTGATAATTTGTGTAGACCTTAATAAACACCATGAGGTGGGAAGTAGTTGGGTGAGTAGATATCATGGGAGGAAACCTCAAGTTCACCAGGCATTAGTGACAGTTATCTATAGTCATGGGTTGGTGAACATTTGGGATTCTCTGAAGGACCCTGATCCAGGATTTATGTATTTTCCTGCTCCACACAGAAATACAATTCAATTCAATATTTTATTAAAGATTTGGAACTCCTAAGAGGTCCACATAAAAGTACATGCATATTATTACAAGTAATAAAACATAACAGAACTCAATCCACGGGCCATAATAAAATTATCAGAGACCTGCGTTAGCAAGGCTAAAATTCCTTTAAATAACATCAGTCAATATTGTCAGTTGTCTCAGTACGCAAAATACTGTACTGCAAAGTACAGAAATACATTTGGTTAGATTATTTCTTGGCCCCATCTAGATTTCTGGGCAAGGTTAAAATTAAGAAACTGCTGAGGCTCTTCACAGATCATAATCCATTTATATTAGGAATTTTAGGGCAGCATAATTTTAGAAACCTGGTCGAAGTGGACCTTCGGTAGAAAGAGTGTATTGGATTCTTTTAAAGCAGGATTGAGAAGGGAGGTTATTGTTTTGTTGCTTTCAGTAGGAAGCAGGAGGAACATAAAGTAAGAGGGCTTTATAACAAGTTAGCAGAGTTGGAAGAACATCACATCAAGCAGATTTTGCGAGGACAGGAGGAATGGCACACATTATTAGAAATTACGACAGTTAAGGCTGAGATTCACAGTTACTATATTAAGAGGGCGGCAGAGGAATTTCAGGTACACAGAAACGAGAGCTATAAATATGGCGAGTCAGTAGGCAAAATGTTTGCACTGTGCTCTAGACAGCGGGAAACTAGAAATTATATTGAGCAAATCAAAAGAAATGATAGATCGTATGCCAGCGAACCTAGCGACATCATTACAACTTTTGAGGGCTTTTAAAGAGTATTATAATATGAGGATGCCCCTCATACTGTCTTTGGGGAGAAGAAGAAGGGATCGAGGAAGGCTGGGGGATTGTGGAATCTGAGTTCATTAAGAACTGGAGGCAGATATAACCTTGGAGGAAGTTTTGTAATCACTGCGTTCTTTGACTACAGTGTAGGCGGCCGGCCCTGACAGAATTCCCCTCAAGCTGTATATGCTTTTGCAGGAAGAATTAGCTCTGTTTCTGTTAGACTTGTTTATTGGAATACAGCATTTGGGTATCTCCTCCATCCTGGAAGGGTACAGA
Source organism: Calotriton arnoldi (assembly GCA_963921515.1). Taxonomy (NCBI): domain Eukaryota; kingdom Metazoa; phylum Chordata; class Amphibia; order Caudata; family Salamandridae; genus Calotriton; species Calotriton arnoldi. The sequence continues at coordinate 2,598,466 of CAWUFW010001228.1, forward strand.
TATTGCTATCTTTCCAAAGAAGGGTAAGCCCCTGGATAACCCAGCCTCGTATCAGCCTATTTCTTTGATAAATTCAGACACAAAGCTGTATTCTAAGATTTTAGTGGTTCACTTTGGGAGATTCATAGCTAGTCTGGACACACCAAGGCAACATGGATTCATACCTGGAAGAGGAACAGCAGATTATATCAGACGACCTATAACATTATTTGATATTGTGGAAACATCGGGTGACTGGATGGCTATGATCCTCCTTGAGCAGAGAAAGCATTTGATAGAGTCTTGTGGGGACACCGACAGAGCACTTATGTATCCAGCAGTAAGAGAGCCAGCTGCACACACAGTTACATTCCCCAACACTCACTAACAGAGCTAGTAAGCAATTCATACAGCCACTTACATACACATTTACAGACTTACTAAGAGAGCCAGTCATATGCTGACATAGTTACTTACATATCCAATGACACACCCACACAGAGAGTAATACAGTCATTCAGATATGTACTGAGAACTGATACGACCAAGTCACCCATCCAGACAAGCAGCCCTTTAAACATGTGTTGGGCCTGCTACTGCAGAGTCTGTGTGCAGTTTTACTGCCAGGTCAATTTGCCATTTAAAAACTCCTTGCCAAGCCTTAAACTTTCCTTTTACTTCACATAAGCCACCTCTAAGGTAGGGTGTAGATAGGCTATAGGGTAGGGTGCTATGTGCTTAGAAGGTAAGACATGTACTTTGAAGTTTCAGCGACACACGTGTGCACTTCCGGACTCAGATGCTCAGTTATACGTCATGACTCCCACCCAGACTGCAACTCACTTACCTTTATACAAAAGCATAGAGGCACTCACCAACCCAGTCAGACAGAGCCCCCTACACATTCAGTCACACACTCACACAGCACTTATGGATCCAGCAGTAAGAGACCTAGTTGCACACATGGTTGCATACCCTAACGTTTACTAATACAACCAGTAAGCAATCCATACAGCCAACTACATACACATATAGACCCATAGAGATACTAAGACAGCTAGTCATATAGCAACATAGTCACTTTACATATCCAGTGACACACCCAGAGAGGGACTGATATACTTTTTTAGATATGTACTGAAGTAGTGATACTCCTAATCACCCATGCTCACATGTACCCCTAAAAATTTGTGTCAGGCTTGCTACAGCAGAACCTGTGTGTGCAGTTTTACTGCTAGGTCGAATTGACATTTAAGACTTCTTGCCGAGCTTTAAACTTCCCTTGTACTACATATAGTTCACCCTTAATGAACGGTGTATGTGGGCCATAGGGCAGGGTGCTATGTGCTTAAAAGGTAAGACAACATGTATGGTGTACAAGAAAAAAAATGAAAACAGCAAAAAACGTGTATTTGTGTTCTTTTTCTTTTTCAACAGTGCTTGGAGTGGTACGTCTTTAGATGTTTTAACATGCTTGTTGTGCCGCACAAATATTTCTAAGATGCACTCCTGGAGAGAGTCTTGTCAGATAAAGAGCACTTCACATGCTTTGCCATCACTTTCCTTTGCCTGGAGGGGATGATGAGAAACTCCCATGCAATTGGTTGCCGTTTTTTGCTGGGGGTCTGCTCCTCCAAAGAACTGTGTTCAACAGGATGTGACAACTGATCTTCACTGTCACCAGATGCCATTTTATTCGCAAATGATAGAAAAGTCAGCAACATTTAATTTAGAAAAGAAAGAGAGCAGGTGCTCAAATGAGAAAAAAATAATTTTTACAATCTTTATGATTGTTTTTCCCCCACAGTTCAAGGATGAAACCTTATACATTACATTGATTATGTTGTACAAGTACGGAATGTGAGAACAGTACAAAAGGGAAAAGAAAATACTTTGCTATAATATGAAGTGCTATTACAGAATATGAAATGTCTACTGTTTGGTTTATAGCATGAACTAATGCAGTGCAGAAACTAAATATTTATCATGGAATTTTGCAAAAATTTATTCTAACTTATATTTATGTTCTTTATGGTTTTAAAAAGATGAAAGACACCATCTATTGGAGTAAAGTAATTTCCTAATTACGTCTTTCTGTATAGTTCTACAAACTCACATTGTCAACGTATACACCAAGGTACAGTGTCACATAGCCACTGAGACATCCAGACACACACTGATAGAGCCACTCATATGCCCAGTCATTCAGCAACTCACAATATGCTAGCGAGGGTGAACATTGTAGAAGGTTTGTGGCGCTCTAAATAATGTGCACATAAAATTATTGCAATTCAACTTCTATGCGCTGCTTTGAGGTGGGGAGATCACCCACTTCCCAGTTAGAAGACCGAGGTCAAACCAATTTAGCAATTAATTTCTCCCCCAGCACTCGCTAGTATCAACATGTAATCATATTATTGTACAATACATAAGTTATAGATGTCACATATTCTTGTTTTTCTTGTATTGTTTGATTTATTCTTGTAGTTCTTTTTTTAACCTTTATTATTGTAGGTCTTTTTTAGACAACACGTGTTTCAGTCGCAAACGGCAAGTAAACCACCTACGATGACTTAAATGAAGACCTACTAACGACCTGGGAAAACAAACTGACATCTAATTCCAATAATCTGATGAACATCCTAATAGAGAACTCGGAGAGAAAAGTTAGAAAATTACAAACAGAAGTAGGAACTCTGGAACTTAAGATAAGAAATCTAAATTTCACTGAAGCGACTGAAAAAAATTCCAAAATATTGTACGACATCCTAAGTAGACATCAAACTGACATCAAACAACGCAAGGCAAAGAAACTAAAGAGGGATGAGATAGATTACGAAAGCGGGAGGGTCTTTACATTTGCTAAGAAATCCGACCATCTCATACCTAATGACACACCCAACAAAATATTGGGCAATACATCAATCAGTTCAAGCTCTACCTCACTCAATACCCCACTGACCAGTGAGAGTGAATCAGATGGGGGACAGGGTACTTCACGTGACATTTCCACCAACAATCATTTTTTAAGGGAAGTACAGTGGATAAAAAAGGGCAATCGTGAACAAACACAATGAGTGGACACTATAAAAAAACAAGGAGGGGAAAGAGAGGGGGCGGCACAGGAGGCAGGGTACAGAGGAATGAAAACACGTTCTTGGAACAAAAGGAACTAGATGGCATTACAGTGGTTAATCTAACAGACAAACCACTCAGTCCAGATATGGTTTCACTTCTACAGAAAGGAATGAGCTTTTGCCCCAACAATGTTGGAGACATTTTCAAAATGAAAATCAATGTTTTCAAATATATTAGATGGTTGAAAATTGAGAATTTTTTTGTACTCAACCCACAGCTAATGAAACCAATAAAGGAATCCCAAAATGATAGTGCAATGAGTGATTTATCCATACAGGATATCCATGACACACAAACATTACTCTCAATAACAGAATATGAGGGAGACCCAACCACAACTAATAGAGTTCTTGAGGATTTAAACATACAGCTAGACTACAGTATCACCAGTGGGTTAAAAGAGAACTCAAAATGGACACCCAACTTACCTTTGGGCAATAACATTGATTTCTTTCACAAACTAGTCTTAAGCGACCTGGACAAAGTAAATTCCCAAGAAATAACACAACATGGTAGACCAGACAACCTAACTAAAGGAGAACGGAATGTACTAAAATTACTAAGGGAGGATGGCACTATCCTTATTCGAGAGGATGACAAAGGGTGTAATATAGTTCTAATGAACACAAGGGACTATGAACAGGATATACTCTCACAGCTAAATGACCCAATGTGCTATGAAAAACTGGATAACAACCCAATTTGGGTCTTGAGAAATAAAATTAACCACTCACTAAGACAATGGCATGATCCATGCCTAATAGATGAAAATGAATACATGTACTTGAAAATTTTCAGAAGGGTGTATATACATACACCCTTCTGAAAATACACAAAATCTTCCGTTTCCACCTGGGAGACCAATAATATTGAACTTAGGGGGACCAACCGAGAGACTTTTGGAGTGCGTAGATATCTTTCTACAACCTCTAGTGTCCAACTTACCATCACACATAAAGGACACAAAACACATTTTGAACCTATTGACGGATATAATATGGGAACCAAACATGACACTGGTAACATTGGACGTAGTTGCCTTATACACAAGCATTAAACATGACCTGGGGATCCAGGCAATGGAACGCATGTTAAGAACAAGATCTGCCAGCATATGGGAACACACAGAAATGCTGGTGGAAATGACGAGACTAATTCTAAACAACAATGTGTTCCTATTTAAGAACGATTGGTATAAACAAAGACAAGGAGTGGCTATGGGCTCTAGATTTTCTCCCTAGTACGCTAACCTGTTCATGGGTCGATTGGAGGAGGAATGGATATGGGGACACAAAGGATCAGAATGGAGCGAATTTATCCTATATTGGGGCTGATTTATAGACGATTGTCTCATGATTTGGACTGGTACAATAGATAAGTTACACACATTTTGTCAACATATAAAAAACAATGAAAGTCATATCAAATTCACTTACCAGCACATCACACAGAGAATGGTATTTTTGGACGCATAGACAAGGACAGGATACACAGTAAACTTTACCGTAAACCAAGCTCCTGTAATGCATTATTATATACAACTGACACAGAGTATAGGGTAGCAGGGTGCTCAAGAACGAAAAAGCTGTGGCAAGTGGGGGCACAACAGGTGTTTGGACGAAAACCCTCACTCACCCGAGGGTGACATGCTTCATCATTGGGGTCCTCCAACACACTGGGACCGCAAGGTACCCAGTGGGGGCTACAACTTCCCCGCAGGAAAGGAGCAGGAGTGTTTTAAGGAGCACGTCAATGTTTAAATACCTCTTGGGTAGAGGTGAGGGGCAAAGTGCAACAAAAAATGTGTATTAAAACTATCTCAATAGGGACAACAATTTTTATTACTATATCCTAAAGGATAAGGGTTAAAAGCAATGTGAGACAGGTTTATGTTTGTTTTCTACCCTGTGTTGTGGTCAACATGTTTCTGCCCGATATGACATCAAATGTTCAAAGCATTCTTCAGGACCATGATATTCAGTCACTCTGCTGAAAAAACATGCACAAATATTAATAGTTAGAAATAGATACTCAGGCCCATACTCTTGACCAACCGTGCGCAGCAACAGCAATTTGTTGAGTTGGTCAGGTGGCCCTATAATAGAAGAACAAAACACATATCAAGTAGTGTGTCAAACACCAGTGTGCACCATCACAATATTCACAAGTGTACTTCTTCCCATAATCAGTTCATAGTAACCTTACCTATGAACAATTTGTACGGTCCGACTCTACCACCTACAGAGTCTCTCCACACGTAGATTCCTCTAATTAGAGGTACAACCACATGTGTCACAACATGAAAAACAGACAAGACAACCACATTTTTCAACACAACTAGCACATTGTTGTTTAGGCAATTACGTTCATTTTCTATAACGGGATGCGCTAATGTTCAATGTACATAGGTAGCAATGCAGGGTCGTTTTGTGTATTTGATTTAGATAGTGCGCTCATTTTCAAACAACCATTAGCTCTGCCATCCATGTAATAGTGCAAGAACGGCATTCAAACACAGCGTCTGTAAGTTGGAACGGTTTAGGCCATGGTATGTGAGAACAGCCAAACTACTTTTATAAGTTGCTCATTTCCAAACAACCACCAGCATTGCCATCCATGTGATAACACAAAGACGGCATTTATATGCATTGTCTGCCAGTTGGGACAGAGTTAGCCCTGATATATAAAGAAGCCAAACTACTTCCAAACCATAAGCGTTTTGAGCCTGCATGGTAACATTATTAACGCAGCATCGGTACTGTGATTAGGATGACCGACATGCCGCAAAACTGAATGTCAGGAGATAGTCCAAGAATGCAAGCGATCGTAATCACCAATCAGCCAAACTACTTCCAAAGAGTAAGAGTTTTGAGCCTCCAAGAAAGCAGTGTAACGCAGTTTCGGTATTGTAATTAGAAAGACCGACGTGCCTCATCACTGAATGTCAGGATAAAAATCCAGGAATGCAAGTGGTTGTAATCACCAATCAGCCAAACTACTTCCAAAGAGTAAATGTTTAAAGACTGCAATCAGCAAAACATGTCAGCCCTGACTAACTTCACCTTACGCATGGAGGTCCTTCACCGTCTGAGACTCTGGTGGGAGTAATTCAAATACAGGCAGGGTGCCTTTTAAAGAGGTAAAAAAGTTGCGCCTTTGCATATCCAAAATGCGGGGCAGATGAAGGTCGCGCATGCGCATATTGAACATGCGTGACGGGCGGGATTGCAACGTCCGTGATGTTGACGTTCGTAACAAATGTTGCGCGTGTGCAGATACCCCGCTAAACAAACCATGGCAACCAGAACAAGCGTCATTGGGCGCTAGTGCTCAAAACACTCCTGCTCCTTTCCTGCGGAGAAGTTGTAGCCCACACTCGGTACCTTGTGTTCCCAGTGTGTTGGAGGAACCCAATGATGAAGCATGTCACCATCGGGTGAGTGAGGGTTTTCATCCAAACACCTGTTGTGCCCCCACTTGCCACAGCTTTTTCTTTCTTGAGCACCCTGCTACCCTATACTCTGTGTGAGTTGTATATCCTTGGAAGTAGTATAGGATAGATTATTCTATTTTGTAGCCTACACTTCCTGTTTGACCCCTTGTGTTCGAGACATTATAGGACAGCCTTCTGGTCCGTGGGTCGGTTTAGGGACATTTTGTTTTTGTTTGTTTTACGTTACAGGCTGGGTTTTTCTGTAATGCATCTTTAGGACCTGACAACATTAGGCATCATGATGGAGAATTCAGGCCTTGCTTTCGATGAAGAGTTGGTACAGGCCATCTTATAGACACCCAGTATCCTAGACACTCAGGGGCAGATTTACAATAACTGGCGCATCCCTGCAGATCAGCAGGGATCCGCCAGTTATTTTGCGTGACGTTAGGAACCCCTTGCGCCACCATGGATGCGCCGCATTTACAATGCGATGCACCGTGGCGCAAGGAGAGACAGGTGTGTGACGCATCTGTCAGCGTATAGGTGATGCAGTGCTGGAGTCGTGTCGCAAGCAGGACGCAACTCCAGCACTGCTCAGGGGCACCCTATACTTGCTGTGCTGCATCACTCCTTACGCCTGCTACAAGCAGGCGTAAGGCTTTGACGCAGCGGGGACGTAAAAGTGACTCAGTGAAAGCTTGTAGATTTCACTGTGTCACTTTTATGGGGCTTCCTTGCAATGGAACGCCCACTTTGCATACATTATACCTGATGCAGGTATAATGTAGCGAAGGGCTTTACAACGTGACGCATCTCACTAGATGCGTCACGTTGTAGATCTGTCGCATAGTGGCGTATTGTTTACGACGCCGCTGCGTCACATAAGTGATGCAACGGTGTCGTAAAGATGTCACAAGGGGCTTGTAAATCTGCCCCTCAGATTTCACAAACACTAGCACAGACTGAAGAGTGGACAAAATTAACCAATCTCAAGGGACAGCCCTACATGCAGCCATTCTCACTGAATATTTGAGAGCCAATATTGCCCCACAAGGCCTCATTGTCTCTAATGCCCCCAAATTGTTCTTGGATAATAAAGTGTTTAAAATCAACTGGTCAAAAATTGTCTGGAAATGTTCAAGGGACTGGTTAGTTCTTCTGATCTATATGGCTAAGGAAACAGCAGACCTTCTCATCATAGAAATACAAATATTAGAGAACCAACTTAAGAGCTCGGTACAGATTACTGTATTCAAAAAATGTTCGGAAGAAATTACCAAGACACTGAATGAGACTAAGGAGGCTCTCATTAAATACAAGGTGATTAAACTTAAGAAAGATCTGGATAGATTCACTCAAGAAAAGATCTACCCGTACATAGCGGATGATTACTCCACACAACAGGTCAAAAAGAATAATCGGAGAGGAGCCAGAGGTTGGCGTCGCAATACCGATGAATGGACGTCCAACTCAGATGATTGGAGCCAGTCAGGGGACTCGGGTTCCAGTGACTCAGACTCCTCATTTAGAGCTAGACCGATGAGAGGACGAGGCAATTTTGCACTCATGCCACAACCCATGACATGGTGGCCACCACAACCTTGGCCTTTCCACCCACATTCATTCCAACTACTTCCATATAATGGACCGGGTTACCAGCCACCATTTTTTGGCTGGCCAGGACAGAGGACGAAGAGGGCGCCGAAGAGACAACAGAGGCGGTTCCCAGGACACGCGACCAGAACAACAGAGAACGCAGGTACAGTGGGACCCTGCATTGGAGCAACAGATAACCAGGAGCATGATGAGTGCGTCAACCAGCGCAGCAATGACCTAACTGTTAACCTGAGCCAGAGATGTCTCACACCCCTCGAGATACAAGTTCTTGAGAAAGGGCTGGGTTTTGTGCTCACCTTCATGGGTGATGATTTCAAAACGCACCAGGAACTTTTTTAATGTTTTCATAAGATATGCTTATCCTTTTTCTTTGACAACAAGGACGATACTACACAGGAGACTGCCTGCAACACTGGTCTGAGAAACAAATCAACGTTTCTCCGATATCTACAGGAATTGGGATCTGATCTCCAAATTGTTGTCAAGCCAGCCGATAAAGGTGGGGCCACAGTGGTCATGGATACCGTGATTTACTGAGCTGAATGTTTACGACAGCTACAGAATACCAGGTATTGCAAACCCATCACACGTGATCCCACACCTAGACTACAGAAAACAATCAGGAATATTGTTACCAAGGCTGCTGAATCTGGACGGATCACCAAAAGTGAGGCAGATTTTTTGACACCCAGCCACCCCAAGATCCCGGCATTTTACATCTTACCGAAGATACACAAAACCCAGAGACCACCACCGGGTAGACCAATCGTGTCGGGGATTGGTTCTATCTTAGAACCCCTGTCCCAATTTGTGGATTGGTTCCTTAGACCTATAGTGGCACAGATGCCCTCATACCTTCAAGATACCAAGCATATCTTGTCTTTCCTGACCACCATACAATTTGATCCTGACAAACATCTTTTGGCCTCCTTTGATGTAGAGGCTTTATATACTAACATCCAGCAAGAGTATACTCTCAGGACCATTGAACACCTACTGTCACAACATCCATGCAGTGACCAGACACCAACATCTTTTGTCATGGAATGTGCAACCTTGGCTATGAGAGAGAACCTTTTCTCTTTTGAGGACCAATTGTACTGGTAGCTGACTGCCACTTCAATGGGCAGTACATGTGCCCCCAGCATGGCTAATTTATACATGCATTGGTTTGAGGAGACCCATATTTATCCAGCGGTTAATCCCTGCCACAGCAATTTGGTGCTGTGGAAGAGATATATTGATGATATCTTGGTCATCTGGGAGGGCGACCAGATCTCATTGGAGGCTTTTTGTGTTTGGCTCAATTCCTTGAGCGTCCACCTCAAATTCACTTGTGAATTTGGCAAAGAAGCACTTCCATTCCTTGACCTCAAACTCTACCCTAAAGAAGGACTGATCTATATGGAATTATACCAGAAGCCAATGGCACGCAACTCGTTACTTAGCTATAAAAGCTTTCATCCATGAGCTCTTCTTGACAACCTCCCAGTGGGGCAGTTTTTGTGACTGAGGAGAAATTGCACTGAACTAAGTATCGAGAACATGGCAATAATTTAACCCAAAACCTTCTGGCATGACAATATCCATCCCACCTGGTGCGTAGAGCAAGTAAGAGGGCATGTAACAATAATCGGAACGCACTATTAGAGATCTACCTGAAAACGCCCTCTGTCCGTCTGGTTTGTGTGAACACGTACAGTCACCTAAGTGAGACCATCAAAAAGGCTATCAACTCCAATTGGCGTATTCTTAATAAGGGCAATAAAGTTTGTGAGAAACCTCTCTTTGCCTTCAAATGCAGAGGGAACCTGAGCAACATCTTGGTACATACAAGACCATGACAGCCTCGTATAAATGATACTCCACGTACCATCTGCATAGGGGCACCAATACGGGCCATTTTCCTTGTGTCTCATGTGTGGTTTGCCATCTAACAACACAGTCTACACACGGTCTGGGATTAAAAACTCCCTGGATCCTTACTAACCACACTAATTGTAATTCCGAAGCACTGACCTATCTGATCAAATGCCCATGCAATCTGATGTACGTAGGCATGACTACCCGCAAGGTCAAAACCAGAATGATTAAACACAGGAGCTACAGTAAGCATAAGAAATCTAACACCAAACTCACACGCCACTTTTTGGATGCAAGACACACTGAAGAAGATATCACATGGGTGGTCCTGGATAAGCCACACTATTTCAGAGATATGGGGCCCTTAGACAGAATACTGTTTCGTAGAGAACAGCGGTGGGTGTTCAGACTGGGATGCCATTGTACTGGTCTGAACAATGATATACTGTGGTGTGCACTTTACTCCTTTATGTCATTTAGTGCAGCGTTCATCTATTTAATCCACTTATTTACACTATACCTTGTGGATTAAAGCCAAAGTCGAATGACACTATTTGATTGGGACACAAATTTGTACTTGCTGATACACAACACCTATACATGCCACCTTGGTCTCAGATTGTTGTCCCTTGATCACCGACTGACCAATGTGCTGCCTTCCAGATACCAATGGCCTTGTTATAGCCCTGTTTGTTACCTGTTATTTACCTATGCTTTAGGCGCATCCTTAACATCGCTTCTAAATCGTTGTAATTCTTAGCACTAGCACCCAATGATGCTTGTTCTGCTTGCCATGGTTTGTTTAGTGGGGTATCTGCACATGCGCAACGTTTGTTATTGAACGTCAGCATCATGGACGTTGCAATCCCACCCGTCACGGATGTTCAATATGTGCATGCGTGACCTTCGTCCTCCCGGCATATTGGATATGCGAAGGCACTACTTTTTTACATCTTTAAAAGGCACCCTGCTCGTATTTGAATTAATCCCACCAGAGTCTCAGACGGTGAAGGGCCTCCATGCGTAAGGTGAGGTTAGTCAGGGCCGACATGTTTTGCTGATTGTTTTCCATACTTCTGTTTTTGCTGTTTGGCATTTTCGAGACATTGTTGGGGCATGGTACCAGCCACAATCACTCTACGTGATTACAATCGCATGCATTCTTGTATCATTATCTTGATGTTTAGTTTTGAGGCATGTCGGTCATTCTTATCACAGTACAGATATTGTGTTTACTTTGCTCTCATGCAGTCTTTAAACACTTACTCTTTGGAAGAAGTTTGGCTGATTGGTGATTACGACGGCTTGCATTCTTGGATTATTATCCCGACATTCAGTTTTGAGGCATGTCGGTCTTTCTAATTACAATACCGATACTGCGTTACACTGCTTTCTTGCAGGCTCAATACTCTTACTCTTTAGAAGTAGTTTGGCTGATTGGTGATTACGATTGCTTGCATTCTTGGACTATTCTCCTGACATTCAGTTTTGAGGCATGTCGGTCATCCTAATCAGAGTACCGATGCTGCGTTAATAATGTTACCATGCAGGCTCAAAATGCTTATGGTTTGGAAGTAGTTTGGCTTCTTTATATATTAGGGCTAACTCTGTCCCAACTGGCAGACAATGCATATAAATGCTGTCTTTGTGTTATCACATGGATGGCAAAGCTGGTGATTGTTTAGAAATGAGCAACTTATAAAAGTAGTTTGGCTGTTCTCACATACTATGGCCTAAACTGTTCCAACTTACAGATGCTGTGTTTGAATGCTGTTCTTGCGCTATTACATGGATGGCAGAGCTAATGGTTGTTTGAAAATGAGCGGACTATCTAAATAAATACACAAAACAACCCTGCATTTCTACCTATGTACATTGAACATTAGCGCATCCCGTTATAGAAAAATGAACGTAATTGCCTAACCATTAATGTGCTAGTAGTGTTGAAAAATGTGGTTGTCTTGTTGGTTTTTCATGTTGTGACACATGTTGTTGTATCTCTAATTAGAGGAATCTACGTGTGGAGAGACTCTGTAGATGGTAGAGTCGGACCGTACACATTGTTCATAGGTAAGGTTACTATGAACTGATTATGGGAAGAAGTACACTTGTGAATATGGTGATGGTGCACACTGCTGTTTGACACACTACTTGATATGTGTTTTGTTCTTCTATTATAGGGCCACCTGACCTACCCAACAAATTGCTGCGGCAGCACACGGTTGGTCAAGAGTATGGGCCTGAGTATCTATTTTTAACTATTATTATTTGTGCACGTTATTTCAGCAGAGTGACTGAATATCATGGTCTTGAAGAATGCCTCAAACATTTGATGTCATATAGGGCAGAAACAAGTTGACCACAACACAGGGTATACATCCATAACCCTGTCTCACATTGCTTTTAGCCCCTATCCTTTAGGACGTAGTAATAAAAATTGTTGTGCCTATTGAGATAGTTTTAATACACATTTTTTGTTGCACTCTGCCCCTCACCTCTACCCAAGAGGTATTTAAACATTGTGGTGCTCCTTAAAACACTACTGTTCCTTTCCTGCAGGGAAGTTGTAGCCCCCACTGGGTACCTTGCCGTCCCAGTGTGTTGGAGGAACCCAATGATGAAGCATGTCACCCTCGGGTGAGTGAGGGTTTTCGTCCAAACACCTATTGTGCCCCCACTTGCCACAGCTTTTTCGTTCTTCAGCACCCTGCTACCCTATACTCTGTGTGAGTTGTATTTCCTTGGAAGTAGTATAGGATAGATTATTCTATTCTGTAGCCTATACTTCCTGTTTGACCCCTTGTGTGAGAGACATGCATTATTACATGCCAGCAGCTCACATCCCAGACATCAGATTAATGCCATCCCAAATGGGGAGCTGGTACTTGCAGGACACAACTGTAGCCATGACTTGGAATTTCAAAACTGCGTGAGTGATATGAATACCAGACTCACCAACAGAGGTTTTGACAAGAAAACATTAATGACAGCGAATAAGAGAATACACAAATTGCAGAGAGCAGATACACTGAAAGACAAAGTGAAGAAACAAGGCAACTCAAACAAGGTACGCATGGTTCTCCAGCAGCTCCAAAATACCTACACAAAGCATGGTTAAACATTGGAATATCCTTCAGGCAGACAAAAGCATAGAGGGGTTCACCTCACATAGACCTTACTTCGCCTTTCGCAAGGGAACATCTCTTAGGAATATTTTGAGTCCCAGCTACAGTTCCTGTACTCCACAACAACATTGGATGCTGGAACCCCCACAAGGTTTTTTTAAATGTGGCCACTGTGTCACATGCAAATGGGCTTCAGATAAACAGAAGGAGTTTGAGGGCATCCATAACCAGACATTTGAAATTACATCAAACATTAATTGCAACACTAAATAAGTGATATATGCAATAGAATGCAAATGCAAAAAGAAATATGTGGGCGGCACAACGAGGACCCTCCAGGAGAGAATCAGTGAACACATGAGAGCTGTCATACAGAATGACATGAGATACCCCATAGCAGCACACATTGCGAAATATGATAAACAAGGGACACATAGATCATTCAACTTCTATGGTATGGAGCACATACCTAGAGACCCCCGTGGAGGAAACAGGGAACAGGGAACTTACCCTAAGAAGGAAGGAAGCTATGTGGATTCTATATTTGAGATGTGTTGAAATGGGTCTTAACACAGATCATGAGCTTCAGTACTTCCTTGGTGAATAAGAATGTATATAAAAAAATGTTGAAATCACATGTTTGTTGGATGTTCGTCTCAGCAATTAGATTGACTATACTGTGTCAATGTATACTTAATTATATACTGAGATATGAAGTGGAATGTTTATCAAATGTTTAGGGATACTAAACTCATAGACATTATTAACTAATGTAACCAATATTGAAGGATTATGACAACTGGCAAAATTAGATACATTTGGATGTTTAGCCACATTATGACTTATGGCAAACATGCACCGCTGCTTATTAACATTATAGCATGCAAGGATGTGACTAATACAACAAAAGACTGAACGGTTCAACAGGGAGACACTGTGGCTCATGGTTCACTGAGGGCACACTTAGTTTAATAGCCACCGATTAGTGGTTAATGACTAAACAACATATTATATTACATCAACAAAACAAATGGATAGACAAATAACATATGTGCCAATCAACTGAAACCAATAGAGTTTCAGCCTAATGCTAACTTCTTGATGACGACCTCATAACTATAGAAAAGACAAAGGGATTTTTCACCTATTACACACAATTTCGACTTAAATATAGCTTTAGAGGTTTTGCCACTTCAAAATGGCAGCCATGGAAACACAGAGGAGACACGAGGACAGTCCGCTTTCTACACACACGCTCGTGTCATAGTTTTACTTAGTCACGACGCTGGCGTCTCTTGGGAAACTTCATTGCGTACTCGCTGGGACTACTTGATGCTGCGCAACTAGTATTCGGGTAAGACAACCTGACAAATCCCATCAGGGAGGAGGGTATAAAGCAAGCAATGATTTTTATGTGACAAAACGTTTAAAATCGCTTATATTTGATTTCAGATTATGAAAGAAGGACATAATATTGATTTGAGACAACATTATTGGGTTGTCTGAACCTAGGAAATTTTATCTGACTTAAGTAAATATTGAGACACTGGGACAGAAGTAAAACCGGGTTAAAGGTAGGGTCGTTAAACCTTTCACAGGCCAAACTTAACTATTTTGACGCAATGATTTTGAAATACGAAAAGGGACTGTCCAACTTCTAAAGTCTTGTTCTTTTCAATATGTTTTCAGAGAGCCACAACGTATCAAAGCAACAGGTACATTACACTTTCATAAGTAATCACAACATGGTATGTTCATGAGGTAGGGTGTTTGATAGACACGAAAAATATAGGACACTCAATACAACGCTGGGAAGCATGTTTGCAAAACAAAATTGTCTAGTCAGTCTAAACATCGACTGAACATCACTATGGAAAAGATTATGCACGCTAGTCAATAACGCTAAACAAATGAAAATAAAATATGCATAAATAATAAGTCTGCAAATTCATTGTTGAATGTTTTACATAACTTTGATAATTCGCTCTGCGCATTATGCATGGGTTGCCACTATTATGTCTGGTACGTAAAAATAAGATTAATAGAGGTACACAAGTCACAGATACTTGAATCGATTAACGATACTCGAAAGCATAACCTCGTCTTAGCAATGTTTTTGTCTGTATTTATTTTTTTAGCCCTGAGGAAGTTGCATTTACTTGCCATTGGCGAAAAAACATGTGTTGTCTAAAAAAAGACCTACAAGAATACAGGCTAAAAAAAAACTACAAGAATAAATCAAACAATACAAGAAAAACAAGAATATGTGACATCTGTAACTTATGTATTGTACAATAATATGATTACATGTTGATACTAGTGAGTGCTGGGTAGAAATGAATTGCTACATTCAGCAACTCACACACCCACTAACTCAATAACACACCAAATCACTTACCAGCACATGTAATACCTCATGCACTCACTTACCCATACAGATACTTACACACTTATTCACTCACTCATACAGGTATTAACTCATGCACTTACCTACCCATACAGTCACTCATACATCCACACAGTCACCCATACATTCACCAACACACCCAGTTACTCTCATGTAACTACTGACACACCCAATCACTCACCCATACAGCTAGAAACATTTCAAATCACTCACCCAAACATTCACTCATATACCCACTCAGTCACCTCTATAGGTACTAACACAGCCAGTCACTCACCCATACATTTGGTGACACACATACACACTCAGTCTCTCATACAGGCACAGACACACACATTCACTCACCCAAACAGGTACTCACACCCCCACTCACTTACCAAAACAGCTACTAACATATGTAGGGCCTCACCCATATGGCAACTCACACACCCTTAAACTTGCCTCAATATGCACTGACATACCCATTCACTCACTCACCCATACAGTCACTAAAACACCTACTCACTCACCTATACAGTCACTGACACACCCACTCACACACACACTTGCTCAACCATACAGCCTGTCAGACACCCACTCATGCACCCATACAGTCACTGACAAAACCACTCACTTTCCCATACAGTTACCAACACACACAATCACTCACCCATACAGACACTCATGCTTCCACTCTCTCACCCAAACAGCCCCTCATGTACCTATTCACACATCCATAAACCCACTCTCTCACCAATACAGTCCCTGATGTACCCACTCACATAACCATACAAACATTTGCACATATACACACATACAGTTTACCTGTTTTTAAACCAAGAAAGGTGCTTCTAACTAGAACAATTGTTTTTGATTTTTTCAAAACTTGTTTTTGAGTTTTTCAATGCTTTGTGTTTTTTTACAAACAAAATGGCAACTGGAAAATGTTTTTAAGAAAAACTGAAAACTGGGAAACAAGTTTCATTCAAAAACAGAAAAGAAAAATTAACATTTATGCACTTTTGCAGCATCCAAAAATGTCGCAACAGATTGTTCCTCTACAGTTAGAATTTTTTTGCAAACCAAACAAAAATTGCCAATTCTTTGGAGTTATGGTGAGTTCTTTGAGAAGTGTTGCTGGACCTCTGATGGTAGAGGGTCTCTGGGAGCAATTGGTGTTGCAGTTGAGGTAGAAGTATTCCCTGCGCTTCGCTGCCTCTGTGCTCTGGTCAACTCCTTAGAGTGATACGTCTTTAGATGATACAGCATACTCATTGTGCCACACCAATACTTCTTTGATGTACCCCTGGAGAGGGTCATCTTGCATACTGTACACTTTGCATGCTTAGCATCTACTTTCTTCTCCCCGGGGGGGATAGTAAAAAACTCCCAAGCAATTGATTGCCACTTTGCCTTCATCAAGGTGTGGCTCCTGATCTTCACTGCGACCAGGTGCCATTTTATTTGGAAATAATTTTCTAAAAATGAACCAAATCAATATTCAAATTGAAAAGAACATGTGCTGTCATGTGAACCTCCAATCTCAGCACTGGAAGTCATGTGATATTTGCGACGTCATCACGAACACCAACTTATTCGCGATTACAGGAAATAGAAGAAACACTGTTTAACCATAAAATTACATAGGAAAATCACTTTATATGTTATATTAGTAAACTACTGATCACCATTATTAATTACAATATGTGCATATATGATTTTTACACTTTCTACAAATCACGCAAATTTTGTGAATAACTGTGGTAGTGGAATAAACATATCACAAATGTTCGCAGCAAATTCGCAAATATAAAAAAAAAGAAAAATTTCTGGGGACATCTATTTCTTGATGTTGAAGAAAATGATGCTGCATTCTTGAAGGTCAAACAAAATGAGGATATCTCTACCAAACAAAGAAACGCTTGCTTCATATAGTTAGGATAAAGTACCCTTAATCGGTGGAGAATCACCTCTTTGTAGTCTCCTTGTCTTCTGTATAGCACGATTAATGTTACCACAGATTTCTGGATAAAGACACATGAAGAACAACAACATTACCAAAATGCAGAGAAGATCATTGGAAACATTTCCTTGTGAAACATTATGCAACTATACAGTAGAATACGCACCTGGCTTTTACCAAACAAGGCAACACTTACTAATTAACCAGTAAAAACTATTCCAGCTGGGTAGACATTTTATGCAAAACTGTGGACTCTTGTTGGATAAATGAGCAGGTGATGTTCCTTTCTGACCCTGATGCTCATTTCACAGAAATTAAACCTCAACTGAAAGCACTTACACATATAAACATAGCAGGTGCCCCAGTTTAAGCTCCAATTCTCTAAAGGACAAATGATCCTAACTTCCTGGGCTTTGAAAAGGCAAACAAAGTGTGTTTTCTCTGCAATTCCACATTGAAAAACAGTATATCCCTGGTAAAGGCCAACGCATGGTTCATCTATCAGAGTACAATCCGTAGTGACTGTAAAGCAAACACAAGGAGATGATGGACGGAGTGCTGAATGTTTTCAGACACTCACCCCCAGTCACAGATCTGGGTTGAATCCATCATCATTCTTTAGCTCACTTCGCCACCCCAGTTCAGACACAGCTATATGCAAATCAGTTTTGACCCTATGACTCATGGGAACAGTCCAGCCCGAACTGCAAAGGCATGTCTTCCCTGGACCGGAAACAAGCTTCCTGGGACCGGTTTCTGGGCAACACCCCTCATCAGCCAGGCTAGCTTGAATCGAGTGGCAAAGTGAGCAAGGGACCCACGTCTGGGCATACTCTGCCAACTTAGGGCAAACAAAGCAAACACAAGGAGATGATGGACGGAGTGCTGAAACTTTTCAGACACTCACCCCCATTCACAGATCTGGGTTGAATCCATCATCATTCTTTAGCTCACTTCGCCACCCCAGTAACCAAGGGCATAAAACTCTGCTCCGCTCGTGGAGTTTGCAGATTTTTGGCAACTCCTTGTTCCACGTAGAACGTGGAGTTACCAAAAACTCTGCGCTCCGCCCACCCTATTTGTGTGTGACCGAACTAATTATCTTACTTGGACGTATTGGAAGTCCGGTTTCTAGTATTAATGCATAGCACTGTTTTATTCAAACCTTGTGAGTATCAGATAATGGTTTAGGCACACCCTTATGCCTTATATTTACATAGCATATCATCTACTGCCAGGGCACTCATGGTAAGAAGTGTTATTCTGAGTCGATTGGACTATTGTAATGCTCCCTCAAGGAGCTCCACTGGCTTCCAATTCCACAGAGGATACAGTTCAAATCACTATGCATTGTTTTCAAGGCTCTGCATGGACTCGGGCTGACGCCACTGCAGAAAATATTTGTCTGGTATGCCCTGACAAGAAACCTTCGATCCTCTGCAGCTCATCTGATCTGCACACCCAGAGTGAGAACCACCAGATTTGGAGGAAGTGCATTCAGCTCTGCAGCCGCTCATTTATGGAACAAACTCCCCCCTAATCTCAGGCAAATAGGAGATTTCATACACTTCAGGAAGATGCTTAAAACCTGGCTCTTCCCAAGGGAGTAATACAATCCAAGCAGTTCAGTCCTCCTCATGGTAATTTGTGCTAACAGGGGAATGGGAAGAAGAAAAAAAAAGCAATCTTAGCACCAAGATACCCGTGGGGTGATAGTGCGCTCTATAAGTCCACGTTACATTACATTGCATTACATTACATCTAGGAATATTGAGATATACTATTCTTCTCTTTGCCCAGCTAGAGTTCATACGGAGTGATCCAGTTGTCCACTGTACAGCTATTTCCATATGCTGGTTATATTTATTCAACACGGATACCCTGGTGTACATGTTAGGAGTGCTGTGCATATGGTGGGTATTATCAATTGCCTTCTTTATTTTTGGAGCCGTTGCTGTTCTATGGGTCTCATTTCACTTGCATGTTTCTAATTGGGGATAGACTTTATCTACATCTATACTTATATGGCTCCATCTGATGTAAGGATTTTGTCCCATACCATGAATGCCCTATTTTTTTGGTGATGACTTTTTCCTGTGATTCTAACTGATCCCTGCCACACCCTCTTGCTATCCTTGTTGTTCCTTGGCGCCTAGCTCCTTTTCTTTTAAATTTCATTTTCAAGCCTGTTGTTCTCTCTCCAATTTGGATCCTTGGAGCATCTCTATATTTGCTTGGGGACACTCCTAACTTTTTTCTAGACTCCTCATCAAATTAGCCTTCCTGTTGGGGAGTACTATAGTGCCTCAGATTACATGGCACTGATACACACTTGGACCCTAAACTTTTATTGTAAATAGACTGTTTTATATAGTTCCTGCCTTGGTGGGTCACTTTATTGTTGTAGTTTTTTACGTTGCATGTTCACAGAAAAAAAAAAAAGAGTTCCTGTGAAGAATTTTTGTCGAAAATGTATATATGTATAGTCTGTCCTGTCACAATGTAAATTGTCTCTTGGATATATTGTATAGGTTGTGTCTTTTAACTGTTTTTATTGTACTGATATGTGTATGTATCTGTTACTCTACAGCACTGAAGAAGTCCAAGTCTTTGGACGAAAAGCATTGGCTGTTCTACTCAACTTGATATGTTTAAATTAATTTAAAATAAATAAAGGAAGACTTGAAGAACAACCTTGGACACAGATCTTATAATTTTTTGTTATATTGTTCAAAAAGTGGTGCAACATTTGCTTTGTTTTCTTAAACTTTGTTAAGTCCAGTGGTGGACGGCACCGTGACAGTGGGTGCTTATATTGTGTGCACACGTCGTTTGGGTATTTCCCATTGTTCATAACAAATAGGGGATAGCAGGTTAGGTGCTAGTTTCTGTAGGGTTCCACTGTCGACGATTGCATGGTTTAGGTACTGCAGAGAGTCAAACTTCACGCCCACCTGCCAGTTCATCCGGCATTCTTTAGTTATAGCTCACCGCGCTCTTCATGCCTTAGGCCATATCTACCTACGAAAGCGCTTCTCTTTCTATACGCCTGTGAGACATTTGCGCTCTACCACACAACTCTTGGCTCATGTTCCTCGTTTCCGGCTGCAAAGGATGTGTGGCAGTTCCCTTGCCCTGAAGGCTGCTTTAGCCTGGAACTCGTTGCCGTTTGCTCTTCGGAGCATTCAGGACCCCATTCTGTTTTTAAAAAACCTGAAAACATTTCTCTTTGTTTAAATTTGATCTCCGCATTTCTCAAGGCTCACACCGGGACACTCCTCGGAGTATCCGTGCGCGCTACAAATATAAATAACATAACATAACTTTGCAAGTGGCACCAGCAGCAGCGCCAGAAAGTTGACCTCCCCAGTTTGAGACTTCTTTTCGATTAGCAAAAAGGAGGTGAACATTGCTATATGCTCCATTTGCGGACAAGGTGTTAGCCGGGGTAAGCTTGGTACAAACTATGGTACCGGACGCCAAACAACCCTTCTGAAAAAACACCACTTGATCCAGTGGGAGGCGCACTGTAGTGGCCAAAAAACTGCACCCATTGCTGTTGTTGGGGATGAAGAAGTAGAAGATACGATAGCGGTGGAAGGTGAGAAAGAGGGAGACATTTTCTCTGGTACACAAAGTAGCCCTGTCCCCAACAGTGCAGTGGTACTGCCCACATCCTCATCAGCAACATCGCAGTGGCACAAGAGTAAGAGTCAGGCTGAGACACCAAGGGGTCCAAGGCAAGAGAGTACCACAACGAAAAAACATGCGTTGAGCCTAACAAAATCTGGCGTCAAGAAGTCACCTACATCAGTAGCACCATAAAAGAAAAAAATCCAGCCTACCATTCTCAGCAAGTTTAGGTCGGAGGGTCAGTACAAACGCGAGCACCCAACAGCACGTTTGTACAATGCGAGGCTGGCTAAAATGTTAGCGCTGGACCTCCTCCCTTTTTTCTTTTGTGGAAGGGGTAGGTTTTCTTGATTTTGTGACAGCCATCTGCCCAAAAAGGTTCCCAGCCAGTCCTATTTCGCCAGAGTTGCTGTTCCAGCACTACATCACGACGTGCTGGAATTGCTTGGACAAGCTTTGCAGCAGAGTGCTGTTCACACTATCCACTTGACAACAGACATGTGGACCAGTTGCCAAGCCACTGATTACATGTGCATCACTGCACACTAGATCTCTTTTGTGGGGGTTAGAGAAAAGATATCTGCAGCAGGTGTTGTTGACACTGCTGAGATTTTTAATGCCACTCGGAAACATGCAATTGTAGCCATGTTCGCCATTGAGACATCTCATACTGCTGCAAACATTTTGGAAGACTTTGACAGCAAGGTCTTTGAATGGCTGCACCCAAAGGGCTTAACATTGGTTTTGTTGCCACAGAGAATGGCAGTAATATAGTTAAGGCCATGTTCGATGGTGGATATTTCAGGGTCCTGTGTTTGGCGCACTGCATTAACATCATTGTCTAAAACTTTCTGAAAAAAAAGACTGAGTCAGCAACTTACTGACCACCTGCAGAAGAATCTGCACACATTTCAGCCATTCTTTTAAAGCCCAGAAGCAGCTGAGGATCATTCAACGTGAGCATAGAATGCCAGTTAAAGCACTCATCCAGGAGGTGCCAACACATTGGAACTCAACTTATTACATGCTTGAACGTCTGTTTGAGCAGTACAGACCAATCAATGAGTATGTCATGCAAAAAGGGGATGCTACTGTGAAAGGCATGATCATTGAGATGGACCAATGGGCCTAGTTAAATGCCTGACAGAGATGCTACTTCCTTTCAAGCTCTTCACACGTGAAGCCAGCAAGGAGGACTGTACTATGGGCCAAGCTATCCTATTGTTGCACATGCTACAGGAACAGCTGAAGGGGGTGTCTGCAATGTGCGCAGGTGTGGAGGAAAAAAAAGAAGCATATGAGTTGGTAGAGAGCTTAACTCTTTGCTTATCTGAAAATACAAGGGTGCAAAGAGGCATTGTGTCATCAAATCATTACATTTGTGCCACAATTCTGGATTCACTGTACAAACAAGTACTGAACACATTGATTCATTTTTTAGAAGGGGACGTTGCCAAGTACAAAACTTGGATAGCTGCATAAGCCAGTCGTTTAGAAAAAGAACAGCTGGGAATTAGAGGCCTGCTACTCCAGGCCACAACAAGTACTGCAGGGCAGCCGGTGTCACGTTCAACTTCAGAGCCTGAGGGCAGTGCGGTTGGCTCACAGCAGTCAAAACCACCAACAACACCAAGAACAACATCAACGACAACAGGAGCATCAGCCCCACCAAAATCAGCACAGAAATTGTTTCTACAGCAAGGGCTTGTTATGTCCAGTGCTGAGGCAAAGGCAAAAGAGGCTGAGCAAACGGGAGCACCCCTGAGCATTGAGCGGATGGTCCAGGCCTATCTGGATGACCTAACAGAGGTCTTCATTGTTTGCAATGTCCCTAGCACACGTAAAGATTTCCGAAGCACAGAAAATGACAGCAGTAGCTTTGTATGTCAACACAAGTATATACACAAGTCACAATTGTTTCTTCAATATTTTAT
This sequence comes from Calotriton arnoldi, assembly GCA_963921515.1. Taxonomy (NCBI): domain Eukaryota; kingdom Metazoa; phylum Chordata; class Amphibia; order Caudata; family Salamandridae; genus Calotriton; species Calotriton arnoldi. The sequence continues at coordinate 2,621,540 of CAWUFW010001228.1, forward strand.
TCTTTTCCGTAGATTCTTCTTATACGTAAATTTTACGACAGATCGAAAGCCAACACGTGTTTCGTCACTTCTGTTTACATATACATGTGACTTTTTCAAGGCTAAGTAAAAAATAGACTACAGTCACTATTGTTGCATCACTCACCAATGTATGGCTCATAAAAAAAACACATAATCTTCCACCGTGAAGAATTTACAAGTTAAAAAACATGTCTCTTGATCTGATGTGCTCATACAATAGTGCAGCAAGATCTTGTTTAACTTCACCACAACACACGTGAGTACATAACAGGAAGGCCTAGTGATCATATGTACTTCAACATCTCAAATTTTATACTGATCATGCCATGAATACATCATAATCAGGTTTAACTTCACCGCAACACGTGAATGCACACCAAAAGGAATGGTGACAAGATGTACACCAAAGTCTACACCTTCCCAATATGTGTTATTTGTTTGATAATAGTCTAATGTGTGACTATTCACCCATTATCTTGCACCAATGAGTAAAAGACAACTCCAACTACCACCACGTCCCAGACCTGTGAGTGCAATCACACACCAACAAATGAAAAACACCGAAACAAGCACAAACCTCAATTGTCTTCAATGTAGAATTGCTAAAAATTAACAGAAACAAAGAATAGGAGAGATGTATCAGCATCAACCCTCACCGTATAATCTGTCAAAAGTAATTCGCATACGGTGAAAATGACTATCTAAATGTATACATACTTAACGTTTGGTGATATTTCCAACCCACACGGTCCTCCGGCGTGGGGAAATAAAAGTATAGAGATCCGTAATAACGATGCTCGCACTCCAGTATATGGTTGTAAACAACTTAAAGATAATAAATCAGACATTTCAAGTCTGAGAACATGTGCCCCACTGCATAATATTATACATTATAATACTTAATACTAAATATAGTATCACATAGTGCTTTTTAGCACTGGGTGATACTATATTTAGTTAAATATTATAATGTATAATAATACGCGATGGGGCACATGTTCTCAGACTTGAAATGTCTGATTTATTATCTTTTAGTTGTTTACAACCATATACTGGAGTGCGAGCATCGTTATTACGGATCTCACCACTTTTATTTCCCCACGCCGGAGGACCGTGTGGGTTGAAAATATCACCACACGTTAAGTATGTATACATTTAGATAGTCATTTTCACCGTATGAAAATTACTTTGACAGATATCGGTGAGATTGATGCTGATGCATCTCTCCTGTTTTTATTTCTGTTAATTTTGAGCAAATTTACATTGAAGACAATTGGAGTTTGATTGTTTCGGTGTTTTCATTTGTTGGTGTGTGATTGCACTCAGAGGTCGAGGACGTGGTGATAGTGGAGTTGCCTTTACTCATTGGTGCAAGATAATGGGTGAATAGTCACACTTAGACTATTATCAAACACATAACACATATTGGGAGATGTAGACCTTGGTGTACATCTTGTCACCATTCCACCGAGTGTGCATTCAGATGTTGCGGTGAGTAAACCTGATTATGATGTATTCATGGCATGATCAGTATAAATGTGAGATGTTGAAGTACATATGATCACTAGACCTTCCTGTTATGTACTCACGTGTTGCGGTGAAGTTAAACAAGATCTTGCTGCACTTATTGTATGAGCTATCAGATCAGAGACATGTTTTTAACTTGTAAATTCTTCACAGTGGAAGATTATGTGTTTTTTATGAACCATGCATTGGTGAGTGATACAACAATAGTGACTGTAGTCTATTTTACTTAGCCTTGAAAAAGTCACGTGTATATGTAAACAGAAGCGACAAAGCACGTGTTGGCTTTCGATCTGTCATAAAATTTGCATTATAGAAGAATCTACGGAAAGAATAAGATTGAAGAAACAATTGTGACTATGTTATATCACTGTGTTGACATACAAAGCTACTGCTGTCATTTTCTGTGCTTCTGAAATCTTTACATGTGCTAGGGACTTTGCAAATACTAGAGTTGCAGCTGAGGCCGCAGCATCTGGGGAGGCAGGTGGTTCTCTCCACCTTTTAGCACCGTACCTATATAGATAAGAGTAGATACATATAGTGAATATACCCTGTGGCGCCTTTCCCTATGAATAATACCACCAACCTTTCTTTAGTACAGAGGTCTTCATTGATCAAAACCCATTGCTGTATTGGTATGGGAAAAGGCACCAATGGCCAGTGCTCAGCAGGCTGGCGATAAACTATCTGGCTTGCCCTGTCGCAAGTGTCTCTTCTGAGCGTGTTTTCAGTGCTGCTGGTGCCGTTGTGACAGTGAGAAGGACCAGCCTCTTGCCCTAAAATGTGGAGAGGTTAACAATGATCAAAATGAATCAGCACTTTATACCACCGAATTACACCGTAACTGAAGTAGCACAGCAGGAAGATGATGATGGTGACTTAGGTCATGGAAGTAGTGTGTTAGATGACCTACTTCTGGGTGAACCACCAAAGTTTGAGGTTGAGCTCTACATCCCTGACAACTAGGCTCTTTCAATTTCCAGTTACTTTCTTTCTTTCTTTGACGCCCCCCAAAAAAGAACCAAAAAAGATATAGATAAGTAACATTATTTTCTTTATTATTTGTGTGTGTCACTGTCTTTCTGGTTCACAAATCCATCCCCACCGTCTTACTCTTTTTAGTGCCGGATCAGAGTTGTAACTGTGTGCAGTCAGTGAAGAAGTAAGTCCACTCCTCCGAGTCCTGCTCCAGTCCTGACTCACCCTAAATCCATTTCCCTCAAGTCAGACATTGGATGGAGAATAGTACAAGAAATGTGAAATGTGTGCCTGCCTCGTCGAGTCCCTCCAAAGAACCTGAATATAGCTATTCTCCTTTACGAGCCTAGAGGGACTGCCCCATAAGAATAGGTAAATGATGGCATGCATTGTACGCTGACTCTGAGTGATTGGTGTTTGTGTTGTTGTTGTGCATGATGTTTACTAGCATTAATCAACACACAAAAAAGTGACTCAAGTCAATGTTTCCCTTCTTGTTGTTCAATAACAAAATTGTACTACTGCAGGCCGATCCATTGCATTTTCGATTCTGGAGACTCACTCGGTACAATACAGAGTTGGACACCATGATGACCATACCATACTCGCAGTCAGTCAGTAGGATCGGAGATGATTGATGGAATAACTTGGGGAATTTCATGAAGTGGCCTAAAAGGTAAACAAGTCAACAAAAACAACACCAGACCTACATGTCTGTGTAGTGGTGGAGGCAAGTGTAGTGGTATGACTGACAGCAGTGCATTGATTTAGTTACTTAATTTGGAAAATGCTATGTTGATGTGTATTTGTGTGTGCTCAGTGCTGTCTGGCTCAAAATCTAAGCTAAGTGGAGGTTGGGTGGGCGCCGCAGGCTAGTCCTGTTGTTGTTGTAGATGCTGGAAACAGTCAGAGTAGACATGATATAGCCATGCCACCCCTGAAAGTTTTCTTGTGGCACTCCTCCTTAATTTATGATGTGTGTAAGAGAGTAGGATCTGCTTCACATGGGTACCCCCACTTTTTGCTGATGCTTCACTGTTTTTCGACCTTAGTCTGGCTGGGGCCCTGCTAATCAGAACCCCAGCCTAGCTGCTTCCTCTCTAAAATGGTTTCCATGTGCCTTAGGCACATCTCTGATTGGAATCTGGAGTGCCCTTATAAGTCCCTAGTATATGGTATACTATATACCCAGGGCATAGGTACCTCAGAGGCCTACCAGGGGCTGCAGCATGTATTGTGCCACCCCTGGAAGGCCATCCAAACTGACACCACAGGTCTGCTACTGCAGCCTGGGTAAGGTGGTGCATGCACCCCTTACTGTGATATAGGTTACCTATATCACTATATACATACACACATATAAACCTATAAGTCACTCCTATGGCAGGCCTTATCAATCCTGAAGGCAGAGTGCGTGGTTCCTATGTGAGAGGGTGCCCCTGCATGAGCAGGGCCCCTCTGCAGCGTTCGGAGACCCTTCTCTGATGCTGTTTGTAGTGCAGCCTGACCATATGCTCTTAAGCGCATTATAACCTCGCGTTAAATGCTAACTTTGGAATGGCTGCACCGAAACATGTCGTGTTTGGTGTCAAACATCTTGGAATACTACCCCCCGCCAATTCTGGTGGCGGGGGTAGCATTCCACCCTTCTAGAGGAGAGACATGTTAACCCTGGCTTGACCGGTAACTTCTTTCTAAAGCCCTGGCATCACAAAATGGATGCTGCTGCCACAGACACAAGTCTGGCCTCCTGCTGCTGGACGAAACTCTGGCAGGGGAGGCCTGGACAATAGGTTTCCTGTCCCAGGGAGGTGTGACCACCTCCCCAGACAGGATAGTGTGTATTGGGGCTGGGCGGGAGCACTCTCGGGTGCTTTGAAGTCCTGCACTGGGGGCACATTTGGTGTCCCTGTGCATACCCCAGTTCAAACCGGATCAGGGGCTTGCAGCCCCTGCTTTGGCGCGAACTGGACAAAGGGAAAGGGGTGTAGCCACCCCTCTGCCCTGACCCACCCATAGGTGGGGCCACAGAGTAAGTCCAACCCCTAAACTTAGTATAAGTATAGGAACCCAGTCCTTAGGACTTTAGATTATCCCTGGACGAAACTCTGACACAGAATCCTGGACCTTCGATGCTCTACTACAAGATTAGAGGACAGAAGAATCTCCCTTGGGGTCAAGGAGTGACTCCCCTGCTTGGCAGGCACCAAAGAAGCAATTGTCCGGTCTGCATCGCCTAAGCTCCCGTCGGACGCCGAAGTCTTTGCATCACCAGAGGTGGATTTCCAGACTTCCCCAAGGCTACCCTGAGTCCCCAGAAAAGCTGAGGCCCGTAGCTGTCGTGGGTAACGTGGAACCGTGACCCCTGGACACCACACACATTTGATAGTGCATCCTCTTTTGGGTATCCCACGAAGTCATGCTTTGGGCTCCGAGTAGCCCTAGTCTCCAGCACCAACTGCACCAAAGATCACTGGCCTCCACTCCACGAGTGTCCTGTGAGCTAGCTCCACGTACACCATCTTGAGGCTCCTTTGCAGTCGCTAGCCTGTTGGCTAGTAGCCCTTCACGAAGGCCAATCCTTTTCTTCTTGGGCTCCCTGGTTGCTCCAGGCTTGCCCTCACTTACCCTTGCTGGGTGAGTTCCTCAGACCTTGCTGGTCTGCATCATCGTCAATCTTCATCTACATCGAGACTTGCCGTTGCCAAGGCTTGTTGGGTCCAATCCGGTCGCCGACACTTCAGCACTCAACAGACATCGTTTACCAGCCCGAATCCTGCTCCTGGTTGCCGACAACGCCTCCTGGACCTCGTGGATGAAGAGTCAAGATGACCTTCAACCTACCTGAAGCACTCGACATCGGTGGGCATCTGCTCATCGCCTTCCTGGGCACTGGCTAGTGACCCAGACTCTGTCCCCTCTGCTTTCAGGTTCTTCAGATCTCCGATCCACTCTTGGATCCACCCGGACACTTTCCACTTGGTCGCCAGCAGCACTTTGCAGCAGATCGCCATTCAAATCGACGACGAAACCCGACCCCGAAAGGCACCTATGCACCCGGCTTCCCTGGGTGAGGTAACAAGAGTACTCCGGTGCTCCCGTGGGTAGAGACTCTAGAACGACCTAGTTCTCAAAGGGTTTGCTCCAAGTCCTTCTTTAAGTGTCCCTTTTCTTTAATTTCCAAACCGCGACTTTCTCCATAGAAGTTAACGGCGTTTCGCGGCTGTGTATTTACACTGCACGGGTCCCCCGTGGGTCCCCTGTGTCACTACCTTGGGTGGTTCCTTGTGCTCCAAGCACTTCTAGAGGCTCTAGGCCTAGTGTCTAGCTCAGTCGTGGTTCTTATATCACTTTATTGGTATATGGTTTGAGTACGCCCCTAGGGCCCAAACGTGTATTTGTGCTATTACTGTGTTTAAATAACTTATAACTTATGTACTTCGAACTCTAGCCTCATAAAGAGACTAGAGGGGTGTGTTTAGCAATAAATACATATATTTTGAATATATACCTGGTGTGGTGCTCTTTCATTTGATCACTCAAGAGATTATAGACTGGTAAAACAAGCTGCTTTACATTCCTTCAAGACTTAGCCTGAAGGCTGCTCTCCATAGCTACCACTAGGATAGCTTTCAATAAGGTTGTCTTTAACCTATCTCCAATAAGGGGTTGTTTGGACTGGTGCAAGGTGCCCACTATAATTAGTGGACAGCATATGCCAGGCCAACTTCTCACATTGGTGTGCAGCGTGAGGGATTCCAGCTTGCTATTGTTTTACCAGATAATCTCAATTGAATTGATCAACTGAAAACCACTAAAGGTACCTAAGGTACATATAAATTAAGCTTAGAATACAGTAAGTTCTACTGAACTTAGAGTTGTGTGTTAAGGGATAGCACACCCTTTCTACAACTCAAGAGAGTTTAGTAGGCCACACTAGAGTAGGTAGTGCATACACCACACCTCACTAGTGATGTCTTCAAAGCCAGGACCCAGTGAGTCCTTGCCAGAAGCCCCTGGGCTTCTTCCCTCCAAGTATGATACACTCCCATTCTTGGAATTGAGAGCATTATGCAATTTGAGGAAACTGAAGACAGGCCAAAGCCCCACCACCCAACATCTGAGAGAGATGTTAGAGGCTTATGATCTCAGCAGGCCCTTAGGGACTGAAGGGGTAGGAGCAGAGGGTGGGGCAGAAGATGAGGATGGGGCCAGGGGTAGCAACACCCCCAGCCCCCTCTGGAACTGACCAGGAGGGTGACAATGACCCTGACCTGGAAAACCCAATTCCTCCTGTGGATGAGGAGGAGGCTCAGGATGACCTCCACTTTGTCCCCCAGGAAGGATTGTGAGTGTGCCCAGAAGGTCTAGATCTCCTTCTCAGGAGTCTAACCACTCTGGCACCTCAATAGGGACCTCTGTCTCCTCTCATAGGAGGGAATCCTCTCATGAGAGGAGAAAGAGGCTGATTCAATATGAGGAAGCTCAGCTTGAACTCAGAAAACAGCAACTGGCTATAGACAGGGAGTCCCTAGATCTCTACAGAGAGAAAAGAAAGTTGGGACTAGAGTCCCATGGTGGCAGCCATGTCCCTAGAGATAGGGAAAGGTCTTATGACCATAGAAACCTGAGCAAGATTGTCCCTCCCTACCAGAGTGGGGATGACATCCACAAATGGATAACTGCTCTAGAGAGGGCCTGTAAAGTACAGAAGGTCCCTCAGGAGCAGTGGGCAGCAATCTTGTGGCTCTCCTTTGCAGACAAAGGTAGAGACAAGCTCCTCACTGTTTGAGAAGAGGATGCTGATAATTACAAGGTCTTGAAGAGTGCTCTTATTGATGGGTTTGGCCTAACAACTGAACAATACAGGTTGAAGTTCAGAGATGCCCAAAAAGCACAGACTCAAGACTGGGTAGACTATGTGGATTGTTCTGCTAAGGCTCTGGAAGGCTGGTTGATAGGCAGTAAGGTGTGTGACTTCACAGGATTGTACAATCTGATAATGAGGGAGCAGATTCTTAATAACTGTCAAAATCAGCTGTTGCATCAGTACCTGGTGGACTCTGATCTGACCTCTCCCCAAGAATTGGGAAAGAAGGCAGACAAATGGGTCAGAACCAGGGTGAGGCAGAAGGTACAGAACCAAGGTGGTGACCCTAAGAAGCAAGATTCTAAGAACTCTGATAAGGGTGGGGAGAAGGGTAAAGATCAAAAGACTTCACCAGGCCCCCAAAAATCTTCTTCAGGTGGGGATTCACAGTCTACCAAAGGGAAAGGCCAAAGAAAACCATGGTGCAAGGTCTGTAAGCAAAAGACCCACTGGACCAGTGATTGTACCAAATCCAAAGACTCAAGTCCAGCCCCCACCAATGCCCCTAAGGCACCTGTTCCCCCTAGTACAGTTACAGTTGGTGGTGGGAGTACTACAGCCAAGGGTTTAGTAGGGTTGACCCTGGGTACTGAGGTGGGCTCTGACCTAGTCAGAGAACTCACTCAGGCTGTGTTAGTCTGTGATGGAGGCATGTATGTGACCTCCTCTGTGAGTCCCAGTAATCTGGGCAAGTACAGACAACAGCCTTTAATCAATGGACGAGAGGCTTTGGCATTTAGGGACACAGGGGCAAGTGTCACCATGGTGACACAAGACCTTGTGAATCCTGGGCAAGTTATACTTGGTGAGATGTACCAAGTGACCAATGCTAGCAATGTCAGAACAGACCATACTCTGGCAGTTGCTAACTTCTCCTGGGGAGGGGTAACTGGCCTTAAGAAGGTTGTGGTAAGTGCAAACCTACCAGTCGAATGCTTGCTTGGCAATGACTTAGAAACTTCAGCTTGGGCAGAAGTGGAGCTCAGGACCCATGCAGAAATGCTGGGGATCCCTGCAGATGTGTTTGCTGTGACCAGGTCACAAGCCAAAATGTCTAGCACTGAACAGGCCTTGGATTCTGGAATAATGGACCAAGTGCCTTCCAAGAGGAGGAGTAGTAGGGTAAAGGCAGTGCCTTCCCCCTTGGCTCAGAAGGAAGATCAGTCCCTTGAGGGGGATGATCTCAGTCCTGAGGAAGGAACTGTGCCAGAGGAGCTTGAACCTGACCAGGTTGAGTTCTTGGGGACAGGGGGACCTTCCAGGGCAGATCTGAGCCAGGAGCAGCAGAGCTGCCCCTCTCTTGAACCCCTCAGACAGCAAGCTGCTGCTGAGGCTGCTGGGAAAGCTAGTGGTCCCCATACTGAGTATTGGGATGATGGACTCTTGTACTCAGAGTGTAGAGACCCCAAGCCTGGTGCTACCAGGAGGTTGGTTATACCTCTGAAGTTCAGGGGCTTCCTATTGACCCTAGCCCATGATATTCCCTTAGCAGGTCACCTGGGCCAGAACAAGACTTGGGACAGAATTGTCCCTCACTTTCACTGGCCCCACATGTCTGAAGACACCAAGGAGTTTTGTCGCTCCTGTGTAACCTGCCAGGCCAGTGGCAAGGCAGGTGGCACTACAAAGGCCCCCTGATACCACTACCTGTGGTGGGGGTTCCCTTTGAAAGGGTGGGGATTGACATTGTTGGTCCCATGGATCCCCAAACAGCATCTGGGCACAGGTTTATCCTGGTGGTAGTGGATCATGCCACCAGGTACCCAGAGGCTATTCCCCTTAGGACCACTAAAGCACCTGTGGTGGCAAGGGCCCTCCTGGGAATTTTCTCAAGAGTGGGCTTTCCTAAGGAGGTTGTATCAGACAGCGGTGCTAACTTTATGTCTGGATACTTAAAAGCAATGTGGAAGGAGTGTGGAGTGACTTACAAGTTCACCACACCCTATCACCCACAATGCAATGGTTTAGTTGAGAGATTCAACAAAACCTTGAAGGGCATGATTAAAGGGCTCCCAGAAAAGCTTAGGCGAAGATGGGACATACTCTTGCCCTGCCTTTTATTTGCATATAGGGAGGTGCCTCAGAAGGGGTTGGTTACAGCCCTTTTGAACTTTTGTTTGGCCACCCTGTCAGGGGTCCACTGTGCTTGGTGAAGTAAGGATGGGAGTTACCTCTCAAGCCCCCAAAGCAAGACATAGTGGACTATGTACTTGGTCTCCGCTCCCGGATGGCTGAGTATATGAAAAAGGCAACTAAAAACCTTGAGGCTAGCCAGGAACTTCAAAAGGCCTGGCATGACTAAAAGGCTGTACTGACTGTTTACCAGCCAGGACAGAAGGTGTGGGTGTTGGAGCCAGTGGCCACAGCAGCTCTCCAAGACAAATGGAGTGGACCCCACACTATTGTTGAGCAGAAGGGTGAGGTTACCTACTTAGTAGACCTAGGAACACCCAGGAGTCCCCACAGGGTTCTCCATGTCAACAGGTTAAAACCATATGTGGACAGGGCAGACATGGGCTTGCTCATGGCTACTGATGAAGGGCAGGAGGAAGAGAGTGACCCACTCCCTGACCTGCTCTCACAGAACCCTGACAATGGGTCAGTAGATGGTGTAGCCTTGGCAGGCAGCCTCACTACCCAGCAGCAAACTGATTGTAGACAGGTGCTCAATCAGTTTAGACACATGTTTTCACTGACAACCAGTCAGACCACCTGGTGCACTCATGAAGTGGACACTGGGGACAGTCTACCTATTAAAAATAAGATTTATAGGCAACCTGACCATGTCAGGGACTGTATCAGGTCTGAAGTCCAGAAGATGTTGGATTTGGGAGTTATTGAACCCTCAGATAGCCCTTGGGCTAGTCCAGTGGTCCTTGTGCCAAAAACTCACACCAGTGGTGGAAAAAGAGAGATGAGGTTTTGTGTGGACTACAGGGGTCTCAATGCAGTCACTAGGACTGATGCCCATCCAATACCAAGGGCAGATGAGCTAATAGACACTTTGGCCTCAGCCAAGTATCTAAGCACATTTGACTTGACAGCTGGCTACTGGCAGATCAGACTAGCTGATGCTGCAAAGCCAAAAACAGCATTCTCAACCCCTAGTGGGCATTATCAATTTGTGGTGATGCCCTTTGGTCTGAAGAATGCACCTGCCACTTTTCAGAGGTTGGTGAATACAGTCCTTACAGGTCTGGAAGCCTATAGTGCAGCATTTCTAGATGATATTGCTGTCTTTAGCTCCACCTGGGAGGATCACCTGGTCCACCTCAGGAATGTTTTACAGGCCCTGCAAAAGGCAGGCCTGACTATCAAGGCCACCAAGTGCCAGATAGGGCAGAGTCAGGTTGTGTACGTGGGCCACCTTGTGGGTGGAGGCCAGGTTCAACCCTTGCAGAGCAAGATCCAGACCATCATGGACTGGACTGCTCCAACTACCCAGACTCAGGTGAGAGCCTTCTTAGGCCTGACTGGGTACTATAGGAGATTTGTCAAGGGGTATGGATCAATAGTGACACCCCTGAATGACTTAACTTCCAAGAAAATGCCCAAAAAGGTTCAGTGGACAGTTAGCTGTCAAAAGGCATTTGATGACCTGAAGCAGGCCATGTGCACTGCTCCCATTCTACAGAGTCCTGATTACTCCAAGAAGTTCATTGTTCAAACTGATGCATCTGAATTGGGGGTAGGGGCTGTACTGTCACAATTGAATGAAGAAGGTCAGGATCAGCCAGTAGCTTTCATTAGCAGAAGGCTGACCCCTAGAGAGAAACGTTGGTCAGCCATTGAGAGGGAGACCTTTGCTGTGGTCTGGGCTCTGAAGAAGTTGAGGCCATACTTGTTTGGTACTCACTTCCTTGTTCAAACAGACCATAAGCCCCTCTTATGGCTAAAACAAATGAAGGGTGAAAACCCCAAACTGCTTAGGTGGTCCATTTCCCTACAGGGGATGGACTTCACAGTGGAACATAGACCTGGGCGTAACCATGCCGATGCAGATGGACTCTCTAGGTACTTCCACTTAGAACATGAAGACTTAACTGGGCAAGGTTAGTTTAATGTCCTTACGTTGGGGGGGGTTGTGTAGGAGAGTAGGATCTGCTTCACATGGGTACCCCCACTTTTTGCTGATACTTCACTGTTTTTCGACCTTAGTCTGGCTGGGGCCCTGCTAATCAGAACCCCAGCCTAGCTGCTTCCTCTCTAAAATGGTTTCCATGTGCCTTAGGCACATCTCTGATTGGAATCTGGAGTGCCCTTATAAGTCCCTAGTATATGGTATACTATGTACCCAGGGCATAGGTACCTCAGAGGCCTACCAGGGGCTGCAGCATGTATTGTGCCACCCCTGGAAGGCCATCCAAACTGACACCACAGGTCTGCTACTGCAGCCTGGGTAAGGTGGTGCATGCACCCCTTACTGTGATATAGGTTACCTATATCACTATATACATACACACATATAAACCTATAAGTCACTCCTATGGCAGGCCTTATCAATCCTGAAGGCAGAGTGCGTGGTTCCTATGTGAGAGGGTGCCCTGCATGAGCAGGGCCCCTCTGCAGCGTTCGGAGACCCTTCTCTGATGCTGTTTGTAGTGCAGCCTGACCATATACTCTTAAGCGCATTATAACCTCGCGTTAAATGCTAACTTTGGAATGGCTGCACCGAAACATGTCGTGTTTGGTGTCAAACATCTTGGAATACTACCCCCCGCCAATTCTGGCGGCGGGGGTAGCATTCCACCCTTCTAGAGGGAGAGACATGTTAACCCTGGCCTGGCCGGTAACTTCTTTCTAAAGCCCTGGCATCACAAAATGGATGCTGCTGCCACAGACACAAGTCTGGCCTCCTGCTGCTGGACCGAAACTCCGGCAGGGGAGGCCTGGACAATAGGTTTCCTGTCCCAGGGAGGTGTGACCACCTCCCCAGACAGGATAGTGTGTATTGGGGCTGGGCGGGAGCACTCTCGGGTGCTTTGAAGTCCTGCACTGGGGGCACATTTGGTGTCCCTGTGCATACCCCAGTTCAAACCGGATCAGGGGCTTGCAGCCCCTGCTTTGGCGCGAACTGGACAAAGGGAAAGGGGTGTAGCGACCCCTCTGCCCTGACCCACCCATAGGTGGGGCCACAGAGTAAGACCAACCCCTAAACTTAGTATAAGTATAGGAACCCAGTCCTTAGGACTTTAGATTATCCCTGGACGAAACTCTGGCACAGAATCCTGGACCTTCGACGCTCTACTACAAGATTAGAGGACAGAAGAATCTCCCTTGGGGTCAAGGAGTGACTCCCCTGCTTGGCAGGCACCAAAGAAGCAATTGTCCGGTCTGCATCGCCTAAGCTCCCGTCGGACGCCGAAGTCTTTGCATCACCAGAGGTGGATTTCCAGACTTCCCCGAGGCTGCCCTGAGTCCCCAGCAAAGCTGAGGCCTGTAGCTGTCGTGGGTAACGTGGAACCGTGACCCCTGGACACCGCACGCATTTGCTAGTGCATCCTTTTCTGGGTCTCCCACGAAGTCATGTTTTGGGCTCCGAGTAGCGCTAGCCTCCAGCACCAACTGCACCAAAGATCACTGGCCTCCACTCCACGAGTGTCCTGTGAGCCAGCTCCACGTGCACCATCTCGAGGCTCCTTTGTGGTCGCTAGCCCGTTGGCTAGTAGCCCTTCACGAAGGCCAATCCTTTTCTTCTTGGGCTCCCTGGTTGCGCCAGGCTTGCCCTCACTTACCCTTGCTGGGTGAGTTCCTCAGACCTTGCTGGTCTGCATCATCGTCAATCTTCATCTATATTGAGACTTGCCGTTGCCAAGGCTTGTTGGGTCCAATCCGGTCACCGACACCTCAGCACTCGACAGACATTGTGTACCAACCCGAATCCTGCTCCTGGTCGCCGACAACGCCTCCTGGACCTCGTGGCTGAAGAGTCAAGATGACCGTCAACCTACCTGAAGCACTCGACATCGGTGGGCATCTGCTCATCGCCTTCCTGGTCACTGGCTAGTGACCCAGACTCTGTCCCCTCTGCTTTCAGGTTCTTCAGATCTCCGATCCACTCTTGGATCCACCCGGACACTTTCCACTTGGTCGCCAGCAGCACTTTGCAGCAGATCGCCATTCAAATCGACGACGAAACCCGACCCCGAAAGGCACCTATGCACCCGGCTTCCCTGGGTGAGGTAACAAGAGTACTCTGGTGCTCCCGTGGGTAGAGACTCTAGAATGACCTAGTTCTCAAAGGGTTTGCTCCAAGTCCTTCTTTAAGTGTCCCTTTTCTTTAATTTCCAAACCGCGACTTTCTCCATAGAAGTTAACAGCGTTTCGCGGCTGTGTATTTACACTGCACGCGTCCCCCGTGGGTCCCCTGTGTCACTACCTTGGGTGGTTCCTTGTGGTCCAAGCACTTCTAGAGGCTCTAGGCCTAGTGTCTAGCTCAGTCGTGGTTCTTATACCACTTTATTGGTATATGGTTTGGTACGCCCCTAGGGCCCAAACTAGTATTTGTGCTATTACTGTGTTTAAATAACTTATAACTTATGTACTTCGAACTCTAGCCTCATAAAGAGACTAGAGGGGTGTGTTTAGCAATAAATACATATATTTTAAATATATACCTGGTGTGGTGCTCTTTCATTTGATCACTCAAGAGATTATAGACTGGTAAAACAAGCTGCTTTACATTCCTTCAAGACTTAGCCTGAAGGCTGCTCTGCATAGCTACCACTAGGATAGCTTTCAATAAGGTTGTCTTTAACCTATCTCCTATAAGGGGTTGTTTGGACTGGTGCAAGGTGCCCACTATAATTAGTGGACAGCATATGCCAGGCCAACTTCTCACAATGTTTAACTTTACTTTTCTCCTTGCTTTTTCAATATCCCTTTTGTTTTTCCATCTACACTTACAGGCCGGCATTTACCCTCTGTCCCTCTGCTATACTGGGAAAAACAACTCAGACTTCCTTACCAATCTGCATCCACCTGGCAGGCACCCAAGATTGATGGAGGGAGCGTCCATGGAAGGAAGGACCAAGAAGAACGCCGACTGCCAAGATGCAACTCTAATTTGACCATAACATAGTTATAGTATCATATTCTTTTCATTTGATTCATTTTTTCTCTTCAATCATTATGACTGTGTGTGTTGTTGTTATTATGTTTGCTTATATATGACTCCTACAGATATTTTTTAATTTTCTTTTCTAGCTTTAAAAGGAAGCCCGGTACAACAGAACATAAAATGTATATAACTTGGGTCTCTCTGGGGGCAGACAGGCAAGGCAATTGCATAATAATAAAGAATAATATATACTGCTGCCCTGTACTACTTCTAGTTTAATCAATCAATCAATCAATCAATCAATCATGTCACTTATAAAGCGCACTACATACCCGCGAGGGTCTCAAGGCGCTGGGGGAAGAGGGGGGTGGTGCTGCTACTGATCGAAGAGCCAGGTCTTGAGGAGTCTTCTGAAGGCCAGTAGGTCTTGGGTCTGTCGGAGGTTGGTGGGGAGGGTGTTCCAGGTCTTGGCGGCGAGGTGGGAGAAGGATCTGCCGCCGGCGGTCGTTTTCCGGATGCGGGGGACTGTGGCGAGGGCGAGGCTGGTCGAGCGGAGCTGGCGGGTGGGGGTGTAGAAGCTGAGTCGTCTGTTGAGGTAGGCTGGTCCGGAGTTGTGGAGTGCTTTGTGTGCGTGGGTGAGGAGCTTGAAGGTTATCCTCTTGTTGACAGGGAGCCAGTGCAGGTCTCTCAGGTGGGGTGTGATGTGGCTGCGTCGGGGGATGTCAAGGATAAGACGTGCAGAGGCGTTCTGGATGCGTTGCAGCCGTCTCAGGAGCTTAGCCGTCGTTCCTGCGTAGAGGGCGTTTCCATAGTCCAGCCTGCTGGTGACGAGGGCCTGGGTGACTGTTTTTCTTGTTTCGGTGGGGATCCACTTGAAGATCCTGCGGAGCATTCGGAGGATGTTGAAGCAGGATGAGGAAACGGCGTTGACCTGCTTAGTCATGGAGAGGGTGGGGTCGGGGATGACCCCTAGGTTGCGTACGTGGTCGGTGGGTGGCGGGGCTGTTCCCAGTGATGTTGGCCACCAGGAGTCGTCCCAGGCTGAAGGGTTGGAACCAAGGATGAGGACCTCCGTCTTGTCCGAGTTCAGCTTCAGGCGGCTGGTCCTCATCCATTCGGCGACGGCCTTCATTCCTTCGTGGAGGTGGGCTTTGGCGGTGTGAGGGTCTTTGGTGAGGGAGAGGATCAGCTGGGTGTCGTCGGCGTAGGAGATGATGTTGAGGTTGTGCTGTCGGGCGACGTGGGCGAGGGGTGCCATGTAGATGTTGAACAGCGTTGGGCTGAGGGAGGAGCCTTGGGGTATGCCGCAGATGATCTTGGTGGCCTTGGATCGGAAGGGGGCGAGGCGGACGCTTTGTGTTCTGCCGGAAAGGAAGGATGTGGTCCAGTCCAGGGCCTTCTCTTGGATCCCGGCGTCGTGAAGGCGTGTTCGTAGTGTGTGGTGGCAGACCGTGTCGAAGGCGGCTGATAGGTCCAGGAGGATGAGGGCTGCTGTTTCTCCGTTGTCTAGCAGGGTCCTGATGTCATCGGTGGCGGCGATGAGGGCGGTTTCGGTGCTGTGGTTGCTGCGGAAGCCGGACTGGGAAGGGTCCAGGATGTTGTTCTCCTCGAGGTAGCGGGTCAGTTGTTTGTTGACGATTTTCTCGGTGACCTTCGCGGGGAACGGGAGCAGAGAGATGGGTCAGAAGTTCTTGAGGTCCTTGGGGTCTGCCTTGGGTTTCTTGAGTAAGGCGGTGATCTCGGCGTGCTTCCAGCTTTCCGGGAAGGTTGCTGTCTCGAAGGAGATGTTGATTATTTTCCGGAGATGGGGCGCGATGGCTGTACTGGCTTTGTTGAAGATGTGGTGAGGGCACGGGTCTAGCGGTGAACCAGAGTGGATGGTGTTCATGATCTCGCTGGTGTCCTCGTCGTTGATGTTGGTCCAGGAGAGCAGGCGGTTGGTGGTTGTGGGGGCAGTCGTCTCGGTGGTTGCCGGGGCGGTCGTGGTGTTGAAGCTGTTGTGGATGTCGGCGATTTTGCGGTGGAAGAAGGTGGCCAGTGAGTCGCACAGGTCTCGCGACGGCTGGATGTCGTTGGTGTTGGAGCTGGGGTTGGAGAGTTCCTTCACGATGTTGAAGAGCTCTTTGCTGTTGTGTGCGTTGTTGTCTAGGCGGTCTTTGAGTGAGGCCCTTTTGGCGGATCTGATGAGGTGATGGTGACTGCGGGTGGCGCTCTTGTGGGCGGCGTAGCTGTCCGCTGTCCGTTCGTGGAGCCAGATCTTCTCCAGTTTTCGGCATGTTCGTTTGGAGGCCTGGAGGTCTTCGGTGAACCAGGTGGCTTTCTTGCTGGTGTGGCTGTTGGGCGGATTCTTGAGCGGGGCGAGGGTGTTGGCGCAGTCGTCGATCCACTGTCTGAGGTTGCGGGCGGCGGTGTCGGGGTCGGAGGGTTCGGCGGGTGGGCTCAGGGCGAGGGTTGTGGTTAGCTGGTCTTCCGTGACTCTGCTCCAGCAGCGGCGAGGCATTTGTTCGGTGCGGTGGTGCGTGGTGGGCTTCCTGTAGGTGAAGTGGATGCAGTGGTGGTCAGTCCAGTGGGGTTCGGAGGTGTGGTTGAAGGAGACGTGTGGGCTTGCGGAAAAGATGGAGTCGAGCGTGTGGCCGGTGGCGTGGGTGGGTGTAGTCACGAGCTGTCTGAGTCCGAGGGTGGCGAGGTTGTCGATCAGGGTGGTGGAGTTGGTGTCCTTGTTGTTCTCGAGGTGGAAGTTCAGGTCCCCGAAGAGGATGTAGTCCATGGAGGCAATGGCGTGTGTGCTGACGAAGTCAGCGATGGAATCGCTGAACTGTGGTCGGGGTCCGGGGGTCTGTAGATGAGGGTTCCTCTGAGGGTGGTGTTGGGATCGGTGTGGATCTGGAAGTGCATGTGTTCGGCGGTGCTGAGGGTGTCGTCGGTGTTGGTTGAGACTCTGAGGGTGTTCCTGTGGACGATGGCGATGCCTCCTCCGACTCCGTTGGTGCGGTCCCTGCGGGTGATCTTGTATCCGTCCGGGATGGCAATGGTGATGTCGGGGGCTGAAGCGGGATTCAGCCAGGTCTCCGTCAGGAATGCGACGTCTGGGGAGGTTGAGTCGAGAAGGTCCCAGAGTTCGATGGCATGTTTGCGGGCGGAGCGGGTGTTGAGGAGGATGCATCTGAGGTAGTTGGGTTCTTTCCTGGGCGGTGGTTTGGCGGGGCGGGTGCTGGCGAAGCTGCAGTTCCGGCAGGTGAAGGGCCCTTGGGTGCGCTTCGGGGTGGCCTGGTAGCAGGCGTGATCTTTTCCGGGGTTGAGTGCGTGGAGGGTGCTGGCGTCGTATCGGCGTCTGTTGATGTGGCGGGCGCGGGGGATGCCCGGACCAGGGGGTCTGGCGCTGGGCGCGGTCACGGCACGGACGGGCGCAGACGGGCTTGCCTTAGGCGCGCCAGCGGCGCGCCTGCTGCGCATGTCCGCTGCGCGGCCGCACAGCGGCTGCCATAAATGGGGAGGTGGGAGGGAGGAGCAGGGAATGGGGCAGCGAATGGGCAGTGAGGGGGCAGGGCCGCAGGGGCGGGAAACAGGCACAGAAGGGAAAACGAGCACAATCAGGGCATCAAGGGGGCACAGAAAGGAAAAACGAGCACAATCAGGGGCAGCAAGGGGGGCACAGAAAGTACTACTCATCATCGTCATCATCATGCATGCATTTCCTTTTTCTCCCTTAACAGATTTATGATGGTCATCTGCCAAGATTGTGTGTTGTCCATGTGTACTGTTTGTCTTTGTCAAACCTTTCCCTCAAATACCCCTTCCCAACCATTCATCAAACCCTAACCCTCTTCCCCCGGGCTGTGTGATTTATATTGAGGTGTGACTAAATTAAATTTACACCAATAATTGATCACACACTTGCTGGGGCGGATGTGGTGAAAGCAACACTAACTCAAGGCAGGGTGAGGATCTTCTTATGCTTGCCCACCCATGCTCAGTATTCGCAAGTAATTTATTTTTCCAGAGGAACATAATCCATCATAATTAATTGCCGGCATCGATTCATCATCCTTCCAGCACTAAAGGTTACTCTTATCCACTTCATAGGTCGAGTCAACTTCAGTTTGTAACTTGTACTAGGCTGTCCCCGCCACCATTATGTTTTATATTACTTTAGCATTGCTTATCATCATCATGGTTTCTTGTTTGCCAGTCTTCATGTCTTCTGTACTTTTACTACTCGTTCCTGAGTCTCCCTTAGGCGACTGACTGTCTCATTTTCTTTTTTGCAAATACTACTGTCACTGTCAGTGTCTACTACTACCACCACTCCATGGCATCTTGGGAAACCAAACCATCTCACCATGCAGCCATCGCTTTGCCTAAGTAAGTATAAACAAACATCAATCACAGGTAAGAGAAGAAATTTGGGGGAGGCATAATTAATATGGAAATTAATACATTAATTCACACACCCACACCTTTCCAAGTCCAGTTGCAGACTGCACAGACTAGGAGCAGAGACTGACAGTACTAGTAGGACAAGTCACAAGTGAGTGTACCGCATCTATCTGTTGGTGTGTTACACTGTCGCAGATTATTATTTCAATCAAAAACTGGCAGCGGCCCTGCAGCCGCAAAGGAAACCATGTGAAGTAAAAGAGTAACCCCCCACAAAACATTTACATCGTATGTAAAGTAAGTATAAATAATGTATTCCCCTAATAAAATAACTATTGGAAAAACCCACAATACCTGACCCACCCTTCCCCCTAACCCCAACCAATGTCCAAAGATTATCCACTCCAAAAGTTCATTGTCCGTAAATATATAAACCCCAACTTTTCCCCAACGCCCCACCACCCACCTGTAGGAGAGTAGGATCTGCTTCACTGGGGTACCCCCACTTTTTGCTGATACTTCACTGGTTTTCGACATTAGTCTGGCTGGGGCCCTGCTATTCAGAACCCCAGCCTAGCTGTTTCCTCTTTAAAAGGGTCTCCATGTGCCTTAGGCACATCACTGATTGGGATCTGGAGTGCCCTTGTAAGTCCCTAGTATATGGTATACTATGTACCAAGGGCATAGGTACCTCAGAGGCCTGCCAGGGGCTGCAGCATATATTATGCCACCCCTGGTAGGCCATCCAAACTGACACCACAGGTCTGCTACTGCAGCCTGGGTAAGGTGGTGCATGCACCCCTTGCTGTGGTATAGGTTACCTATATCACTAAATGCATACACACATATAAACCTATAAGTCACTCCTAAAGCAGGCCTTATCAATCCTAAAGGCAGAGTGCATGGTTCCTATGTGAGAGGGTGCCCCTGCCTGAGCAGGGCCCCTCTGCAGCGTTCGGAGACCATCTCTGATGCTGTTTGTAGTGCAGCCTGACCATATACTCTTAAACGCATTATATCCTCGCGGTAAAATGCTAACTATGGAATGGCTGCACCGAAACATGTCGTGTTTGGTGTCAAACATCTTGGAATACTACCCCCCGCCAATTCTGGCGGCGGGGGTAGCATTCCACCCTTCTAGAGGGAAAGGCATGTTAACTCTGACGAGTCCGGTAACTTCTTTCCAGAGCCCTGGCATCACAAAATGGATGCTGCTGCCACAGACACGAGTCTGGCCTCCTGCTGCTGGACGAAACTCCGGCAGGGGAGGCCTGGACAATAGGTTTCCTGTCCCAGGGAGGTGTGACCACCTCCCCAGACAGGACAATGTGTATTGGGGCTGGGCGGGAGCACTTTCGGGTGCTTTGAAGTCCTGCACTGGGGGCACATTTGGTGTCCCTGTGCATACCCCAGTTCAAACCGGATCAGGGGCTTGCAGCCCCTGCTTTGGCGCGAACTGGACAAAGGGAAAGGGGTGTAGCCACCCCTCTGCCCTGACCCACCCATAGGTGGGGCCACAGAGTAGTCCATCCCCTATTTTTAGAATAAAGGTAGGAACCCAGTCCTTAGGACTTTAGATTATACCTGGACGAAACTCTGACACGGAATCCTGGACCTTCGACGCTCTACGACAAGATTAGAGGACTGAAGAATCTCCCTTGGGGTCAAGGAGTGACTCCCCTGCTTGGCAGGCACCAAAGAAGCATCTGTCCGGTTCGCATCACTGAAGCTCCCGTCGGACGCCGAAGTCATCGCATCACCAGAGGTGGATTCTCAGACTTCCCCGAGGCTACCCTGAGTCCCCAGCAAAGCTGAGGCCCGTGGCTATCGTGGGTGACTTGAGACCGTGACCCCTGGACACCAAGCACATTTGCAAGTGCACCATCTTCTGGGTCTCCCAAGAAGTCGTGCTTTGGGCTCCGAGTAGCCCTAGCCTCCAGCACCACCTGCACCGAAGATCACTGGCCCCCACTCTACGAGTGTCCTGTAAGCCAGCTCCACGTGCGGCGTCACGAGGCTCCTTCGCGGTCGCTAGCCCGTTGGCTAGTAGCCCTTAACGAAGGCCAATCTGTTCTTTACTTGGCAGTCTGGTTGCTCCAGGCCTGCCCTCACTTACCCTCGCTGGGTGAGTTCCCCAGACCTTGCTGGTCTGCATCATCGACGATCTACATCTTACTCGAGACTTGCCGTTGCCAAGGCTTGTTGGGTCCAATCTGGTCGCCGACACCTCTGCACTCGACAGACATCGAGCAACAGCCCGAATCCTGCTCCTGGTCGCCGACAACGCCTCCCGGACCTCGTGGCTGAAGAGTCAAGACGACCGTCACCGAATCTGAAGCACTCGACATCGGTGGGCATCTGTCCATCGCCTCCCTGGTCACTGGCTAGTGACCCAGACTCTGTCCCCTCTGCTTTCAGGTTCTTCAGAACTCCGATCCACTCTTGGATCCACCCGGACACTTTTCTCCTGGTCGCCAGCAGCACTTTGCAGCAGATCGCCATAAGAACCGACGACGAAACCCGACCCCGAAAGGCACCTATGCACCCGGCTTCCCTGGGTGAGGTAACACGAGTACTCCGGTGCTCCCGTGGGTAGAGACTCTTCAAAGTCCTAGATCTCAAAGGGTTTTGTCCTAGTCCTCTTCTAAGTGTCCCTTTCCTCTATTTTCCCGATCCCGACTTTCTCCATAGAAGTTAACGGCGTATCGCGGTTGTGTATTTACACTGCACGCGTCTCCCGTGGGTCCCCTGTGTCACTACCTTGGGTGGTTCCTTGTGGTCCAAGCACTTCTAGAGGCTCTAGGCCTAGTGTCTAGTTCAGTCGTGGTTCGCATACCACTTTATTGGTATATGGTTTGGTACGTCCCTAGGGCCCAAACGTGTATTTGTGCTATTACTGTGATTTAAGATCTTATAACCTATGTACTTCGAACTCTAGCCTCATAAAGAGACTAGAGGGGTGTGTTTAGTAATAAATACATATATTTTGAATATATACCTGGTGTGGTGCTCTTTCATTTGATCACTCAAGAGATTATAGACTGGTAAAACAAGCTGCTTTACATTCCTTCAAGACTTAGCCTGAAGGCTGCTCTCCACAGCTACCACTAGGATAGCTTTCAATAAGGTTGTCTTTAACCTACCTACCATAAGAGTCGATTTGGACTGGTGCAAGGTGTCCACTATAATTAGTGGACAGCATATGCCAGGCCAACTTCTCACATTGGTGTGCAGCGTGTGGGATTCCAGCTTGCTATTGTTTTACCAGATAATCTCAATTGAATTGATCAACTGAAAACCACTAAAGGTACCTAAGGTACATATAATTTAAGCTTAGAATATCAGTAAGTTCTACTGAACTTAGAGTTGTGTGTTAAGGGATAGCACAACCCTTTCTACAACTCAAGAGAGTTTAGTAGGCCACACTAGAGTAGGTAGTGCATACACCACACCACACTAGTAATGTCTTTAAAAGCAGGATCTAGAGATGCCCTGCAGGAAGCCATTGAGCTTCCCCCTCCAAGTATGACACACTCCCATTCTTGGAACTGAGAGCTTTGTGTAACGTGAGGAAATTAAGGACAGGCCAAAGTCCCACCACCCAACACCTCCAAGAGATGTTGGTGGCTTATGATCTTAGTAAGTCCTCAGAGACTGAAGGGGTAGGAGCAGAGGGTGGGCCAGCAGATGAGGAAGGGGCCAGGGGTACCACTACCCCCAGCCCCCCTCTGAAACTGACCAGGAGGGTGACAATGACCCTGACCTGGAAAACCCAATCCCTTCTGGGGAAGATGAAGATGAGGATCTAGAGAACCACACCTTTGTCCCCCAGGAAGGATTATGAGTGTGCTCAGAAAGTCTAGGTCTCCTTCTCAGGAGTCTAACCACTCTGGCACCTCAATAGGGAGCTCTGTTTCTTCTCACAGGAGGGAATCCTCTCATGAGAGAAGAAAGAGACTGGTCCAGTATGAGGAAACTCAACTGGAGATCAGGAAGAAGCAATTGGCTTTAGATAGAGAATCCCTAGATCTCCTTAAAGAGAGAAGAAAGTTGGGACTAGAGTCCCATGGTGGCAGCCATATCCCTAGAGATAGGGAAAGGTCCTATGACCATAGGAACCTGAGCAAGATTGTCCCTCCCTACCAGAGTGGGGATGATATCCACAAATGGATAACTGCTTTAGAGAGGGCCTGTAAAGTACAGAAGGTCCCTCAGGAGCAGTGGGCAGCAATCTTGTGGCTCTCCTTTGCTGACAAAGGTAGAGACAAGCTCCTCACTGTTAGAGAGGAGGATGCTGACAATTACAAGGTCTTGAAGAGTGCTCTTATTGATGGGTTTGGCCTAACCACTGAACAGTACAGGTTGAAGTTCAGAGACACCCAAAAAGCACAGACTCAAGACTGGGTAGACTATGTGGATTGTTCTGCCAAGGCTCTGGAAGGCTGGTTGATGGGCAGTAAGGTGTGTGACTTCTCAGGATTGTATAATCTGATAATGAGGGAGCAGATTCTTAATAACTGTCAAAACCAGCTGTTGCATCAGTACCTGGTTGACTCTGATCTGACCTCTCCCCAAGAATTGGGAAAGAAGGCAGACAAATGGGTCAGAACCAGGGTGAAGCAGAAGGTACAGAACCAAGGTGGGGAAACCAAGAAGCAAGATGCTAAGAACTCTGACAAGGGTGGGGAGAAGGGTAAAGATCAAAAGTCTTCATCAGGCCCCCAAAAATCTTCTTCTGGTGGGGATTCCCAGTCTACCAAGGGTAAAGGCCAAAGAAAACCATGGTGCAAGGTCTGTAAGCAAAAGACCCACTGGACCAGTGATTGCACCAAGTCCAAAGACTCCAGTCCAGCATCCACCAATGCCCCTAAGGCACCTGTTCCCCCTAGTACAGTTGGTGGAAGTGCTCCAGCAAAGGGTTTAGTAGGGTTCACCCTGGGAACTGAGTTGGGCTCTGACTTAGTCAGGGAACTGACTCAGGCTGTGTTAGTCTGTGATGGAGGCATGGATGTGACCTCCACTGTGAGTCCCAGTAATCTGGGCAAGTACAGACAACAGCCTTTAATCAATGGACGAGAGGCTTTGGCATTTAGGGACACAGGGGCAAGTGTCACAATGGTGACACAAGACCTTGTGCTACCTGGGCAAGTTATACTTGGTGAGATGTACCAAGTGACCAATGCTAGCAATGTCAGAACAGACCATACTCTGGCAGTTGTTAACTTCTCCTGGGGAGGGGTAACTGGCCTTAAGAAGGTTGTGGTAAGTGCAAACCTACCAGTCGAATGCTTGCTTGGCAATGACTTAGAAACTTCTGCTTGGGCAGAAGTGGAGCTCAGGACCCATGCAGAAATGCTGGGGATCCCTGCAGATGTGTTTGCTGTGACCAGGTCACAAGCTAAACTGTCTAAAACTGAACAGGCCTTGGATTCTGGAAGAATGGACCAAGTGCCTTCCAAGAGGAGGAGTAGTAGGGTTAAGGCAGTGCCTTCCCCCTTGGCTCAGGAGGGAGATCAGTCCCTTGAGGGGGATGATCTCAGCCCTGAAGAAGGAACTGTCCCAGAGGAACTTGAACCTGAACAGGTTGAGTTCTTGGGGACAGGGGGACCTTCTAGGGCAGATCTGAGCCAGGAGCAGCAGAGCTGCCCCTCCCTTGAACCCCTCAGACAGCAAGCTGCTGCTGAGGCTGCTGGGAAAGCTAGTGGTCCCCATACAGTGTATTGGGATGATGGACTCCTGTACTCAGAGAGTAGAGACCCCAAGCCTGGTGCTACCAGGAGGTTGGTAATACCTTTGAAGTTCAGGGGCTTCCTATTGACCCTAGCCCATGATATTCCCTTAGCAGGACACCTGGGCCAGAACAAGACTTGGGACAGAATTGTCCCTCACTTTCACTGGCCCCACATGTCTGAAGACAGTAAGGAGTTTTGTCGCTCCTGTGTAACCTGCCAAGCCAGTGGCAAAGCAGGTGGCACTACAAAGGCCCCCTGATACCACTACCTGTGGTGGGGGTGCCCTTTGAGAGGGTAGGGATTGACATTGTTGGTCCCATGGATCCCCAAACAGCCTCTGGGCACAGGTTTATCCTGGTGGTAGTGGATCATGCCACCAGGTACCCAGAAGCTATTCCCCTTAGGACCACTACAGCACCTGTGGTGGCAAGGGCCCTCCTGGGAATTTTCTCAAGAGTGGGCTTTCCTAAGGAGGTGGTATCAGACAGGGGTGCAAACTTCATGTCTGGTTACTTAAAAGCAATGTGGAAGGAGTGTGGAGTTACTTATAAGTTCACCACACCCTATCACCCACAATGCAATGGTTTAGTTGAGAGATTCAACAAAACCTTGAAGGGCATGATTAAAGGGCTCCCAGAAAAGCTTAGGCGTAGATGGGACATACTCTTGCCCTGCCTTTTATTCGCATATAGGGAGGTGCCTCAGAAGGGGTTGGTTACAGCCCTTTTGAACTTCTGTTTGGCCACCCTGTGAGGGGTCCACTGTGCTTGGTGAAGGAAGGATGGGAGTTACCTCTCAAGCCCCCAAAGCAAGATATAGTGGACTATGTACTTGGTCTCCGCTCCAGGATGGCTGAGTACATGAAAAAGGCAACCAAAAACCTTGAGGCTAGCCAGGAACTTCAAAAGGCCTGGCATGACCAAAAGGCTGTTCTGACTGTTTACCAGCCAGGACAGAAGGTGTGGGTGTTGGAGCCAGTGGCCCCAGCAGCTCTCCAAGACAAATGGAGTGGACCCCACACTATTGTTGAGCAGAAGGGTGAGGTCACTTACTTAGTAGACCTGGGAACACCCAGGAGTCCCCAAAGGGTTCTCCATGTCAACAGACTTAAGCCATATGTGGACAGGGCAGACATGGGCTTGCTCATGGCTACTGATGAAGGGCAGGAGGAAGAGAGTGACCCACTCCCTGACCTGCTCTCACAGAACCCTGACGATGGGTCAGTTGATGGTGTAGCCTTGTCAGGCAGCCTCACTACCCAGCAACAAACTGATTGCAGGCAAGTCCTCAATCAGTTTAGACATATGTTTTCACTGACACCCAGTCAGACCACCTGGTGCACTCATGAAGTGGACACTGGGGACAGTCTGCCTATTAAAAACAAGATTTATAGGCAACCTGACCATGTCAGGGACTGTATCAGGACTGAAGTCCAGAAGATGTTGGAATTGGGAGTGATTGAGCCCTCAGATAGCCCTTGGGCTAGTCCAGTAGTCCTAGTACCTAAACCTCACACCAGTGGTGGGAAAAGAGAGATGAGGTTTTGTGTAGACTACAGGGGCCTCAATGCAGTCACCAGGACTGATGCCCATCCAATACCAAGGGCAGATGAGCTCATAGATACTTTGGCCTCTGCCAAATATCTCAGCACATTTGACCTAACAGCTGGCTACTGGCAGATCAGACTAGCTGATGCTGCAAAGCCCAAAACAGCATTTTCAACCCCTAGTGGGCATTATCAATTTGTGGTGATGCCCTTTGGTCTGAAAAATGCACCTGCCACTTTCCAGAGGTTGGTGAACACAGTTCTCACAGGACTGGAAGCCTATAGTGCAGCTTATCTAGATGATATTGCTGTCTTTAGCTCCACCTGGGAGGATCACCTGGTCCACCTCAGGAATGTTTTACAGGCCCTGCAAAAGGCAGGCCTGACTATCAAGGCCACTAAGTGCCAGATAGGGCAGAGTCAGGTTGTGTACCTGGGCCACCTTGTGGGTGGAGGCCAGGTTCAACCTTTGCAGAGCAAGATCCAGACCATCATGGACTGGACTGCTCCCACTACCCAGACTCAGGTGAGAGCCTTCTTAGGCCTGACTGGGTACTATAGGAGATTTGTCAAGGGGTATGGATCAATAGTGACACCCTTGAATGACTTAACTTCTAAGAAAATGCCCAAAAAGGTTCAGTGGACAGTTAGCTGTCAAAAGGCATTTGATGACCTCAAGCAGGCCATGTGCACTGCTCCAATTCTGCAGAGTCCTGATTACTCCAAGAAGTTCATTGTTCAAACAGATGCATCTGAATTGGGGGTAGGGGCTGTACTGTCACAATTGAATGAAGAAGGTCAGGATCAGCCAGTAGCTTTTATTAGCAGAAGGCTGACCCCTAGAGAGAAACGTTGGTCAGCCATAGAGAGGGAGGCCTTTGCTGTGGTCTGGGCTCTGAAGAAGTTGAGGCCATACTTGTTTGGTACACACTTCCTGGTTCAGACAGACCATAAGCCCCTCTTATGGCTAAAACAAATGAAGGGTGAAAACCCCAAACTGCTTAGGTGGTCCATTTCCCTACAGGGGATGGACTTTACAGTGGAACATAGGCCTGGGAGTAACCATGCGAATGCAGATGGACTCTCTAGGTATTTCCACTTAGAACATGAAGACTTAACTGGGCAAGGTTAGTTTAATGTCCCTACGTTTGGGGGGGTTGTGTAGGAGAGTAGGATCTGCTTCACAGGGGTACCCCCACTTTTTGCTGATACTTCACTGGTTTTCGACATTAGTCTGGCTGGGGCCCTGCTATTCAGAACCCCAGCCTAGCTGTTTCCTCTTTAAAAGGGTCTCCATGTGCCTTAGGCACATCACTGATTGGGATCTGGAGTGCCCTTGTAAGTCCCTAGTATATGGTATACTATGTACCAAGGGCATAGGTACCTCAGAGGCCTGCCAGGGGCTGCAGCATATATTATGCCACCCCTGGTAGGCCATCCAAACTGAAACCACAGGTCTGCTACTGCAGCCTGGGTAAGGTGGTGCATGCACCCCTTGCTGTGGTATAGGTTACCTATATCACTAAATGCATACACACATATAAACCTATAAGTCACTCCTAAGGCAGGCCTTATCAATCCTAAAGGCAGAGTGCATGGTTCCTATGTGAGAGGGTGCCCCTGCCTGAGCAGGGCCCCTCTGCAGCGTTCGGAGACCATCTCTGATGCTGTTTGTAGTGCAGCCTGACCATATACTCTTAAACGCATTATATCCTCGCGGTAAAATGCTAACTATGGAATGGCTGCACCGAAACATGTCGTGTTTGGTGTCAAACATCTTGGAATACTACCCCCCGCCAATTCTGGCGGCGGGGGTAGCATTCCACCCTTCTAGAGGGAAAGGCATGTTAACTCTGACGAGTCCGGTAACTTCTTTCCAGAGCCCTGGCATCACAAAATGGATGCTGCTGCCACAGACACGAGTCTGGCCTCCTGCTGCTGGACGAAACTCCGGCAGGGGAGGCCTGGACAATAGGTTTCCTGTCCCAGGGAGGTGTGACCACCTCCCCAGACAGGACAATGTGTATTGGGGCTGGGCGGGAGCACTTTCGGGTGCTTTGAAGTCCTGCACTGGGGGCACATTTGGTGTCCCTGTGCATACCCCAGTTCAAACCGGATCAGGGGCTTGCAGCCCCTGCTTTGGCGCGAACTGGACAAAGGGAAAGGGGTGTAGCCACCCCTCTGCCCTGACCCACCCATAGGTGGGGCCACAGAGTAGTCCATCCCCTATTTTTAGAATAAAGGTAGGAACCCAGTCCTTAGGACTTTAGATTATACCTGGACGAAACTCTGACACGGAATCCTGGACCTTCGACGCTCTACGACAAGATTAGAGGACTGAAGAATCTCCCTTGGGGTCAAGGAGTGACTCCCCTGCTTGGCAGGCACCAAAGAAGCATCTGTCCGGTTCGCATCACTGAAGCTCCCGTCGGACGCCGAAGTCATCGCATCACCAGAGGTGGATTCTCAGACTTCCCCGAGGCTACCCTGAGTCCCCAGCAAAGCTGAGGCCCGTGGCTATCGTGGGTGACTTGAGACCGTGACCCCTGGACACCGAGCACATTTGCAAGTGCACCATCTTCTGGGTCTCCCAAGAAGTCGTGCTTTGGGCTCCGAGTAGCCCTAGCCTCCAGCACCACCTGCACCGAAGATCACTGGCCCCCACTCCACGAGTGTCCTGTAAGCCAGCTCCACGTGCGGCGTCACGAGGCTCCTTCGCGGTCGCTAGCCCGTTGGCTAGTAGCCCTTAACGAAGGCCAATCTGTTCTTTACTTGGCAGTCTGGTTGCTCCAGGCCTGCCCTCACTTACCCTCGCTGGGTGAGTTCCCCAGACCTTGCTGGTCTGCATGATCGACGATCTACATCTTACTCGAGACTTGCCGTTGCCAAGGCTTGTTGGGTCTAATCTGGTCGCCGACACCTCTGCACTCGACAGACATCGAGCAACAGTCCGAATCCTGCTCCTGGTCGCCAACAACGCCTCCCGGACCTCGTGGCTGAAGAGTCAAGACGACCATCACCGAATCTGAAGCACTCGACATCGGTGGGCATCTGTCCATCGCCTCCCTGGTCACTGGCTAGTGACCCAGACTCTGTCCCCTCTGCTTTCAGGTTCTTCAGAACTCCGATCCACTCTTGGATCCACCCGGACACTTTTCTCCTGGTCGCCAGCAGCACTTTGCAGCAGATCGCCATAAGAACCGACGACGAAACCCGACCCCGAAAGGCACCTATGCACCCGGCTTCCCTGGGTGAGGTAACACGAGTACTCCGGTGCTCCCGTGGGTAGAGACTCTTCAAAGTCCTAGATCTCAAAGGGTTTTGTCCTAGTCCTCTTCTAAGTGTCCCTTTCCTCTATTTTCCCGATCCCGACTTTCTCCATAGAAGTTAACGGCGTATCGCGGTTGTGTATTTACACTGCACGCGTCTCCCGTGGGTCCCCTGTGTCACTACCTTGGGTGGTTCCTTGTGGTCCAAGCACTTCTAGAGGCTCTAGGCCTAGTGTCTAGTTCAGTCGTGGTTCGCATACCACTTTATTGGTATATGGTTTGAGTACGCCCCTAGGGCCCAAACGTGTATTTGTGCTATTACTGTGATTTAAGATCTTATAACCTATGTACTTCGAACTCTAGCCTCATAAAGAGACTAGAGGGGTGTGTTTAGTAATAAATACATATATTTTGAATATATACCTGGTGTGGTGCTCTTTCATTTGATCACTCAAGAGATTATAGACTGGTAAAACAAGCTGCTTTACATTCCTTCAAGACTTAGCCTGAAGGCTGCTCTCCACAGCTACCACTAGGATAGCTTTCAATAAGGTTGTCTTTAACCTACCTACCATAAGAGTCGATTTGGACTGGTGCAAGGTGTCCACTATAATTAGTGGACAGCATATGCCAGGCCAACTTCTCACACCACCCAAAAGTTTTTTTAAAAGGGGCAAGGCGACAGAGTTCTAGCGGCGTGCTTGTACTCGCCGGTTAATCTCCAGGACCTCCTTTACCCACTCCTCTAGGTGCTCTATCCGGAGGAGCATGCAGCACTTGAATGCTCTACAATTGCATCCACAGGGGGCAGCAGTGTTCAATGAAGATGAAGTGCGGCGGGCGGCTGACAGACCACGGCGCCGTACCTCTGGGGGGGGCCTGGCTGGGGCCCGGGGCTTTTGAGAAGGATGAGCTGCTGCCGCCTCCTCCTCCGCCAGAGCCACCAACTGCCGATATTCTATGCAGATGGGCTCCAGCTTCCGGCGCTGGGCCATGGCTGCTAACTCCTTCCTGCTTCATTGGGAAGGAGTAGCTATATCAAGAAAGAAAAAAGACAATTGTA
Organism: Calotriton arnoldi; assembly: GCA_963921515.1. Lineage (NCBI taxonomy): Eukaryota > Metazoa > Chordata > Amphibia > Caudata > Salamandridae > Calotriton > Calotriton arnoldi. The sequence goes on from CAWUFW010001228.1 coordinate 2,651,983, forward strand.
ACCAATACTCATAGCAAAACAGTAGCACAAAATTAATTATACACATAGTGGCACAGTAGCACTTGCAAGCACAGTATATAACATTTGTGGTATCCTCCCAATTCCTCGGCCTCTAACATTTGTGGGAGTTTCAGGCAGTACTACTACTAGGCACTATGGAGTAGACAAGTCTTTCTCTTCTCTCTCTTGTTTAGCTAAATTAACCTTGTAGGCATGCCAGCTCAGTCGGCTTGCGCCCTAGACAGACATACTCGTGTCGCAGACTCAAGTTATTTTATTTACTACTGTCTGCAGGTGGGGCAGCTGTAGTCTACAACTACACAATTATCTTATTTTTCTATTATGGCCATACTCTGTTACATCAATGGAAACTGCTCAATTTCACTTTCACCCTGACTACTACAACAAGGCATATGATATCTGATCCAAATGATCATTGAATATATATGGGATGACGGCAGCCGATAGGCCACCCATGGCAGGCTGAGACAGTAAAAAATGACATAGGTAGGGACTAGGGAGTGGGCCTCGGAGTTGGAGGCAGGTGCTTGATAATTAGTGGGTATGGGTACATACATACACAATATATATGCTGTGCTTGCAAACTACTGTGAGTCAAGAGAGTATTCTGAAATACAACCTTGAATCAAAAACCTTGAAGAAAAACAGTCCTTGTTTCTCTTATCAGCGATTTTTCCATTTATCATTGCATTGCTCTTCTAGCATTATATTTTTTAATTTGAATCTCTTATTCTATTCTCCTTGGCTTTGCTACTCTGCCACGGTTTATTTTTCTTTTACATTGTCTTCATCCAGTGACAGTCTCCACCTATGCTACGATGATTGTACCATCCAGGCATCCATCCATTTAAAGTATACATGGCTATCATTCTTCTTAAATAATCTCTCCACAGACCTTTCACCAAAAACATACATTTGTAAAAAAAAATTAAACCACCACCCATGCGTCCTTCCTTGCTTGCCTTTGAGTTTGACCCATGAAACCCCCCGGAGGATTCTTCCTATCACCCATACAGTTTCACCCACCCAGGGAGGCATCTTTTCTTTCACCTTCCACCCATCCTTCAACCATCCATGCATCCGATTCCTATCAGCCACATATGTATCTCACATATCCTTCTCTGCCAGTCATATATATATATTACATGTCGCCCGTCCTTCCTCCTTCCATCCTTCTTTCCCTTTTCATTCAACCCATCCATCAAGGTCGTATGACTCTTAGTCTTCTTCATAAAACTTTCCCAGCTGAGTTGGAGTCAGATAGAAGAGGCCATTATTGCTAATGCTAAGTAAAGGGTGTCTTCTTCAACCATTGTTCACAACAACTTAGTCTCTCTCAACAGTACAGTACTGTACACCCTTGCAGCGACTGTGTAACTATTGTCAATAAGTAAGGAATATAAGTACAACTTACCATCGCCCGCCACTTCTGCTGGCTCACCCACCCCTGCAGCAGCTGCTGCATGTGCTCCCTCCTGGCTGGCGTCGCCTGCCCCGCCGCTGGCCCCGGCACTGGTGGTCGGTGTGCCTAGAAAAAATATTACACATTTTTTAGATGCCATATACGCCTCCCCCTATTTATTATTTTTCACTAGCAAAATTGGGAAAATACAATACATACATACATTTACCACATACATCACTAGTACAAATCGGGTACTAGAGTAAAGTAGACAGTAGTATGTCCTATCAAAAATAGTAAAATATCTGGTTGGGCATTTTGTTGGTGGCAATTGTCGAAAAGCCTCTCAAGATTAAGAAGAGGACAACCCAAAGGATTGGACTCAGTGGCTAGAGCTATTGGTGAATCTGAGTTTTAAAAGTTTTTAAAAATAAAGAGTGGCCAACTGGGCAAGCTACAGACAGACTAATAATAGTAGTACAGAGTCAGAGGCAGTTAGATTGATGTAAAAAAAAAAACACTAGAAAAAAATATAACTAAGTAGGTAGGAAAGGTAGGGATAACAAGAATTTAGAAACAGATAGATCGAAGAAGATTTGGTAAAAAAAGAATTAGGAAACGGAAATAATAGTTCAGAAAAAATAAGGTGCATTAAAAGTTAGGGGAATATAATTATTAATATTAACAACAGGAGGACTTACTGGGTCCAGCAGCAGAGCCCCCGGTAGAGGAGCGTTCCTGGCCCTAGGAGGCATCTCCAGCTCCGAGTCCCGCCTCAGACAACCTTGTCGTCTTCTTGCCCCTGGATGCTGATCATGTAAGATATAATAAAGAGACAAAAATTGATTGGCGTGAAACGAATAAAATATTAAAAAAATGCTCTAAAAACATTTTTGGACGGGCAACAACAATTGCAATAAAATTGACCTATCTAATCTGATCGACTAGTAGTAGTATTGCGGACCGTCTAGTTATTATTTATTAATCCAGTGTTCCATTCCGATTCCAGAATCCTAAACCTGTAAGTAAGTACCACCTAGCATAGCCTGCCTATTCCAGAGAATTAGGAAATGAATTCAATTGCCAAAAAATATATTTGCTTCTTCTAAGTTTCAATCTCATTCGACATAATCAATGAATCAACCCCCTTTGACAGGCCAATTGTTCACTAAGTCTGCATTTCCATTTATTTTAGTCCTCAAAAATACATAGATGGACGCATGCATATTGCATACACCAATTGTTGGTTGGTTGCTTCTGATGTGCTGATGAGTTGCTATATTACTCACTCACTAACAAACTACAACAGGTTCTACTAAGGACTGGAGTCAGCAGCACATGACAGTGGACGCCTCACGAAATGGACTGCTAAAAAATGACCAACTAATACTAAGTAACTAAACTACCTACCTACCACCACTATCTTAGTGACAGGACAAAAGAAAGAAGTCTCTCTAGCATTACCTAACTTAAGTTCTCCAAACTCTCTTACATAATCAGCCCAAGCGAGCGCAAAGTTACAAACAAGTAACATTAGTAGCTCCGAGCACCTGTCTAGTGTCAAGAAGAATAACAATCACATAATATAAGATTTTTAAACAAAACTTACCTGCATGTAAGCAGCAGCATTCTTGCTATTCAGGAAAAAAATAATATTCGCAATAACACAGAGCAGAATACACAATACTACTATAATTAGCTTCTCACCAAGCCCCACGACCTGACCACCTAGCAGGTCCAGCAGGTTCTGCTCCTGGTCCAAGATGTTGGACCACCTGTGAATCAGCTGGTTGTGGGTGCACCGGAGCTCAGAGCAACGAAACACTGCTCGGCGCACCCTCGCCCACTGGCGGTGATGCTCTTGGGTAGCGTAGCCAAACCCAGGCATGCCGCCTGCTGCCAAGGTTAAGGGGAGGTAGCGCTTTACAAAAAAAACAATGGTGGCCACCTCCACCTCGGAGAATACGGCCCGGGGCTGCACCCCTTCCACAAGGAAGGCAGCTCTTGGCCTCACTACCCTTGGCCTTCCCCTTCTGGCTAGCCTTAGCCATGGTTCTGGGGGAGCGATGGGCGGAAAAGAAAAAGTAAAAGTATCAAATAAAGTCAGGAGAAGAAGTAGGAAAGTAAAAAAATAAAAAAACAAGTAATAGTGTTGCAGGGATTCTGCACATACACAGAACTATGCGCAGGAAAACAGGACCTCAGTGAATAGGTGTGTCCCAACCTACCACATCAGTACCCAAAATCCCAAACCGACTAGCTATAGTGTCTCATTCGCTCTCCTCCAAATATCACAGAGCTACAACCCAGAACACGACACTTTCGACTCTCTCAGGAATCGCGGGAACAAGACGTACTCTTTTGTTCACTCACTCATACTTGTCCACAATGAGAATAAGCAAAGTCACTGAAATAGTTCAAAATGTTTATTTTAACTATCATGCTCTACAATACAGTATACGTGCCACTACTAGCAGCAAAATGCATAAACTCAGCACAGTTAGACTTGTTACAATTCCATAGAATACAAAGGAATAAGTCATGTTATAAAGACTGTGGAAATAAGGGCCTATAGTCCTAACCACCCTCCCCTTGACTAGAAGAAGTTTATTTTATATAAAGAACGATCTCTGGGCTTTTGACAGCAGACCCCATACCTTAAAACCTGGATGTAAGATTTACATCATAGGAATAGCAGAGCTCTTCTCCATGGAAAGGCTTTCTCCAAGTGTGTAAAAACAACATGCAACAACGTAATATCAAAGCACAAGTCTTCAGTACTGCAGCTGTGTAGCATGTTATGTCTAGGTGCTAGGGACTGACCAGAACAGAATAACAAGGGGCATTGTTTATAGACCTTGCACATCGTGTTCAGACTAAACTCCAGGAAAGGCAGAGAACGCGAAAGGCAACCCGTTCTCATGTGAAGGGCACAAACAAAGTCTTGCAAAAACAAAGTCATGTAGTAGCATGCGCAAAAGCAGCATCATGGCAGCGAAGCTCATGCTAACTTAGCAATGTCGATAATGTACCTAACAACCATACAACAATAGAAAAACAGTACAAAAATGCAGTAAAAGTAGAAATAAAATGCAAAATATACACTCCCCCTGGTAAGGCCATAGGACATAAAAAAAGAATGAAAACAGAGTTCACAAGTCAAGCAGAGTTCAAAACGGGTGAAAAAAACAAATTGGAAAGAAATCGAAATGTAAGAAAAAAAAAAAAAAAACATTGTTTTCAAAAGTTGTTAATTGGGCTCAATGAAGGGGAGCTGCCTCCGGTACAGCAAGTTATTACGAAGATGGTGGTAAGTCCATCAAGGTGTATGATCCGAGGAATGCAATTCCCTCCAAAAGATCATCCATATCGTTGGTAAAAAAGAGGGATGCCATCCAATTAAGTAAGTTGAAGGAACAAACGTGCTCCTCGTAATCAGATGCCTCTAAAAGCATGAGTGGGCAACTTGCGTGATATTCGATGAAACTTCGTTGCAGGAAAGTCTGCGCAGCCGCACAGACATCCCATTCCGCCAAAACTCCAAGTGCAGCCGCATGTGCCATACGGCCATCCCCAGAACAAGCCTGGTTATGGGCCTCTAAGGGACCCATCAACTGGTCAAAATCCAGGACGGGACGTGACGTATTGGAGAGGCATATATCCAGTACCCAATAGAAGGGACATCGCTGACAATAAAGGACTGGTTGCATGCAAGTGAAGTACGCAAAGCGAAAAGTCAATCCATAACTGACGCCAAGTGTGGCTAAGGTCAAGCACCCGAAAACCTGTTGCATGCGATCACGGTACAGCTGCAACTGGCCTGGTTTGTGCAGTACCACAAATTGAGCAGCCATTGCGCAACAGGAGCAGGAGAAGCAGGATTACAGCGCCTAACGTCAAAATCAAGGGAAACCCTCCGAAGGCGCTGGAAAAAATAGAATGAATAAAACCTGGTATTACTCCAAATATAGTCTGAAAAGAAGACACAAGGCCAGATCCCACACATTTAAAAAATGCGCAAGGCCTGCGGTGTCAGACACATTAAATATTTGGTGTATTAGTTCTCCAATATGCAGTGGGTGGTTGGTGTTCAGAAGATACTGTATCTCTCGAGAAGTCCTAGCCACCTGTAACTGGAAGGTCTCGCGGGCGGAAGTGAGGGCCACCTCTTGTTGGAATAACAGCGCTTTGAGCCTGCTCAACTTGTTGAAATCTGTTTTCAAAGTTGGAATGAAAGGCGAAATTGAGCTATCTAAACTCCCATGCGGGGGCGGGAAAAGCACATTGCTACAACAAGTTACGCGCTGGGAAACAATTACTAAATACGGGACTCCGGCCTTTAAACCACAGCAGTCTTGGTTGTTCAAAATAAGATAACTGCCATTTGTAAGCAATGAAAAAGCGGGAATTATTGATGCCACTGGAGTCCCTTTTAAAAAACAGGCCAGTTTAGGCGCGGAAACCTTACAAGCGCCGTGCAACTTAATGTGTTTACAAACAAGGGAATGTCCTACTGTGGAATCGCAGTCCTCCCCTGTTAGGAAAACTTCCTTACCCTCCCTCTGACAACTGTGAGTGAAAGGCAAAGACCACAATTCATGTAGAAAAGCACTACCCAGTGGTTCGTAATGGCCAATCGGAAAATGTTGCATTCACGACTTAAATTGAAATAGCGAAAATGGGAGAGTTTGCAATGTCCAAGCAAATTGCATAACAGATTGTAACTGATTTTGACCATGATACAACACAGATACATCACTTTGAACAATATCAATAACAGATGAAACAATATTATCCAACTTATAAATGTGTGAGGAAAGTGTGTTTATGCTATTGTCCACTACGGCAAGGACTTTTTCTAAATTGGCCTGATCAATTTGGCGCAGATGAAAAGCAGCTTCCATCTGCGAAAGTTTCCAAATTTCATTGTAAGCAGCATACATGGATCTTTTAGCTCTTGGAGCCCTGGGCCCCAAGATAAAATCAGCCAAATTAATGTCATGCGACAGCAGAGAAAGATGTTGCTTCACTGATGTCAGCGTAGAATGCTCCAACCATTGTTGGCATAATTTACCGACCGAATATGTGGTAACCGAATGGGAATTTGGAAAACGTGGGTCCGGTCTAGTCTGTGTGAAACCAGGTGTTACATTATAAAAGTGCATTTGACATGCATTTGAATTGGTTTGCCACACCAACCACCCAGAAGAATCAATTTCAGAAATATTGAAGGTTTCATTTCGAAGCAAAGCTTGTAATGCCTCAATGGTATAATCAGTATGTGTGGGCCAATCAGTATATTCCGCTAAAGACGGAATGGATGGCGTTTTAAAGTTTTTTACAGTTGCCAGGCCAAAACAAGTTGTCTGGTACAATGTATCATTTAAAAACAGAATTTGAGCTGGGATCAGGCAGGCACTATATAAAGCTTCAGTTCCCTGAACCTGCCAAGGCTTTGTGCCCCAGATTGATTTCAAATCAGCAGTATCTTTCCAATGATCATAACCCTGCATAGGCAATTTATTTCTAAACAAGTTGGAGTAAATTAATTTTGTGTGGGTCAACATAAATTTAGATTGAGTAGATGTTCAAAATTTAAAATAATAGGATTCCGGATTAGATATGTTATAATCCGTAAAATAAGTGAAATTATTCCTAAATGTTTTAGAACTCCCCTCTACGGGAGTAGGACAATGTTCCCATTGTGTATAATTAAAAACAGGTCTTAACGTATTTGTTTTGTGTAAAAAATGATGCCCAAAATGCTGATAACAGAATAAATCACCATAATTGGCAGAATTTAAATTACAAATTTTCAGCATCAAAAGCAGCATAATACTTTAAATCTGAAAACAGTGCATGTACTGCTTGCACATCCCAATCATCCGAATGTATGTCCCGTGTTACCACATCTCCTAGAGAGATGCGAAACACGTATGGAATGCGAAGCACCTCGGTCGGGCCCTGAACTTCGTAGGCAACTTTTTCCCAAACAATGCCATCTGGAATCAGGAATGCTGAAATGTTAACATGAGACCGATCACGTTTCATGATATGGGATGATGTGTGAGGGGCCAGAACTCCATCGACCATGTTCACTGCAGAGCGTTCCGGCAAATAATGACCATTGATGAGCAAAAAGAACACTGTCACAAAACCAATTGACATGAAGAGAAAAATGAGGACAAGCAGCAACCAAATGTAGGTCCAAGGAGGGACCAGGTAAGTCTTTTTGAACCAAGAGAAAAAAATACTTAATTTAGTCGGTGTGTCAGCCAAATGGGATGTCGAGGAAAAAGAGCCGGAAGAGAGACTTGCATGAGATTCATAGCAGCCACTCGTGGGTTGATTTATCAGAGGTGGAAGTGTCGGGTCCTCTTGATGTTCTCCAGGACTGTTCGGCACTTCACTGACGGACTCATCAGGATGATATATATACTTGACATCCACGGTAGAAGATAGAGGTCGGACAGGTGAAAAATCAATGATAGTGTCCATCACATTCTTAGCCCTACGAGGAGCGGTGGAAGATGATGAAGTCAGTGGATCCAATGAAATTGCGTTGCACGAAACTGCAGGTGTGACACTATTCAGAATCGGCCACATGGTGTAGCTTGACATTGTCCACTGAAATATATCTGTTGTCTTTGCGACCAGGTAAAGGAGGTAAGATGACTGTATGAGTACCCTTCAGTCCAAGCACTGGAACTGGTGCACGATAAGAGGGACCAAATTCTTTTTTGTTCTCCAGCTTCTCTCGTACCAAATCTCCGACTTTTGGAAGCCAACCGGCAACTGGAATCAGTAGTGCTGCATTAGTGGGAGAGGGTAAATGTTCAGTTGCATAGCTGTCACGGTTCTTTTGAAGATCCTTTAACACAGTAGAATGATTATCTACGTCAAAGGTTGCGGCGGCCACCACAACTTCTAGACCATCAAGGTCTGGCACAAATATTTTAATGCCAAAGATCATTTTGTATGGGGTCCGCCCACCCAGAGATCGTCTAGGGAGGTTATTAAGTGCACGTTGAACCTCATACAAATGGGCCAGCCAGCTCCTGCCAGTACCTAAGACTCTAGCTGTCAAGGATTGCTTTAAGTCACGGTTCAATCGCTCCACAACTGAATTGCCCTCAGGCCTGTATGGAGCCGAAAAATGCACCAGCACCCCCATTGACTTCATTGCTTCCTTGTACGCCTTAGAGGCGAATGCTGGACCTTGATCAGAATGGAAGGTGCCACAGGCAAACATCCCTACAAGGACACGCAAATCCCTGATGACATTTCGAGCGTCAGCACTGCATTGCTGCCAAACCCAAAGGAATCTAGTTCACGAATCAACTGCAACAAATATATATTTATATGCAGTATCAGAAGAAAGAGGACCACAGTGATCAAGATAGATACAGCCAAAGGTTGATTAGAAATACACAGCTGTGTTTGTGGTGGGTGGGTGACCGTAGACGGCTTGATTTGCTGACATATGTCACAAGAAAGGACATAATTACGCGTTTGTTTATATAAACCACTCCACCAGTAACGTTGCTGTAAAATAGAGACTGTCGCCGACACACCGGCATGCACAGATGCTATGCCTTCGTGTGCGGCTTTGATCAATGTAGGTCTGCGGTCTATGTTGGGGATCATCCGCTCCCCAACAGAAGGAATCAAAGCATAAGGAACGTGTTCTGGAGTTATATGATAAGAGTATTTCGAAGGAAAACCCTGAGGATAAGCTGTTCCCTCCCGCGTTGCAGCTACAGCTGCCAAAATCTCATTATCTATTTTAGTCTTGGATCTTGTAACTGCTGCTACGGAACACGTGGCTACTGCAGACTTGGCCGCTTCATCAGCCAAAGAATTACCAAGAGCATGTATTCCTACACACTGATGGCCAAGTGTATGTATAACATGAATGAGGGGCCGGCGTTTTTTAAGATCTGCCACTCGAACCCAAAGCATTTTATGCTTAATTGGCCTGCCTTTGGAATCTCGATAGTCATTCCGAGACCAAAAGAACAAGTTGTCATTAAAAGACTGGACACAGAAATAAGAATCGCACACAATAAGAGTATTCACATTTGGATCAGCAAACTCGAGAGCAAGTACAAGAGCGCGCAGCTCCGCCAATTGTGCCGTACAGTCTCCAAGTGCTTGAGTGTGCACAATGGAAGACTTAAACTCTCCATTAACTATTGAGCCAGCAACAATTGTGCAAGCGGCTGAATAAGCATGTTTGGAACCCGTGGCCAGTTGAGCCGAGCCATCGGTGTAAATGATGCATTTGTACTCATGTAAGGGAAGCAGAGACAAGGGTGGAGGATGAACGTGTTCATACTGTAAAAACTCCTGTGTCTGTAAGGAAGGATCAAAGATAAATGTGACATCAGCCGATGTCAAGGAAGTAGCCCATTGCATCCAACGGGGATGTAGTGCTTTCGAGTTAGGTACACTCACCTTAGTCACGGCTTCCAAAGCAAGGAAGGGCGTGACCATAAGAATGCGTTTGCCTTGCACCAGTGAGCGTTCTTTTAGAATCGCCATCTGTACTGCCGTCAAGATTTTTTTCAACAGTTGAAACGCGCATTTCAGCAGCAGTGTATAAATGTGATTTGTATGCAATCAGAACTGTGTCTCCTTCATTGAACGTCAAGTAAGTGAAACCCACTGTCCAGAAACTATACGTATTACTAGGTTTGTGGTGTTGTCACGCGTCAACAAGTAATTAGTTGCAAGCAAGTCTGTTTGCAAAGAAGTCAGAATAGAAGTATGTTCCGGAAGCCAGCTGGCAGAAGAAAAAGTCGGTTGTATCAATGCATAAAGCGATTTGATACGCTGGGCATAATCGGGAATGTAAGTCCTCCCGAAATTCAAAAATCCCAGCAAAGACTGCAGTTTCTTCAGTGTAGAAGGGTGTCGCAATTGTGCACATTTCTCCAAGAAGTGAGGGACCAAGCCCTTTTCTTCATTATTGAGCTCATAGCCCAAAAAGATCACCGCCAAATGGGCGATATGTGACTTTGCAAAATTGAATTTGTATCCATAGTCGGCAAAGGACAAAATAATATTGTCGACTCGGACTAGATGCGGCATAAGCTCATCATCCGTCAGATAAATGTCATCAACATACGAGAACGCATCTGGATCTATGTCGTGCAATAGTGACACGACATGTGCTGCAAATGCCCCGGGGCTACTCTTATACCCCATAGCCAATCGTGTAAATTTTTTCTGATTCCCGATGGCAGTGAATGCTGTCAAATCACGGCTCTCAAGGGCGAGATTGTGACTATAGAATCCATTAGAAATATCAAGAGTAGTTTTGTATTTTTTACGAACAAGGCTGTTCACCAGCGCTGAGCTGTGAGTGTTTTGCACCGCAAATGTGCGGCAATGACTGTTTAATTCTCGGTAATCCAATACAATCCGATAAGAACCATCAGGTTTTGATACCGTAAAGAGACGATTATTCATCGGTGATGTACATGATTCAATCACTCCTTGATACTCCAACTGTGTCAGAATATCTCAAACGGAAGTTTGTGCTTCACGTCTGATTGGATATTGCAGTTGTGGCTGAGGCATAGAGCGTAAAGGTATTTCATGAGCCGGTGAATCAACATCCAAACCCACCTGATTACGATACACTGCCAGGGCCAGGGCACAAGCCCACCCTGCATCCAAAGTCTGGGCATGCTCTTCAGGGACGTAACGCGAAAAACTCTGAAGTATCTCGCCTTCTCCCCTAGGAGCTGCCAACACAAAGGGTGGAGGCAAATCTGCCTCCGCCAACAGAATGTCATATGAGGACGTTAAATTTTCCCAGAACATCGCTTTGATTGGACGAGGTATATCACCTTCAATTTGGAAAATTATGTCATAGAGCCTATCCGGGTGGACAACCCGGATGTCAGCAGTCTCTACAGTAACGAAGGTATCAGTTGCTGTCGCCTCCAGACAGGGACGCAGAGCCTCCTGCACTATGGTAACTTCCGCTGCGCTGTCGAGCAGAGTCACTGCCCATGTCCAATCCAGGAGTCGCGTTCTCACCGTCTGAGGCATACCTCGCTGTTAGAGCGGCAACCTTTTTCTTCTGAAACGGTGGTCGAAAACGAGGTAGATCCTCTTGTTTTCCTTTGCCCTCAAACTGTCGAGGCAGATCATGTCCCTGTGGCGCAGGTTGAATCTTGCCAAGATCCAGGCGTTCCCCTCCTCCGAATTGAGAGCCAGAAGTGTCCTGTGAAGAACGAGGAGAACGTGGATCAGGGACCTGAAATCTATCAGGAGACTTTATTTTAGCGCGATCGCACAAGTCATAAGTACGCTCAGATGACTCAGGTGTCGGTGAACTAGCACGCAAACCTTGCTTCTGTTGTTGCTGCCCCTGTTTTTTCGTTTTCCAGTTCTTTTTAGGAAAGAACGGACACCCATCTTTATCAGTCTGGGCCTTTTGTTGAGTTGGAGATTGAGTTTGCGTTTGTGTAAAAGGCTTAACTCCCAAACTATTGCGGCCTATGGTCTTATAAGCCTTTGCAATAATTTTTGGCAATTCGCGTGGTTTGTTTACATCAGGGACAGCCTCCAAGCGATTTGCCACTTGAAAGCTTACCGCATCACCCTTGACATTTGCAAGGATCATATCTGCAACCACATCGAACACCCCCATCAGTCTCATCTCCAACTCTACAGCTGGCTCGGCTCCATGTTCATCTTGAACACGCTTAATCACGGAAGGGAGTACGGTCATGGAAGGAGTGCCGAAACACTTTGAATATACCGCTGCAAACACCTTACCCCAGGTGTTACAATCAGCTAACTCGGGAAGCAAGTCTTTAAGCAAACTAATAGTCAAAATCCTGTGTTTATCCACAGGAGAGGTATTTATAAAAACAGCTTCCAGTTGTCCAAATTTCTCAGCAAGCCAATAAGGTAATTCATCCTTATTTTGTGGACGCTTGCCCATTACTGAATTAACCATAAGGGGACTGATGGTCACACCACCAGGTCCAGCAGGATGCGCAGCAACGCCAGGTGGTCCCACCTGAAAGTTGCGCGACATGAACTGTATAACAGCTCTATGCACGCGTATCAAAGACGTATGTAACACGCACAGTTCTGCAAGCGTCGCTGTTGTCAGACGACGTGGGTGAGGGGTATACCCAGCCAAAATGGGCCACGTGGCCCCATCTATTGACAAAGGACCTAAACGGACCGGCGTTATTGGGTGAGGAAGGGCGCCATTAAACCAAATTTGGTGTTGCCAAGCTGTGAGCGGAATCTCAAGAGCCCGATAGGGCTCATAAGCATTAGGAAGGGCCGTAGGCGTATATTCGTGAAACAAGTTATCTGTTCCATCCACCGCTGGAAAGGTGACCCAAGAATAAAACACTTCGAAGCGGTAAGCCGCATTTGCCTCTACTACAAAAATCAGCGCAACACCAGCAATAGGGACTCCATTCTGAGTCAAATAGGCTGTGAGTGCTGCCCTGTTAGCGCCCGGAATCGCGACCGCCATAACTGACAATAAAGAATAACAACATAGAGCGCGGCAGCGCAATAACAGGTTAAGAAGAAAGAGAAACCTTTTAAAACTTCAAGCTTGAAAGAACCTATAAAAACATCAATATAGGAGGTTACACCGTCACAACTGTCTCCAGAAACAGAAGTGAGGGGATTGTGGACAAGCACAAGCACTACTCAAGCGTCTCACAGATAAGAACCAGACCAAACATTGGTGGTGCCATGTTGCAGGTATTCTGCAGATACACAGAACTATGCGCAGGGAAACAGGACCTCAGTGAATAGGGGTGTACCAACCTACCACATCAGTACCCAAAATCCCAAACCGACAAGCTATAGTGTCTCATTCGTTCTCCAAATATCACGGAGCTACAAATGATTAGACAACCCAGAACACGACACTCCCGACTCTCTCAGGAATTGCGGGAACAAGACGTACTCTTTCGTTCACTCACTCATACTTGTCCACAATGAGAATATGCAGAGTCACTGAAATAGTTCAAAATGTTTATTTTAACTATCGTGCTCTACAATACAGTATACGTGCCACTACTTGCAGCAAAATGCATAAACTCAGCACAGTTAGCATTTATACAATTCCATAGAATACAAAGGGAGAAGTCATGTTATAAAGACTGTGGAAATAAGGCCCTATAGTCCTAACCACCCTCCCTTGACTAGAAGAAGTTTATTTTATATAAAGAACGATCTCTGGGCTTTGACAGCAGACCCCATACCTTAAAGCCTGGATGTAAGATTTACATCATAGGAAGAGCAGAGCTCTTCTCCATGGAACGGCTTTCTCCAAGTGTGTAAAAACAACATGCAACAACGTAATATCAAAGCACGAGTCTTCAGTACTGCAGCTATGTAGCATGTTATGTCTAGGTGCTAGGGACTGACCAGAACACAATAACAAGGAGCTTTGTTCATCGACCTTGCACATCGTGTTCAGACTAAACTCCAGGAAAGGCAGAGAACGCGAAAGGCAACCCATTCTCATGTGAAGGGCACAAACAAAGTCTTGCAAAAACAAAGTCATGTAGTTTCGTGCACAAAAGCAGCATCATGGCAGCGAAGCTCATGCTAACTTAGCAATGTCGATAATGTCCCTAAGAACCAAACAACAATAGAAAAACAGTACAAAAATGCAGTAAAAGTAGAAATAAAACGCAAAATATACACTTAGGGAGAGAGAGAGATAGATAATAAATAAAAATGATCAGAAAAACAGTGTAAGAAACAAAGAATTGAAAAGATTGGAGAGGGATGATAAACCCTGCAAAGAGTAGAAAAACAAGATGGCTGCGCCCATTGGCGACCGTGTGATGAAGTTCACACAATATTTTCCCCCGAACAAGCAATCCGCGTTGCCGAACGTCAGAAACGTCTCACGAGCATGCGGGACAAGCAACTCCACATGCTCGCGGAACTCCGCGTAGCGTTGCAGAATTTTTTCACCACTTTGCGTAGGTTCGGGAAGCGCAGCTAACTGAACTCCACCCGGGCTTACACCCCAGTTCAGACACAGCTATATGCAAATCACGTCTGGGCATACCCTGCCAACTTAGGGCAAACACAAGGAGATGATAGATGGAGTGCTGAAAGTTTTCAGACACTCAACCCCAGTCACAGATCTGGGTTGAATCCATCATCATTCTTTAGCTCACTTCGCCACCCCAGTTCAGACACAGCTATATGCAAATCAGTCTTGACCCTATGCCTCATGGGAACAGTCCAGCCCGAACTGTCAAGCAATGTCTTCCCTGGACCGGAAACAAGCATCCTGCGACCAGTTTCAGGGTAACACCCCTCATCAGCCAGGCTAGCCTGAATCCAGTGGCAAAGTGAGCAAGGGACCCACGTCTGGGCATACCCTGCCAACTTAGGGCAAACAAAGCAAACACAAGGAGATAATGGACGGAGTGCAGAAACATTTCAGACACTCACCCCCAGTCACTGATCTGGGTTGAATCCATCATCATTCTTTAGCTCACTTTGCCATCCCAGTTCAGACACAGCTATATGCAAATCACTCTTGACCCTATGCCTCATGGGAACAGTCCAGCCCGAACTGCCAACCCATGTCTTCCCTGTACCGGAAACAAGCATCCTGGGATCGGTTTCGGGGTAATACCCCTCATCAGCCTGGCTAGCTTTAATCCAGTGGCAAAGTGAGCAAGGGACCCACGTCTGGGCATACCCTGCCAACTTAGGGCAAACAAAGCAAACACAAGGAGATGATGGACGGAGTGCTGAAACTTTTCAGACACTCACCCCCAGTCACAGATCTGGGTTGAATACATCATCATTCTTTAGCTCAGTTCGCCACTCCAGTTCAGACACAGCTATATGCAAATCAGTCTTGACCTTATGCCTCATGGGAACAGTCCAGCCCGAACTGCCAAGCCATGTCTTCCCTGGACCGGAAACAAGCATCCTGGGACCGGTTTTGGGGTAACACCCCTCATCAGCCAGGCTAGCTTGAATCCAGTGGCAAAGTGAGCAAGGGACCCACGTCTGGGCATACCCTGCAAATGGGTTAGTTCCTGACCTCTCCTGGTGAGAGCAGAGTCCATTATTCTCCCTTTCAGTGACTACAAATATGCAAAGTCCAAAGTCACCTGGAGGCATAGCACGTTTGAGGCTGCCCTGTCCACCTTAGTAGCATGCAACTCAGACACCCATACACCCACTGACACACCCACTCACACACACAAAACAACTCACACACCCACTCACACATCCTTCCAGCACTTACACACCCAGTCACTAACCCATAAAGCCACTCAACCACGCACTCGCAGATGTATAGTCACTCACACACCCACTCACAGACCCATACAACCAGTGGCACCCACAAAACCACTCACAGACCCACACAGCCACTCATACACCCACTCTCTGACTTATTGATCCACTCACATGCACACTGTCAAAGGTTACAGGTTACAGCTAGGAAATACAATTTAAAAAACCTGAGAAATTCACTGAAATAACCAAAGATTACAGGGACGTTACAGTGAGGCTCAGATTTCACATGTAGAAAGCCATTGAAATTCAGCAGTTATAGTTACCTGGGCTAACTAGAACTTATGCCCATGCAATGTAACCTTTGTTTTTTGAGTGAATATATATAATATAAATGTCTAGATATATATATGTATATTGTGAAGGTACATATATGTGGAGTTAGGTATCAAAAATCTCTATATAATTACCTTTTAATATTTGGTACATGATATTAAGGTCCCGCAATGTTTTCTATGCGATACTAAGGGTGCACACCCACATATGTAGGCTTTGAACTTAGGAGGACTCTGTGTTGTAGTGAGAGTCTGATTGATTGAAGCTACTGAATCCTTCAGAGATAGCCCCTAGTTTGACATGGTATAAGATAGTGGATACAGGTTCCCCAGCCATACATTACATGTAGAATTATAGTTGGGCGAGAGGGAATTATGGGGATGTTTTTCCCCTTAGGGTTCTGAGTGACATCACAGACAACTCGAGATTCACTCTCGTTGTCTATTTGACTTCACTCATAACCTCTCAGTGAAAAACATTCCCGCAGTTCACCGTTACCCATCTATAATTCTATATCTTATGACAACACGAAGGATAGTGAAGACAGACAGGTGCAGGGCCCTTCACATTTCATTGTGCCCATATTTTTGAACACTCCTGGTTAGAATCAGTATCATCACTACCTGCTATGAGAGCCATCACCTTGTATAAAGACTGTGCTTGCAATGCAGTCCGAAATTGTAATTTGAAAAGGAACAACACAAAACAAGTCCCAGGACTTTAGCCAGTGGATCACTATGGGCTTAAACTAGAATAGAAAATGAAACAGTCTGGAAAAGGAAAATAAAAGTAGGATTCACACCAAGCTGAGCTTAACTGGGCTGAGCATGGAGGGCTCACCTGGCCTACCTGTGACATTCATGGAGTGAACTGCATGAAGGGACAACAACCACCTCAGTATCAGTGTGCCCTCTGGTATCTTTTCCTTGACCTAAGGGTCTACTTTGCAGCTACTGTCATGATGCAGGACAAAGATGTCATCATTGCCATAGTGTAGGGATTGACATTGATTGGAATTGTTAGACGCTGTGATTGCGAATGCTTTTAAATTGTTTTTAAATTACACCATTGCACTTTGGCTCACAAATCTACTGCTTGACTGACTGCATTTGCACTTCCCCCTCGACCTGCAGTGCCCGTATGTAAGAGCGGGCTCACCTTTCACAAGGTCTGCGTGCTAGTTGTTTTCTGCACGTAGGGGATAAAAGAGCATGCTGACGCGTCTGCGCCATAGGCACACCGCCGGTGCGCCGAAGGTGCGCCAAGGGCAAGCCCATCTGTGCCCATCAGCTCCCGGAATGCGCCATGCGCCAGGACCCCTGCCTGTTTTCCCCTCCATGTCTACACTAGGGAACAGTTACTTGCTTGCAATAATGATAAGTGCAGTAATTCCCATTTATGGGTGGAGAAAAGGGACAACCTCCCCTTTCAGTGTAACTCCTGCAACTTCACCTTAACAGTCAGGGACACAACTAACACTCCCTTAGTCAAACCCTCTCCAAGCCCTTCTAAGAGAGACAACAACTTCATAGACCTAGCCACTGGAGCCACTTCCATTTCAATGCACTCACCTAAACCTTCAAAGTGGGAAAATAAATCCCACAACCCTGCTCGGAACTCGATAAACTGCATTTTGCTGAATACTAGATTGCTGATCAAGCACAAATATGAGTTTGAGTGCCTGATGCAGACGTCTAACCCTGACCTGGTATTCCTAATGGAAACCTGGACTAATGAAACGTCTGAGCCCGACTGGATTACAGCACTACCTGCAGGCTATGAACTGGCCAGTGTGGACTTGAAGGGGAAAAAGGGTGGTGGCATAGCAATTATATATCATTCTTTTTTTAAAGCCACTTTTGAGCTTATCCAGTAGCTTGGAGTAGAAGCTATGACATTTAACATTAAAATCACTAACACTCTGTCCTTCTCTGGTCTACTCCTCTACTGGTCGCCGGGGCCGAGAGCCCTGTTTATACAATCACTGCAGATACTTATGGAATCATGCCTAGATTCCCCTACCTTCACAATACTTGGTGATTTAAATTTTCCCCGTGAATGTGGAAATAGCACAGATACATCCATTTTACTGGATAATATGGCAGGATTCTGGTGGTAAGTGCTTTATATGTCCCACATTTTGTCAGATTACTCCCTGGCAGCATAATAAGAGGCATGAGTGACTTAATCTAGAGAGTAGTCATTCACACAGTTTTCCTGTGTCTCCCCCCTCATTAATGGAAACCAATCATAAATCCCTGCTGCAGCAAGCTGAACAATTGGCTGGGTTTTTTAAACCAATCCCGCCGTATTAATTCGAGCAAGCTGGCATAGTCATTTCTAAACCAATAGATGAGTACAAGGGATAGCAAAATTTAGTAGGCACTCGATTTATCCCTTGAATACATTTGAATCACAAAGGGACTACTTTATTATGTATTTTGTTGTACCTAAAGTTTTTTTCCGGAGCTCTTACGGTGGATGGGGTCCAACTCTCAACCCCCTCTATCATTGCAAAAGATCTGAAACCCTGTTTATTTGGAATGTTGCAGGTATCAAGCCAAAGTGGGGTGATAAGGACTGGGGGACTTTGGAAGACTCATTCGGAGTGTGTATGTTTGAAGAAACATGGGCCATGGGTGAGATATATTGACAAGGTTATAGAAATTTCCAACTGTTAGCTAACAAATTCACTGCTGGCCAGCCATTTGGTGGCCTAATAAAATGGATTAAGACAGAGGTCCCTAGTATGCAGTGTAAAACCAATTGTGACTGAGTCTCTTGATATACTTTCCCTAAACGTTAACCCTAAGGCAAGCAAACCATTTTTTGACTTAATGTGGATAATAAAAGTTTTCCATGCTCTTTTGAGTCTGCCACTTTAAATTGTCTTAGGAATGGTATTATTGCGCATAGAGGGGATTCTGCCCTTATAATTGGGGGTGATTTTAATGCCATTTTTGAACCATCAGGGTTACTTATGATGGTAGGTATGGTAGAAAACGATTACTGGGGCACCCTGGGTTTGCCAACTTCTCCCAAAAAAATCCCTTTAAATCTGGCCGGCAACTAGCAGATATTTCTTTACCATTTGAAGTTTGTGCTTGTAAAGGTCATATTCTTTCAGATCGCCTGGTGACTGCTACGTTGAAGTGAGGTTCCTACCAAAGTACTACTGATTATATATTTATTGATGTTTCTTTGTGGCATGCACTGAAGGATATGAAGGTACTAGATGAGCAAGAGAGTGACCACAATGCTTTAGTTTTATATTTAACTGGATCTTTAGTGATTGACTTGCTTGTAAGCCCAGGTGTAAAACTCTGCTCCGTTCGCGGGGTTTGCAGAATTCTGCAACTCCGTGTTCCATGGAGAACATGGAGTTACCATTAAACTCAGCACTCCGCAACGGAGTGGGTTTTTTTTGGGTTGGTGCACTCGAAATGTCCTTTCACGCATGTGGAAATGACTTCCCGGGTGCTCGCGATCGCCCAAGAGATTTTCAGGGCCGTTCCCGAGCGCCACGAGATTTGCTAGCCAGCCGCATGCTCCTTCCGGTGGATGTTTTCTGGCATGAGCGATCCCGAACGCGCAGGATCTACTGCGGCTGCAATCTGGGGAAGATTCTCTCCTTGAAAAGCATAAAAATTTTCCCGAACTGACAATTTGGAGCTTAAAACCTCCTCAAATTGACATTTGCCTTTTCTTTTTTTGTGCGAGGAGTCCTTTTATTTTTTTACTTTGTTGCCAACTGGAAGGAAGTGCCCCAGAGTCTCCAACATCCTGTTCCTGTCCACCAGGCTCCTCACAGTGCTTTGTCCATCTCCTGGCCACTTTTCATTTGGATTTGGAGCTGGAAGGATCACTCTTTGTGTCTGCTGCATATCCCAGGTCTTTGCTTTTGAGATTTCCCAAGTAAATTAAAAACTAGTGTTGTTTGTTTGATATGGGCCATGCACCTGGATTTACTTGTACTTTTAATTGATTTTTAAAATGTATTGTGGTGGGTGGCCTGTTGTTTCAGTACAGGCCTAGTGATTTATTTGCATTTCATTATTCTTCTTTCGTAAAGGAAAAATGTTTCACAGTTTACTACATTTTTCTCCATGTTTTTTTCATACATTTGCAATATTGATTTAATTCAGTATGTGTCCTAGTCTGCCAATTGGCCTTCCAACCAGTAGGCCCAGTGCTAGTCATGGGTGTATGGAACAACTGTTTCTGTGGTGACCGGTAAATTTGAAACAGCATTTAGGCCATGGATGGATTTGTATTGACTACAAAATGAGTTTCGTTTTGTGGCACATCGTGTTTTTTTTTAATCCCCTGCAAACAGTGTATAGGACTAGGTGGGGTAATGCCTTTAAAGGATGTGTATTTTTGTAAACTTTGTTTTTAGCCCTGTTAATCTAAATTTTTGGCATTGCTGAATTAATGCTGTGTTCTCTTTTTTACCATGTCTCCTTTGTCTAACCAGTGTGTATGTGTGTGTTTGCCATAGGCCACCATTTGCCTTTGTTCCAGATGCCATGTGGCCATTGGCCAGGGGTCGTTTTGTATAGTCAGTGGACTGTCCATAGTCCTACATGTGCTCTTTGTTTAACAGGCCCTCTGCCTTTTGTTGTGAGTGACCATGTGGCTGGCGGCCATTTTGTGTATCCAGCCAGTGTACTTTTGCCACAGGCCTGCATGTCTTCTTTGTTGTGGCCATGCCTTCTTGCTGTTTGTTGTTGTTGTGGCCATGTGGCTGGCGGCCATTTTGTGTAGGCAGCCAGTGTACTTTTGCCATAGTCCTGCATGCGTTCTTTGTTTTCTAGGCCTCCTGCTTCTTGTTGTGATGACCATGTTGCTGGCGGCCATTTTGTGTAGGAAGTCAGTGTGCATTTGCCATAGGCTTGCATTTGTTCTTTGTTTGTGGCCATGCCTCCTTGCTGGTTGTTGTTGTTGTTATTCATGTAATTTTCCTTATTTGTACAGGAAAAATGTTGCACAGTTTAGTACATTTTCTCCCTGTTTCCTAATACATGTCCAATATTCTTTTAGTTAAATTCACTATGTGGCCTAGTCTGCCAATGGCCTTTCCAGCCAGTAGGCCCAGTACTAGTGATCGATGCAGGAAAGAACTGTTTCTGTGTTGTTTGATGGATGAAATAGCTTTTTTAGGCCATGGATGGATTTGAATTGAAATACAAAATGTGTTTTTTTCTGTGGCATTTCACTTTTTTTTCATGCACACAGTGTAGGTAATGCCTTTGGAGGATGTGTGTTGTTGTAAACACTTTTAGCCCTGTTCATTTTCGTTTTTGCCATTTTTGAATTAATGCTGTTTTCTCTGTTTTACCAGGCCTCCGTTGTGTGGCCAGTGTATGTTTGTGTTTTCCTTTGTTCCACATGCCATGTTGCTAGGGGCCATTTTTTATACAGTCAGTGTCCATGGGCCTGCATGTGTTCTTTGGTTTCCAGGCATTGCCCTCCCACCTCTTGTTGCTGTGATCATGTGACTGGCAGCCATTTTGTGTTACCACTAGATAGCCAGTGTGCTTTCCCCACAGGCCTGCATGTGTTGTCTAGTGACCATGTAGTCGGTTCCCATGTTTTGTAGGCAGCCAGTGTGCTTTCCCTACAGGCCTGCATGTCTTATCTTTGTTCCCAATGCCTTCCTGCTCAGCTTTGTTATTGTCGCTGACAATGTGACACTGGCTGGCAGCCATTTTGTGCATCCAGCCAGTCTGGCCCTTTGCCATAGGCTGCATGGATGGTTGAGCAATGAGACAGCTGTTTAATAACTTATTATTATATCTTTGAGGATAAATTCACTTACGTAAAATTTTTTTAATTTTAATTATTTCCATTTTTTATTAATTGGTAAATTATATTTTTTATTTTTTCAAATGTTTTAATATTTTTTTTCATACCATTTGCAACTACATCTGGCAACACCCCATGTCCGCTACAGCATTCGATGTCTAGGGGGTTATTCCTTCCATTGTCATTTGTCAGCCACACCTCCCTGAGTGCCACATCACATGTGAGTGACGTCACATGACGCACATAAAGCAAACAGTTTCATTTGTTGTTGTTGTTTTTGATCTCTCTTATCCTTCCGGAGTGTGCAGTCAGTCACCAAGAAAGTTTATGTTGGTGTGGTTTTCCATTTTAGGAATAGATACACTGTACTGTTAATTATTTATAATAGGGAGTAACTAGTGACCACACTAAATGATTTAGTGTTTGTTTGTACTACTAAATGAACTGCAACAATGCCACATTTCACTGATGTCCTTCTTGCTTCTTTTCTTTTAGGTGACATCACCCACAGTACTGCCAGAAATAAGGCCTGTGCACGGCATGACGCGTGAGTGACCCACACATCACAGACAGCTGTTCAACTTCTGAAGCTAAGTGCCACTGGTAACTGACAGCTTCAAGATGCCCCCTATGAAAGGTGCTACCAAGAAAGTGGCCAGTGATTAGAAGAAGGACTTCACTACCACAACCACCACCACTGGTATGTCGCTGTTGCCCCAGATATTTTTGGGGAAAAAAACCTGTGCCTGCCGCACCAGCCTCTGGGAAGCAAACTGGGAGTAACACGTCAAATCAGTGGACCCAACCCAATCTAGGCCCAAGCCCATGTCTGTCATAGAGGAAGCCATTCTAATCACGGCAACACCGATGAGCAGTGATGTTGAATTTGACTTATTGCAAAGTAGTACTCAATCATTGAAGGAAACTCAGAGAAGTGGACAACAACAACAGCCACAACCGCTAATAGTAGTTCCTCCTGAAGTCAGAGCAATTCAAGAGATTGAGCTTCATGCTGAGGAAGTAAAGCAATCTGCTCTTTCAGAAGATCCATTGTCTTCCAGATCTCCAGCTAGCAAAAGGAGGGTTAGTGGTGCATCATCTTCTTCTTCAAGCCCCATTCTGATCGTCTACACACCACTTGGATCCTGCCTCAGTCTGAGAGTAGGACACGTCATGAGATGAGGATAGGGAAAAGGAAGGTTCCAGAAAGCCTTAGAGTAATGGAGGCAGATGTAGAAGAGGAGGATGATGATGAGCCAGCCATCATGGATGTTAGCCCAGCCGCAGTAGAGACCGACGTTATCCCATCCCAACTTCGCGCTGAATGTGGCAGTGGCACCACAGATCCAACCACTGCCAGCTGCCATAGTTGCAAAGTTCCGGCAGCGACCTACATTCACGATCACCTCAAAAGAAGTAGGTACTGCAGAGAGTTAAACTTCAAAATTCCTGCCTACAGCCACTTCATCTGACATTGACAGTGGCACCAGCATCAGAAAGTTGAGCGCCCAAGTTTGGGACTTCCTTTTCGGATAGCCAGAAGGAGGTGAACATTGTCATATGCTCCCTTTGAGGAGCAAGTGTTAGTCTGGGTAAGCTTGGTACGAACTATGGTACTGGGGGCCAGACAACCCATTTGGGAAAGCACCATACGATCCGTTGGGAGGCGCACCTTAGTGGTCAAAAAACTGCAATTGTTGTTGGTGAAGGGTTGAAAGATGGCTAAGCAGGGAATCCGATTCCAATCCGATCACGTTGGAAGGTGAAGAAATGGAACACATCTTCGTTACACAAAGCAGCCCTCTCCCCAGCAGTGCAGTAGTATCGTCCACATCAGCAACATTGTAATGGCACAAGGCTCAAGTCAAGCCACCAAGGCAACAGAGGACAGTGACTGCTCTGCTGAAAAGCTCATTGAGCCTACGACCGCCTGCTCTCAAAAAGTCACCTGCATCTGTGGCATCAGGAAAGGAAAAAAATTCAGGCTACTATTATTTCCTGCCAAGTTTAGGCCAGAGGGCAGTATGAACACAACCACCCAACGGCAGGTTTGCACAACGTGAAGCTGGCTAAAATGTTAGTGCTGTACCCCCTCCCTTTTTCTTTTGCAGAAGGGGTGGGTTTTCTTGAATTTGTGGCAGTCTCTGCCCGAAGTGCAAGGTTCCAAACCGGTCCTATTTTGCCAGAGTTGCTGTTCCAGCAGTACATCACGATGTGCTGGAATTGCTTGGTAAAGCTTTCACAGTATTGCCTGACAACAGACATGTGGACCAGTTGCCAAGCCACTGATCACATGTGCATCACTGCACACTGGATCTCTTTGTGGGGGCTAGAGAAAACATATTTGCAGGTGTTGACACTGCTGAGATTTTTAATGCTGCTTGGAAGCATGCAACAGTAGCCATGTTCACCATGGAGAAATCCCATACAGCTGCAAACATTTTGGAAGACTTTAACAACAAGGTCTTTGAATGGCTGTGACCAAGTGGGCTTAAGATTGGATTTGTTGCCATGGACAATGGCAGTAATATAGTTAAGGCCATGGCCGATGATCGTTATTTTTGGGTCTTGTGTTTGGTGCACTGCATGAGCATCTTTGTACAGGACTTTCGCAAAAAAGAAGACCAAGTAAGCAACTTACTGTCCACCTGTGGATGAATCTGCACTCATTTCAGCCATTCATTTAAAGCCCAGAAACAGCTGAGAGTCATTCAGCATGATAATAGAATGCCATTTAAAGCACTCCTACAGGAGGCGGCCAACACGTTGAAACTCGACTTATTACATCTTTGAACTCCTGTTTGAGCAGTACATACCTATCAATGAATATGTCATGCAAAGAGGGGATGCAACTGTGAAAGGCATGATCATTGAGATGGACCAATAGGGCCTGGTCAGATGCCTGACAGAGTTGCTGCTTCCTTTTAAGGTTTTCACACAGGAAGTCAGCAAAGAGAACAGTACCATGGGCCAAGCTATCCCATTGTTGCACATGCTACAGGAACATCTAATGGAGGTGTCTGCAATGTACACAGGTGTGGAGAAAAAAAGATGCATATGACTTGGTGGAGAGCTTAATCCTTCGCGTGTCTGCTAATACAAGGGTGCAAAGAGACATTGTGTCCTCCAAACATTACATCTGTGCCACAATTCTTGATCAACAGTACAAACCATTACTGTCCACTTTCATTCCTTTTTTAGACAGGGATATTAGAAAATACAAAACATGGATAGCTGAGCAAGGCAGTGAGCAAGAAAAAAAATGGCAGGGAATTAGAGGCCCACTCCTCTAGGGCACAAGTCCTGCGGGGCAACCTTCAGCCTCAGAGCCTGAGGGCAGTGCCGTTGGCTCACAGCAGCCAGAACTAACAAGAGCACCATCAACAACAAGACCAGGAGCAGCAGCCCCAAAATCTGCAACTCAGTGGTTTCTACTGGAGAGCGCTTAATACTTCGCGTGTCTGCTAATACAAGGGTGCAAAGAGACATTGTGTCCTCCAAACATTACATCTGTGCCACAATTCTTGATCAACAGTACAAACCATTACTGTCCACTTTCATTCCTTTTTTAGACAGGGATATTAGAAAATACAAAACATGGATAGCTGAGCAAGGCAGTGAGAAAGAAAAAAAATGGCAGGGAATTAGAGGCCCACTCCTCTAGGGCACAAGTCCTGCGGGGCAACCTTCAGCCTCAGAGCCTGAGGGCAGTGCCGTTGGCTCACAGCAGCCAGAACTAACAAGAGCACCATCAACAACAAGACCAGGAGCATCAGCCCCAAAATCTGCAACTGAGTGGTTTCTACTGGCAGGGCTTAAGTTCTGTTCAGAAATGAAGGTAATAGAGGTCGAGCAAAGTGGAGCACCAGCAACGAACATTGAGCGAATGGTCCAGGCTGATCAGGAAAATGCAACAGAGGTCTAACTTGATCAGAACCCATTGGTGTATTGGTGTGGGAAGAGGCACCAATGGCCAGTGCTCAGCAGTCTGGAAATAAACTATCTGGCTTGCCCTCTTGCCAGTGTCCCTGCTGAGTGTGTTTTCAGTGCTGCTGGTGCCGTTGTCACAATGAGAAGGACCAGTCTCTTGCCCCAAAACGTGGAGAAATTAACCATGATCAAAATGAATCAGCACTTTATACCACCGGATTACCCCATACCTGAAGCACCACAGGAGGAAGATGAGGGAGACTCAGGTCATGGAAGTAGTGTGTTAGATGACCTACATCTGGGCAAACCACCAGAGTCTGAGGACAAGCTCTACTGCCATGACTACTAGGCCTAGGCCAACAACAACCATAGAACCTTCTATCTCAGACTATAGTCTATCCCTGATCTGCTTTCTTTCTTTCTTCGACGCCCAAAAAAAGAAAAAAAGATATAGCCACTAGGGAACATTATTATTTATGTTATTATTTGTTTGTGTCTGGTTGACCAATTCATCCCCACTGTCTTACTCTTAGACACATTTCATTGCCGGATTGGAGTTACAACTGTGTGCAGTGAAGAAGTCCGGACTCCCCCCACACCCATTTCCCTCAAGCCAGACATTGGATGGAGAATACAAACAAATGTGTGCCTGCTTCCAACCCTGGGCTGTGACTATCTATCCTTTCCTATCCTAGAGGGACTGCCACACATGTGACATTAGGATTCGATTTATACTGGCCATTCTCTGCTACGTGAACAAATGGATCTGAATTCTGCAATGTACCACAAATCGATCACGGTGAGCACACAGGAAGAACAGGTAAATGGCATGCATTGCACGCTGAGTGATTGTTGTTTGTTCTGAACTTGTTGTGATGTATCATCAATGTGTGTTGAGAAGAGATGATTCATTGGGTGGCAGGCAGTGTGACACTGGGTATTTTTGTTTATCTGTAACTATTATGCTTAAAATGTGTTTGTGATAATTTACAATGTTGGTGGCCTACCAACGGTCGATCAATAATTTTCCCCAGAAGGTTATTTTTTTCCTTCCCCTTCGAGAGATAGCGAGATTCCTTCACCGAATCCACTCCACAGTCCACACTGCTTTGTTTTATTTTTTTCTGCTTTATACACCTCAAAGAGTCAGACACGACCAGTCCCTTAGATAATGCAATCACAAATCTAGTCCACACAAAAAATGACTCATATTTTTCCCTTCTTGTTGTGCAACAACAAAATTGTACTACAGGCCGATCTATTGCATTTGAGTTGGGACTTGGGTCACAGTTGGTATGGAGTTGGACACCATACTTGGAGTAAGACTCAGGAGGATCAGAGATGATGGAATGACTAAGGGCGTGGGCGTGACTACTTTGAGAACTGCCACCAGAAGAAGATGGAAGTTTTCAAATTCACTGAAACCATCCGATTTGGTGATGGCTTAAAAGTGGCCTAAAGGTAAACAGTAGACTATCACAACTCTGTGTAGTGGTGGTGAGTGGTGAGTGACAGCAGTGCATTGATTTTTACTTGATTGGGAAAATGCTATGTTGCTGGGTGTGTGTGTGCTCTGTGCTGGCTCAAATTCGAAGCTAAGGGGTGGTTGGGTGGGGGTCCTGATGTTGAAGGTAACTGGAAACAGACATTTAGCCATGCTGCCTCTGATTCTTCTCGTTGCACTCCTTATGCAGTTTAACTTTTCTCCTTGATTCTTCAACATCATTTTAGTTTTTCAGTCTACAGGCCCCTTTACCATGCGCCATACTGGAAAAATATTATAACATACTCATACTTACCTTACCGAATTGCATCCGCCAGGCATCCAAGATTGACTGACAGTTTAAGAGAATTGCAGATGCAAATTCCAATTTGGGAATACAGTATCATTTTTTCTCTTTAATCATTAGAACTGTGTGTGTTGTTTATGCTTGTTTACTTGACTCCTACAGATATTTTAATTTTATTTGCTATCTTTCAAAGCTCAGTACAACAGAACATAATATAACCTGGGTCTCTCTGGGGGCAGACGGACAATTTGATTTGGTTTACCTGTACTACTCATCATCATTCCTCCATTTCCTTTTCCTCCCATAACAGATTTATGATAGTTGGCTGCCCAGATGAATGTTGTCCTTGTGTAGTGTTTGTCTTTGTCAAACCTTTCCCTCAAACCACCCTTCCCATCCATTCATCGAACCCCTAACCCTCTTCCCTCGGGCTGTGTGATGTATTGAGGTGTGACTCAATGAAATTTACACCATTAATTGATCACACACTTGGTGGGGAGGATCTGCTGAAAACAACACCAACTCAAGGCAGGGCAAAGATCTTCTTCAGCTCTAAGTATAGACCACACTGGCAATATTATATATATTTAGATTAGCCACCCATGCACAGTATTCAATATTTTTTTTTTTCCAGAGGATCATAATTGCCAGCATCATCCTTCAAGCACTGTATTCAATGAAAGGTTACGCTTGTCCACTTCATAGCTTGAGTCGACTTCATTTTGTAACTTTTACTATCTCACCATTCTGAATATTTTAATTTAGCATGGCTAATCATATTTTCTCTATTGTCTCTCTTCTTCCAGTGTACGAGTAGTCTAGTCTCTGGTGACCGGCGAATATTGTTTTAAAGCTTGCATATAATAGCAGCATTAACTCCGTTTTTATTTCAATTTAATTAGTGTCCTGCGAAAAATATTCCTCATCCTACAGTTTGAGTTCAGCTAGGAGAGAGTGGGACCTCGCTTCTGGATATGGTGCTTTCACTATTCAACTAGTGCGCTAGCATGCTGCTACTGTTTACTACCACCACTGTGGCACCTTGGAAAACCATGCAGACATCGCTTCCTCTAATCAGGTAAAAGAAGAATTGTGGGGGGATTCATTGTTGAGCTGCAATAATCAATATACAATGGAAATTCACACACACACCGAGTCCTTAGGGGTTTACATAGTTGCAGACTGCAGAGACTGGGAGGAGAGAGTAGGAGAACAAGTGAGGGTACTGCATAAATAATTTGGTTTTGCTACACTATCTGCAGATTTAAAAAACTGGCTTATGGGCCTGCGTCAAAAGAAGCAGTGCGAAGTAAAACAGTAACCCCCCAAAAAATTTAAAATTATATATACGACTATAAAAAATGTATTTCCTGACAAATATAAACTACCAAACCCAAAACACCTGGCCCACCATTCACCCTAACCCCAACCAATGTCCAAAGTAAGCTTAGTCCAAAAATGTAATTGTCCATAAAGAAGAAATAAATAAGAAAACCCCCAAAATATCCCAACTCCCACATTCCCACCCTCTCCCCAACAAATCCCACCCACCAAATTTTTGGGGGGAAAAGAGCAAGAGTGGCCTAGAGGCGGGCTAGGAGCTTTCTCTCCAATTTGTCCAAACGTTCCTCCATCCTGGCTTCCCTGTGTACCAGCCTCTGGAGCATGCAGCGTTGAAAGACTCTAAAATAGAGGGGAGCAGCAGTGGTGGAATGCTGGCGGGCGGCTGCCTTGTGACCATGGCGCCGGCCTACCTGAGGCACTGGGGTCTGGCTGGGGCCCTCAGCATTTGAGACTGCAACTTCTGCTGCCTCCTCCTTCTTGGCCACCAGCTGCCGGTATTCGGCCCTTATGGCCAGCAGCTTCCTTTGCCGGGTTCTGGCTGCTACCTACTGCCTGTTGGATTGTTGTGATGGATTGGCAGGGTTAACTATGTCAAGAAAGATAAAAAGGCAAACTATAACCAATACTCTTAGCAAAACACATACAATTATATAGTGGCACAGTAGCACTAACAGTACATAGCATTTGCTAGTATCCTTGGGCCATTCGATTTTGATGTGATTAGAGTTTCAGGCATTAAGCACTATGGAGTATACAAGTATTCTTCTTTCTCTTGTTGAGCTAAATTAATGTGGGCATGCCATCTCAACTTGCGCCCTAGACAGACATACTTGTGTTGCGTTACTTTACTTTGCCACTGTCTGTAGGTGGGGCAGCTACACTAGACAATTATCTCTTTTCCTATCATGGCCTGCTCTGTTAAATGCCTCAATTTCACCCTGACTACAACAAGGCAGATGAATAGTTACTATGAATGATATACGTCATGTGAGGTACCACTAACTAATTATAAAGAACACAATTATGCAGACAGACATCCTCCTGTCTGCCCATGGGAAAGGCAATGCACTACAGTACAGGTAAAGGATTAAGGTACATGATATCGTTTTTGGCACGTTCCTCACAGACTATCCCATCCACAAAATGCAAAGTCACTTACTCTTGAGTCCCATTTTACTCCCTGGCCTCACCCTCCATAACCACATTTGACATTACTTGTTCTCAACAAAATAGATTTGCTTGTCAGTAAGGAACATATTTATTAACTTAGTAGACTGCAAATAAGTGAGAGGGAATAGGCCAGATAGGTAGACGTCTCACTGACATTTGTAAAGGAGCCTACACATTAACTCAGGCAGACGCACATTGCACAGCCAACAATGCAGTGCCGCTGATGTAACCATGCAGCCCATAGGACACCCATGGCTGTCACTGGCGAAATGCCATGGGTGAGAACTTGGAGGGAGGTGATTGATGATGATGGGTGGGTAGTACTAGGAAGGGATACATAATATATGTTGTGCTTGAAAACTATTGTAAGTCAAGGGAGTAGTCTGAAATACCACCTCGACCCTTTGAATCAAAAACCTTGATAAAAAAAACATTCCTTGTTTACTCTTCTTCCCAGGGCTTTTTCCATTCATCATTGCATTGTTCTTCTAGTATTTTTATTCTTCACCCTTGGCTTTGGTACTCAGTCACCATTTAAGTTTTACGTTCTCTCCATCTAGTCTTCACCTATGATGAATACCATCCATCCATCCATATATCCATGCATCCTAACCTGGCTCTCATTCTCAACAAACCTTTTACCAAGATACATTTGTCATTTAACCACCCATGCGTCCTTTGACCCATCAAACCCCCCGGAGGATTCCTTTCACCCATAAACTTTCACCCACCCAGGAAGGCATCCTATCTCCTTTCATCCATCCTTCACCCACCCATGCATCCTATCAGCCACCTATAGTATATACATCCTTTCACCCATGCATTCTTCTCGTTCAGTCATATTGCATTTCACCCGTTCTTCCTCCTTGTCTTCTTTCCATTTTCCATCATCCCATCAATGTCTGACTCTTCATGAAACTTTCACTGCTGAGTTGAAGATAGACGAGGCCAATAGTTACTCAACTCCCACTGTATATGCTAAGTAAAGAGGGGTGTTTTCAACTATTCACAAGTCTCAACAGTACAGTGCACACTCTTGCAGCAAGTAGATAATTAATTATCAATAAGCAAGCAATATGACTTACCACCACCCTCTACTGCCGCTAGCTCAACCCATACAGCTGCTGCATCTGCTACCTGGCTGGTGCTTCCATCCCAGCTCGCACCGGCACTGGTGGTCGGTGCGGCTAGAAAAACACTTTACACATTTTTTAGATGCCAGATAAGCCATCCCTCTTTTATTTTGTTTTAGTAGAATTGAAAATGCACCACCCACATCACTAAAAATTGGATACTGACAGTGTATTCTATCAAAAATAACTGGTTGGGCATTTTGCTGGTGGCAATTTTTGGAAAAGCCGCTCAAGAAGACAACCTATAAAGAACTGGAGTGGCTAGAGCTATTGATGAATCTGAGTTTTTGAAATTAAATAAAAGTGGACAACTAGACATAACATCTTGGTTGGCAAATGCAATGGGGCCGTCCTCCTCCTCATACTTTCTCCCAGGCATGGTGCATGGTAATCAATTCACCATCAACTGCTGCTAATAATACTAGGCCTAGATAAGAAGAAGAAGACACAACTTTGGGGTGTTCAACGTAACCATGGCCACTCTCTTGTTTTACTGATTGAGCAATGACATGAGAAAGTAAAAGAAACCCTTCTAATCTCAACAAACATGCGTAGAATACTTTACTTGGGCATGCAATCTGCACTGCAGAGTAGTAGTACTAGTAGAAGTAAGTGACCATGGCCAATGGGTTCCCTGAGTTTTAGAGTACCACCAGTAGGCATTCCACAAAATATATAAGGGGACAGTGAAAGCTGACTGAAAAACCAGAAGAAAGGAAGCTACAGACAGACTAGTACAGACAGAGACAGTTTGAGGTAAAATACAGACACTAGAAATATAAACTAGGTAAATAGGATAATGCAGGGATAACAAGAGTTTAAAAACGGATAGATCAAAGAGGATTTGGGAAAAAATAAAATTAGGAAACAGGTAGAAATAAATAATTCTAATAAGGAGCAGTAAAAGTTAGGGAGGACTTATCGGGGCCAGCAGAGCCATCAGCTGAGGAGAGTTCTTCTTGGGAGGCACCTCCAGCTCCCTCACCCACTTCAGATGACCTCTTGCCCCTGGACGCTGATGTAAGACATAATTAGAGACAAATTATGATTGGTGGTAAATAAATAATCTCTCCAAAAAGAATTTTCGACAGGAAGTGGCAATTGCAATAACATTGAGCTTTCCTAAATCAGATCGACTAGCAGTAGACTAGCATCGCGGTCGAAGACCATCCTATCTATTTATTCCACATTTCCTAAACCTACCTAGCCCGCCTATTTCAAAGACTTTGGAATTACTATTAAATTGCAATGAATGATATTTGCTTCTAAGTTCCAATCTCACTCACAATCATTCTCAACCCCCTTGGACGGGCCAATTCACTAAGTCTGCATTTTGTTTTTAAATGCATAGATGGACGCCTGCATACACCAAATTGGTTGCTTGCTTGTCGCTGTACGAGCTACAAAAATGTTCTAAGAACTGAAGTGAGAGGATGTGTGCCACTAAATTACTACTACTACACTATCTTAGTGACAGGACAAAGGAAAGGAGTCTCTCTCTAGTCTGCACAAATTAAGGGGCAGATCTACAAGAAAGTGCCGCAGCACTGCACTGCAAGCCCTTTAGCTGCGCCACGCTGCGGCACTTCCAAAGAACAGGAATGCAACATATTTACAATGATATGTCGCATTCCTGTGCTCTCCCCTGCGCTGGCGCAGAAACAGCTGCCATGCGCCGGCGCACGCACCCTTGCACCATGGTGCAAGGATGCCTGCGTCATGGGGCATCTTCCTGCACAAAAACAATCACTACAGGCATTTTCCTCTTTCAATGTGTGCTGTAGAATGCAGCACGCTTTGAAAGAAGAAAAAACATTTCTCCTCGTTGCGCCTCCCTACGCCTCCCCTCATAAATCTGGAAATGTGTCTTGTTCCATGGGTGTTGCGTGGGAACACCCACAGCAACACCCATGGAATGCCCCTTTCACGCAAAGTCCTGCTTGTAAAGGGGCCATATTTACAAGGACAGGAAAAGCCACGCAGGGTGGATTTTCCTGTCCTTGTAAATATGGGGCAGAGAAATACGCCACCAGTATGCAATAAAAAGTGACGTACTGGCAGCACAAGGGGCTTGTAAATCTGCCCGTAAGTTTTTACATAATCCACCCAAGCGAGCGCAAAGTCGCAAACAAGTATGATTAGGTAGCGCCAAGATTCTGTCTAGAATAACGATCACATAATATAAGATTTGTAAACATAACTTACCTGCATGTGAGCAGCATGCCTGCTATTTGGGAAAAGAATATTAGCAATAACATAGAATACACAAGTAATAATAATAATAATACTAATAATTAGCTACTCACCAAGCCCTGCGACCTAAACCCCAAGCGGGTCCAGCAGGTCCTGCTCTTGGTCCAGGATGTTGAACCACCAGTGCATCAGCTGATTGTGGGTGTGCCGGACCCCAAAGCAGTGATAAACTGCCCGGCACACTCTCGCCAAGCGTTTACGGCGCTCCTGTAGCCCATACCCGGACCCAGGCCTGCTGCCTGCATCCATGGTGGAGGGGAGGTGGCGCTGGACAAAAAAACAAGCGCTGCCACCTCCGAAAACAATGCCCGGGGCTGGACCCCTTCTGGGCGCTCTTGGTTGCTGCCTTTTTTGGGGCATGCTTCTCTGCCATGATTCTGGGGGGTGGAAGAGAGAAAATGTAGAAACTATTAAAAAAACAGGAAGAAGAGAGAAGGAAGTAAAATAAATTATGAAGGAGGTAGAGAGAAAAAGTAGAGTATAAAAATCACAAAAAAACACAAAAAAGTACAAAAAACGCAAAATACACACTTAGGAAGACAGAGAGTAAGATAATAAATAAAAAAGATCAGAAAACATTTTTAAAAATCAAGGATTGAAAGGATTAGAGAAGGATCAAAAAGTAGGCTCCAGCACCAGAACAGAGAAAGAAACAAGATGGCCGCACCCATGCACGACCGTGTGGTGCAGGTCACGCGATATTTCCCTCCGAACACAAAATCCGCATTGCAGTATGGTCGAAACGTCACACGAACGGTAGGGACAAGCAACTCCTCCCACTCGCGGAACTCCGCGTAGCGAAGCAGAGTTTTTTGCCACTTCGCGGAGTTCCGCACACTGCTGCAATAGGAACTACACCCACCCTTACTTGCTTGAGTTCTTTAGTTCAAAAGCTGTTCCTCTAGTTATTTGTAATAATTGTAAAATTGTTAAATGGGCTAGCACCTGGAGCAACACAGTGGTCATGAGTTCCATGTAAGATGTAGTGAACAAGAAATTGGAAATCACCAGTACTTACTTAAATAATCCATTAATATAATTTGTATGCATGTATTATATTATTGTTCCAGGATTTAAAAACATTTTTTGAAAAGAATGTCACGACTGACTGTTAGACCTGGTGCTTTTGACAGGTTTGCCCCCAAACTTTTTGCCTTTTGCCTCCTATTTTTCTGACCCTGTTTTCGTTGGCTATGGGATTCTGGGCATTTTGCCACTGCTGATCAGTGCTAATGTGCACATGCTCTCTGTATAAATTGTGATATGATTGGTTATCCATGATTAGTATATTTGATTTAATGGTAAGTCCCTAGTAAAGTGTGCATTGTGTGCCAGGGCCTGTAAACCAAATGCTACTAGTGATGTAAATGTATCTCAGACCTGCCACTGTAGTGTTGGCGCAAGCAGTTGTAAACTGCCATGTTGCCCTGATAAGTGCACCCACTTTCCAGGCCCAAACCTTCCCGTTCCTTACCTGTAAAGCACCCCTAAGGTAGGTCCAAGGTACCCCCATGGATAGGGTGCAGTGCATGTGAAAGTAGGACATGTACTGGAGTGTGCGACATGTCCTGACAATGAAATACTGCGTATTTAGTTTGCACTATTGAAAGACTGTCTGTCCCATAGGCTTTTCATTGGGGGCTATGCTGTAACATTTTACATGTGTAGTTTTCCATAGGGACAAGATAGAAAAATTTAGTTTAGGCTCTCTGAACTCAGAATTTAAAGGTGGTTTTTAAATTCTGTGTTTGAAAATGCCATTTTTAGAAAGTGGGCATTTTCTTACTTTACTATTCTGTGTGCCTCTGGCTGTTTGTGTATTCAGTATCTGGTGTTTGAGTGATGGGAGCTGGGGATGTGCATTCACTCTAGACAGTCACTAGGGGGGGTTGAGGTGTGCCCTGCCTTGCCTGGGTGACTCATCGCTGGGCTGAATAGACCTGGTCTGCATTTAGAGTGGTGGGAGGAGTTTCGCTTGCACCTGAATAGGCTGTGTCTCCTTTTTCACAAGGTTGTCTCCGCCTCCTGTGATCATGTTGTACCAGGGAGGACAGGACTGGTTTGGACTGGGTTCAGAGACCCTTACAGCAAATAGAACAATGACAAAATGGGGTATAGGTATTACACCTAAAACCCCAGGACTTAAGACTACTTCAAGGAACATGAGGACCCTGCCAAGAAAAAGAGTGGAAGGGCTGTGTGAGGAGCACTGCCTTTTCTGTGTGAGGGGTAGGTTGGCCTGCAGTTGCTAATCCTGCCTGTGGTGGAGAAAAGAGACAGACTCTTTTTGTACTGCTGTGGTATCCTTCTTGTGAAGATAAATCTCCAAGAGCTTGTGTGTGCTGGCCTCCTGTTGAAAATCTCAGGGAGATATAAGATTTCAGGACAGATCCTTGCTGGATCTATAAGGACCCTGCCTGGAAGGAGAGAGGAAAGACTGCATGAAGAGCACTGCCGCTGAAGTGTGTTGGGTAGGGCGGCCTGCAGTTGCTGCTCCTTGCTGGAGCAGGCAAATGACTGGACTGTTCTTCCCCCCTTTATGAGGAAAAGGGCATGCTGAGCGCTTTATGGCAGCTCCGTGTGAAGAGTGCTTTAATTGTGCCCAGGAAGTGAAGAGCACTCTGCGGTTTACACCCCCAGCGGTGGGGGAAGCACTGTGGTAGTGCCAGGGGTCTTCCCAGCATTGAGTAGTTCTGTGACATGAGCTGCGGGAAGCATCGCCGGTACAGCTCAGCAGCCATGTCTCCCATTCAAATGAGACACAACGTCCAGCAGCCCGGGAACTGGCAAGAGCCACGTTCCTCTAGGGTTCATTTATTGGCTGTTGGAAATCCCCGCCTCCTTCAGTCATGTGTGGCGTCACCAGAAGGAAGCTCGCAGAGGCAGGCTGTTGTCCGTAGCCAGCCTGCAAGCCAGCACCACTGAGGGAGAAGTGGATGGGCCCTGCTGACGTCGCACTGTGAGCTGGGTGGGTAAAGGTGGCCCACTGGCAGGAAAGTGAGGCCAGGAGCCCTGAGGTGCTTGAGGAGCTCTGCTTGCAATTTACTGGGAGCGGGAAAGGAGGCCCGCCAGCAGCAAGGTGAGACCAAAGCCCTGCAAGGACTCAGGTCCAGCAAACGCCTGCCGTCGGGCCGCTGGTCCTCACTCCCACTGCACCCCAGTCTCACGGGTACCCACATAAAGGCTGAGTCAGGAGGGGAGGGCCAAGGAGGCCTCCCCAGTTGCCTACCTGTAGTGGGGGACTAAAGCCCCGGACTGCCCTCGCAGCTGCACCACCCAATCGCAGGCAGCTGCTTCCTTCAACACCTACCTTTGGAGGCTTTGCTCCTGGGGCCTTTGCAGGGTGAGCCCAGGAGGGCCCCCACCACATTTTATCCCGGCGGCTGTGCCACAGGCCTGTGGGCAGCTGCATCTCCCTGTTGCAGGCATTTTGGTCAGATGACCTCATTGTGTTTCAGCAGCCTACAATTTCTGCATTGTTTTAATCCTGAGGTCAGGACTTATGTCATATGTCATGTCCTAATGCTTCGAGCTGATTCCCTGGTGGGGGGGACCTGATGTAACAATGTATTTTGGGGTTGCATGAGCGGCACAATGAGGGTGTTGTTTTTGTGATGGTGTGCATTACATGTGCCACTCATAACTGATTACTTCAGTGCACTATACTTTTTACTTATGACATGGGCACTATATATGTTTTATGGTATTGCCCTACCTGTGATATGATGACAATTGCCCGGTTGGCAAAGTGATTGATAGTCTATGTGTTTTATATGCATTTTTACAACAACTGCCTAGTGGCAAAGTGAACAAAGTGATTTGTGGTCTAATGTGCTTTACATACTACAAGGTGATTTATGGTCTATGTGATGTCATGACAATTGCCTAGTTGGCAAAGTGATTTATTTAAGTGTGGTCTAAGGTGTTTTATGTATAATACAAAGGATATTTTTGTATAACCTTGTGTGGAGTCTCTTTTTGTGGTGTGCCTATGGTGTCACTGGTGTGTGTGTGCGTGTTGCGCAAAGGCCTTACACATTGCCTCTAGGATAAGCTTGACTGCTCCTGCCAAGCTACCAAGGGGGTGAGCAAAGGTTATTTTAGATGTGCAATTCCCTTAGCCCGACAAGAGTGGTGGGTTCTGCCTGACTTAGGTGCATAGTCTTACCCTAGTCAACCAGGAACCCCATTTCTAACAGTGACAATGCACTAAGGTCTGGAAAAGATTGGTATAATAGGAAATGCCATTTTGGAAGCTCGATCTTATAGCAGCTATTAGACCGGGCAATGAAGGTGAAATAAAGTTATCTAGAAGCGCATTCAAAAACTACGATTAGAGGGGCTAGATCAATAATGGAGGAAGTCATTTCGAACGATCTTCTAAAAGCTGCCTCTTCTAATAACTCAAAATGTTTCTGGCACATTATATTTTACAGGGGAAGTAATAGACTAATGAAACCATAAATCCATGTTCAGGCTGATGAGGGAGTTAAGTACTTTGGAGGCCTCAATGAGGCCCTGTGTGCTTTATAGAATTAAATTCAAGGCCTAGACAATACCTGGCCTGAAGTGGCTGCTCCATGTTGTCGAAAAAGAACATTTTTGAAAAACGGTACAACTGAAAGACCCTAAGTGAGCACCTCAGACACTCAAAACCTCAATCAATTAGTTAAAGGCCTGCTGCTGACTTGTGCTACGATCTAAAGGTCACAAAATTAAACTGTGCAGAACTTGATGCTTCTGACATTGACCTATGCAGGACTGGTAAACTAGGTAATAATACAATCTGTTATTCACAGAGCTAAGCGCTTGTGCTAGTAAATTCTATATAAAAAATAACATCATTATTTTTTATGCCTATTTACCAGAAAAGCACAAATCCCTGCAGGTTAAGGCATATGTCTAACTTGTGCATTTAACATGTTGCATGTTCTAAATGAATGCCCCCCATGTTCTCTCTCAGGACTAATATAAAATTCATAGCATCCCTGGAGTATGGCCGTCTAATTCTAACACTGCACCAGTGTTGTAGCAAGGGGCGGGTGGGGGACAGCGTCCCACCCTGGGCAACACGTGTTTTGGGGGCAGTGGCTCCCTCCAAACAACACCCCACCCACTCAACAATGAGGCCGTCACAGAGCGGCACTCGGCGGAATCTCGCTAGCACCCCCTCCATTCTTCAATGTGTTTGTAGTTAGTAGGTGTGACTTACTCTTCTATTATTCCTGGTTTACACCTGAATTTCAAAAGGAAGCCAACAGTACTAATGTCTTGTTGAAGGGTAACACCTGTAATTCAGGTGTAAGCCAGGAGTAGTACACGTGCAAGGCATAGCAAAAGGTTTCTGAACAAGGCACTGTATGCAAAGCAAATAATTGACAGAAGTGGAATTATGAAAAATGTTCAAATGCATATTAAATATATTTTCATTTTCTTCAAGCTCATGAATAGCATTTTTCCTTGTAACGTAATTCCCTTGCAAACACAACCAGAGCAAACAATGCGTTTGTGGTAGTTTCCAACAATAATTACACTGCTTACGTAAATGTGAGTTTGAATGTGGAAGTGAACGACTAAAACCACAATTAATATGTTTATGAATACCCACAAACATGTTGTTTTCTTGCACTCCACCACTTAGAAAATACTGCATTGGTTACATCACAAAATTTATTTACAAGAGGTAGAATATGAACATGCAGCTGTAGGTGAACCCCAGAAGCGGTGGATGTGCTTGTACCCCCGGGGTGCTACTGAGTTCTCATGCCTATGAGCTCTGATCTCCTAAGCTCTCGAGAGCCAACACTTAACCCACTCCTTGGTGAGAGGGTGGGTGGGTGGTAGTGCAGGTTGGCATACACTTGAGGGCAGCTGCCAGCCACTCTAAGCGGAATTAACGTGGCTCTAATGTGGCTTTTTAAAAAATGCTTGTCCTCATTTGCCTTACTCACTTCCAGCTGACCTCTAAGTTTCCCCTCTACCATAGTGTTCAACTTATAAGGAAGACTAGAAATCTCAGCTTGGGAAGAGGGTTCCGACTACCATCTCATGACCACAAACGGCTGTAGTCATTGGACCAGGATGAGCCCCCAAAATATTCCAGGTATCTTCTGCTTGCCCTTAGTGGTTACTCCTGTCTTCTCCTCCCAGCCAAGTGGTCAGAGGGGCCCACACTTTAGCTGCTTTTTTGGAGTGGGAATGACTCAAACC
This sequence comes from Calotriton arnoldi, assembly GCA_963921515.1. NCBI lineage: Eukaryota > Metazoa > Chordata > Amphibia > Caudata > Salamandridae > Calotriton > Calotriton arnoldi. The sequence goes on from CAWUFW010001228.1 coordinate 2,691,651, forward strand.
CATCTTATAAAAATATATCCCCGAGTTCAGCCAGTCGGCTGTGGAGGGACACACAGGGAATATCCACTGCTTACAGATGTCTGTTCTCCTCATCACAATTAAATAAAACAACCTCTTGCTGCCATGGCCCTGAGGGCCTCCCTCTTCCAGTGACCACCCAAAAATAACTAGTTTTGGGCTTACCTTATTGTGGGTATAAAAGATAGCACTCTTATTAACATCTCCCCAGTACTACTGAAAACTGGGGCAGAGGACAAACATATGGATGTTAATAGCGGACTGTAAGCCACACTTCTTGCAACACACTTCTTCTGACCCCCTCAGGTTTCATAGTCTTTTTGGTGACCAAAACGCCCTGTGGAGGGAAAATTGATGGCTTCTTCTGAGATAAGCAGGTTTAACCACACTGTACAGAAGACAAAAAGATACTTGTCATAACCCGTTGGTCCTTGAATTAGGCACTATATCTCTCCACAGGGAAGAGGCCAGGCTCAGCTCTCCATTTGAGATGTCCATGATTAGCCCATACCAAGCTTCCACCTCCTTCTTCCATTGTGGCATGTAAATTAAAATCTCCTCCAATTTTCTGGTGCCGCTCTTCTACTCTCCCAGAGCCTGAGACCAACTTTAAACTTCAACATCACATTTATTGTTACATTCTGAAACTGCTCCCCTGAGCAAAGTTTCTCATTTTGTAAGATCAGGCCCCAGTCTGTAATACCTGCTTCTCTTTGATTTACAGCCAGCCTATCTTTCTCTGATGTGGCTTTCTGTGCTCTATAGCTCAACTACTGAACTGCAGAGTCACAGAGTTATAGAGCTACAGAACTTTGTAGCCTCGCCAAGAAGTTGAATGCTGGAGGAGAGGAGGCATCATATCAGCAACACTTCAGTGACAACCATGATGATAAAGTGATAAATTGAAACAAAAAGGATTATTTGTGGAACAACCAGTGAGAGATAAACTTTAATTCAGGTGCGTGCATTTACCCTCTGCCATACTGGCTTCAGCATCCCACCCAGAAGGGGGGCTCACAAGCATAATCTGGGTACAATTTGATACCCTCATCTAACCTCCTAGGTGGCATTAACACATCAATGCTGCTTTGATACAATGTTTACACAGTTCCTGTTTAGAAACACAAAATTAACATGAAATTAGAAGGGTCTAATTTACAAGATTTTGCTATAAGACAGCGCCGCAGGCCTTCGTTCTGCGCTGCCAAACGGCAAAAGAAAAGGGCAGGAATGTGCTGTATCTATCAGATATGGTGCATGCCTGTCCTTTTCCCTTGCACGAGTGCACAATGGGCTGTTATGTGCCAAAGAAGGCCCCTTTGCGCCATGGTGCAAGGGCCCCTGCATTGCAGGGATGATCGGTTTTTTGCAGGAAGGGAAACCTTCCTGCACAAAACCAATCACAAGAGGCTTTTTCCTCTTTCAATGTGTGCTGCAGAATGCAGCACACATAGCAAAAAGAAAAACAAGGAGAAATACAGGTATTTTGTCCTCGTTGCGTCTCCCTTACACCTCAAAAATCTGGGGCAGTGTCAAAAAGTCATGGGTGTTGCTGGGACACCCACAGGAACACCCATTGCATGCCTCTTCAATGCAGAAAAGTGCATTAAAGGGAACAATATTTACAAGGCTGCATTAAGCCACGCAAAGTGGCTAAGTGCTGCCTGGTGAATATGGAGCAGACCCTTGCGCTACTGGAGCGTCGAAAAAGTGACACTTTGGTGGCGCAGCCTCATTGTAAATGAGCCCTGAAGTGGGCAGAATGGAGCAGAGCAGCCCGCCCCTGCAGTTTACATCTTACATCTAACTCTTAGAATAGGATAGAACAAGGCTTTAACATTGAGCTTTAACACAGTGTTGGCAGAGGGCAGATGGGTGTTCTGAGTTGCTGCCAATTCTGCGTTTGCTACTGCCTTTTTTATAAGCTATCTCTTATCACTTGCCGGCATCACTTAGTAATGATAGACAAGGTGCATTTCAACCGTTCACAGCATTTTTCAGGTTTACTTCATAATACATGGTAAAGTACCCCTGTTTTCTCCACATGCTTAATTTATTGCTCACAGAATGGCCACCACTCAACAGTAAATCAATCTCTTGCTAGCTCCAAGGGTGAGAGCTAATGTGAAGAGCCGGACCTCTGTCAGAGAAATGCTGAATTTGCAATCAGGTCTTTCCAAGCACTAATCATTTGATCCGCTAAAGACTTTCCACTTTGCCAACATCCTTAAATCTAGTAGTATTCAGTGCATGCACCCGGTATAATAGGAAATTCGCCATCTAAGGACGCCAGCAGATCAACACATGATATATGAAAAGAAAAGGCAAAACAGTAGTGTGAAGCCATAAGTAACCTGCGCTATCCCTCTTAGGCGACATACACAAGGCCCTACATTACTTCATTACTTTATAAAACAGCCAGATATCAATTCTGCGCTGCATGAACAGATGGGGGTGGAAATCATTCAATAGATGCCAATCAACAAAGTGAGCTCATACCCATGTGGACCTAGGCAAACATAAATCAACCTTTTAAGCCTTACAAGTCTCACAAGCTATACAAGACACATACAAAGAAATCTTGTGTCCCAGCACAGGATCTGATCATTCTGCTTCACAGGCACATTAATTAAAGTTGACCTAGACTCCATTAAGTGCAGCTAAAGAATCCTCCTCTCTGAAGTGCAATCCCAGATGTAACATGAGCAACTTCAACAATATTAGTGTTAGACCTGTCATCCTTAGGGTGGTATTTCTCATGACCTTTTGCCTCCCATTTTTACTGATTCTTTTTGTTGGCCTTAGGACTCTGAGAACCTCACCACTGCTGACCAGTGCTAAAGTGCATGTGCTTTTCTCCTAGAGAAGATGACATTGGTGTATACCTGATTGGTGAATTTGATATGCTGGTAAGTCCCTTGTAAAGTGGTATACCATATACCCAGGGCCTATACTTCAAAGGCTACTAGTGGCCTGCAACACTTATTGTGCCAGCCACAGAAGTAGCCTTTCAAACCTGTATTATGCCTGCCACTGCAGCGCCTGAGTGTGCAGTTTACTGCCACTTTGACTTGGTATTTAAAACTACTAGCCAAGCCTTAAACTTCCCTTTTATTACATATAGGTCACCCCTAAGGTAGGCCCTAAGTAACCTTAAGGGCAGGGTTCAATATTAATAAAAGGTAGGACATGTAGTTGTATGTTTTGTATGTTATGGTAGTGACAAAACAGCCTATTTCATTTTCTCACTACTGTGAAGCCTACCCCTCTCATAGGCCAGCATTGGGAATTCATTAATACATAGCATCCTGTCCACACACAAAGCACTGATTTATCCCCCACAGGTAGCCTGTCAGACAGGACTGGGTTGAAAGGGATCCTTGTGTACTTCAGCGAGTTGCTTTGAAGTCACCCCCTTCATCAAAGACACTTTTGGTTATAAGTACTGGGTCTCTGACCTCCTGAAATCAGGCACGTCTTGATCTTGAACTGAACCTCTGTCAAAAGGACTGATGTGCTGCTTAAAGGATTCAATTGCACTGCTTTTCTGGAAGAACTGCTTTTCTACTTGTTGCCCCACTGCCTGATACTCCCTGACTCTACTGAAAGAGAGCTGGACTCTGTGTTCACTCCAAGTGATCTCCAAGGGATGCTGGCTTGCCTCCTGTTTTCTGAAGTCTCACAGATGCAAAAGACTTCTTGTGATTCAGCTGCTGCTGCTGGACTCTGCTTTCTGTGAGTCCTAACCTTACCTGACATGCCCCCTCCAGGTTCTGAGCCTCAGAAGTGGGTTTTGTAGCTGTATTCTTTAAAATTGATGCATTGTTACCACTGCTGCGATCAGAACCAACACATCGCCCTTCGACGCTGACTCAGAGGCTGTTCAACAACAGCGGTTCTACAACCTGTGCGGCCCGATGACAACAATTTGTGTGGCTCAACAACGATGCATTGACTTCACTTCAGCGAAGCTTGACAACATCACAGTGACCCAACTGCGTGGAAAAGATTGACGTAACAAGCACTCAGCATTGACGCTTTGGTGCATCCAAGGTACTTTCTCAGCAGGCACTGCGTAGATCCTGTAGCCGGCCTGCCCTCTATCACAGTCGGTCTGAACTTTGGATGTGCACCGGTCCCTCGCTACCTCAAATGACCTTTTGATTTCTAATGACCTTCTAAGCACAATTACTGCATTTAATCTTTAAAAATTCATATCTTGACTTCTACTGATTGGATTTTTGTCATTTTGGTTTTAATTTGCTCTGATAAATAGTCTTTATTGTTCTAAACCTGTGTAGAGTCTTTTTGTGGTGTATTCTTTGTGTTACTGTATGTATGCGTGTGTGTGTGTGTTGCACAAATACTTTATACATTGCCTCTTTAGATAAGCTTGACTGTTCTGTGCCAAGCTACCAGAGGGTGAGCACAGGCTATCTTTTAGTGTGTATCTAGCTTACCCTGACTATAGTGGTGGTTCTGCCTGGCCTGGGTGCATACCTCAGCCGACCAGGAATACTATTTCTTATAAAACAATAAGCAATATACCTGACAAAAATATTCCATATTACAATTAACAATAAAACATCACAAAACCCAGCAAAAGGTACAATCTTCAGGAGAAAACTGAACCACTCAAAAACCCACCATGAAATACACTGCTGAACACTCTGGATTCAAAGAGTATAGCTGTCGACCTTTAATCAAACAAAATGGAAATAGAAAAAAAGACCTGCTCATACTTTAGCAATGTTTGCATCAAAAGTTGATAAAAAACTCAAAAAACTCAATTGTCTTATACAATTGTCAAATAGGTGAAAACTGAAAGGTCTAGAAGGTGCATGTGCTGCCACAACATTGACCTCTTTATCAGCGATCCAAAACACCTTGCTATCTGAGGTTAAATATTTATGTCAATAAAAAAAGGAAAAGCCAAATACTTTATCAACAAAAGAAGAAATGTCACCCCCTTTTCATCACAAATGTTGCCGCAGAGGAAACAAATGTTGCATGTAGTCCTACTTATCACCCTCACTAGCGCACACAAGATCTGAGATCTAGGGCTTCATTTGTGGGGTTTTGGCGTAGGGCAACCAGCAAGTCACCTTGCTGGTCTGTCCTATATCAAAGTGAAAGGGCAGGGATGCACCGTATTTATCCAATAAGGTGCATTCCTGTCCTTCCCCCTTCGCTGGTGCCATTTTGGCAGCCTAGCATCCGCGCTGGCCCCCTTGCACCATGATGCAAGGATTACCTGTGTTGTAGGCAGGATTGTTTTTGTGCAGGAAAGGGCAGCTTTAGGCACGAAAACAATCCACAGCAGCATTTTCCTCCTATGTGAGCTGAAGAAAGCAGGAGACATAGTAAGAGGAAAAGACAAGGAGAAATTAAGATATTTCTCCTCATTATGCCTGCCCTGGGGAGGTGTAAGATTTTGATTAATTCGCTGGTTTACAATTCTCTGTATCTGGGAATGAGTCAAAACAGATTTAAGTTGCTTGGGAATGCCCACCGCAATGCCCATGGAATGCCTCTCTTGCACAGAACAAGGCGACGCAGCGATTGAGCTGTGTTGTCTTACTCATGATTTGTGAGGCCCCTCAAAGCCACACAATGTGGCTTTGCACGGCTTCATAAATCTGACTCCGAGCCTTGTGTCACGCGTGTACCAATTTACGTGGTGCAAACGTGATGAAAGGCTCTCATAGTATCTCCATCTCCCTTAAATAACATAATAGAGGACAAGGATAAAGATCATCAAGAGCAGGTCAAATGTGATATTACACGACCCTAATAAAAATAGAATGGAAGCGATTCAGGAAAACTCATAATAAAAGACAACATGTTGGTGACTCGGAAAGAATGGTTCAAACTAACAACAAGTTATTCTCCATGTTGAAATCAAGCAGAATGAAGCTCTTTGAATGAAACCAGAAAGCCCCAAAAAACAGGTGCAAAACACTGAAGGAGCAAAACTTGAAGGACTCAAGCATGAAGATAAGCCAATCCAATAAATATTCAAACAGCCCAATAGAAAATCATAAGATTTAGTAAATCTCTCATGTGGCAAATTGATAAAATATGGAAAATGTTCTGAATGAGTACTCCCTTCTTGTACACCACAAAATAAAAAAAACAACCCCAAAAGGAATCCTCCTTTCTCAATTACACATCAAATATCAAAAAAGGCATGAGGTAACAATTAAAAAAACATAATTAGTATCAGAAGAAATCATCAGTGCTCAGTGCATTAAATAAACTGAACAAGGAAATTGGGATGACGAAAGTAAACACATTTTCTACCCCTTCATTGAAGGGAGGTTTTGACATCTTAAATCAGGGGAGCATCATCAAATTGTTAATGTCCTCTGAAGAACTGTTCCAAGTGAACACAGTTCAAAGTGTTTCAATCTAATCAAAACCTTCATGTGGCTCACAAACAAATGAGGCCACTTGCATAATCTGTTTCACAACTGCCATTTCCAAGTACGTGTGACTGAGAAAACATATATTTAAGCAGTGGGGAATCACCATAACCAGATAATCCCAAAATGTCTACTGTTGGAGGATGGGTTATTGGTAGGGGTAAGTATGCATCTACTACTAGCAATAAAGCCACCCAAGCAATATAAAGGTCCAGACGAGGTCTCAATCCATTAGCCCCTGGCTCAACCCTTGGTAGCTGGCTGCGAGCAGGCAGGCTTAACATGGGAGACAGGTATATAAAGAATTTAAATACACCAATACATTAAAAAATAAGTAAGACACAACACATAATAAAAATCCCACAAAATATTTTTATTTTAATATGACAGCAAAACAACAAAAATCCAATGTAGGGAACCGGAGATATGAATTTTTAAAGATTAACCACTTTATAAACCTTAAAAACATATAGCGCCAACCTGGGACATCTGGTCTGACTGGGACAAAGTCAAAGTTTGAGGCAACCGTGGTGGAACCATGGTCAGAAACACTAAGTGGGTGGCCCCGGTCAAAATTGTACCTTTAGAAACTTTTCTAAAGGATTTCCTCTCAACGTCGCGCAGTCCCCTCCAGCAGGCGGATTTCAATGCAACATCATCAGATTGCTTTTCCATGAGGCCTGGTTAAATCCTGGAAGTCTTGAGCTCCAGGCCTTTCTGTGAGATGAACCTGGAATCCAGGCCGGGTCGCGGTTGACAATAATCGGCTTGACTCTTGAAGTCGGGTCGTTCCACTACTGGAGCTTTTTTCAAAAGTTCCTCCAAACTTCTGGAACTTATTCCTGAAGTTCCTCTTGAGGGTTCAACATGTCCAAAACACAAATCTAAGGGTCTAGAAGCTCTGAGATGGTCCTTGGAAGTCCAGACTAAGGTTCCCACAATGCCCCTGGCAAATCCTTAAAAGTTCACTGGATGCACTCTAGGCTGAGGGCTTCTTGAGGGAGATGGTGCAGGGAAGCTCTGTTAACCTGTTGCTTTCAGGGAGTTCACCCCTAAATCATTTTTGAAGCAAGGCAAAGTCCTCAGAGCAGTAGTTCCAAGTGTGCAACAGGAGCAGTCTGTCAGGGAGCAATCCTGTTTGATACAAACAAGGGTTCCAGCAGTGCAGTCCTTATTCTTGTAGTTTCAGGCAGCAAATGCAAAGTCAGAATTTGAACTAAACTAGAACTGAGTTGCTCTGCAACTCTTATATATTTATTCAATCATCTAGGATGACAGGCACGGGGGCACCCCTGTCCAGTGTGGTGCAGGTTACCACCCAACAGCATGACAGCTTCCTTCAAAGTGTGGCACATTCTTGTCCCACAAAGCATTGCATTTTAAAATTCAAGACGGAGATTTTCTCTTCTTTGGAGTTAATTCTGGCTAAATTAACCCACTGTGATAGTGCATTTCCTTTAACACCCCCCTTCACCTCCTGCAAATTCCATTCCCAGGGTCTCCATCTGGCTTGGGTTACAGGAAGAGGGGGTGGTAGGCTTAGCATTCCTTACTGTCCTCCCCTCTCTTTGAAGCGCAGTTTGATTTACCCATCCGCCTTTCTGCCCCATCCTGTGCAGCTGCAGATCTCTCTCCATCAGATAACCTCTGCTCTATGTGGTCACTTATCACTTCATCAACGCAGCCTGGCTAAGACTGTTAAGGCTTGCCAATCAGGAGAGACTACTTAAAGGCTGGATTTTGGCTCACAGAAAAGAAAGTTCTATAACTTATTTTCTGTATTAGTTATGATAAATTCAACAGAGGCAAGTTGTTGGATTTATTATTGCCAATCTTTTAAGTCTTTGAACCACATTTTCAGCTTCTTCCTAGCAATATTTATAATTAAATAGGATATTCAAATGTTAGCCTACGGAGCTAATAATCTACAATGGGGCAAAATGAAATTGGCCATTTATCCCTCACCAGGGCTTATAAAACAAACATATTTTACAATATGCCTGCTTATAGTTACAAGGCACCCTACCCCTAGGGGTGACATATGAATATATAAGGTAGTTTAACACTTTGGAAGTACCTGTACAACCAAAGTCAAGTTTGCATGTAATTTACTTTTTAAAGACATTCCACAAACAGGGCTGCCTTTCAAAATGACAGCAGGCACATAGTAGTGCATACTCCAGTGCAAAAATTCTCCTGGGCCTCTAAACCCTCTTGCCCTATTATATGCTAGGAATTTACAGGTAGTTTGAATCCCCCTGCCTTATTATATACTAGTGACTTAGAGGGTCTGTCATTGCCATTTGTGATTATATCTAATTACTATCTACCCTTTTCATCAGAGCACTGGCTTGCGGCCTGATTAGCAGAGCCCAGAGCACAGTCAGATTCAGTTATCACCAGATTCAATAAAAAAATGGGGATGAACAGGGTAAAAAAAGGATGACTTTCTCACATCTACCCTGTCATTGTACTTCAACCGCAAGATGAAAATCTTGCCAGCTCAATACCGAGTAGAATAAAGAGATCGAAACTCATTAACAAGGGAACCATCAGGAGATGCATATTGAAAAGTGCTGTGGGTGCCTCAGATAAAATTAACAGCAAAACCCTAAATTGAAGGATCAGATATGATTATAATCTTAACAAACAACATCACACAACAGAAAAGAGACTGGAGCTTGCTGTCCTCAGCTTTAATCACTTACTTTAAAAAAAAAAAAAACTTGTGATCAAACTCCAGGCAGTTTAACAACTGCCCAACTGCCCTGAAATCTAGAGAGTTATTCATGGTATATAGGAAGTCTCCTTTGCATTGGAATGGATGCTGACATTATTGATGAATCGGAAGCAATTTGATCTAATTGCATTGCAAGGAACGTGGTGCAAGCACAATTTGCTTTGATCCGGATACCTCAAACAGCCTTAATTCTGTTAGTAGAATATCTAAGAAAGGACATCTAAGAGGCATACATCTCATCAAAAGCTACAAAATATTATTTTACAAATGGATGAGCCCTCAGTGTTACAACTCCTAATTTGAAATCAGTCATATAGGGCCACATGCATCAACATAAAAACTGGTCACAAACGGACAGATTCACAGAATCTGCTCCTTTGCGACCGGTATTTTTGCATTTGGGATGCATCATCCCAAATGCAAAAATCGCAATTTAAGGAATCGCAAAATTTGCGATTACTTAAATTGCGATTGCATTTAAGGAATCGCAAATTGCAATTCCTTAAATGCAATGCATTAAACAAAAAAATTGCGATTTCGCAGAATATGAATTGCAAATTACCGTCAATCTAAAGTTGATGGTAATTTGCGATTTCTTTAAAAATGCACTAAAGTGCATTTTTCAAAGTCCCATGTTACACACACACATGCCCTTGGGGCATGTGTGTCGTTAACTATGTGGATAAATTGTAATTTCAGGGTGCAACAAGGTGTCCTTTTGGCACCCTTGCACCTTGAAATTGCATGCGCAATTTGCGAGTACCTATTGGGTACTCGCAAATTGCGCATGCAATTCCCATTCATTCCTATGGGCCTCTAGGCCCATAGGAATGAATAGGAATCAATTCCTTAATTGTGACTCGCAATTTGCAAGTTGCAATTAAGGAATGTGTAGGAATCGCACTTTTTTTGCGATTCCTACATGCATAGGCAATAGCGATTCTTTAATTGCGATTCTTTAAAAATTGCAATTAAAGAATCGCTATTGTCCTTTTGATGCATGTGCACCATAATCTTAACAATTCACCATTGCTTGTTATCTCCGTCTATATTACATCCATATTACATCACCAAAAGAAAAAAGAAAGTCATGAAATGCTTAGAACAGTTAATAATAAAGCTAACAATGCACATCCAGATACTCAGCGGCTAAGAACTAGGGGTCAGATTTACAAGCCCCTTGCGCCACTTTTGCAGCACTTTTTCCATGTTAAAAATGACGCAAAAGTGGCGCAAGGGCCTTGTAAATCTGCCCCTAGATATTTTCATTCAAACTTAGTGATGGACGGGCCACGTTGATGAAGACTTGATTCATTTGAAAAATTCTCACTTGGGCATAACACACTAGGTACAAACCAAACAAAGAAGGGATAAGTTAGGACAGGCACTCCTTTAAGTATGTCGATCAGCGAAGATGAGAGTATTCAATGTCAGGTTTCATTTAAATTAGAGCAAACAAAGGCACCTACCACATTTCTGTGCCCAGAAACACAATGTTTACTTATTCTTTAGCAGGCTTATCATCACTCAAATCCATTAATGCCTTTAAATTAACAAAAATGAAGCAAAAGTAATGATTTCCCGCAAGTCTTTTGCACTGAAAATTCTGATGTTTATCTCGATCCCGATAAATGCCTATTAAGCCTAATCTAAAGAGAAAATCTGTAAAGACTAAAGTGGGATGAAACATCTTCTGATGAATTGCTTGCTTGCTTCAAACATTAGAAGAATACAGTTGAATTGAGAAATCAAGCAAAATTTAAATATGAATTACACAAAATTCAGTAGGACATTCACAAAAAGTCTTAACTATTTGGGCAAACATAATCCCACAATAAATGGTGTACCAAAACCCTTAATTTTGAAGAAAAGACAACTGAACAAATAAATAAGGACTATGATCAAATTACCTTTTAATATCCATCAACTGAAAAAGACGAAACGTTTGAAGAAAAGGTTTAAAAAGACAATCTAGATAGCAAAAAATATGATTGAGACAAACAATGCATAACCCAACTCGCAGAAGGCATGGATAAGAGCTCTAAAGATTTCTGGACATTTATAAATAAAGAGAAACACAGCCATCTTCAAGCAAATAATGCAAATATCACTATGGAAGCCTGGACCACATATCTAAAGACCATCAATTGAAGCACTAACATGGAGCATGGAAAACAATCAACAGAATCTGTAATGCCAAATATGCATTAAAATACAAAAAGTTGCAGGTTCACCAAGTAATCAAAATGAGTCAATCAGACTCTGGATCAATCAACCTCCCAGGAGGATTATTTAATTGCACTTTAGAACCCTGGTTAGGTATACTCACTGCACTGTATACCTTCTGTACACAAGAGCAAGAGATTTTAGATTCTTGAACGGGCTCAGTTCTGCACTCCCTTTATAAAAAATGCCCAGTATCAAATCCCACCAACTATAGATGTATTGCCTTGTTGGATGTTGAAGCTAAACACTTTGCCAGACACTTGCTTCAGGATTTGGAAGACTTGCCTGCGCAACTGCTGGTACTCATGATATTCAACAAAGCAGGCTTTCATTCATGAATAGGAACAGCATCAAACACCTCAGTCCTTTTGCTCTTCACAGAGAGATCCATTAGTTGTAAACTCTACTTAATGCTTGTTCCATCGACTTCAAGTCAGCTTTCAACATGGTTCCAAAGAACACTCTGTGAAACAAGTTGATTAACTGGGGAATACCTCTCAAACTTTTATGAGAATTTACCTGCTCAACTTCCACACCTCCATAAAAGTGAAAGTGGGTGATGGCCAAGGAGTGTCTATCACGCTATATACCAAACAAATTAAAAAAAAACAGTGTCTCTTCGCTCCCTTACTATTTAACCTGTTTATTGTGGATATAAATAAAGCAATTACCAATTCAATTTGACACCAAAGATAGGAGGTCATCAAACCCCATGACAACAATATACTCCTACTAAGAAAAATCCCAGTAGGTTCACAGCGACTGGGAGATCAATTTAGAAAATAAAAGTGAAAAAATTGGGTTTCTGGATTGTAAACAATTTAAATAATAAAGAAGGTATCCAGCTATAGAGATCTTTGCATCATATTTGATTCTCTGGGGAATTTTGCTGATCATTAAACCAAAACACAAGCCCCAGAATGCGTTTTTATGATCATGTGGAGAAAACTATGTAGACCCTTATTGGACACCATAATAAAGGCTATCACTAATAAGCGTCTTCCAGCATTACCATATGGAACTGAAACACTGGTGGGGAAAGAAGTGAAACTTTTTTGACCACGTAACTACCATCTACAAACTGTACTTCTCACTCACACGTGCATCACAAGCACAGATCAGACTGGAATTCAGCTTGGTGAAACAATCAATTGAACATCAAGCAGACTTCCTCAAATTATGCCACAAACTAAGGGCAGCTCCTAACACAAATGCTAAATCATCTTATATGGAAAAAAATTTAATCTGTGAGGCCAGCATATAAAAATACACGACGTAAACATTTTCTATCTGTGCTGCAATCCTAAATTTAAAAGCTCCATGATATTTTATAGCCACAATTTGTTAAATAAATTTTCTAATATATCAATCAATCTCACTTCAGGTACCTAGGATAAACTTGTCCCATGTAATGAGCTCATGCTTGAACGATCATTAATACCTACAACCCTAGACAGTAGAAACCCTATTTTTGGAAACAATTCAGAATGCACCTCAAACCTAACTTTTATGAGGTATTGATTTGGCAGATTCTCCACCAAAGATTTATCGCCACCATGGGTGAGATCCTTTGACAACAACAAATTCATTGATTAGAAGAGCAAAACGATCCTGCACATACTGTGAATATGTTCAACATTTGTCGAGGATTTCAAAAAGTGTATCTGTGCTTCCCTTATCCAAATGAAAGTTCGTAACTGCAAACAACCTCCTATGACTGATCCACTGCTTTAATGGTGCACATTTACACTTAAATATTGTGGGCAGATTTATCAATATGTCACGCAATGCAGCAATACACCTTGCTGTGTTGCGTGAAAGGGAGTGGGCAGGAATGTGACACATTTAACATTATATGGTGGGGTTCCTTCACTCTGGCGCACTTTTGACTGCTTGTGTTGCATGCAGGTTTGTTTTTGTTCGGGAAGGGACACTTTCCTGCACAAAACCAATCCTCTGAGGCTTTTTTCTCTTTTTACATGTGCTACAGAATCCCTCCACTGGGAAGGCATAGCATTTTGACGGTAAATGGACATAATATCGAATTATTAATATCGAATTGCAGTAATATCGAAGTTTTAATATCGATTGTACCATTATATCGAAGTCATGAATATCGTTGTAAAAAATATTGGGTTTTTTTTTGGTTAAAAAATATCGAAGTATAAAATATCGAATAAGTAATATCGTTAGTAGATAATATCGATTTTTTAGTGTTGTCAAAAATATCGAAAAAATATATAGAATGTGTAAAATATCATTTTTTTGTAAATATCTAAATAGTATTTATTGATATTAATTTATTATTAGTTTAATTGTATGAATATTTGTTTGAAATTGTATAAAAATTATTTTTGTAAGATATGTTTTAGGAGCGGGATGTTGGGTTATTAGGGGATAAGGGTGGGGAGTGTTTTAAAAATATTAGAATAAATTTACATATTAAATTACATTTTTGAAAGAAGAAATTATTTAAAAAAAGAAATTTAAATTAAAAATAGAAAGTTTATGTTTTGTTTTAGGAGCGGGATGTTGGGTTATTAGGGGGATAAGGGTGGGGAGTATTTTAAAAATATTAATATAAATTTACATATTAAATTACATTTTTGAAATTAGAAATTATTTAAAAAAGAAATTTAAATAAAAAATATAAATTATATGTTTTGATTTAGGAGCGGGATGTTGGGTTATTAGGGGATAAGGGTGGGGAGTGTTTTAAAAATATTAGTATAAAATTACATATTAAATTAAAATTTCGAATTTTGAAAATAATTTAAAATAAGAAATATAAATTTAAAATCGAAATTATATTTTTGTTTTAGGAGTGGGATGTTGGGCTATTAGGGGATAAGGGTGGGAAGTGTTTTAAAAAATATTTACATCATTTCACATATTTAATTAAAAAGTTTAAAATTGCAATTATTTTAAACTTAGAAATTTAAATTTAAAAATGAAATTATATTTTTTTTTTAGGAGCGTGATGTTGGGTTATTAGGGGATAAGGGTGGGGAGTGTTCTAAAAATATTACCATAAAATTACACATTAAATTAAAATTTAGAAAATTGAAATTAATAAAAAAAAATAAAGGAGGTCATTACGATGTCGGGCGGAAGCACTACCGCCGTGCTGTCGGAGGCAAAAACTGCTAGTTACCGTCCGCCAGCAACGGCCCACATGCCCGCCAAATTAGGATGTGAAAAGTCAGCCAAACACCGCCCGTAAGCCTGCAACGCCGCCCGCCATCAAAGTGCGCCCGTCTATGTAGCGGCGCGAGCCAATGGAGACACACCGTCCGACGAAATGACGTACCGCCCGGCGTCCAAATTACGATGCCACAATCAAACAGCCTCACCGGCAAAGAGACACCGCACGAGATACCAAGGCGGAAACCCGACTGTTGAGTACGGAGACCAAAAAGGCGGCCCACCCCGAAATGAATCCTGCTATCCAGGCCATCCCCATGCTGAACCTGATGCACCACCTAGGAGTGAACGCGCCACGATGATGCAGGTAGGCAGACACACAACAAGGGCACGCAAACACTGCACACAATGCAAGGGCGGAAAAACTGTACATGGCCCCCCCAGACACCCCTGTGTGGACAGGACACATCCACCACTGTACCCACACATGTCCCACCTGTTAAAATAAAACAACTCGCAACATCCTGGGCACCCACTACCCGGGACCAGGAAGTGACATCCCCGTCACGGCACCGCAGCGCAGCGGCGATGACGCAGGTACACATGCGCACAACGCAGAGGCCAACGACAGCGCCACACATGGGTTGCACACAAACACCACAGGGTCACAACTACACACCCCACACACCAGCCCCACCCTGAAGGCACATGTCACGTGGCCTTCCTGCATCAATCATGTCCCCAACCGACAACTCACAGTTGTCAACTGGATGTCACACAAGTGTCCCGAACAGGGGAGTAATGTAATGGCAAAATAGGACACACCCTTGTGTGCAAAACATGGAGAAGCACACGGCTGCTGATACATAACAGCGCAGAATATGGACATTGTCCGCAAAAGGCACGCCAGTCTCATCCAAAAATACCTATTCCATCCTGCTCACAATATCAAGCCATGCAATGTACAAAATAGAAAAACCCTGCTGCCTGAGAACAGGTGTTCCCAATTACTACACCCACACAGAAGCCTCAATGTACAGCGGCAACGGAGTGTCCCGCCCACACACGGGAGAGCAGATAGCACTGAATGGCCTTCCATTCCTACTCTGAAATCACATTGCAACAAATTCTGCAGGAGAATGGAGCCATTGTACCAACAAGAAGCCAAACATAGCCATGCAGAGTAAACCTTCCACTGGCAGATAGCGCCTAACATGAAAGAAAGATAATACTACAAAATACAATTATACCACTCCTCCTTGTGGGTCAAATGCAAGTAATCTGGAAAGAGTCAGACACCACTGGCCTTGACCATTCATTGAAGCATGTGGGATGAGGGCCTGTGTCCTCCGCCCAAGCTATACCCCAAGTCCTGCCGCCGTACATCCATTCCAGAATTCCCAGCATCGTCGGAGGTTACACTGTGCTGACTGCTCAGGCAACCGTCACCCTGTAGCAAAATGGCTGTTGCACCAGTGCTTCTCAACTACGCCGGACAGATGCAGCTGTACAGTGACAGCTTGCTACAGATAGTGGGCTGTGCAAATCTGGCTATGCTGAATGTAAGTTACCGAGTAACTTACCGCATTGCAATGTTCAGCTGCGTCATCCCCGTTTTCTACTGTCGGAGGTGTCCGTTCCACTGTCCTGTGGATTTATGTCTCTCCAACCCGGCATGTCCAAAGGTGGACTTGGTACACTTGTTTGCACCCCTGGACGCCCACAACAGGATCTGTTCAGTGTATGTGGGCATGGCGTTTGTGGCTGCAATCGGACACACACTGCAATGGGACCAGTGTGCCTCCACACAACGTATTCTGGATCACAGTTTCATCGAATGTCATCCAACATGTCCCATCAGGCTTCTACAAGGGACAACTTACGATGAACACGTTGCTACACACTATCCGCTTCATTGGATGCCATCCATGTTTACCACCAATGCGAGTGATGCTCTGCTGGAAGGTATCGCATGCCTGACAACTTGTCAATTCATGGGTCCCCGACTCAATACCCCCAATTGAACATTGATGTTCAACACCGTACCTATGCTTGGCTTTCGCATGGAGTGGGCAGTTAGCTGTACAACAACTATACCATACAATCTGCAACAAACACCTTACCATCAACTCCACTGCCATGACATTTGACATTTTCGGGACATGCACTCTGTTCCTCACCATATCCCGTGTCTCTGCATGAACATGGGGAGGCAGAGGTATGGGACTTGTGTACAGTAACCACATGGCCAATACTGCACGAACAACTATGCTATAATATGTATTCTGCGCACCTGAACACATGCACCTGTCAGTTCACACTTATCTGTCTGCTGTATTACGTGAGAACTGTCACCTCACCTTTGTCTGTACTTCCGTGCCAGGACTTTTGCATGGACAACAAATGCAACCCCCTACAACATGGCCCTAGTTATTGTGTCATGTTCAGTAGCCACCACATTGCAACAACTTGTGAGACGCTGCTGCATGCATGTAGGCTCATGCTCTGATGTCACCTCTGACGCAGGTGTGTCGGAGTCACTATTGTAGTAATCCTGTACCATGGAACTGAGATGTACTGTGCCTATGATGTCAAGCTGTCTGGTAGGCAAAATGAATACTGTCTGTGTCAAAGTCTAGAGCTCTTCAGTAATGAGCAAATGTACTTTAGCATAGCAAGGGCAAGGCAGTTGTAACTCTGAAGCCTTTATTCCACAATCAACAACTAATCACATCTACCTGTACCCCCTTTTGTATGTGTAATCATGCTAAGTATATCCTCCACATGCATTTTGCTGCCAGTAGTGTCCACTATACTGCATCACAGAGGAAGTAAGTTCAAATACATGCCTTGAAGCAAATATGTGACTCTGTAGAATTATTTATCGAAGACAAGTACGAATGAGAGAGGATGAGAGTGTGTGAAGTACACGAGAGTCGTGAGATGACCATGTAGTCTAGTGTCATTGGATGTCAATGCATATCAGTTGCCGCCACAGTGGACCTAGTGAAATACCAGAGGTCGTGGGCCTTGGCTTGTCAGACTCTGACGTGGCCCAACAGATCATCACATTAACACTGACGGCCTGGTCACTACAAAGCACAGTCCTACATATGTGTACAATTACCTTCACAGTCTGACATCACACTCATCAAGCAAAATTAGGAGCCACGCAAGAAGCATGCTACATCAATGCATGACAAAATACACACATGATATCAGTGTGGGTGGGCAGGTCTGCACAGTGAGTACGAACTGCAGAAATTCACATACATGCTTAATTAAACAAGGCACAATCTTGACAGTCACACACCCTGCAGACCCACAATGGCCAAAACATATCAAATAGGAGTCCTCCTGAACTGCAAGGACACACCCACACACTGCACACTGTGCAACATACAATACACACATGTGCTCACATTCACAGACCTGAACACGGATACAAACACCCACCATGCCCCTGGGTAACACATGTGTGTAGTCGACATTGCCAGAGTGCACACACACACACCAATACTACCCCAAAGTCACACCCTTCACACCACACACACCTACACCTCCCAAATGCACACATTGAAAGTAAGCCATGTGCCCAGGCTCAATGTTCATCACAAGATTAACATACACCTACACTGCTGGCCACACAGAAAGTAAGCTCACACATACCTGCACACTCTGCACATGCTACCTGTCATCCTGTGGCTAGACTCACACCCTGTGCTTTGCTTGCACGCAAACATGACACGTATACATTTTCCCAGAAATACCACCAAATACATGCAGACAATCCGTGTCACAAAAATACTTCTTCATCACACACACAAGTAGCAGAGTCTGAAAGAAGTAAAGTCCCTGCCACGTGTAAAACACATTGGAATGTGAGACCAGACATTGCAATTGTTGAGGTACCATACACGGCATGTGCCTCACTTAACTATGCACACACAGTAACAACTGCAATCAGCAACTAGACAGACACAACCGACTACAGGAACAACAGCATCCAGTCACAGATTACATAGACAGGCGGCAATATTGTTCAACACCAGGGACAGTGGCCAGTCCGATGTGCAGAGTAGTGATACGAAAAGCTACATATGCAATGTGTGTGAGTGTACCCTGCCATGGCCAGCAACACTGCCATGGCAGTCACAATAGCCATTACAGCCACCACTGTGTCACAGGTAGTTGTGTGAGGGTGCCTATCATTCAAACAGGATGCCAGTCCGACTCGGTGCTGTCTGTGTGCTACGGGACAGTTAGAGGTCCGCCCCTGAGAGAGAAGCACAACTGTGGAAGACACACATGTGGCATGTGAAGCGGGAGGGCTGCTTGGCCCAGGTGGGTGGGTGGCACAGGTAGGTGCACTCATGCAGTGTTGAAACAGACTGTGTGGGGCGGATTCCGGAGGGGTAGATTTCCACTGTGTTGGGTATTTGGAAAGCCTACCTGTCTGGGGATGAATGTGAACTCGTGTGGGCACAACAGGCGGACACACGATTACTGCTGCATCAGGTGTAGACGTTAGCCCTCCCTCTGGGGACATGCTGGATACTGCTGTGCATCTGCCAGGCCCTTGCCAAGGCACTTACATCCCCTGTCCTCCAGGTGTACCCCCTACATTGTCCACCTGCACAGGCTACCCAGGGCACGGGTTGGCAGTGGAGCTTGGTGGGTGGGAGGTCATGGCGCCCTTCTCCTGGTCACATCTCGCAGGCAACACATTCTCAGTGTGCAGCAGGGCACAAGTCCTAAATAAGAAGTGGGGGGACGCTGACGTCACGACAGGAAGTGACGTCACGAAAGGTGGGTTGCACCATCATACTCATTGCCGCCCCTCGCTCACCCCTTAGATGCGATTGCATCAGAGAAGCCAGCGCGTGAGCAGCAGCTCCAATCTCGCCCCAGAGAGGCCAAAGAGTGAATGTGTGGCTCCATTTGCTCCAGTTATCGAGCTCGCGGTAAAATAAGTGGGGGACGCCGTCCACCCGCGTGGTACCCCGACTCGAGCTCTGGTGTGCAGTCAAAGTGTCCTATTGTTTTGCGATATGTGTGAGTTGCATGACACTCGTTGGCGGGGGATGGCTCGGAGGCCCGTCACCCTGAGGCCCATATCTCACTCTATGGGTCCCTTGTCAATGGCAGCGGATGTAATGACTATGCGCGCCGGGGTGGGTCTACCTTTCGTCTGGGATGGTGTTTGCAGCCTGGCCCGCTAGGGCAGCTACAGCTTCTGTGTGTTGCATGTGGTGTATCCGGACTCCGGAGACTGTCATGCATTGTCACTGTTGTCCAGGGCTCGAGTCGGGGTACCACGCGGGTGTACGGCATCCCCCCACTTATTTTACCGCAAACTCGATAACTGGAGCAAATGGAGCCACACACTCACTCTTTGGCCTCTCTGGGGCGAGATCGGAGCTGCTGGTGCACGCGCTGGCTTCTCTGATGCAATTGCATATAAGGGGTGAGCGAGGGGAGGCAATGAGTCTGACGGTGCAAGCCACCTTTCGTGATGTCACTTCCTGTTGTGACGTCAGCGTCCCCCCACTTCTTTTTGTAGGACTCGTGCCCTGCTGTTGTCAGATGTGCCACTTTCCAGGGGGGTGGAGAAAGGGTCAGGAATGTCAGCCTGAGATTGGCCCAGTTGAAGGCCCACCTTGACTGGGGAGGACAACCATTGGACAGTCTGGTGTAGCCCACCCACGCATACATGTAGGCCCTCCATGAACTATGTCACCTGCGGCAAGGTGATGTCATGGGCAATGAAGTTATTGAGGAGAGCTGTCTGCCCCACGCAAGCTCAACAGACCCAGCACTGAGGGCAGCAGGGGTCACATGTGCAGGGGCAGCTGTGGCTGGTGTGAAGGACACTCTATCCTTCATCCTTGTGCTGACACGTGTTGCACCAGTGGAAGTAGATGGGAGGGCAGGCATTGGCCTCCGCGTGGCTGAAGAGGAGCCAGAGTCCACGTCCCCTGTGCTAGCAAACATGGATGCATCACCTCTGTCCTCAGATGACGCCGAAATTGCCGTCTCGGCCTGTGATTCATCCAGCACACGTCTGGCCCCTCCGAGGCACTGGTCACATCTGTCTCACTCAGCTCCTGTGCAGCTGCTTCATCCGATGCCTCACCACTGTTGACCGTCCCCTGTCCCTCAGCACCCACGGGAGATGCTACATGAGAGAGAGCGAGGTGGCCTCACTCATTTGGCATCAATTAAACAGACATGTGCAAGGGAAGCAGCACACAACATTCCCAAATCCACATGTTGCACGATACCTGTGCAATTGTATACAGCCACCACAATCAACACGTAATGGCTGGCGTACAGAAAATGAAGCCGCTAATAAGTGGCACATGTGTTGTGCACATAGCACAACACCCGGCCTGTGTCACCCTGCGACCATAGCCACAACTCGCTGTGTGCACACCCACTGTCCTGATGGTGGCAAGGATGACCACTACGTAATTAGGCCAAGGACATACCTGCATGGAGCAGAATGGGACACCACTCACACAGACTGCAACATGACAGTCCACAATGGTCATGAGCCCATGCCATCCACCTGTCGTTCGCACGAGCACAACTACTGTTGCACAGTGTGCCGGATGTGTAAGTACCAGGAATATGAGGTGAGGCATCGCACATATATGTCCGAACGAAATCAGAGTAGGCACAGTGCCTCAAACATACATGTGAATTGCCACTCCAGCCTACTACAGGTTGTTCCTGAGGGCTACGACTCTGAATGCATTGACAATGCAGAGTGCTCAAATTACATCTTGACCCTCAGGAATCACATATGCATGTCAGATGCACCCAGCACAGAGTACACTTACAACCCACTGCATCACACAACAAACATCACATTACCCAGATTATGGGTAGGCTGTAGACACATGCTGCCTCTCACAGCAAAAGACACCATCCCACAATACTGTACACTTGCTTGCTGCTGATGCCCCTACAAACGTGCATCCGGCACAGGCTGTGTGACTGTCAAGATGCAGACCATTAGTGGTGAAATGCAGTGCCGTGGTAACCTGACAATACGAGGGGGCATCCCCCGATTCGTCTCCGCCACATAGTCGCTCATCCGGCAGATGACGTCACACCCTTTGTGGAATTGGCTGCACTGTCGGTTACACATTCACAGAGGCATCAACTTGGATGCAATGGCTCATCACAAGGCCTTGGGCTGGAGGACTTCCAACTGCAGGGATGGTACACAAGAGGGTTGGAATATCACTCATACACTTCTCATCATCACCCACATCCACCAATCACAGTGGCATGATGCTGACCCATCCAAAATAGTCAAAGATGTGTAACAGAGCCAAGAAGTAATCGGACATGGCATAACAGCATGTGTACACCACACGTGAATGCATGCTGTTGGGAGTGTGTACACAGTACCTGTCCATCCCATTCACATGCAGGATGCCAGCACATTGAGCAATGTGTAGTCTGCCCACATTTACTGTCCATTGTCAGGTAGACCAACACATAGATCACAAGGCAACACATCTTTGTGGGTGGACTCACTGTGTCCAACACTGCGCAGCCCTCAACGTACTCGCCCTGTGAATGGCTCACCCCGCAATGGAGATCACATTCAGTGCCACTATCTCTCACACACATCCCTATCACAAGGCCTGGAGTGTTCAATCGACAGGGCTGAGTTTGCGCATTTCCGGAGAGTTGTGAACAAAAGACACATGTAACCCACTGTACAGTCAGTGATGTTTCCTTCTAGGATTGGGCGGTCAATGTGCAGCCCAGGTCTGCTGAGACTGAGAAGGCCAGCAGGGACCCAGCCAGCCATTCACACAAGCAATAACTGCCC
Organism: Calotriton arnoldi; assembly: GCA_963921515.1. Lineage (NCBI taxonomy): Eukaryota > Metazoa > Chordata > Amphibia > Caudata > Salamandridae > Calotriton > Calotriton arnoldi. The sequence goes on from CAWUFW010001228.1 coordinate 2,714,056, forward strand.
TGAGTCCTGCATTGCCAAGTGGCTGCGTCACTGGATGTCTGACATGAAAATGCCATGTACCACCACTTGGGAGGGACATGCATGGGAAAGCGCCAGAGAGCCTACATACCCCTTCCACCTGTAGTAAGCATGGTAAGCAGCGCATGTTGGAACCCCACAGGCTCAGACTCATAGTGCTGCGGATCAACGACATGTGTGTCCCCACATGCACTCCCACACACACTGTAGTTGTCTTACACACACAACTTTTGCAAGAAATAGCCTTGGGCAGTGTGCGTGGAGCTCGGAATCCAGGATCTCCAGCTCCTCGCTGGTGAGTGGACCTGGACATATCTTCAGAGTCGTCGACATGAAGGTGGACAGGTGGCAGCAGCAGCAGGTGTTGTTGAGGGATGCCAGGCAGCAGTCCCTGGAAGCTGTGGTAATGCCGGTCTCCCTCCCACACTCATATAGCCCCCTGGGGCTGTTTCAGTGGGTCCAAGCTGCTGCAATTGGTGTACCATGTCTGCCTACTTCAAATGCACACAATGGCCTGCTCCGAGCTGTCCCGGTATGCTTACCTCTATAGTCGAACACGCAGGATGCAACCGCGAGGGTCATTAGAGTTGGCCTCAAGGGCCTGGTCCATGGCGGGTACAGTCCGCTGGTGCCATGTGGAATCCACAGTTTAATGTGCGCCATGCATTTGCAGGTGTGGGCATGATTTGTGTGTGGGAGCATGTCCACACTAGACAGGGCCACTTCATGCTGTGTGCATAGGCATTGACGGCCAGTGCTCAGCCTCCACATGTCTGTTGGCACATCATCATGTACACATTAGCATGGGAGCATGGGATGTGCATATGCACACACATGCCATATTTCTCAATGTACATCTCCCACTTGGCACGTGCAACGTTACGTGTCACTTGTGATGTGTATTTGCATTCACACAGCTGTGTTGTCATGGAGTTGTCAATGTGTACACCTGTCAATGTGTGTTGGAGGTGTGATACGTACAGTGCTGTACATTGGGTGAACTAGGGACATCATTGACTGTCTCATATCCCGTTGTGCAACAGGACCCACTTGTTTGGGCCGCTCAGCCTGTGTACATTGTGTTGTTGGTGTGTGCCATACTCACCCAGCCTCGGAAGCTGTGTCAGGCACAGCAGCTAGGTATATTGCTGTGGTGTTGCCGCTTGCCACATATGCAGTCTGAAATCATCATCATGCCTTTCAAGCTATTATGGCCTAAATCCCCATGTGCATGCTCATAGCAATGGTTTGTGTCAGTGGTCATTGCTATTGGTTAGGGGACCTGTGTAAGAGTATTGTAGCTGTGCTGTCCCTACTTGTCAGCTGTTCTGTGATTCTATTGCTTTGTCAGTAATTTTAGTTTTGTGTATGTGAAAATGTCATGTGGTGTGTTGCATTGACATGTGTCCACTTCCATCTGTCCTAGGAGGAGACCAAACATACATCGCCCCTACCAATTGCTGGCAGACATGGAGCATGTGGAGGTTATACGGAAATTCCGTCTGGACCGACCCACCCTGCATCACCTATGTGCAATGTTGGAAGCCCACCTTCATCCTCGCAGGGTGTATCCTACAGCATTCACCCCCACGGCTAAGGTGATGGCTGCACTGCATTTTTTCGCAACCGGATCTTTCCAACACACGGTGGGCAGTGGAGGTGGGATGTCCCAGCCCAAGTTCAGCATGGTGCTACGGGATGTCCTGTCAGCTATGATGCTCTACAGGAACCGGTACATCCGATTCCCCAGGGCTCGTGATTTGGCGGCAGTGAAGGGTGCTTTCTATGCCCTTGGACGTATCCCCCACATTGTTGGTGCAATTGATTGCACCCATGTTGGCCTTGTTGCACCACAGGCCATGGAGCACATCTATAGGAACCGGAAACATTTCCACTCCCTGAATGTGCAAGTGGTGTGCCTGGCGGACATAACAACGATACTTTGACGGCGGACTGCTGTTTCTGCACCTCACACTAGTTTCAGTTAAATCAGGTTCCTTGCGCAACTAGCCCTTGCACCAGCCGTCGGGTGATGCCTCTGTACGTCAGATCCTAAGCAATTGAGGGGTTGGGCGTGCGCAGGCAATGAAGTCCAAGAAGTCAATGTTTAGTTTTTCAAATGAGTCTTTATTTTCACTTAATTAGTTCTCACAGGATTGAAGATTTTATGGTCAGCCAACGCGTTTCGTTCTCATGACGAGAACTTCGTCAGGGCTCAGTAGGCGAATATCATTCCTTTGATGTATACTAGGTAAGTTTGGCCTGGTTCAACGTGACCTTTCGTGTAGGATTCGAATACGCGATCCCTTAACCAAGTCGGTGTTCCAGGTAAGTAATCTGGAAACACTCAGGATATCGCAAGGCCTCAGTTGGCCTAAGTAGCAAATCTCAAATTGCGAGTTCTCCTGCCAGAATGGCTCATTCTGGCAGGAGAACTCGCAATTTGAGATTTGCTACTAGGCCAACTGAGCCTTGCGATATCCTGAGTGTTTCCAGATTACTACCTGGAACACCGACTTGGTTAAGGATCGCGATTCGAATCCTACACGAAGGTCACGTTGGAACCAGGCCAAACTACCTAGTATACATCAAAGGAATGATATTCGCTACTGAGCCCTGACGAGTTCTGTCATGAGAACGAAACGCGTTGGCTGACCATAAAATCTTCAATCCTGTGAGAACTAATTAGTGAAAATAAAGACTCATTTGAAAAACTAAACATTGACTTCTTGGACTTCATTGCCTGCGCACGCCCAACCCCTCAATTGCCTGGCGGACATGATTATCACACACGTGTGTGCGAAGTTTCCCGGATCCGCCCATGACTCGCACATCATGCGCCACAGCATCCTCCCACGAATGATGACCAATCTTCAACCGGACCGTGCATGGATTGTTGGTGAGTATGCATACTCGTGTAGCGTGCTGGGTGTGACATGCTGTCTTGTATCCTGTTGGAATTGCCACGATTCTCTGTGTTTCTCACACCCAGGTGACTCTGCATATCCTAACGGGCCTTGGCTGCTCAGCCCACTACGTAATCCTAGGACACCAGCTGATGTCAGATACAATGAGGCACATGGGAGGACCAGACGTGTGGTGGAGCGGACTTTTGTACTCCTGAAGTCCAGATTCAGATGCCTGGACCGCACCGGGGGTGCACTGGCATACTCCCCATAGAAGGTGTGCCAGATAGTTGTGGCATGCTGCATGCTGCACAATCTCGCGATTCGCAGGCAGATCCCCCTGATAGTGGATGACGGTGATCAGCCAGGGCCCCCGCCTGCAGACCAAGCCGTGTCCAGTGACGAGGACAGTGGAGAGGAGGAAGCAGTGAATGAGCATCAGCAGCTCATCGCCCGCTACTTCACTTGACGGTGAGTGACCATGTACGACGGCTGATGTTGCTGTAGTTGTGTAGGTGTATGTGTGCATTGTCACGGTGGCCTATTGTTCACTGAGTGCTGTGTGGCAATGGTCCATGTCCAGTGTAGTATGCCACTGACAGTGGCTGTAGCATTGTGCCCTGTTGCTCTGTGAGATGTGTGTACATTGCTTAAACTTGATGACAAGTACTGTGTGATGAGTGTGTGACACACACATTCAATGGACTCTTGTTCTGTTTTTCACCCCTAGGTCCCTACAGCCTCTCCTGGCCTATCGACATACCACACTCCAGATGCATTTCTGATCATGGTGACGGTTGCACATCCTTGATTAAACACAGAGCAGATAAAACAGAATGTGATCCAGGTGTATTTATTTTAAGCGGTGACGTGATTGTGGGCAAGGTGATCACAAAAGTGGAGCATGCTGAAACAATGAGTTGACGGACATGTTGGCGTGATGGTCAACGTGTACCCATGTTGTCCTGGGTCCACAGTCCGACAGACACATGCCATTCACATGGCAGTGTGGGGTAGGATAGTAGTCCAAGTGAATGCAGTAGATGGCCACCGTGGCTGGCTGACTCACTGGCGTTTGGAGCGTGCGAAGTCATCTCTGGACACCTGTTTCCTCTTCAGAGACCCCTTCTACGTTTGAGGGGGGGGGTTGTGTTTGTGGGCTGCTGGTGGTGGCTGAGGATTGCCCACTCGCTGTGGACGCAGGGGAACTGGATGTTGCACGACCCTGCGCCCCAGCAGGTGGTGGCAGAGGTGGTGTGGTTGGCCTTGATTGGGCCCTCACCACCACCACTAGCTGGCCCATGAGGTCGACAAGTTTGCCCATACGGGTCACGAATTGGCCCATATGGGCGTCCATGGACCTCAACACCCCAAGGACTTCCCGCGTATCGGCAGCTGACCGGGCCCATTGTCCCTGGGCCTCTTCATAGGCCCCAAGGACTCTGGCGATTTGTGGCAGGGCTTGGCTCCCAGGCTCTGATGGCGTTGGCCTGACCCTGCTCCTCCCACCTGAACTGCTGCCACCGACCTGCCCACTCGTCACATTGGTCACTCGGGGCCTCGTTCTGGCTCCCAGGGTCGATGTCGACGTGCGTACCACCCCTTGCGCAGGGTGAGTGGTCAGGGAGGCCCTGGTGGTGGTGGTGGTGGTTGCGGCGGTGGTGGTGGTCGCAATGACCGTGGCAGCAGGGGCCTGGGACTGGTCACCAGCCCTGGGAGATGGGTTGGTGGGTAGGAGGGTAGGAGGGGTCCTGGGGAGCGGTTGCGCCCTGCCACACCAGATGTGCCTGGTCGGGAGTCCTCGTCCGAAGAGGTGTCCAGGTCTTCCACATCCGTGAGTCCGGGTGGAGGGCTTGTGGACTGGCTGTGATGGCTGCTGTCTCCCTCTCCAGCATCATGCTGTTTGTCACCTGTGGGGCGGAGACGAAAGGTTATTGTGTTGCACCTTGCAAGGTTTGTGTTAGATGTCTGACATTCACAGTTTGTGCACAGTTGTGCACTGATTTCCCAGATGCGTGTGTATGGCTCTACAATGTGTGTGTGTGATCAAGGCAATGGAATAGTGTGATGGGTGCATATTGCATGGGACGGATTTGGAATGCCAATCGGTGTGTGTTGCAGTACCCCTACATTTTGTGGCTTTGGTGGAAACGGGGTACAGGCCCATGAACGCTCTTGAGATGAAATATGTTTTTGGGGTTCAAATGAAATGCTTAGAAACGCAGATGGGAAAAGGAGTACAGCTCCATCAACGCTTTTGATATGAAATATGGTTTTGTGGTACATACTGTGACATATGGGTGCAGAAGGGGACATGTGTTTTGGCCACACGACACTACAGAGACAAAGGTGTGTGTATGTCTGACATACCCAGCATATCTACTCACTGTTGTCATTTAGGGACATTACACTGCAAGCATTGTAGTGAGTGAGTAATGGTTGTGTGCCACACAACGTATTGCAGATGGGACAATTCCTTGGTGTGCGTGCTACCCTCAGCCATGTGCAGCAATGCAGTGCTCTTGGGGTGTTGACTATATTAGGTATGTTGTAAATCACAGTGTGACGTGTGCTTCAGACACTGCAGACACATTTTTGGTCATCGGCAGGAATCTTTGCTGAACTACTGTATATGGGACAACTGTTTAGATGATATACCTTTCATGACACTGGGGCTGAAAGATGAGATGGATGAGATTTTGAATGTGCATTGTGTAGCTGTGTGGTTCATGGGTCCAGTGGTGTATGTGACATTACTGGGGTTCCACTCTGTTACATTGAGACAAGATAGACTTACATGGGTGATCTTGTACAATGTCAACGGAACAAGCAGACACGACTACATGGACAAGACTTCGATGGTGTTGCTGATGTGTGTGATGACTGGCACAGTGCACGCCATGTGGGTCAGTACTCCAGTGAGACTTGTGCATGCAGACGTGACTCCTTACGTGTTATTGTATTTGAGATGGCTCATGTGGGCTATGACTCTGTAATTCATGTCCGTGTGCACATTAGTCACATGATTATGACAGGGAGCAGTGCTACCTGTTCCTCTGCTACGTGACATGTCCCAAATGTTAGTCATAGTACAGCCCTCATGCCTACAGACACCCCGCCCTGTACAGTAGTCTACCTACTTGTTGGTTTGGAGGGAGCAATGCAATGGCTACCACATGGTTATGAGAGGGAGGGGTGCTCCATCTTGCTGGTCTGTGGGAGTGGGGGCTGTGTTGTGAGTTGTGGTGATGGCTTACCACCCACAGACACCCCTCCATGTAGGGAAACATATCTACCTCTCGGGTGAAGGTGTGCACTGCAATGGCTGACACATGGGTGTGGGGAGTGCTCCATCTTGCTGCGCTGTAGGACTAGGGGCCTGGCGGGGGTTGTACTTCTGCAGTCCCCCCTCCGATACACGGACTTTGTGGTAAGGCTACTTACCTGTTACTTGTTGGTTAGTGCAGCTATGTCTGACACATGAGTGTGGGTGTGGGGAGTGCTCCTTCCGGCGCATCTGGGGTACAAGGGGACCTGGTGGGAGTTGTGGTGCTGGCTGACTGTACACATGCCCCCATGGTTTTGTTTGTTGGTACCTTTGGGCTGAGTGTGTGGGAGTGTCTGTTGCATGTGTGAGAGATGTCTTGTGTATTGTGTACTGGACATGGGGGTGTTTGGCCCTCGGAGCTATGGCATTCTGGTAGTACTTAGCGGTGTGCTGGTATACATTTATTTGTACTTACCAGCCTCCACTCCCCCTGGTATTCCATTGAGACTCTCCGGATGTAGAATGCCTCGCACCTTCTCCTCCCACGCCTTGAAGGTCTTGAATGGCGCAGGATTTCCGCCGCCAGTCCTGTCAGCCAGCTCACGATTCTTGGCCTCCTTCTTCCTGACCACGCTTTTCAGGTCGTGCCACCTCTTTGTAATTTCACCCCGGTTGCGTTGCATGTTCCCAACTGCATTCACCTGGTCTACGATCCTGCTCCACATTCTGTTTCTGGTGGCTACTGGTGTCTGTTGGACCTGGTTCCCATAGATTTGTGGGTGCACCTTGATGATCTCGTCAACCATGACCGTCAACTCAGTGGCAGTGTTGCCATGGTGTGTGGTTTGGTATTTGTGGTGCTGGTGTGGTGGGTGTGTGGTGTGTGATGTGCAGGGGGTTAGTGGTGCCGGTGTTTCAGTGGTGATGGTGGTGGTGTTGTTGGTGATGAGTGTGATGTGTGCATGCGTGTGGTATGCTGCTTTCCTTTGTGGCTCTCTGGGTTCTCTGCTGTCGTCTTCGCTTTGTAGTAGTGCAAGGGATTGTGGTCTGTGAAGGGGCTGCTTTTGTACTCACCTATGTGTGTGTGTCATGATGGGCTGTCATTTTCAGGTGTGTTGTGCCTGGTGTCCTGGTATTTGTAGTTTTTTTGTTTTGCCAGGGGGATGTGTCTTTGGGATGTGTTCTGTGTTTGGGTATTTTGGCGTAGTTTGCTGTGTGGACTTGTTGGCCATGTTGTGTGTATTTTTTTGGTCCGCCAATGATTTCCGTGCATGGACGTGGCCCCCAGGCCTTCCGCCGTGTCAGTTATTCATCTCTGTTGTTAACCGTGGCGGGCGGGAAATATGTAGATTTTCCGCGCTCATGTCGGGGAGATCATGATTTCACGGCCGGTGTCTCGGTGGTCAGAGCGGGCGGATTTGGGTTGTCGGGCGGGATTGCGTCCGTGGCGGATGGATAATCTTCTACTCTGACATGGACGGGCGGAATTTTATGTGTTTTTACCGCCGCGGGCGGAGGTTGCTTTGCGACATCATAATTGCTCGGTCGGTATTCCCATGGTGCAGGCGGGTGGTTTTTTCAGGCTATAGTAGAGGGCGGATTTTTTACCGCCGGTTATCGTAATGGGCCCCTTAATACTTATGTTTTAGTCTAGTTAGGATGTATATATTGTATTTATTGTTAGCTCGTCGCGTTTTTGGTGTGCTGTAGGTGTTAGTTATATTTTAGTGAGATGTCGTGAGTTAGTGTTTGAGGCCTAGTGTAGACAGACGATAATATGACTAAATATGTGTTGTTTTGTTAATATAAATTAATGTTATTGTATTTAATGAATGTATTTGGGTGTATTTGTGTGGGTGGGTATGCTTTCGACATTTTTTGCAGGTTACTTTTAATCAACTTTACGTTGGATAGAAAGACGCGTTTTTTAAAAAAAAGAAGTGTGTATTAGTTTGTTCAACTAATATTGTTATCACACTTTCTTTTATTTTTCGGGATTTCGTGGAGTGATTTTTATATTTTTATATCTTTTCGGATTTTGAGGGTTTCGATTACTTTTAATTTGTCCAGGATGGATTTATATTGGACCTGTTGGATTTTTGCATTTTTTTTGGGAAACATTAACATGGATTAACAGACAGATGCAAGGATTATTACTTGTTGGAATACATCTTCTACAGCTACATAAACCGTAAGTCTATTGTTTTGTATTAATTTGGGTGGGAAATGTTGTTATAATTAATTATGATATATAGTATATTTTGATAAATATTATTTAATTGTAAATATATTTTTTTTCATTAAAAAAAACTATGATAATTAATTAATATTTGTGAAAATATAATATTAATATATGTGTGTAAAGTGTTTGTTTTGTGAACGGAAAAATGTATAATAGCTGTGGAAATGTAGTTTATAATATGCTTTTGGCTATTAGGGATAGGTAATCTAGGCCTCTTGTTGATGGGTATAGGGTAACCTGACTTTGGAGTAGCTCAAACATTTTTTTAGTTTGCTTAGTTAATTTTGGACATATTTGAGTTACAGATTGTTCCATCCGTAATTCTTGATAGCTTTGTTCTTTCTGTATAGATTGTAGTAGTTTTTGTAGGGTAGGTTTACCTCTGCTTGTTGTTGCTTGGAAGGCATTATGCGATCCTTCAACACTATTATTTGTTTTGACTTATTTGTTTAAGGTACTTAGGTACACATTCCACCAAGGAATGTAGAACTTAGGTTGACTTCTATGCCCTGATCTATGTAGTCTTCCCACCCAGGTGTCCTCAAAGTAGTCTAGTAGTGGGCTTAATTTGTCTTCGTTCCTTTTGTAATAGGGGCTCTCTATTAGAATATTGTAGTGTTCTGCTACATCAGTTACAGGTACATATGCTAGTGCTATTAGCTTTTTAATTTGGTAGGCGAAAGTACTGTCTGTAGCATATTGTACACTTAGGGCATCATTAGGATGGCGGGCGGACTTTGTCCGCCCACCATCCCGACGTACAAAGGGACCACCTGCCATAAGTGCGGCGGTCCCGTGGGGGTAATTAGGATGCGCCCGCCACACTGGCGGGCGCATCCTGCATTTTCAACATTACGGCGGGCGGTGCATTCAGCACCACCCGCCGCAATGCCAAAAATGCATGTTGTGCATTTGCATGCACAACGTGGCAGGCACCGCGCGGTGCCTGCCATGTTGTGCATGCAAATGCCCCATGTGCACCCCCCCACCTCCAGAATCCCTGGGGGCCCGCTAAGGGCCCCCAATGTAAAATACTGCATGCCTTTCCGTGGCGGCAACGGCAAATCCCCGCATGCATCCTGATATGGATGGCGGTGTCTAACAGACACCGCCACCATATTAAAAGCTTTTCAGCCCGGTCGACTCATCGACCGGGCGGAAAACCGGCGGACGGTCTTTCCGTCCGCCGGGGTCCCCCCTGCCATAGTAATATGGCGGGGGGAATTGGCATGCGAGCGGGAGAGAATGTCGGGCGGATCGCCACCGTCATGCGGGCGGTGGCGATCCGCCCGACATTCTAATGGGCCCCTTAGGGTTGATTTTTGCAGATGTCTCCAGAGACTCTGGTTAAAATGATAATAGCAACCCTGGATTGCTGTGTGTGGATAATTTTTCAGTATAGCATTTATCATGGCTAATTCGAAATCAATAATTATTTTTGAAGGAAAATAATTATTGCTTTCTTTGTTTTATTTTAGTTAGTATATCTATGTAGGTAGTTTGCTGCTTATTTGGTAATAGGGCATAGATGAATGGAATATTTGAATGTTGGTACAATCCATGCACTGTGTACAGCTGGTAGAATGGTTTTGGACAGACTTTGAAAGTTCCATCCATCATCCAGGTGTCACATTGCTGTAATTTAACTAAATTGTTTGCAGTAGCAAACATAATTATTCTTTTATCAGGGCATTTGTTATCAAAAAATATAAATGGTTCTTTAGTGTGAGTAATGCTTAATTCTGGGGAATAACTACTTCTGCAAACGTTTTAGGGGCAGGTATGGTACTTGTAGTTGCTTTTTCTGTCTGGCAATAGTTCTTTTTAAAGAATCTATGGAGGGTAATTGTCCTGATACATGTTGAGGTACCTTTAATAATTGCTCTTTGAGTATTTGGGTGGTGGGTTTATCAGTACTAGTGCTTGCTTCTTTAATACTTTCAAGAGCATCTCTAACCTCAATCTCTGTTATTTTTGGGGGGTGATTATGTTCTTTTACAGAAAGAACAGTAGTTTCATGAGTAATAGCTCTTCCATAGCATTTGTTAGAGTAGTATTTGCTACACTTCCAAAACACTTTTAGACCAATTTGTTTCTCCTGTGTATATACATACCCCATATAACATAATAACATTTTATTTTTTGTGACATTACAAATTCTGCACCTTCAGTCATGTTGTTTTGTCTTATGCTAGGGAAATTAAAAAAACATTTTTTTAATATAAAAAATGCTACATATTTATTAAATACAGTTACATTTCAGTGAATATACTTACAATGTTTAGTTTGATGTAAACAAAAACGTTCAGGAAATGATTTCAAGCTTTATTTTCTATTTTCTTGATGTATTTTCTGTTGGGAAGAGAAAACAAAAACTTTAATAATTTGATTACATTGTTTGTAGCTGATAGGGATTTTAGGGGAAAAGGGATATTTGGGTGGGTATTTAAGGGTATTTAATAATTGAAAATTATATACTTACTTTTTAATTCTATTTAGTTGGTGAGTGTTTACAAAATGATTTTGGATGCTTTTGCAGTTCTCTGTAGAGGAGATAGAAAAGAAATAAAATATACATTAGTGAATTACGTTTGAAAAATATTTTTAGGTGGCTTGGAAAAAAATATAATATACTTACATTTATTGTTCTTTTATTGGTGAGGATGTTGAAAATATTTTGCTGGCTTTGTAAGATATCTGTAGAGGAGATATAAATGTAAGCAATGAAATATTAGTAAATTATGTCTCAGAAATAATTACGGTTGAAGGCTAGTAGTATGGTTATATTTTAAATACAGTTTTACTTACTTAGGGCCTGATTCACAGAACTAACTTACGTCAAAACGTAAAGTTAGTACTTTTAGTATTCACAGAATACACTTACTCATTTGGTATTCACAGAAGGCACTTACTCATTTCGGTATTCACAGAAGTTAGTAGTCCTAACTTTAGGACTCTAAATGACTTCTGTGAATACCGATAGTCTTAAAGTTAGGATTTTCTCAGTTTAGGAGTAGTAAGTTAGGACTCCTAACTTTAGGACTCCTAAATGCCTTCTGTGAATACCGAAAGTCTTAAAGTTAGGATTTTCTCAGTTTAGGAGTAGTAAAGTTAGTCCTAACTTTACTACTCCTAAACTGAGAAAAATCCTAACTTTAAGACTTTCGGTATTCACAGAAGGCATTTAGGAGTCCTAAAGTTAGGAGTCCTAACTTTACTACTCCTAAACTGAGAAAATCCTAACTTTAAGACTTTTCGGTATTCACAGAAGGCATTTAGGAGTCCTAAAGTTAGGACTACTAACTTCTGTGAATACCGAAATGAGTAAGTGCCTTCTGTGAATACCAAAATGAGTAAGTGTATTCTGTGAATACTAAAAGTACTAACTTTACGTTTTTGACGTAAGTTAGTTCTGTGAATCAGGCCCTACGTGCAGTTTTAAAGATTTCTTCAGTAATGAAAATGTTCTTTCAGGAAACAGTCGGGCAGAGTTTTACCTTCTTCTTTATTGTAGGTTAGAAGTGTAAAAGAGATGCAAACATTTCATGCTTATATAGTGTTTATTTAATTGTTTGCTTTATGTTATTGGTGTATTTTAAAATGTGAGCATTTGATTCGTTCAAGTTAATTGTTTTTATTGTTTTGGCTGTTTGTTTCCATATAAGGGAAACACCAATTAAGAACTTGTTAGTAGAAAGTGATTATTTTTTAGTTTTTCTTTTTAAAATATATTAAACATTGTTTTGAATGTGACATGATGCAAGCATTATATATTTTAAAGCTTTTCTTTTATTACTGTAATTGTTATTTTTGAAAAAAGTTTAAGTTTTATATATTGATGTGTTTGCAAATGATTATTTTGTGTTATTTAAGTGTTTTATATTGTTTTATAATGTCAATTTATATTTGGTGCTAAACATATATTTAATTTACCTGTTTTTCAATAGTCGATATTGTTAAAAAGTCGATAATATTGATGTCTATATTTTGGTATTCGATATTTTTGATATTTTGTATGTGTTTTAAAATTAATCGATATTTTATTTAACGATATTTTATATTTCGATATTGTGGTGTACGATATTTTTATAGACGATATTGTGTACTCGATATTTTTGTATTTTTTAAATAAGTATTGGTAGTCGATATTATTGTAGTCGATATTATGACGACGATATTTTGTCAATACGTTATTTTGGTTGTCGATATAATGTCAGTGATCCCATTTTGACGCATTACCAGCTCTACAACTCATAGTAAACCAGGAAAGTGCCAAAATCCATGGGTGAAACTTGGGAACACCAATGCTCCACCCATAGAATGCCTCCCTGGGGCAGAGTAACGCAAGGCAGTGACTTGCACTACCTTGAGTTACTCCATATGTACCAAGCGCTACAGGCCTCACAAGGTGGCCTTGGATGGCTTGGAAAATGTGACTTTAGTATTGTGTTGCCTTGCATTACCCTAAATGATGCAAGAGCAATGCAACACTTTGATAAATCTAGCCCCAGATCTGTCAAGTTTAAGGACTTAGCCCATATTTATCAAGATTTTGCATCGCCCTTATGCCACGCAAGATGGCGCAAGGGCAAGGGCACAAGGGCGACACAGTGATATTTATCAAGCCCCGCCAGGCTAGCTTGCGTGGCCCTGCATGGTTTAATAAATCTAGAGTAAGGCAAGGCAGGGCAAACCTGAGGCAGGAAAGATGACGCTTTCTACACAGAACCAATCCTGTTTACAACCCAGGCACCCTTGCAACATGATGCAATGGTACCTGCATTGGCACTAGGCAGCCAAAAGTGCACCAACACTAGGAAAGGACAGTAATGCACGTATAATGGTAAATACCATGAATATCTGCCCTTTTCCTTTCACGCAGCACAGCGCAGCAAGGCGGCTTGCTGCATTGGGTTTTGTGAAAGAATGATATATCTGCCCTTTGGACTCACAAAAAGTTCAAGAAAAAAAGCAATAACAGATGAAATCAGGTTGATGACACTACAGATACAGAAGTTACAGCACCCGTTGATTTTAAATAAAAAATGGAAGAATAACAATGAATTAAATATTGACTACACTCTCTAAATTATTTTATATATATCCCCCAGACATATACAACATATATTGAGCATGGTATGTTTAATATTTATGATCTAACCTGTTGCTGGATGGCTAATTGTCTATTGGCCACATAGGAAGTTTTTTATGCATGGCATCTTTTTATGTTATTAATTTGATTAATTTAAGGTATATCTTGGATTTCGCTTATCGGCCAATTTGTAATTGGATGGTTTAATTAACTATATACAATAAATTAACATACAAAATAAAATCACTTTGCATCACACAACGAGAGTTTTAGAAGTAAACAGATACAGAACATGTCAGCAAATCGCCAAATAAGTTAAAAAGGGACAAATCATAAATTTAGCCACACCAGTTTGCCTCTCTCAAAAAGTCATAGCATCTATGGTATGCTGTATGAAAACAGACTGTCTTCGTGTGCAGGTCAGGTAGCTCCCGAATTGAGTTAAACATCAAAGCATTTTATGCTACATCACTCCTCCTGTAGAGAACAGTACCGCTTAAGGAAGTCAAAACAGGACAGAGGACATTGGAAAATAGATCAAAGTCACCTCACCTATGAATCTCAGATTTTGTAAAAATTCTAAATGTTAAATCCTGACGTTCCTTGATTGCAGGAGCCTTGCTAACAGGTAGCCTTCGGACCACTCTGAGAAACTGCATTTGAGATGCATAATACGTCGTAAAAGTACACGTTTTCGCCGATATTTACAACCAGTGTCTAAACTGAAATATAATGCTGACAGTGAAAGTCACTCAATTGTACATTTCTCAGAGGGTAAATCGGCATAAGGAACACATGGGCTCATGTAGGATACAATAGAGAGCAAGGCTTGAAATTGTATATCACCAAAGCAGGAGCCAAATTGCCTCTTCTGCCTAGAGTACATCCGGGGTGACAATTCTGTGTGAATATATTTGACCTATTAGACTATGAAGACACAAACTGCAGAAGAGGTTTATTTTTTTTAGTAATGCTCTTTTGAAGAAATGTAGAACAGAAAAGTATGCCTTTTGCCACAGTTGGAATTTGGCAAATACATTTTTTGGCTGTGGTGTACTCCAGAGGATTTCACGGGAGCCAGTAAAAAAGGCATCTGGTATCGTTCGGAATTTACATATTTCATCTGCAAAGTGCTATATTTGATCATAATTATCCATTTTTAGGAAATCAACATAGCAGAGAAAGCAGTTTAATTGTAGTCCTCAGCATAACGAGAAAAACAAGTCACGCAATTTAAATATGAGCTCTGTAAATTAAATGAGTGCTTTGATAAAATTGATAGCATCAAATGAGTCCCAGAAATGCCTGGTAGTAACATGATTTGATCTGATTTATGTTGTCCATGTTTCGTTGGTAAATTTAATCTGTGTTCTGTTATACTTCTGCTAAGTCCCGGAGTCCAGAATAAGTCATTATTATGATTTCTCTTTATAAATAATTGCCAATCATCTTTGATGTAATTTTGCCCCGGGATTCGTGCAATGCAGGCCGACAAAAAAATAAATCCACACTTAAGACAAATAAGGTCATATATGAGAAAAGAGTATTTAGATTTGTGTTCCATGAAAGTGGGTGAATAAGCAGTTTTCACTCGTAAATTCGAGTAACAGAAGCCATAAATGGATATTTACTACTAATGCCTAGCGTTTCACATATTCCCAATTATGTTTTTAATAACTTTAAAAATAACTGTAGGTGTATTTTAAAAGTAGCACCATTTTCTTCACACAACAATACATTAAATAATACAAACCATGGTATGGTGGAAACAATAACTTTCACACACTAAAAATAACACTGAAACTTTTCACTACTCACTATTCATCTACATAGGACACTCAGACCTAAATACAATGACAGGCACGAAGAACAACACCCTGCAACACTCCACACCTCTTCTTCTGAAAAGATTGAAAACAACATTTTAAAAAATCACCACTGATAAAACTCACATACCCAGGCACATAGACATACACCCTGCGACACCACACACAGCACAGAGTGCCACACCCTGCGACACCACACATCTCTCTTCTTCTGAAATGTTATATCATATAGAAATCACAACAGATAACAGGCATAACCAAGACCTCATAGCGTTAAAACAGGACAATAAAGTCATCCCTAGAAATAGGACAGATACAATTTAGAATATAAAAAAAAAACATGGTCAGCCCCTGAACACCTATCTGGAACTACACTCAACCACATCTACATATGAGTTCACGCCACAAGCCCCAAACCAAAAGTACACTTAACTAAAACTCACTCATGCAGAACAACAACAAGACCAGTCCCCTTCCATATAGGGCATCGTAAACAAAAACCCTATCCATGCAGGATGTCATTTTGCGCCCCATTTAATCATGACATACACTTTCTCTCCATCTGCACAGGACATCATCTCTCTCCTCTATAAATAGACATCGCCTCTCTATCAATCCAAACAGGAAACCCACTCATCCTACCAACACTAGACAACTCCACTCCTCGCCATCAACCACAAAAACAAGCAACAGCATTTTCACATCTGCACATTTGTGAAGTAGAGCGTTCCTAATCACATACAGAATGTAACCTACACAGCATACACCTCAAGTGAGAATCACGTGCTCTCTAGTTTAGCCGAATGTAACTCAGTAAATTATATCATCTGACATATACATATTTCAGTCTGCTGGTTTGGAAAGCAACATGGGGGTTCACCTATCATATGTGGCAAAGAGAAATTTGCCCCAGGAGACTGACTATGATGGGCCATCAGCACGATGATCCTAACAATTTCTTAACTTGACTACAACATATATGCTATATTAAATAACCCATTATACGTCATAGGTTCACTAAGAAAAACAATATAGTAAAACATAGGGCATCAAGACTGAGCCTGCCTGTATCATTAGAGAAGTATGAAGTTCTCGAGCAGCACAGGAGGAGCCACCAAAACAGCTATTGCCTTTCCAGAGTAGGAGACCATTATAGTCGAATCTCAGCCTTTTGATATCATGAGTTTGTGGGACACAATCTTTGTTTATATGCCTTTGTCCTTCATGAGCACTCTGCTAGTAAACTGTATTAACCTCAATCTATCAAACAAGTGTGTTCTGTAAATGACCATGAAGTTCAATTTGCACTCACCTATTGACTAACCCTTTTGCCATTGTGCATTGAAGGATTCTTGATCACAGCTTCAGCTTTTAGCTTTGCTTATTTGATGTAATAATCCTACCTCTTCAAGTTCTATCGTACGTGTGTCACTCTGCCATAAGGAGGGGACAGACAGAGTGGAGCTTGTTGTGATGTGGAAGTCATCTAGTCTTGCTCAGTTTGGTTGGCTAAGCCTGGGACTGAACCTTCAAGTAACTTGATTTTAAGTGTGATGACGCTGGGAAGGCTACAGCCTGTTATCTTTTGAAATCCTGTTTTAACTCTGCCAGTGTTGTGAACAGCAAAGTTGGGAAAGCTAAAATGGATAACGATTGTGGGGCTTAAAAAGCATGTGCACTGCAACTAAAAATCTTTCCAGCTGCAAAGTTGCAGTCGTTTTCCTCAAAATCTGAAGATGTTCTTGGTGCATCTTTGCCATGTCTTGGTCACATTTATCAAAGTTATCCAAGGCACTGGTCTGCCTGTCAATCATCTAAGGAAGTCCTTTAAGTGAGATAGCTATCTTAGGGAGAGTAGTCTCCATTGCATGATTAGGCTATGCCAGCCCCCCCTCCACATGTGTATTCTGACATCGCCAGCAGGACGGCCATCATGGAAAGGGATGCCTTCTAGGTGGTTGTGGGGGAGGGATATAGGGGATGCCTGTTCCTCACCAGAGGTGTTCTCTCTTTAAGATAAAATAGAGAATACCAATGGTGCACTTTCATGATAAGAATGAAGAGGAGATTTTACAAAGGTACCTGTTAGTTGAAGGCCTTGTGTAGACGAGCCTTGCACAGGCAAAACATGCATCTTTCGCTGCTCAACTAAAGGAGGCTGGCAACCCTCTGAACTGATATTGGAGGAAAACTGATGCCCGGCCATGAAGTGGTCTTCTCGGAGACATTGTGAGTGGAAGAAATCAACCAACTTGTGTTTCTCGTCCTCCTCCTCCTCCTTCTCCTTCTCCGCTTCTTTTTCAGCAGTGTTGGTTGCTGAGATAGGTGCTTGAAGGAAGGTTCAAATCTTTTCCTATATGGCCCGCCAGCCTCCACTTACAGATGGTTCAGCATCATCGTCTGGAGCAGTGTCCCCAGTATCTGCAATGAGAAGATGAAAACATCTAAAATTCATCAAATGCAGTTTTGTGTCCAATGTTATATGCAGTAATTTAATTGAAATTGCTCAGAAAACATATAATAAAGGTTATTACACTGTAAATATAAAAAGCATATGAAATTAGGAGTTGATCCAGTCATGGAATTATTATATTTCGGCAAGATCAGCACATCAATAGAAGCCACAGATGTTTCAGTTCTGAATGACCCCCGTGATGGCATCTGCTCGACCAGTGTCTTCGTAGTTGGGGTTACCAAGGTATCGCCTGATCCAGCAGATATAGAGAGAAAAAGTATGTTAAATGTTTATTGACAAACTATAAAAGTGATCTTTACGATAAATGCTGTCGCATTAGAGATAAATACATGAAAGGAAATTAATAGGCACAAATGCACTTTATTTCACATAATACAGTACATTCTTGTCCTTTCCGAGCCCTGGTGCACTTTTGGCTGCCTAGCTCCAACGCCGGCCCCCCTGCGCCATGTTCCAAGGGTGCTTGCGTTGTAGGCAGGATTGTTTTTGTGCGGGGAGGGGCACCTTCCGGCACAGAAACAATCTTGAGAGGCATTTTCCTCCATCTATGTAGGGGTGGATGGAACACGCTGAGTCTACAGTGTGTCAGTACCACAATGTAGGGAATCTCAGCCACTGGTAATTACTTGCTGCCATTGGAGCAGAATCAGGACTGATTTGCATATAGCTGGGTCCCGTTGTTCAATGGTTGCATTTTTCTGCATTTTCTCCTAATGTAACCTTTTCCTCGCTCAGTCACTGTCCCTCGCCAAGTGGTTTTATATGACTTGTTTCACTTGCGCTCTTTCACTCTATTCATAACCCTGGTTCTATTGGACATGCTCTCTCCTACATTTGACAATTTTAACTGCTCCTGTCCTTTCTGGTGGGCTACCTTCCGCCTTCCACAAACTTTCGAATTTCCTCTCATTTTATCTCTTTCTTCTCTCGCTTTGTTAGTCAGCACCTTCCTCTCTTTTAATATCAAATATTTCTGTTCCTCGTTCTTTCTCTCACTCTCTCTCTGTTCGCGTCCTGCCTTCTCAGTGTGCTACTCTCTTTCTCAGGCGTAGACCCTGTATGTTTCCTTGGATAGCTGGAGGTGTTTTTGAGTTTTTTAGTCTCTTACATTTTTCTATTTGTATTTACCCTTCCTTGTCAGATAGTTGTGACAAGGCATGTCTCTGTTTTAGCATATGTATTCAGTTACGTGATTGCATCATCATAAATGTATTTATACCGTGTTAAAACATTGAGGCAACCAAGCGCTGTATCAGACCCAGAGCAGACAAAAATGTATCTACTTAAGCAGGTCTTTTTAAAGTGGCTTTCTAAATAACCCACCATCTTTGCTGCTGATGTCAGGGTTGCTAGATACACAACTGTCCAGTCTTTATTCCACCTCATGCCTTTTTCATCCACCTCTATTAATTCCATACCTTTCTCATATTACTTTCCCGGAATTTATTTTCATCCCTGCTTTCTCCCCATGTCACTGTTTTCCTCTTTCTCTTCCCCTTCCTTTCCCCCATTTCTGCCATTCCATATTATTGTGCCATCGTTATCATCTGTCTCAAACAGGGGGCATTGTTTTTATTTATTTTTGAGAAAAGCAAATGAGGACTTGGGACACAATAATTTATGGGCAGCTCAAACTTAAATGAATGTGACAATTAAATCATTTTTGGGACCTACTCTGCTTTTCCCCGTTTCCTTATAGCTACCTCACATAGGGCTTTCATTGGTATATATTGTTCAGTACAATAAGTATAGGCATTTTATGACATAGGAGTTGACACTTTTATTCAATAAATGCGAGGGTCTGATTTAACAACACGGATGGTACATAGCAGAGAAATACATTTGTTCAGTGCCACTGTTGCATATTAAAAGTTTTTTATTTTTGTAGGCCGCACAAATTGGCTTCATTTGCCATTTTAAAGGGATAGCTTACATTTTAGGGCTGTATAGATGTCTGCGGGGCTTGTCAGAGAGTTTGTAATGGAGACAAACATGACCCTGTCTCGAGCAGAGACCCAGCAGAAAAGAAAATCAGGAGTCTCCTGGGACACAACAGCAATGAGATAATGGACACATCATAGGAACGATTTTAGCAGTCCGAGACCTACTTCTGCTCTCTACTGAATACAGTGCAAGTCCTGCCTTAGCCTTGACTGGCCCTTGAGAAAGTCTCTGCTGTTCACTTGCAGTTCATGTCTGAGTTTTGAGAGGTCTTCCCAAATGAATACAGATGTACTCATGCACGGATTCTATTGTATTTTACGAATAAATATGAGTTCCTTATTTTTGCTAACATTATAATTCATCATTTTGAACAAGTTTAATAAAAAAAAACAGAAGTTACAGTGATGTGATACATAATATACATGTAATCTATATATTATTGTGATAAACCATTATATGTGTGATGCTGCATTTATGAAACTTTAATAATGTAGCTATAACACGTGCGCACGTAACCTTGGGGCCTCATCTATGAGAAGTGTCACATCGCTGCGACAACGCAGAGATACAACACTTCTTAGTGCGCCCTCCTTGCGGCACCATAGATGCGCTGTATTTAAAGTACGGCGCATCATGTCACAAGGAGTTACAGATACGTCAGTATTCCTGACGTATCTGTATGCGTAAAAGTGGCCCATTGCCATTGCTTATAGATTTCAAAGCGCCACGTCTACGAGGCTTTGATGCGGGGGAACACCCACCCTGCATACATTATACCTGACGCAGGTTTAATGGAGCGCAGGGGTTTGCAAAGTGAAGCATTTGCCTAGGTGCATCACTTTGTAAATTGGGCGCAACATGGCGCATTTTTTACGCTGCCGGTGACTCACAAAAAGTGACGCACCGGTGGCGCAAAAGTGTTGCAAGGGCTCCTAAATAAGCCCCTAAGTGTGCAAAGTTACAATTACTGTTTCCATGAGAGTCCAGTTGTGACATCTCCGTTCTCCTGCAATGGGAAATGTACATCTCTACTACGTTGTAATAATGTACTCCACAAGGCATTAGTCATGATTCCTGCATCCACTGTTGAACTGTGTAAAATTAAAACACTTAGCAAAACACTAGCGATTGCCAATAAATCAGTCATTAACTATAAGGATGCATCTAAAATATTCTATTTATTTATCCAGGGTGGTATTGGATCTTGACTCTGAGAGTTCTACAGCTTTTCTAGCTATTTTTCAAGTTTCTGGATGAACTAGGAGTGAACATGACACACACAGATTGGTTGGCAAACAGAGCTGCACTGGCTGAAAATGTTTTTTCCTGTCAAAGGGGCTTCCCTGGTAGATGTGAAATTTCCAATACCGTGTGCATTATAAAGAGTTCAAAAGGGAAACATATTAATTTAATACTTTTTCCTAAAATGCATATATGACCCTAAAATTTAGCACTTACTTTATTGTGCAGCAGAGTTTTTCCACATACTTCTACTGTGACCAAGTGGAATGGGTCTTCATTGAAGTGTCAGGCTCGTCTGGTGAAGAACGGAAAGTCTCAAAAGTTACCTTCTGTGAAATATTGGGTTGGTTGACTGGGGTGTGATGCCCGTTTTACCTCTGCTTCCCTTCCTGCTGTTGGGTCCGTGACCGGGGGCAAGGACCACGAGTCCCAGCCTTCTTTGCGGCCTGCTGCCGCCTACGCCACTTCATCGCGCCAGGAGGCGCTTCAAAATCAGCCGCGGGCTCCCGCAGCGTGGGACGTATGCGGGCGTGCCCGGGCCGCGCCCGGACCAAGGGCGGGCCGATCTGCGCCCCTCAGCACCAGACAGAGGCAGGGCAGGTCCACCCCTTTTGATTCTGCGTCCCAGGAAGGTTTATTTTCCGGCCAGTTATCCTGTCTCTATCGACAAACAATACAATGGTACAGTAAACCTTTGACCTACTAAGTGTCTCTGCTCACATCAATGCTCTCATCTCCTTTTTGTTTGCTACGATATAATTTGGTCTTGTCTAGAGGCGTAAATGTAATTCTGAAATAGGGAAAAGAAAACATCCGAGCTCTGCACTAACAAAGTCACCACCTAAGTCAAGGCAGTCTATTATGAACTATATAACAGGGGTGATGCGGGCGATAGAAAAGCAAATCCTAAGTGTAGAGGAAACCTTAACCAGCTGCTCTGAGACGGTCCCTGAACCGGCAACTCCTTGTTTAACCATCCCCAATACAGCTCAAGTGCCCGAAACTCTGACTGAGGGTCTTGGTACTTTGTCTAAAGAGAGCAATGAGCTTGTACATAACTTATCTTTACCGGGTACTTCGAACCTTTCGAATAACCATCCCTCTTCCAAGCGTCAAAAGACCTCAAGGAACTGTCCCACGGACCCCATTGTGGCTCTATACAGTGGGTCAACTAAAGCTAAGAAGAGGATTCCAATGCAGAAGACGGTAGAGACCTTTAAGCCCACTAGACCTGCCAAAAAACTAATATCTGCTGCACCACAGGATTGCTCTTCAATGGTGACATCTGTTCAAGCCATGACTGACCTTATTAAAACTGCGGTCTGTAGTCTTACAGACCGATTGAAGGCTATTGAATGTGCTATGCTATCCTGTATTGAGCGACTAGGTGTAGTTAATACCCATAGTGGGCCAAACGATTCTTCCAGAGATAATATTATTGGTAGTACCTCCAGATCCCACGTAATTCTCCCGCCACAACAACCTGCTATTGAGAATCCTGAGCCCCTACTCGACAAATGTTAAACTTGCTTCACCAGCCACATATAGTGCAAAGAAATGTTGTAGACAGTCATAATAATGAAGAGGCACCAAAAGCTCCCACACCCTGTATCTCCCTGATAAGATCTTCTACCGCCCACCCTACTCATCATACTAATCCTTTACACGCCAATGATCGATTAGATTTTCCCCCTGCTGCTACCCCGTATGTGAATATACTTGCTAATGTCCCGACCTTAGGCACCCCTTTTTCAGAAACATGGGACTCGTTGAGAAACAAGTCTCTTAATTGGCTAAATTCCAGGTTCAGGATGGGGGGAGCTCTCTTTGATGATTTTAAGATGGTGAGACAGGTACAGTGGGTTGGCAGGGGCCCTAAGGTGTTTCATGGTGATTGTGTGGTGCTTTCTTTTAAATCCCCAGCACTAGTTAGAATGATATTAGGAAGTATAAATTCAAAGACGATACTTCCAAATCAGATTTCATCATTACCGATTGTTTTTTTTTATAGGCCTCCGTTACAATTGCTTAGTCAGTTGCCTTTTGAGTCACAGCGATCATCCTTACGACAACCAGGCCCTCAACTGCCAAGCTTGAGTTCGAATAATCCATCTCACTTGGTGTACTCGATTCCAACATCCACTAGATATGATTGTCTCTCTAGCCTTACTGGGGTAGACTGACTAGAGGCGGACATATTGGTAGGAGAATCTGTAGTTAAGGATGTCCCCACTTCCCTAATGCCTGCTAACAGCTTACTGGTAGAGGCGGATGTTTTGGAGGCTCAACGATCTACGATGCAGACTATGCGGAGGGGCGAGAGTAATTTGGACTCTATAACTCCGGTCTCAAACCTGATTAGTGTCCTAAGTTGGAATGTCGCGGGGCTTCGTAATAAGATTAACTTACCTGAATGGATAGATTTTGTAACCGGTTTTAACATTTTTTGTTTACAGGAAACTTGGGCATGGAACCAATCCATTTCAATGGATATAAAACATTTAATTTATCAGCTGTTCCATCGAGGCATGCTAGATCTAAGGGAGGTATATGCATTTATGTGTCAAACAGCTTAACTTCCACTACTGTAATATTATTGGTAGTACCTCCAGATCCCACGTAATTCTCCCACCACAACAACCTGCTATTGAGAATCCTGAGCCCCCTACTCGACAAATGTTAAACTTGCTTCGGCAGCCACATATAGTGCAAGGAAATGTTGTAGACAGTCATAATAATGAAGAGGCACCAATAGCTCCCACACCCTGTATCCTCCTGATGGGATCTTCTACCACACACCCTACTCATCATACTAATCCTTTACACACCAATGATCGATTAGATCTTCCCCCTGCTTCTACCCCGTATGTGATTATACTTGCTAATGTCCCGACCTTTGGCACCCCTTTCTCAGAAACATGGGACTCGTTGAGAAACAAGTCTCTTAATTGGCTAAATTCCAGGTTCAGGATGGGGGGAGCTCTCTTTGATGATTTTAAGATGGTGAGACAGGTACAGTGGGTTGGCAGGGGCCCTAAGGTGTTTCATGGTAATTGTGTGGTGCTTTCTTTTAAATCCCCAGCACTAGTTAGAATGATATTAGGAAGTATAAATTCAAAGACAACACTTCCAAATCAGATTTCAGCATTACCGCTTGTTTTTTTTTATAGGCCTCCGTTACAATTGCTTAGTCAGCTGCCTTTTGAGTCGCAGCGATCATCCTTACGACAACCAGGCCCTCAACTGCCAAGCTTGATTTCGAATAATCCATCTCACTTGGTGTACTCGATTCCAACATCCACTAGATATGATTGTCTCTCTAGCCTTACTGGGGTAGACTGACTAGAGGCGGACATATTGGTAGGAGAATCTGTAGTTAAGGATATCTCTACTTCCCTAATGCCTGCTAACAGCTTACCGGTAGAGGCGGATGTTTTGAAGGCTCAACGATCTACGACACAGACTATGCGGAGGGGCGAGAGTAATTTGGACTCTATAACTCCGCTTTCAAACCTGATTAGTGTCCTAAGTTGGAATGTCGCGGGGCTTCGCAATAAGATTAACTTACCTGAATGGTTAGATTTTGTAACCGGTTTTAAAATTTTTTGTTTACAGGAAACTTGGGTCATGGAACCAATCCATTTCAATGGATATAAAACATTTAATATATCAGCTGTTCCATCGATTCATGCTAGATCTAATGGGGGTATATGCATTTATGTGTCAAACAACTTAACTTCCACTAATGTAATCGCAAAACCTTCTAACAATTTTTATCAAATTGTTTCTGTTGAATTTTCAGGCTCTATACCTCTGATTTTAGTTAAGTTTTACAATAATGCCTGTGATTCCGACATATTGCATATCCTGGATCAACTTAATGCTGATCTTGAAGCTCTATTTGACAAGGGGAATGGGGACAAAATGTTGGTGTGGGGGGGATTTTAATATCAAATTGTGTAAAATGTCATCGAGCAAGGTCTGTGCTCTTACCTCTCCAACAAAAGATGACCTTACACATTTTCTACACTCAGAGTATGGTGAAAAACTTAACGAACTCATCTCCAAATATTATCTGGGTTTTAGTAACGAATTCAGGATTAGACCAGTTATGGTACCATGTACTTACGATGGTGGTATGGGTAAAAGTGTTATTGATTATATCCTGTTCCCTAACCGCTATTCGGCATTAGTAACTGATTTTAAAATTCATGATTTAGCAATGAGTGACCACTTCCCACAGAGTCTTACGATGAACTTTGGAAGTCTAATAAAACAAGGGGTTTGTCACGCCACTATGTCTGTAGAGAACATAGAATTATCACGAACAAATGGTTATACCTTAAGGTGGTCCATGGTCGAACCAAATGGTTTTTAAAGAAACTAATTTACCAACAAAGAAAGGTCTTTGATGTTTGTTTGGATGATTCAGTAGGTCCTTCTGCTATTATGGAATCATTCGATAAAATTACTAAGGCAATTAAAGCGGACCTATTTGCACACCAGAAAGGTAGTAAAGCAAACAAGAAGCTCTGGTTTGATCATGCTTGCTCAGAGGCACATAAAAACTTAAAACTAGCCTTAAAGTGCACACCCAGGAACATTCTGGAGGTTCAGCATAAGAGACGGCTGTACAAGCTTGCAATAAAAAACCGTAAAAGAAGTTTGAAAACGGAGGCTTGGGACAAACTGTATGAGGCCAGTTGTAATAATGATTCTACTGCATTCTGGCATGTAGTTAACTCACCCTTTTTTAGTGAGGATGACAAGCCGAAAATGGAGGTGGCAGTGAATGAAGAGGGCTGGGTATCTCACTTCTCTAAATTATATTCTGACTCTACAAAGTGTGGTGGAAAAGAGATAAAAGAGGCCCCGTTGATGGAGACTCCATCACTCAATAAGGTATATGACTGACCGAACCTTAATTTCACATTGGAAGAAGTCGCCCTGGCTATAACCTCGAGTAAGGGTGGTAAAGCACCAGGGCCTGACGGGGTTCCCAGCGATTTGTTTGAGGCTAATATAGAGCTCTGTGGCCCCCTCTTGACCCTTGTTTTTAGATCATGTCAGAGTGTAGGGTTTCCCCCCTCATGGTCTGAGTCCCATATTGTTCCAATATTTGAAAAAGGTGACCGTAGCTGCCCTGCAAATTATAGACCCATCTCCCTGCTACATTCTCTGGTCAAGGTTGTGGGCCGCATAATCCTAAATAGATTGCAGAACTGGGCGGATGATAAAAACATAATTTCGGATTTACAATATGGATCCTGAAAAGGATCAGGGACTATGGATCAAGCCATTAATCTAAACCTGATCATGAGCAAGTATGCCCGCATTAAAGGAGGTAACTTGTTCTTGGTTTTTGTTGATCTTTTGACTGCTTTTGATTCAGTAATCCATGATAAACTTTGGTCCGGTATGACCTCAATGGGAATTGACCTCACTATCATTAGCTTTCTGAGATATTTATATTCTACAAGTTGTGCCAGCGTTCGTTTTGGTATAAAGGGCGAATGTACCAGTTCTTTTAATATTGAAAAAGGAGTTCGCCAAGGGTGCGTGCTCGCACAATTTTTATTCAATCTGTACATCAACAACCTAGGTGATACCCTTGCCAACTTACGTTTGGATTTGCCACAAATTAAACAACGCCCAATACCCATCCTGCTTTATGCGGACGATGCAGTACTCATGGCGCGTACTCCACTGGCCCTGCAGCAACTTCTTGATAACTTTGTGCACTTTATGGAATATCTGGGGCTGAGACTTAATATAAGCAAAACTTTTGTTATGAAGGTAGGCAGAAGCTCCACTAAAATGCACAATATTTGTGTAGGGAAAGATGTTATCCCACTAACTCCCACTTTTACATATCTGGGTATCCTATTTGATCGCGAGGGGAATTGGAAAAGCGCCATTAAATCAAAAAAACTGCAATTTATTAGATCCATTGCGGCCTTGTTTAACTTTGCAAGGAAAATAGGCTGTAAACAACCAAAAGAAATGCTAAAGATTTATAATGCAAAATGTAGAACTATTGCTATGTATGGCTCTGAGTTGTGGGGTTATGTAAATCTGGAACCACTACAGGTGATTGAAAATACTTTCTTTAAAAACCTTCTGGCGCTTCCTGCTAGCTGTTCAAATGTTGTGTGCCATTCTGAACTGGGTGCCATTTCTCTAACAGATTTGATGAGAATACAGCCAGTCCTTCTTTGGCACAAGATTTGGACTTCGGTTCACCTGGAATTTAATCGTGCTTTAGTCAAGGACTGCTGTGAGTCTGATCATTCATTAAACGTTCCATGGCTAAAGTACATTAAGAACTTCATGGTAGACATTAGCCACCCGTAATTTTATGAACAACTGGTCTCTCTGAACAATATTACAAGGAAAGCACTTAAATCAGAGTGTCTAAACCACCTTGAAGAATTGAGATTATTAGTGGAATTAGTTAAACCTTCTGTCCATCACAACCAAATGGTTTTAACTACTTGCTCAAAGGAACCATATCTTTTTATCGTTTTAAATGCACAAGATAGATTTGTTTTAACGCGTTTTAGATTATATATATTTTACAGCTTGATGACATTTCCAAGTGTTAATAATTGGTCAAAGGAATTAATGTTGCGTCCTTGTGATAACATGTCCAATCAATCAACGATTCACATCCTGTTCTTCTGTAAATTATACACTGATCTGAGGAGATCTTTTATTGTTCCTATACTGAAATCTCTAAACTTTAAGCAATGTAGACCGGCGTTTTTATATCTGCAATTGCTACCCAATTTGTCTAAATGTGTGGCACTAGCAAGGTTTCTTAGGGCTGTTTTAAATAGAAGAAAAAGAGGTCTCGCATTATCTTAAATTGTGACTGTTTTTAATAGATTTATCCTTCTGGTTATTTTTAAATATACTGCTGTTATATGTGTTCTTTTATGATACACCTTGTGAATCGAATAAAGATTAATTGAATTGAATTGAACAGCCATTATCCCTTGCAGGGTGAACCACAAAAAGGCACTAATTTAACCTGTGCTTAATCCTGAATAGCTTGACACAAAAAGCAGTCAGGTGTAACTTAGAGGCAATGTTTAAAGTATTTATGTGGCACACAAACAGTAATAAAGTGAGTAAACAACACAAGAAAAATACCACACCAATTTAGAAAAACAGAATGAATTTTAATACATTATTTCAGACCAAAATGATACAAATCCAATCAGTGGAACCAGAGCTATACATTTTTAAAGATTTTTGTGAAAATAGCTCCAAGAAGCACAAAGAGGCAACTATGTAATTGGGTCATGCTGAGCCAGGTCAAAGTCACAAGTTCAGGCCGACGGTGATGGAGCGCAGGTCGGCTAGATTCACCAGATTAATCCTTCTGAAAGTTTACTTTATAAGATCAGTGCCAAGAGTCTTGTTCGCTGTGGAAGGGGACAAGAGGAGCAGGGAGAGCGTTGTGGGAGGCTGCTGGAGTAGCGCAAAGAGCAGACCAGACATCATGGTCCGATGTTGCTAGAGCTTTGCCTTTGCATCCCTGTGAGTGGTTGAAGCTGTAGTGCAATGAGGCAGCTGCCAGAGCTTTGCAATAAATGGCGGCATGGGCAAAGAAATCTTGGCACAAACAGATCTGTTCACAAATGCAAAGAGCCCAAAAACCTCCAACAGCTCTCTGAGGCCACTCCAAGGGTCCATGACCTAAGAGGCACCTCTTGGGAGTTGTGATCTCGCTTCAGTTGGGTCCAGGTGCTTGTGCAGGATGTTGAGGAGCCTTTTATGACCATGAGGCTCAGATGAGGAGGCCAGCAGACTGGACCCTTGGAGTCACTCTGATAGCCTTGAGTTCAAGATGAAGTTGCAGGTCCAGTTCTTATTCTCCAGGCAAGAGGGCAACAGGGCAGAAAGGCAGCAGCCCAGAAAGGCTGTAATCCAGAAAGGACAAGGCAGCAGAAGGTCAGCAGTCCAGCAGAATGACAGTCCTTTAAGCAGCACTGCAATCCTCCTTCCTGGCAGAGTATCCACAGTGTACTCTGCAAGCAAATTATCAGTACATTAAATCTGCCAAATAGGTGTAAACTAATTCTACCATGTTTAAAGGAGAGAGCACAAGCACTTTAGCACTGGTTAGCAGTAGTAAAGTGCAGAGTCCTAAATCCAACAAAAACGAATTCAGGAAAACTTGGAGGGCAAAAGGCAAAATGTTTGAGGGTGGCCCTCAGAGAGGGCCAGATCCAACACCTTCAATGAATGAATGAATGGTGGCTTTTTAAGCACTGCTGTGTCCTCAAAAGGCACCCTAGCAGGAGAGAAAGAATAGCTTAGAAAGAGGAACACATTAAGTTGTAATAGAGGCTGCAAACAGTAGAATCTTCAGACATGTACAGAAAAGGAGATAATTAGGTTTGGTGTGAGGAATTGGCAGTATCAATCAGGAATTTATATAGTGCAGCTACTCACCCGTAAGGGTCTTTAGGCGCTGTATGGTGTTCCACAGTCTTTCTGAGAGGAACAAAGCACACCGTCTTCTCTCTAGATGTGACAGATAAGTGAAATTTCAGAAAGTGCCTGGATTAGACATAAAGGAGAGGAGAAGTTCTAATAAAACTGGAATGGAGGAAGATAGCGACCATCCACAGGTTAAAACGCTGGAATTGCATAGCTGTTTAAAAGTCATTCTCTAAGCCACTAATAGAAAATGGAGTTGAGGACCACCTGTCCATGAAGAAGGCCAACAAAGATCCCGGCAGACGCGTTCTGGATAATGTTCGGCTTGGTCAGTAGCTGTTTTAGCAAACGTAGACACACAGAGTTAATTTACTTAGGAGGTAAAGTGGCAAGCAGAGGTCAGATCGTCCTAAGGGCTGAACAGCATAAAACATATGAAGTCCATTTGAGGCTTAAAAGAGAGAATGGGCCTACAAATAATGCCAAGATTGTGGACAGCTGAAGATGGGAATTGCAGTGTAGCCATGGAAGTGGGCCACCAGGTTTCCAGCGAAATACAGAAGGAGCCACTCACAACAAGCACTTTAGTTTTCTCACTGTTGATCTCAAAAGTGTTCAGGATCATTGATTTAATTGTGGAAGTGCCACATTCACAGTAGCAGCCTTAGGTAGAAGGTAAGTCTGTGTTTAGTCAGATCAGAAACTGAGAATCATCAGCATGGCAAATAAAGGAAAACATAAATCTTGGTTCAGAGGTGTCAGAGGTGAAGCATAAATATTATTGAGAGGGGATTTAGAGAATACCTCTGAAGAATCTCTTAGAAAAGAAGTTTGCAGGCAGACTTATAAAGAGGAGTGAAGATGACCTACAAGCAATCCCGAAGAAAGGAGGCTAGCCAAGCTAGAGCATAGTCTCTCTCTCATCTTCCTTTGATAAGCTCTGCATATCAGTGGAGTGGGAGATTGTGTTGAAAGCAATGGAAAGATGAAGCAAGATAAAAGCTATACTGCATCTTGCATCTAAAGTCATTTTCACTGTTCATGTGGTGCCATTTGTATTTATTTCATACCTTGCCCAGGCCAGACTCCAACTTTATAGATGTCCAACAAACGCTCTTGGTAAGGCAATTGCATGATTACGAATTATATGAAAGCTGCAAATATTTCTCTTTGACATGTTGTCACTCCATAACGAATTATAGCATTTACTTTAGCCCATATAAACAAATGAACAAACTCAAAATATCATTAAATCAATCATTTCCTTACATTAATGGCATCATCAAGATGTATCATTACAAAAGGAAGACAATCAGTGTTGCTCTGACCCCTACATCAGAAAGAAAAAGTTAAATGCTTAAATACTGTGACAGAAATAAAGAAAGTTGTATAGCTAGACTGGTGTGCAGATTTTAAGTCATATTAACTAGAGCAATTTAGTTCAATAAATGGGGAAAATGCTATTGTAGAATTACCCAGAAGTCATATAGCAGCTGGTGGCAGCTGGCAGTCAAAGAGATCAGCAGAGACCACCCCCATGGAGGAAAACCACATGTACAAAACTGGCTGACAAGATCTTTGTGATGAAAGTGCACCACTGCATCATTACTGAACGCAGGGTGGCCTTTTTTGCTTTTTTTGCCCAATCACCATTTTATTTCGCTTTTTAAAAATAAACAACCAAACATGTTTAGTTTCCTGAAAATAAAAATAACAGTGGCCCTGACAAGCATTGAAACTTGATGTTCTTGAGGCTGATAGGCCACTCCACGCAAGAGATTCTGATAGTAAATCTAGCTGAGACTCCACTATCAGAAACCTAAAAATTCACCCACCTCTAATGAGATAGAGGTATCCCCAAGTCTGACGATGATGGATTCTTATCACTTTAAGGCAGAACTCCCTCTGTACAAAAATCTAAAATTTAAATGACCTCCATAATGTACAACTCTTCAGTAATTGCACATGGTATAGAACATCAAATAAGGCAAGCAGGGCAGCTGCTGCCCACTTTAGTCTTCCCCAGCTGAACCTGGTATTTAAATGAAGATCCAGACCACATGGTCACTATAGAATTGTGTGATAAAACACTGTTCCACAATAAGAAAATAGGCACTAAGAGGCCTATTTACGAGAATGTCACGCAGTGCAGCGCAGCAAGTCACATAGCTGCGCTGCATGACAGGGAAAGGTCAGGAATGTGCAGTTTTTAAGGCAATACGGAACATTCCTGCCTTTTCCCCTGCTCTTTTTGTTCAGGAAGGGACACCTTCCTGCACAAAAACAATCCTGAGAGGCATTTTCCTCTTTCTATGTGTGCTGTAAAAATGTGATTTGCACAGAGTTGCCTTACTCCTAATCTATGGATCCACTCAGGGACATGCAAAGTGGCCTTCTGTCTCTTCATAAATCCCATGTAAGGTTTGCGTCACTCTTGCACCACGTCACGTGGTGCAAGAATGATGCAAACCAGCTTATAAATAGGGCCCGAAGTGCCATGCTAAGAAATACATTTGTATTGCACATACATTTAGAAATATCACATTATAATATATGATTTCTGTGGGAAGCTGGCTTTTTATATAGTGGACCAAAAAGAGGTATACTATGAAAAGAGTCCAAGCAAACCCCAAAGGAATTACAGCGGCACAAATGACACCGGAAATGCGCTCTTTTGTGGTAGTCTGGGCGAGCGGTTAGGCATATCAGAGGGTAATTCTAAGCATGTATTGCACACACAAAGGCAGTAAATGAGACACACACTCAATAAAGAAATCTGACACCAATTTATAAAAATAACACGCACTTTTATATGAATTTAGATACTAGTTTTCAAAAGTTGACAGTCCAATTTTTGGGATCAGTAATGTTATCCTATGGGGGAAAAATGACTGCATTTGGGCACTTAACAGCTACTTACGGGGATGTTCTTCAGGACTTAAGGTAAGTATGGGGCAAGGTCCAAGGCCACCACAACAGGTCATCTTGGGAGGCTCTGGGGCATCCAGGTGCAGAGATGTGTCATGGCGTTGGGTGTCCCATTTACTTTAATGGAGAAAGGTCCGGTTGCAAAGAGACTGCAAGCAGAGATTGGGGTACCATTCATTCATTCAGTCCAGGGGAAACCACAGGGGGGCTCGACCCTTGAGATGCTTGGGCACATGGGAACACCTTTGGTCCACTTCTCCTCAGGCTTTGGGGGTCAGGTGCAGTGGTGTCTTATGCCTTCGGTTCCGGTGCTGGAGTCTCTCTCGGTTGGAGGTGGCTTGCCGAAAGAGGCTGCAGGCGATGACTGGAAGTCCAGTTTGGGCAAACCCAAGGGTGGACTTAGCTCTCGTGGGTCTGGGGACCCCGTTGGCACCATCACCTCCCTTGGACACGGGCTCGGGAGCACGGGTACATCGGTGCTTTGAGGCGTCGGTGTCGGCTGTCACAGACTCATTCTTTATTTTGGATCTGTTGAAGAGGGGCAAACAGGACAGCTTGGCCACTTCCGATGTGGATCTCACTGTCCCTGAAGTCCCTTGATGTGCAGGTCGGTCTTCCATGGCGTTGGAGTCCGGACTGGCTACAACAAGCCTTGGTTGCTGTAAGGGATCTGGTACCCCAGGTATTGGTGTTGTGCTGGTCCTGGCGGTCCTGGCATACCCACAATTCGAGGGAGGATTGATCTGACCTCTAGGAGCACTGCTGTGTCAGTAGTCTCCAGAGACAGAAGGTCGGTGTATCAGGTCTTGCTTCTTTGATGCTCCTATACACCATGTGAGTTCCTTTGGCAATTGGCAACGAACTGGCAGCCATCTGGGTTTCTTGAGGTCTGCACTGCGGCAGGGCAAATCAGTTGCTCTATGAGGGTCAGGTGCAGCAGGCATGCTGGCAGGGTTGGTGCCAAGTCAGTCGTGCTCCTTGATTCTCGGGTCAGCAGTCTTCTTCTTTGTCCACTTCTTCTTTTGGTCCATAGAAATCTGCATCACTGCTATCAGGGGGTCCCCAAAATATTCAATTTGGGTTGTTAAGGGGAGTTGGGCATAGTAGTCAAAGGGCTACTTACCCCTGGGGTCACTACACCACCTAGACGACCACTTCCTTTGCGGAGTTGGCATCATCCTGTACCAGAATTGCTAATTCTACCACACACAAGATGGTGGAAATCCTAATTTTGTGTTCACTTCAAACTGGTCACTCTAGAGATGTGTCCAGTTTGGCAGTGTAACACATCTCCTGCATATCTAATTTTCCCACCTGTCCTGGTGTCAGATAGTCCCAGTGCAGGGTGTGGCATTCCCCTGCACGGGGGAGCCTGGTACACATATCAAAGGTGGCAGAGGCCTTTCAAGCCTCTGGCCTTGGTATTCTGATTTATCAACCTTCCTGGAGGGGGAGCTGATAACACCTCTCTCCAAAGCAGGCATTGTTCCTGACCTCCTGAGAGTTAATCCTCTCACCCCTGGGATCAGAAACTCATCTGTGGTGGCAGACTGGACAGAACCAGTCAGCCAGAACACTAGAGGGCTGGTAGGTTTCAGGGGCACCTCTAAGGTGCCCTCTGAGTGCATGTATTAATAAATCCAACATGGGAATCAGTGTGAGTTTATGAGAACGAGGTGTTTGATACCGAATACCATAGGTTTCAGTGAAGCCATTATGTAGCTGGGAAACTCGTTTTGACCAGTGCCCACTACATACCTTAAGATGGCTTCCCTGTTCACTTGTACAGTCAGTAATTGAACTGACCAGCACATGGGCATATCAGCACATGCGCAAATGTCATTACATGTATTTTAATGCACCCTGCCTTAGGGCTGTAAGAACAGCTGTAGGGGTGACTTCCAAATATTACCTGCAGTGTTACGAAACATGGCAAACAAGTGTGTGTCATGTTCTGTTTTCACTATTTAGAGCACCTTGTCACGCAGTCTGCAGTGGCAGTCTGTAGGAGTTTGGTGCTACGTCACTTAGAATGGCACAAGCTATGCTACAGCTCTTAGGGACCCTCTTTACTGCCTTTCCCCTAGGTACCAGTTGCCACTTACTATGGACTTACAGAGGTGCTAAAGGCCTGGTTACTTGGGGATCAAGTGACCAGTTGTCTTCTTTTGGGGAAAGAACACTGGCACTGGGGACCTGATAAGAAGGAACCCAGTGCACATCAGTAAAAGTTGCATCAAATAGCAGACAAACAGTGGGGGGACTACTCCAACAAAACCCAGTTTCCTACAATTTCATCCGCCAGGGAGGCTCCCTTGACAGAAACAAAACATTCTCAATCACTGCAGCTCTGAGTACCAATCAAGCTGTATATGTAGTGTTTACTCCTAGTTCATCCAGAAACTTGAAAAATAGCTTCAAAGGCTGCAGGGCCATAAGTGTCAAAGTTCAGTGTCAACCTCAATGTAAATGCTTCCATTGGAGAACTTAGTGCTTCATTTACATTAATTAATCTTTTGTACACAGAAAGAAAGTGCTGGTCAGTGGTTGAAATTCTAACTGAAACTATATCTTGCACTAAGATAAGCACAAACACATTTACCACCATGAAGCCAGACTATAAACAGGCACTCATGTGAGTGGGTGTGTAAAACTGCTTTACAAAACAATTGAGGACAGTGGGAAAAAAATAGTGGCTAGGTGTAAATTCTTTGTGTGAATAATGATGAATCAAGGAAACCTTCCTTTTTTGTTGTAAGCTTTATACCCAAGGGTTTGCTGGTAAGTGCTCCGGCTCTGAAGCAGGAAAGGAGGCTCTCACAATTTAGATTACACAACCTAACCCTCAACGGGAGTGGCTAGATCATAACACTACAATAATGGAGCACAATAATACTGCAGCATAAGAAAACACCACGTCACTACCACATGAAAATGGTACACAATAAATATGCACAAGCATCTTTGTCTGAATGGAATGCTGAATATTTATACTCTTCCTGATATTCATGTCAATCTAACATTCTCTTTAGGAACACATAGCTCATTATTTTCATTAATTTCTTCATCTCATTGGACGAGAGCAAGATATCACAATCATACTTAAGTCAACATCAACTAACACAACCAATTACGTTGTATGTTTAGAGAAAAAAGACTGGATGTGACAAATATCAATCCGGATTTGCATTGAAAGAAGGCGGTATTATACGTGCCCGTAAAATAGCATCAACAGTGCGCATGAGCTGGATAGTCAAGGAAGTATCTGCTTGAAATTATGCTATTTTATTGACCCTACTCCTACTCAAATATTAAACATATGTGAGTTTCATCACAATAGTCTAATGCATATTATTTCAGCAGTCAAACTCTTTACCAAGAATCCATAAAGTACTTGGCCCAGTGAGCAATGTGAGGTATGCTAAGGCTGCTGATCCACCAGTTCAGGGTTGGCTCCTCCGCTAAGGCGGAGGAGTGTCACCCCACTGCACTGAGAGCAGAAAAAGAAAAAGAAAATGATAATAACTTTGTTATTATCAATTTATTTTTCTATGCTACAGGGCTGGGTTAGGGCGGGGCTGGGGTCGGCCCGGCCAAAGCATCATGTGCACTTAGCATGCCTGGTGTGGAACATGCCCAGGCCCCCAGTCTCCATCTGAGCATCGAACCACAGCGTTCAGACTGATCACAACGCTGCATTGAAGTGTTGTGATTGGCTTAGGGGAACCAATCACAATGCTGCATTGCAGCGTTGTGATTGGCTTTGGGGAGCTGGATGCTTCCTGGTTCCAGACTTGCCAGGAAGAGAAGGAATGACTCAGAGACAACGGCAGTGGAAAGGTAAGTGGTTTTTTTTTGTTGCTTTATTTTTAACCCCCCGCCCCATCACCCCCATTCCCTGCCAGCCGCCACTGCACCAGTTGTCAGTGGGAATATGGGCATTGTTGCGGAACTCAAAGGAAATACTAAGACTAGGTGGAAAAGAAGAGTAAGGAAGTTCAAAGGTTCCATGAAAGTGTCAGCCCTTCAAGTGCAAAGGGTTTTCTCTCAGCCTTTTTTTCTACATTTGGGACAGTGCACACTTAAGCGTTCAAAACCTTTTTCCACAAATGATATATATGCCACATTAGCTTATTTTTACCATACGTTGAGGAAAGTAGAGATTCGTGAATAACTCTGGGTGGTTGTAAGAAAAGAGGCAAAGTATTTCAATATTTTGCTCTTTTTAAATGGAAAATTGTGCTCTGGAATAAAGTGTGTTTTTCTACAAAGCTGCTGGAAAATATTTGTGCCTTGTTAAATTTGCCCTTTTTATGAGTTTTCAACAGAAGACTGAGAGAATAAATCATTTTCTCAGAATTATTATATCATAGTTGTAAAACTTTTTCTACCGTGGACAAACTCAAAAAGTGCATTTGAGAAAATTAGACAGAATTTTCTATTTAGTTATGGGTTATTCAAGTTGTTTGGCAAAGACATGTCCTAAAAGTATTTACTAAATATTGGGGGCATATTTATGAAATTATCACGCAGTGCTGCATGATAGGGAAAAAGCAGGAATGCGTCATATTTAACAATATACAGGGCATTCCTGTCATTTCCCAGCACTGGTGCACAATGTGCTGCCTAGCGCCAACGCAGGCATCCTTGCACCATGGTACAAGGGTGCTAGCATTGTAGGCATAAATATTTTTGTGCAGGAAGGGGCTCCTTCCTGCACAAAAACAATCCTCAGCGGCACTTTCCCCTTTCCTTTTGTGTTGCAAAATGCAGCACACTTAGAAAGAGGAAACAACAAGCAGAAATAAAGATATTTCTCCTCGTTGCGCCTCTTGGGGGAAGGCATACAATTCTGACACATTCCCAGGTCTACCGCTCTTTATAAATATGGAAATTCGTCAGAATACGTGGCTGGAAATGTGGGAAAACCCATGCTCCAACCATGTAACACCCTCACCATGCAATGTAACGCAAGCCAGTGACTTGCAGTGCCTTGAGTTACACTAGATTTACCAAGCCACACAGGGCCACACAGGGTGGCCTTGCATGTTTTGATAAACCTCATTGTAGGTTTTGTGCCACCCTGCGTCGTCTTGCATGGTGCAGGGGGATGCAAAACCTATAACAAGTATGCCCCTGAACAAATTTTTGAAACAAGAGAAACTGCTGACAAAACAACTTTTATACTAAAGACTGAGATTAAAAAAATAGCATTTGTCTATGTTCCCTATCCTCCTCTTGTCAGAAATATACAACTTTCATATTTTCAAGATACATATTAAGCAGAGGTTATGACTTACAATGATTTTTCACTATGTATTGGCCATGCACACATGTCAAAGAAAAAAAAACTTATTGAAATAGGGCATGATTCACATACAGTTTGCTATGAATATGTGTCATTAACTCTTGCATTTTTTTCTTCCTTATGCCTGATCTCCAAGAGTACTCCAGGAGTACCCCCCCTTGAATATGAGGTCAGATATGTTTAATTCTAAAATTTTAAATAAATTACGTGATAACAGTAAATGTCCTATGGCACTGAGGATCATATTGACAAGCCCCTGTCACCACCACAACGTCACTTTTTCTGAAGTTGTGGTGGCAACAGGGGCTTCGCCTTATTCACAAGGCAGCGTTAAGCCCCTTATCCCCACCTTGTGAGTAAGGCCCCCCTGCACGCAATAGTTAGCGTGAAAGGGGTGGGCAATGGGTGTTGCGGTGGGTGTTCCACCGCAACACCCAGTGATTTTGGCGCTGCCCCATATTTACACAGGGAGGGTAAATATGGGGCAGCGCCAAAACTAAGACAAGGGAAAACCTGGTCTTAAACAGGCACAATGAGGAAAAATGTTTCATTCATCCTCGTTTTAGCTGTTTCTATGTGTGCTGCATTGGGAAACAGATGCGCATGGGGAAACACAGGGCTGCAGCGTATCCTTGTAAATACGGTGCAGCCCTGTGTTTTGGATGTGGCGGACAACGCGTTAAGCCACGGTGGCTATCGCCGCACTCCGCCACTTCCTCATAAATATGCCCATGTATTGCCTCCTGATAAAATGCATTGATCATGCAAACAGCATACACACATAACACTTGAAGAAATAGGGCTTGATTCACAATGCTTTCACCTATTCTTTATTATTCCTTGCTGACTTATAAATTCCAAGAGTAAGCTAAGAATATGCTAGGTTTACTCCTCGATTTTAGGAGTAAGTCAGTAGTGGTACAAGAGTGTGTCCCATCAAAGTCTTCCTGAATCAGGCCCCCCACTGTGTTTTAGGGAAAACTATGCCTTCTTGAATTGTACCCAGAAATATGACCTCAAAGATAGCAACATTTATCACTTACAAATGTAATTCTAAGAGTGTATGTAAGTTACGTGATATCAATAAATGTCCTATGACAGAAATGACGTCATGATAAAATTAGTGTCCTATATTTTCAGAGATATATTTTGTTTTTGCAGTTTTATATAGCACGACCTCAACCAGAAGGTGTTGGAGCGCTTTACAGAAGCACCAGTTACGTAACACAAGATAGGCACAGGGAGATTAAGTGATTTGCCCAGAATCACATGCTGAGACTCAAACCTAGTTCACCCGCTCCACAGTCGGCAGCTCTGGACGTTACGCCACAACTATATTGCACACATGAAAGAATGGCTCCAAATTGTTATTAGGTCAAATCAATTTTTTTGGTTATTATACACAGAATTTCATCTTTCATTGTAGCTGCCGTTTTTTCCCAGGTTTCTTTGGCTCCCAGAAAACCTTTCCTTATCGCTGATTTCTTTAAACTAAAGACTCAGGAGAATGCTGGAAGGTGTGGCTTCTCTTGATTGCAAAATAATTTCATAGCATGCATGCCAATATTTTAAAACAGGAAATTGGGAGAAAACTCAAAAGGTCATCATCAGGTGTTAAAGGCATTAAAGGTAGCTAAAAACAAACAAAAGTGAAACAAGGGTACAATATTAGCATAGGTACACGTCAGAAATAGCATGAATTAACTTACATAGTTCCCAATAATCCACATAATAATACAACTGTATTCATAAAAGAAAATTAGCACAAACTGAGGATGACCCATTTCACCACAGGCAACTGTAATTGGGCTGCCTGAGGACTGTACA
This sequence comes from Calotriton arnoldi, assembly GCA_963921515.1. Classification (NCBI taxonomy): domain Eukaryota; kingdom Metazoa; phylum Chordata; class Amphibia; order Caudata; family Salamandridae; genus Calotriton; species Calotriton arnoldi. The sequence goes on from CAWUFW010001228.1 coordinate 2,753,584, forward strand.
AGATAGATGACACAAAGAAGCTGCACTTAAATTTAGATAGACTATTAGGGCAATGAGTCACATTTCCTATGCTTTACAAAGTAGTTAGTTCTAGGACAAAATTTTTTTATTTCATGTGCTTGATTGGTTTTTAACAGCAGGTGCCATGAACAATAAAATATAAGTATATGGAGCTGACAAAGGCAAAAGGAAATTATATGGGCTGGACTATTACAGAACCTATTCACAAAAGTAAATTTATACATCAGTAAATGTATGCGTTTAAATGTATCCTTACACTTTATAGTAAATACACTATTTTTGGTTATTCACCATTTCTGAGTGTTGATCTTCTACAAAATTTGGACTTACATGTCTACACCCCCTCAATATAGGGGTTGGATTCTTCATAAACATAATTTACAGAAATAAAGTTATTACAAGTTACTACAAGTATTGCATTTTATGTTCCACACACTTGGCGGAAACTCGGCAACCAGGGTGAAGACTCTACAAACACGTCAAACAAATCACTCACACCTGATACCTATTCCCTTTCAAAAACATACATACGGCCCACACCACAGGATTTCTTTTTTCCCTTTTCATCTATCAGATCCTGTGGCCACCACATTCTGCCTAACGGATGCAAACCTCACTTCTTGAGAGGAAAATCCATTACACTGAGAGGGAGACAGTTCTTCTGGTTAAAGTTGTAGTATTACATTTTTTTTAAAAACTACATGGGTTGCCTCCATTTGACCACAGTGGAACACAGAAGGCATCCGCATGGCAGGAAGTAACAAACTTTGTCAGTGCTTTGGTGGGTGTGGCACAATGCTATGAGGGACATTAGAAAAATGGAAAGCTGAGAGGAGACAATTGAAGGAGGTGTTTTTCAAGATTCAGCTGGCCCATGCTACTCCAGGAAGGGTACCAAATCTATCTCACTTCCCTCAAGGAGGATGTCCACTCCAAACACTGATGTGATGCCATTTAAAATCCCAACTCCCCCCTTCTCTCTCTCTCTCTCTCTCTCTCTCTCTCTCACTAAAACCAAACCTATAATTACTCACACATAGCTGTTCTTCCGCCATATCTACATTGTTAGGCACACATCCCATACATAAACTCTCAAGTAAAACCTCTAACACACATGCTACAAATACGTAAATCGTTTGATTATATTTTTTATGTTTACTCGTTTCATATAGCCACAATTTTGAGTAGATTAGTTGATTCACCTGGGGCAGGAGCCATTGTATGTGCAGCAGGGCAGCACACAGGGCAAGTCTCACAATGCAAGTTAGCTACACATTTGTTTGTGCTTGTGCTAGCAATGTTACTAACACACAATAGGAGATTTCCATCACTTGGTTTGTGAAACCCTAAGACTATGTTTCACAAGGTGTTTTATGATGACTTGTAATTACAAACGTTACATTGATATTCTTACTCTAATACACACTCATATTTAGCATAAACCATTTAACATTATTTGTTTTTGTCCCATCCACTACCTGCCACAAGATCGATTTCTGGTCCTAGCACTGCACCGAAGCCAGAATGACATCACACAGTACACGTAACGTAGGGACTGATAAGTCAGATGTCTACTCTTTTGTATTTTGGTCTAACCTTTTTATTTGTCATTGACAGATTAGATTAATGTGTTATGTGTCACATCCCTAGTTATTAGTGCAGGTTTTCCGAATGGCGGACGGGCTCTCTGAGCCATTTGGAAAACTGATTTGGATTCCCTTCGAAATGGGTCAGTCGGAAAGGAATCTGAACGGGCAATTACAATGCGGGCTGGAGGACTCCGACCGGCGGTCGGATCCGTTCCAGCCCTCATTGTAATCGGGCCCTTAGTCTTGTTTTAGCATGCAGGATAATAATCTTTGTGGGTCTCAAAATGAGTAGCTAACCCATCTAAAGAGCAACTTCTCCTATGATTTAGGATACTTTCCTCCCCAATGTATGTCTCTCTTCTATTTGCTTTTGTCATACAGCAGTCCCTAGTGTTCACCTTATGGACAGCAACACAGATGACATAAGAAGACATCCTTGTAGCAGCAATTAGGCCCTGTAACATCTGTCAGTCTTGTAAGTCTGGGAAACTCTGATCGTAACTTCTGCTGTCATCATTAGTGCTTTCAATAACTTAGGGGGTCATTAGGATGGCGGGCGGAAGCACATCTGCGGTGCTGGCGGGGGCGGAATATGCCCTTTTCCGCACTCCAGCAGCAGTCCTCCCGCCCGCCATATTACGATGGGCAAACATAGCCCATTTTCCGTCCGCTGCGTAGCCAGGAGAACCGCCAGATTTTTGCGCCTGCCACCGCGGCGGAGTGAGCCAATAGGGACACACCGCCGTGCGGAATGACGTTCCGTCCGCCGTACAAATCACGATGCCGCAAACAGCCCATCACACCGCAGCGGAGAATCCACCAACCCAGAGACGGCAGAAACACGACAGCGGAGCGCAAAACCAGACTCACGGTCCCCTCTACCCGGTCCGTACCGCAATGGATCCAGCTCTTCAAACCATTCCGGTGCTGTACCTCCTCCACTACCAGCAAATAATGGACCATCGCGGACAACGCCGCAGGTACGCAATGACAAAACTCCGCACACAACCACAACACACAACTCCTGTGCTGATATACGGTTCCTGTCCACATCAGACACTCTATTGGGGACAGGAACACCTCCCCAAGTGTACCCACACATGTCCCACTTGTCAGGAAATCACCCCTCTGCATCCAGGTCACCAATCAACTGCAAAATCACTGCAATGTCCCGGTCACGTCACCGCAGCGGTGAAGACGCGGGAAAACATGCGCAAAATTTAGTAGGCAGGGCCGGTTCCAGGCATGGGCAGTCCACAAAGATTCACAGGGCTCCACCTCCACCCTTCCCACACTACGCTTCCCACACCCATTTGGGACACATGCTGTGTGCTCCCCCTGTGCCCCCCTGCACAATTCATCTCCCAGGTGTAGCCAGACCTTGCACCTCACACACCAAAGGACCAGGGCGCCTGTCTTGGAAGGTGGGGGTGAAGAGGAACCCCCTGCACAGAAGCTCAGGGCTGGACAACCTCCTCCTCACACCTATCTCCCACTCATGTGAAGCAAACTGAGTCTAACTATAAAATGAAGACTCACACTGCATAAGAACATTCACTGAACTGTCTACACTGCCTGTCAAGTCACTCACAAACACCCCACACTGATACACAGCCACATACACACACCATAGGCCAGCAGCAATGTAGGACAATGAATGGGCCAGCCAAAAGTGAAGTGGACAGTGCTGGAAAACCATGGAGCAAGGCACATAGCATCTGTACGTCACATGCACGAGAAGGAACATATCACAACACCCTTAGGTCATCAAATCAGACATGGGTGGCACAGTGAGTGAAATTAAACCAAACTGACCTCTGTGCAACAACTCAGGGACACATCAAGGCAAGCCATGCATAGTCACAGGAATGATAGGAAGTGTCTGAAGTCATACAGTGAGCAGCCACACATCTGTCTCAACTGACTTGACATGTGCACATCCTCAGTACAACACACATGGCCCATTGTCACACTCCATGACTGTCAAACACAACTAGGACCTTCACACATACCCATTCTCTACCCACCTCATACCTGCAGCACTCAACACCTGTGAGAAGCACACATAAAGGCCAAAATGGTATCCTGTGAGTTCAATGACAACCAAACACACTCCCTGTTGTGCACCCACAAACATCACACTAACACACAGGGATGCCTGAACCGATGCAGACACCAAAACAATAGCCAAACACAAAGCTCACAAACAACATACACAGAGGTACAACAAGCCCACACATGGGAAGGAAAACAGTGGAAAGGCAATGTGACCCTAGACAGAACAGGAATACACAACATTGTCACTCAGGACCAATGCACAGACATCATACCTCAACACAAACAAGAGGTGTATCATCAAAAATCTACCATGAACACCAACTGGGATCAATGGGACAATCAGCTAACACAGACACAGACACCTCACCACCCATGAAGTGGACAAGGTGCCATATTGTACCAGAAGCATGCACATGCACAACCCTGAAAAGTGACAAGTCAAAAATAGGAGGACTAACTACCAATGTGCACTGAAAACAAGCCCAGCAACAAGAATCCCCTTGCTGCATGTGACAGACACACAAGTAATGCACATCACACCTGCAACACACATCTGAATGTATCACACAGCAACAACCACTCACACACAGCGTCATGCAAATAGAACATCACACACACATAGCATCAGTCAGTACAAAGAGCCAACACAGGCCAAACACTGCATACATCCACAACAAAAACACAACAGATGCACAGACCAATCCATCACAAAGCAAACTCAGCTGCACATCAGGGGGATGCACAACAAGCAAGTACAAGGCAACATACACTGACAACACTGCATGCACACCAAGCAGTGTGTGCACAACAACCAAATCAGTAGCACACACATCTGAGTGCCACACTATGAACTCCCACAGCACAAACATAACATCACACTCAGGAAGTGTAGCACTACCTCAGCAAACACACATACAGCTTAGCCATCACCCACAGATGCACAACTCAGGGACATCCAGGTGCAAACAACATGACCAGAGGATTGTGCTGCCCAAACATCTGCACTGCACATGAGCAACCATGACAGTAAACAAGTACAAGGAAATAACACATAACTAATTTGCAAATTGTCCTGAGTAGCACATTGGTCCTGGACACAGATCAGCCTCACACAGCATAGTGTCACACTATGAAATGGTGGGGAGGCTCACACATTGGCAAGCCATGGGGTGGAAGACATGAGACTGAAGTGGTGTGTACTTCAGTAGTGGATAGGTGAGCAGTGTACAGTGCACAAACACATAGAGGAGTCACTCACATTGTGTAGGCATCAGAAGCACATATGGGGGATGGCATGACTCCACATACCACATACCATACTGGAGCCAAAAATGGGTCAAGTGACAGCAATGCATGAGAAAACTCACACATATTGTCAGTGTGGCTGAGCAGTTCTGTACAGTGTGCACAAACAGTAACAAGACACATGGCTGATCAACAAAACACAACACAGACTTGCCTGTCACACACTCTGCATACTCACAACTGGCAGCAACAACAAGTAGGTGTCCCCCAGGAGTGCAAGGACACGACAACACACTGCACACTGCCCAACCTTCAACTCCCACATGCGCCCACAATCTGAAACACAAGGCAGACTATTGAAACAAACAGGCACTCAGCTTCTGTGTCATACATGTGTGCAGTTGGCATTGCAGGTGCACACAGACATCAACACTGACAACAAACCCACCCCTACACACTTCATGACCACACAAGTGCACACATCCAAATGTACCCATGTGACTAGGAAGACAGGCCATCACAAGATGACCATACATCAACACTGCTGCTCACACATCAAGAAAGATCACACAGATATGAAGGACCCTGGCCAGCCCGCAAGTAATCCTGTGGATAGAATGCACCTCTGTTCTGGAATTGCATCATAACATGACATGTGGACAATTTAGCAAACCTGACCATATGATGAGTATGATAATCGTAGATCATCACAAACACCCATCATTGCACCCTCAAACCTCAGAAGAAAGAAGAACTAAAGTGCCCCTCACCACTGCCAAACACAGAAAAAGTAAAAGAAGCAATTGGCAATGTGAAGGTGGCATACAGATTATTTGTCACATGCAACCATACACATACCGAAAACACTTAGATTTAGCAAGGACACTGAAAAAGCAGGCAACAGGAGTAACTGTCTTTATTACATATCACCAAGATAGGCATCAAAAGTAGACAACAGCAAGGCCAGTGGCCAGTCCATAGTTCAAAGGAGGGACATGTGAACATGAGAATCTGCACAGGGAATGGGCATCCAAAGTTACAAACAGCAAGGCCAGTGGCCAGTCCATAGTTCAAAGGACGGACATGTGAACATGAGAACCTGCACAGGGAATGGGCCTCCAAAGTTACAAACAGCAAGGCCAGTGGCCAGTCCATAGTTCAAAGTAGGTACATGTGAACATGAGAACCTGCACAGGGAATGGGCATCCAAAGTTACAAACAGCAAGGCCAGTGGCCAGTCCATAGTTCAAAGGAGGGACATGTGAACATGAGAACCTGCACAGGGAATGGGCATCCAAAGTTACAAACAGCAAGGTCAGTGGCCAGTTCATAGTTCAAAGGAGGGACATGTGAACATGAGAACATGCACAGGGAATGGGCATCCAAAGTTACCAACAGCAGGGCCAGTGGCCAGTCCATAGTTCAAAGGAGGGACATGTGATCATGAGAACCTGCACAGGGAATGGGCATCCAAAGTTACAAACAGCAAGGCCAGTGGCCAGTCCATAGTTCAAAGTAGGTACATGTGTGCATGAGAACCCGCACAAGGAATGGGCATCCAAAGTTACAAACAGCAAGGCCAGTGGCCAGTCCATAGTTCAAAGGAGGGACATGTGAACATAAGAACCTGCACAGGGAATGGGCATCCAAAGTTGCAAACAGCAAGGCCAGTGGCCAGTCCATAGTTCAAACGAGGGACATGTGAACATGAGAACCTGCACAGGGAATGGGCATCCAAAGTTACAAACAGCAAGGCCAGTGGCCAGTCCATAGTTCAAAGTAGGTACATGTGTGCATGAGAACATGCACAGGGAATGTGTGACACCGTACACTGGCATGGGAATCACCACAGCTCTGAGGATACAGATGGGCAGTCCAGGCACCGCTGTGGGAGAGGCGGCTTTGGGAGGGGGACTTTGCCTCAGACTTGACTGTCAGTAGAAATGGGAGGTGGCTGATTGTTGGGGACCGTTGGTGGACCAGACCTGGGAGAGGGAGGAGCAGCTGAGATAGAGGCATCAGTGGCTTTGTGAGCCAGAGGGCTGCTTGGACCGGGTGGCATGGTGGCACGGGGAGGCGGAGAAATGCTGCTGTGAGACACAGTGTGTGAGGGAGAATGTGGAGGGCTGCCTTTCCACTTCTTGGGGATTCAATACTGAAGAATTGTCTTGGTGGGAGTGTGAAGTGGGGCGGGCACAACAGCCTCACTCCCCACCAAAGGTGCTTCAGGTGCAGGCCCTCCCTCTGGTGAACTGCTGGGTCTGGTGGTAAGCTTGGCCTGGCCTTGCCTTTTCCCCTCCATCCCCTGTTGACCAGGTGAACCCCCCACAGTGCCCTCCTGTCCCAGCTTCACATGGGTGTGGGTGGGAGTTGAGGTTGTTGGTGAACCTGCCTTAGAGATCCGTTTCTGTGGACTCTTTGCAGGCACCAGCTTCACAGCAGGCACGGCAACATTTTGCCTGTCTGTGGGAGCAGGTTTTGGGATGGAAATGTCTTTGGATTGGACTGATTTGGATGTGTGTGAGCCTGAGGCCTGCTTCTTGGCTTGATGCCCCTGAGTGTCACCCGAAGGGCTTTTGGCTTTGCGTTCCTGTGTGACTTCTTTTGTTTTTGGGAATGGCGTCTGCGCTCTGGCTCGCTTGGAGTGCTGCTGTGTTGTGCTTCGTGTGGAGTACTTTGAGCCTGAGGGCTGTGGATTGTGGTCACTCTCGTCAGATGTGGCCACTGGCAGGGTGGTTGCTGAAGGGACTGGAGCTGGACCCTGAGCCTGTGCCAGCTGAATGGCTGCCGTCACTGTGGAGGACAAAGACTGGACAGTCCTGTGTAGCCCACCCACATCAGAATGAATGCCCTCCATGAAGGCAACTACCTGTGCCAACTTCTTGTCATGATCAAGGAAGGCATTCAGTAAAGTAGTCTGACCCACACACAGCTGGCGCAAAAGCTCCACTACCTCAACACTGAGGGCAGCAGGGGAGACAGGGGCAGCGGTGCCAGGGGGGAAGGACACTCTACCCTTCTGACTGGTGCGGGCACGGGCAGCACTAGTGGAACTAGCCGGGAGGGTGAGCACTGGACGATGGGTGGTGGAAGAAGAGGCAGATTTCCCACTCCCTGTGTCCGCCAACATTGAGGAGTCACCGCTGGCGTTAGATGACGTTGAGGTTGGTGTTTCCGGGCGTGATTCTTCAAGGGCACTCCGGTCCCCCTCAGAGGCGCTGGTCACATCAGTGTCAGTGAGCCCATGTGTTGCCGTCGAGCAAGATGCCTCATCCCCGGTGTCCGTACCCTGTCCTTCTGTGCCCTCTGTAGATGCTGCAAGAGACAGAGATGTAGGTTCAGTTTAGTGCCATACTCACAAACATCATATGCAACCAAAGCAAACAACGCCGGGACACTCCCTGGAGTAGCCGCGCGCTCAACAAATACCCTATAACATAACATAACATAACTCGAACATGATACCCCCATGTAGCACACCACCCTGTGCGGTCTGCATGTGCAAGCCTCATGCAAAAGTCAGAAGATGCATGGAAACATGCATAGTTGGCATCAATGATCCATGTGACTTTCATACTGCCAAATAGCTGGCCCGTGCCTCCCAGTTACCTGACATCCTGATTCCTGTAAGCATACCTACGTGCCTGTAGGTGAGATAGATGTACATCTCAACATGTTGTCACAGTCACATATGGAGTCACTTTAAGGGGACAACACAGGTACTGACTCCAGGATGTCCTCATACCATGGCCATGAGCTACTGATGTCCACCATGTTGTGCTTTGAAGCGCAACAACCCTTGCTGTCGGCAGATGTGTAGTTCTCACAATTCCAAAGTCAGACACTGCACACATCGACGTAAGCACACTCAGATGAGGAACACAGCTGTTCACTCCCCGGTGATGTCTATGACACCCATAATGCAGCAGATGGCATGAGGCCACATCTTATCTTGCAATGTCACAGGCCATTATTTTAAACACATGAGAAAGTACATGTAGCAAAAATGCATGTCAGCTGCACTCAACACAGAGGCCACTTACAAGCCATTGCATCACTCTGGAAACATCACAGAGCTCAACACTGGCGCAGGGTTGGGATACATGCAGTCACTCATACCCAAAGTCACCCTTCGCAGAATACTCACCCCCAACTTGCTGCTGATGGGCCCTCAAACGTCCATCCAGCTCTGGCTGTATCACAGCCAAGATGCGGGCCATTAGTGGTGTCATGCTCCTGCGCGACAACCTTTCAGTCCGAGGGAGTAGCCCTAGCGTCATCTCTGCCACGTTTTTGCTCATCCGGCAGATGTCATCCCACCTCTTGTGACAGTGTGTGTGCCGTCGGTTGCAGACACCCAGAGCCCGCACCTTGCATGCAATGGCCCTCCATAAGGCCTTGTTTATGTTTATGTTTAGGGAATTTGTTAAGCGCACGTATACCAAAGGTCTCTTGGCACTATGAGGGGAGGGAGAACCTTCCTAAGGAATACTAACAATAGGCTAGAGTGAACAACAAAGTTTTCAGTTTTTTTCTGAAATTGGTGTACTCAGATGATAGTCTGATGTCTATCGGCAAGGAATTCCTAAGTGTAGGGCCAAGAACAGAAAAACGGGAGCCGCCCGTTCTCTTGCGCTTAAATCTAGGATTAGTCAACATAGACATTGTGGCAGATCTGAGATTTCGTTTGGGTAAGTACCTTGAGATCTTTGCAGATATGAATTTGGGGCCCTTTTCGTAGAGTGCATTGAAGACCATGCAGCCTGTCTTAAACATGGATCGCTGAGTCACCGGAAGCCAGTGTAACTGCTTCAGAAGTGGTTTAGTGTGGCAGTGTCTTGGTTGCTGAAAGACCAGCCTAGCTGCTTGATTTTGGATCAACTGCAGCCTATGGGTCTGATTAGCAGGGAGCCCTAAATAGATGGCGTTGGCATAATCCAGCCTGGACATGATCAGAGCAAGCATGATAACCATGCTTGCTTCTCTGGTAAAGAATTTCCTGATTTTCCTAAAGGTCCTCAGATGGTAAACGCAAGAGGAGGTAACCAGGTTGATCTGTTCATGCATGGATAGCTTAGCATCGATTTTAATCCCCAGACTTTTAACCAAATTTTTAGGGGTAGGTGGAGTACCCAATGCAGCTGGCCAGTGTGCTGGTGTCCACTGATCGAGTCTGTTATTGGAGATAACTATCTCAGTTTTATCTGAGTTTAATTTGAGATAGTTATGACTCATCCAATCTTTGATGAATAGCATAGTATGTTGGAAGAAATCCTTAGATTCCTCCGTGTCATCAATCGGGAAAATCAGCTGCATGTCGTCTGCATAATTATATACCTTCACTCCCCTGGTTTGAAGAGCATGAATCAGGGGACAGATATAGATGTTAAACAGGTGCGGTGAGAGAGATGAGCCTTGCGGTACACCACATGTGGTGTTGACCCAAGCTGAATTGAAGGGTGCCAGCCTGACAGATTGGGTGCGTTCCTCTAAGAAGGAGAGCATCCAGTCCAGCGCCTCTCCCCTCAGGCCCGCCGCTTCCATTCTGTCCGCTAATATGGTGTGATCCACGGTGTCGAATGCGGCGGATAGGTCTGATAAAACCAGGGCCTGTGTGCACCCCCTGTCTGCACCCTCTTTCAGATCATCCACTACACTCAAGATAACTGATTCAGTAGAGTGTGAAGGCCTGAAGCCTGCCTGATGGGAATCCAGGAAATGAGTCTCTTCAATGAAAGCAGAAAGGAGTTTAGCAACATGTGCCTCCAATATCTTCGTAGAGGAGCGATATTGGTCTATAATTGGTCATTAAGCTGGGATCTACTCCAGCTTTCTTTTGCAAAGGAACCAGCACTGCCTCTTTGAAGGCACGAGGGACCACCCCTTGCTCTAAAGAGATGTTAAGAAGACAGAGAAAAGTATCCGGAAATTGTGTGAGAAGACCTTTTTGAATCCTAGCGGGACAGGGGTCATTAGGGGAACCAGATTGTATCTTATTTCTAAGCTCTACTAGCCGATCTAAGGTAACATTTTGGAAACTAGACAGGGTTATGGGATTAGTATATTGCTTATGTAATTTCCAGTCTTGAGAGTTAGAGGAGATAGATTCCTGGATGACCTTAATTTTGTCAACAAAGAAAGTATTCAGGTTGTCACATAAGACTTGTGAAGGAGTAATGGCCAATGTGATGCGATCAGCACTAGAGAGTTCTCTAACTATTTTGAAAATATCTTTAGATTTATTTTCAGAGCTAAGCACCCTATTTGTGTAAAAGGCCTTTTTTGCCTCCACAATGGCAACTTTATACTCAGTTAGTGCTTTTTCATACCTTTCCTATCAGTTGGCGAGTAGCTTCTCCTCCATTTCCGTTCCGCCTGGCGGGTTTTGAGTTTTACTAGTTTTAACTCTGTAGTGAATCAATAAGAGGTTTCATGCCGCCTCGAACCCCTCTCTTTCCATTGTAATGGGGCGTGTATCTCACAAGCCCATAGTTGCCAGTTGGAGATAGCTCTTTCCAACTCATTAACATTATCTGTTATAAGCGGGAGAGTAGATTTCAAGGTATTGAGGAACTCTGGTAGGTTGTCACGATTCCAATTTCTAGTCAGTAATTTCGTGCCATTCGTCGATTTAGATAAGGATAGCCCATTTATAGCAAAGTGTATCAGATGGTGATCTGACAACACACATGGCTTGACCATTAAGTTACGGACCAAGAGGTTAGAGGTCCATAATTGGTCTAAAGCATGCCCTTTAATGTGGGTGGATTCCATTATATGCCCTTCTAAGTTCAGATTATTCAATAGGTCTGTGAGCTCTTTGGAACCCCGGCTCCCCCCTTCCTCTGTAGACCAACAATTCAGGTCTCCAATTAAAACAATTTTGCATAGTCTATAGTAAGTGGGGTCAGATAATTAGCTAATTCAGTGATGCTGGCGGACTTTGAGCTGCAGGCATGGGAGACAAGAAGAGGCAGTTTCAGGGACACTGGGCCATGTTCCACTGTGTCTCAGGACAGGTGTATGCAAACACTTAGCACAGCTGTACAGAAAGCTTGATCAGAGGCCATACAAGATAACACGTAGTACATTTGCATAAGATAATCGGATTGAAATGCATTTAGGTATGAGGGTGGACACAGGACCTGGCCATCTCACACACATGCAGAATGGCAACACACAAAGCAATGTGAAGAAGGCCCTCATCTGTGATGCAGTATGTGAGGGAGCAAGACATACATCATGTTGCAAATGATGTTTTGGGAAGCCTCACTGTGTCCAACACTGCACACCCCTCAATGTCCTTGGCCTGTGAGTGGCTCACTGTGTCGTGGATGTTACATCTAGGGACATGATCTTACATTCTCACACCCTTCTCACAAGGTCTGTCTTGTGCAATCATCAGGCCTAAGATAGCTCATTGAGAAACAGGGTGGCAGACAACACATATATCTCACTCTGTCTATTTACTGATGGGTCTGTGTCAAATTGGGCAGTATCTGTGCAGGCCAGGGGACTCACACTGAGGTTAGAAGGTTAAACCTGGCCCATCTGAACAATCACATTCATGTACAATATGAGAGGTCAAACAGTGCCTACACATGCAAGTCAGTACACATTATGAATTTAATGGAAGGGGGATGTTTCAGAAATACATCACTCTGATGTGTCATAGGCGATTTTCCACCAAGAGTGTCACCCTCGGGCATTTCAATCTTGTGCATAATGCTCACATATCCATGGTGACGATATGAAAAGTGTACACACATCCTTCAGTTCCCTCTGGACAAAACACATTTGTAATGTCCCAAATGAGCATGTGAAGAGCGAATGGACTCTGACATTCATTAGAACAGGCAATGTTTATTCTGACTTCCACTTTCCAAACCAGCAGTGTTACTGTATGGCTGCAAAGACACTGCATGTCCCTCCCATCCTTCAATGCAGCCATGGATCTGTGGTAATAAGGCTACACACCCCATTGCCATGAAGTCAGCATGCCAGGCAGTGTATCACACAAACTTGCACTCACAGGCACATACTACATCAGAGCAACATCATGTGAGCACTCTTTGCACTCTCCAAATTTCACTCTGAAACACTTACCATTACATCAGGAGCACCATATAGCCTCCCGTAGTGTGTAAGCACCTCGTCCACCAGGATCTCCAGCTCCTCTGTGGTGAAGGGACGGGCCCTGATGTTCTCAGTTCTCGCCATCACTGGGTCCAGGAGACAGGAACAGCAGCAGTTGGGGATGAAGAATGGCAGGCAGCAGTGTCTGGAGGCAGTGGAAATGTGTGGCTCTCTCGCAGACATATATACCCCCCTGGGGTTGTTTCAATGGTACTCTACTGCTGAAATTGGTGTTCCAGGTCAGCTTTTTTCAAATGCAACCAATAACCGGCCCCGTGGTAGCGGAGCACGCCTACCGCGATTTTGAAAAGTGCATTCCACTAGCGCGATTGCGGTTCCCATTGGCTGAATGGGCATGGGCAATGGCGGTGTCACACCGCGGGGCCCAGGCGGTCGCTACCGCAATCGTGCATCTTACAATTGTATCCAATGACGGGCCTGCAGTAGCGGAGCTCGCCTACCATGATTTTCAAAAGTGCATTCCACTAGCGCGATTGCGGTTCCCATTGGCTGAATGGGCATGGACAATGGCGGTGTCACACCGCGGGGCCCAGGCGGTCGCTACCGAAAAGCGTGCATCTTACAATTGTATCCAATGACCGGCCCCGCGGTAGCGGCGCACGCCTACCACGATTTTCAAAAGTGCAATCCACTAGCGCGATTGCGGTTCCCATTGGCTGAATGGGCATGGGCAATGGTGGTGTCCCAACGCGGGGCCCAGGCGGTCGCTACCGCGATTTGGCATCTTTACATTGGTGCCAATGACCGTGATTGTGGTGGCGGTGCACGCTTAGGGCACCTATGGACACATCATGCTGTAGCAATGGCAATGGCCAGTTCTCATTATTGAACACTCCACACTTACAATGAGTCATGCCACCAGATTGTTAAATTGAATGCTAGTGTGACATTCTACTCACTGATGTCTACACATGCCATGTCAGTGCACTGGAGTACATGCATTGGCATGTAGTCCCTCACATGTCACTGATGATGATTTTGTGCATGTACACAGATCTGTTGTGTGATGGACTCTCAAATATGGAGACATGCCAATGTGTGAGATGGCTAAGCAACACACAGTAATGATGGACTGACTACTTAATGTGCCTACTTCACTGTGTAGATTGCTGAACTCATGTTGATACTTGATCTTTATGCACACACTGTACTCATTGTGTCGTTCATGTGTGCCCTGTTCGACTCACGCAAGAAGGTGTGGCAGATACAGCAGCTAAGTAGGAGACAGCGCTGTTGGTGTTTCAGACATGTGCTGTGTCAAGTACTCTCAGGGCTGGTGACACAAGATGTTGGAATGTCCCATTTCACATTCACATAGTCTGAATCTGTCTCGGGTGCACTCAGTTTGTACATACTGATCATGTGTACAACTACTTGGTGTCAAGTTGTCTCTGCATGTGACTTGTGCTGTAAGCCGGTGTATCAGGCCAGTCATCGTTGGAGCTGTGTCAGTCAAAATGTCAGATGTTGGACACATCTCATGGGTGAATTGAATTGACAAGTGTCCCCTTTTATCTCATGTAGGAGGCGACTAAATGTGCACCGGCCATTCACCTTGCTGGCGGACATGGAGGATGTGGACATCATTCGTAAGTTCCGGTTGGATCGGCAAAACCTCCAAGACCTATGTGCTCAGTTGGAGCCCCATCTGAGGCCTCGCAGGACATATCCAACTGCTGTGTCACCAACATGTAAGGTGATGGCGGCCCTGCATTTCCTTGAAACTGGCTCATTCCAGTACATGGTTGCCAGCGCAGGTGGGATGTCGCAGGCAATGTTCAGCATGGTGCTACGGGATGTCCTGTCTGCTATGATGGTATACAAGGACACTTACATCCCTTTTCCACGGAGACAGGAATTGGCAGCTGTGAAGGCTGATTTCTATGACGTTGCCCACATCCCTAATGTAGTTGGTGCCATTGACTGCACCCATGTTGAACTGGTTCCGCCACAGGCACGGGAGCACATCTACAGGAATAGGAAGCATTCCCATTCCATTAATGTGCAGGTTGTATGCCAGGCAGATATGATCATCTCACATATCTGTGCCAGATTCCCTGGCTCAGCCCATGACTCCTACATCCTGCATAACAGCATCGTACCACAGATGATGGCAAATCTGCATCCTGACCGTGCGTGGCTTCTAGGTGAGTTAGCTGAGTCAAGGATTGTGCTGTGTGTGTGACATGCTGTCCGCAGCTACAGTCATTTTACTAAATTGTTCTGTGTATCTGGCACCTAGGTG
This sequence comes from Calotriton arnoldi, assembly GCA_963921515.1. Lineage (NCBI taxonomy): Eukaryota > Metazoa > Chordata > Amphibia > Caudata > Salamandridae > Calotriton > Calotriton arnoldi. The sequence continues at coordinate 2,768,899 of CAWUFW010001228.1, forward strand.
ACTCGGCATATCCCAACAGGCCTTGGTTGCTGAGCCCACTGCGGAATCCCAGGACCCCGGGTGAAGTCCGCTACAATGAGGCCCATGGGAGGACACGTTGTGTGGTGGAGCGTACTTTTGGGCTTCTCGAGTCTCGATTTCGGTGCCTGGACAGGACCGGAGGTGCACTGATGTACTCTCCCCAAAAGGTGTGTCAGATCATAGTAACATGCTGCATGCTCCACAACCTTGCCCTGCACAAAGAGATCCCCGATCCTGGATGATGATGTGCAGCAGATGCCCCCGCCTGCAAACCCACACATGTTCAGTGACGAGGATAGTGGAGAGGAGGAAGATGTCGACCTGCGTCAACAGCTCATCAACCGCTACTTCCCTTGAAGGTGAGTGACATTTTACAACGGTGCCATTGTATGCTGTTTTTGTAGTTGTAGGAAATGCCTAGGGGAGCTTTGTGACAGCTGCCTGTTGTTGGCTCTGTGCTGAGGGCTGATGTTTCTGGGACAGGGTAGTTATGCACAGCTACATGATGTCTATGTCGATATTGTTGCTCATTGTAATGTGTGCAGGTTTGAGTACCTTGATGACAAGGGTTGTGTAATGGGTGTGATGCCATCGCCTGACTAGTGAATGTTGTTCTCTTATGTTTTCCTAGGTCCCTTCAGCCTCTCAATGCCTCGCAACAATAAGTGCACCTGGTACATTGTAATCTGAGTCAAGATTGTACATCCTGTGATAAACATGGAGCCTGCACGAAAACATAGGTGTGCAAAGAGTGTTTATCTACAGTAAGTACATGTGACAGGGAAGTGATTATTTGCAAATAGGTGGGAAGTGAATCAATGAGTTGTCAGTGATGGTAGAGGAGACAATAGAGTAGTCACCACATTGATGTGGTGACACAGTCCAACAGACGCCTGCCATCAACATGGCAGTGTGGGTAAGGATAGTCAACAAAGTGAATGGGAAGGTGAAGAGAGGTGCCATCATGGCTGGATCTTTGTCTGGCGTTTGGCTGGTGCTTTGCCACGTGATCCTCCCTTGTTTTTCCTCGGATGGCCCCTTGAGCGTTTGGCATGGTAGGCCTCTGCTGTGGGCTCAGAGGTGTCTGAGGACACATCCTGTTTCAGCTCACACGTCTCTGTGGCCGCAGGTGAGGTGGTGGGACTGTCATCCTGCGGGCCACTGGAGGGAGGTTGAGCTGTCCTTTGGGCCGCAGGCCTGTCCCTCAGGACACCCACAAGCTGGCCCAAGAAGTCCATGATTTGGCCCATGTGCGTGTCTATGGACCTCAGCAGCAGGCGGAGCTCACGCGATTCTTCCAGAGCCTGGCCCGTGTGTCCCTGGGCTTGTTCGTATGCCCCAAGCACTCTGGCAATGTTTGCCAGGGCTTCAGTCCCAGTGTCCTGTTGATTTTGTCGCCAGTTGCCCTCCCACCTGCCCTGCTGTCCCGGACCTGTGGCATCACCACTTGACGCACCCGCTGACTCTCCCTTCCCTCCTCAGATTGTGGGGTGTTGTGGGTATCCTCTGAGGCAGGGACAGTGTTGCAGGCAGCACTGGTGGTGGTGGTGGTGGTGGAGGACGCACAGGTCGTTACAGCAGTGGTCAGCGCAGTTGTTGTTGCTGAGGTGGTGGTGGTGAGAACAGTGGGGGCCTGGGACCAGCTGCGCCCTGGCAGGCCAGATGGGGCAGCTTCTGTGTCCGCATCCGAGGAATTTAGGGAGTCTGCATCCGGGCGTCCATGTTCCGGGGGGAGACTGGCTCTGCAGGTTGGTTTTGTCATCTGCAGCAGTCAATTCTTGGTCACCTGTAGAACAGAGAGGAAATGGTCATTGAAGTGCACCCCACAAGCTTGGTGTTAGATGTTTGGATGTTACATGTTATACACCACACAGTTTACATTGAGATCACTTTGTATGGCTGCACGGTACTAAGCATCATGACATGATGTGTAGGTACCTACATTACTTGTCCATGGTGTGACATGTCAATAGATACCATGCTCCACGTACAGATTGTGTGATTACAAGGACATGTCGTCATCTAATGACTAGCAGCACAACAACTTTTTGTGAAGCATCTTTGTTGTTTGCTCTGAATGGAAGACCTTAATTCTGGGCATGTACTAGCCATTGTTGTCTCATGCATCCCTCTGTCATTTCATGTTCTTTGCTTTATTTTTGAAAATGACCATGCTTGTTTTGTTTTCATATGGGCCTTGATGCTCTGCCACCATGGCACTTACACATAGCATTCACTGCTGTGCATGATTGTGCCCTGAATTACTTCAACATGTGATTTGGTGAGTCAAACTTTAATTTCTGTGACAGTTACATACGCTAAGCTGTCTGCACACTGGAAGTGGCTATTGGATCTATGCCAAATTGGGTGGGATGTGAGGGCTGGTGTGGTCATATGGCTCCATGCTTTTTGAGAGGAATGGCAGGGTGCATGCACTGTCTACCTACCTGCTCTGTGACACAGTTGAGGGGAATTGCTGACACATGTTTCTGGGTGTGGGTGGAGTGCTCCATCTTGCTGAGCTGTGGGACAAGGGGGCCTGGTGGGATTTGTAGTGCTGGCTTTCCACCCACAAACACCCCTCCCTGTTAAGATGGCTACCTACCTGTTAGGTGGAGGTGATCAATGCAATGGCTGCCACATGCTTCTGGGTATGGGGGAGTGCTCCATCTTGATGAGCTGTGGGACAAGGGGGCCTGGTGGGAGTTGTAGTGCTGGCTGCCTGTACACATGCAACCCTGGAAATGTTGCTAGCTACCTTTGGGGTGATTCAGAGGGAGTGAATGTTAGATCTGTGAGACATGTGTTGGGGAGTGTGTGGTGCACATGGATGCATTTGGGCCTAGGAGGTGTAGCTTTGTGGTTGTGCAAGACAGTACATAGTAGTGTGATGGTGGACATTTGTTGTTACTTACCAGCCTCCACTCCCCGGGTATTCCTGTGAGACTCTCTGGATGCAGTATGGCAAGCACCTTCTCCTCCCATGCAGTGAATGTTCTTGGTGGAATGGGAGGGCCACCGCCAGTCCTCTGAGCCAGCTCACGGTTCTTGTTGTTCCTCTCTTTCACCTTTTTCTTGAGGTCATGCCACCGCTTCACGATCTCATTCTTGGTGCGTGGGACAGTCCCTACTGCATTGACCTTGTGGACTATCCTTTCCCACATTAGTGTTTTGGTGGCTAATGGTGTCTGTTAGACCATGCTTCCAAACAATTGTGGTTCTACTCTGATTACCTCATCTACCATGACTGACAACTCATTGTCAGTGAATTTGGGCATTTTCTTCTGTGCCATGGTGTGTGGTGTGCAAAGGGGTTGAAAGTGCAGGTGTGAGAGTGGTGGTGGTGATGTAAGTAGTGTGTGTGTGTGTGTTGTTGTGCTGGTGAGTTGTGTGGTGGTTTGCCTCTCCTTTGTGCTGTAGGCTTGGTTCCTTCAGTGGTGGAGTATTGCAAAGGATTGTGGTCAGGGAAGGGGCTGGTTTTATACTCAGCTATGTGGGTGTGTCAAAATGGAGTATTGATGTCAGGTGTGGTGTGTGGGTTGACCTTGGATTTGTGTTTTTTACTTGCCATGGGGATGTGTCATTGGGGTGTATTAGGTTTTTTTGGGGCTGAGCCAAGTTGCTGGGTGCACTTGGTGGGCATGTTGTATGTTTTTTTGGTCGGCCGCTATGATTTTTCCGGAGCGCCGGTGGGTATACAACCGCCCTTCCGCCGGCTCTCCCATTCATCACTGGTTGCGATTGCGGCGGTCGGAAACAGCGGATCTTTCCGCTGTCACCTCAATGGTATCCTAATACCACGTGCGGTCAATCCGCTGGCCGTGCGGCGGTTTGGGCTTTTTCTGCCGCGAATCCGACCGCCGCGGATGGATTTTCACCTGCTCCGCACACTACCGGAGGTCTTTCTTGGCATCGTTCCACCACGGTCGGATTTTTATGGTGGCTGATCCTAATCGGACTGCCGGTTTTCCCGCAGTACATGCGGTCGGTTGATTCCCGCTATCATGTTGCAAATGATGTTTTGGGAAGCCTCACTGTGTCCAACACTGCACACCCCTCAATGTCCTTGGCCTGTGAGTGGCTCACTGTGTCGTGGATGTTACATCTAGGGACATGATCTTACATTCTCACACCCTTCTCACAAGGTCTGTCTTGTGCAATCATCAGGCCTAAGATAGCTCATTGAGAAACAGGGTGGCAGACAACACATATATCTCACTCTGTCTATTTACTGATGGGTCTGTGTCAAATTGGGCAGTATCTGTGCAGGCCAGGGGACTCACACTGAGGTTAGAAGGTTAAACCTGGCCCATCTGAACAATCACATTCATGTACAATATGAGAGGTCAAACAGTGCCTACACATGCAAGTCAGTACACATTATGAATTTAATGGAAGGGGGATGTTTCAGAAGTACATCACTCTGATGTGTCATAGGCGATTTTCCACCAAGAGTGTCACCCTCGGGCATTTCAATCTTGTGCATAATGCTCACATATCCATGGTGACGATATGAAAAGTGTACACACATCCTTCAGTTCCCTCTGGACAAAACACATTTGTAATGTCCCAAATGAGCATGTGAAGAGCGAATGGACTCTGACATCCATTAGAACAGGCAATGTTTATTCTGACTTCCACTTTCCAAACCAGCAGTGTTACTGTATGGCTGCAAAGACACTGCATGTCCCTCCCTTCCTTCAATGCAGCCATGGATCTGTGGTAATAAGGCTACACACCCCATTGCCATGAAGTCAGCATGCCAGGCAGTGTATCACACAAACTTGCACTCACAGGCACATACTACATCAGAGCAACATCATGTGAGCACTCTTTGCACTCTCCAAATTTCACTCTGAAACACTTACCATTACATCAGGAGCACCATATAGCCTCCCGTAGTGTGTAAGCACCTCGTCCACCAGGATCTCCAGCTCCTCTGTGGTGAAGGGACGGGCCCTGATGTTCTCAGTTCTCGCCATCACTGGGTCCAGGAGACAGGAATAGCAGCAGTTGGGGATGAAGAATGGCAGGCAGCAGTGTCTGGAGGCAGTGGAAATGTGTGGCTCTCTCGCAGACATATATAGCCCCCTGGGGTTGTTTCAATGGTACTCTACTGCTGAAATTGGTGTTCCAGGTCAGCTTTTTCAAATGCAACCAATAACCGGCCCTGTGGTAGCGGAGCACGCCTACCGCGATTTTCAAAAGTGCATTCCACTAGCGCGATTGCGGTTCCCATTGGCTGAATGGGCATGGGCAATGGCGGTGTCACACCGCGGGGCCCAGGCGGTCGCTACCGCAATCGTGCATCTTACAATTGTATCCAATGACGGGCCTGCAGTAGCGGAGCACGCCTACCATGATTTTCAAAAGTGCATTCCACTAGCGCGATTGCGGTTCCCATTGGCTGAATGGGCATGGGCAATGGTGGTGTCACACCGCGGGGCCCAGGCGGTCGCTACCGCGATTTGGCATTTTTACATTGGTGCCAATGACCGTGATTGTGGTGGCGGTGCACGCTTAGGGCACCTATGGACACATCATGCTGTAGCAATGGCAATGGCCAGTTCTCATTATTGAACACTCCACACTTACAATGAGTCATGCCACCAGATTGTTAAATTGAATGCTAGTGTGACATTCTACTCACTGATGTCTACACATGCCATGTCAGTGCACTGGAGTACATGCATTGGCATGTAGTCCCTCACATGTCACTGATGATGATTTTGTGCATGTACACAGATCTGTTGTGTGATGGACTCTCAAATATGGAGACATGCCAATGTGTGAGATGGCTAAGCAACACACAGTAATGATGGACTGACTACTTAATGTGCCTACTTCACTGTGTAGATTGCTGAACTCATGTTGATACTTGATCTTTATGCACACACTGTACTCATTGTGTCGTTCATGTGTGCCCTGTTCGACTCATGCAAGAAGGTGTGGCAGATACAGCAGCTACGTAGGAGACAGCGCTGTTGGTGTTTCAGACATGTGCTGTGTCAAGTACTCTCAGGGCTGGTGACACAAGATGTCGGAATGTCCCATTTCACATTCACATAGTCTGAATCTGTCTCGGGTGCACTCAGTTTGTACATACTGATCATGTGTACAACTACTTGGTGTCAAGTTGTCTCTGCATGTGACTTGTGCTGTAAGCCGGTGTATCAGGCCAGTCATTGTTGGAGCTGTGTCAGTCAAAATGTCAGATGTTGGACACATCTCATGGGTGAATTGAATTGACAAGTGTCCCCTTTTATCTCATGTAGGAGGCGACTAAATGTGCACCGGCCATTCACCTTGCTGGCGGACATGGAGGATGTGGACATCATTCGTAAGTTCCGGTTGGATCGGCAAAACCTCCAAGACCTATGTGCTCAGTTGGAGCCCCATCTGAGGCCTCGCAGGACATATCCAACTGCTGTGTCACCAACATGTAAGGTGATGGCGGCCCTGCATTTCCTTGAAACTGGCTCATTCCAGTACATGGTTGCCAGCGCAGGTGGGATGTCGCAGGCAATGTTCAGCATGGTGCTACGGGATGTCCTGTCTGCTATGATGGTATACAAGGACACTTACATCCCTTTTCCACAGAGACAGGAATTGGCAGCTGTGAAGGCTGATTTCTATGACGTTGCCCACATCCCTAATGTAGTTGGTGCCATTGACTGCACCCATGTTGAACTGGTTCCGCCACAGGCACGGGAGCACATCTACAGGAATAGGAAGCATTCCCATTCCATTAATGTGCAGGTTGTATGCCAGGCAGATATGATCATCTCACATATCTGTGCCAGATTCCCTGGCTCAGCCCATGACTCCTACATCCTGCGTAACAGCATCGTACCACAGATGATGGCAAATCTGCATCCTGACCGTGCGTGGCTTCTAGGTGAGTTAGCTGAGTCAAGTATTGTGCTGTGTGTGTGACATGCTGTCCGCAGCTACAGTCATTTTACTAAATTGTTCTGTGTATCTGGCACCTAGGTGACTCGGCATATCCCAACAGGCCTTGGTTGCTGAGCCCACTGCGGAATCCCAGGACCCCGGGTGAAGTCCGCTACAATGAGGCCCATGGGAGGACACGTTGTGTGGTGGAGCGTACTTTTGGGCTTCTCGAGTCTCGATTTCGGTGCCTGGACAGGACCGGAGGTGCACTGATGTACTCTCCCCAAAAGGTGTGTCAGATCATAGTAACATGCTGCATGCTCCACAACCTTGCCCTGCACAAAGAGATCCCCGATCCTGGATGACGATGTGCAGCAGATGCCCCTGCCTGCAAACCCACACATGTTCAGTGACGAGGATAGTGGAGAGGAGGAAGGTGTCGACCTGCGTCAACAGCTCATCAACCGCTACTTCCCTTGAAGGTGAGTGACATTGTACAACGGTGCCATTGTATGCTGTTTTTGTAGTTGTAGGAAATGCCTAGGGGAGCTTTGTGACAGCTGCCTGTTGTTGGCTCTGTGCTGAGGGCTGATGTTTCTGGGACAGGGTAGTTATGCACAGCTACATGATGTCTATGTCGATATTGTTGCTCATTGTAATGTGTGCAGGTTTGAGTACCTTGATGACAAGGGTTATGTAATGGGTGTGATGCCATCGCCTGACTAGTGAATGTTGTTCTCTTATGTTTTCCTAGGTCCCTTCAGCCTCTCAATGCCTCGCAACAATAAGTGCACCTGGTACATTGTAATCTGAGTCAAGATTGTACATCCTGTGATAAACATGGAGCCTGCACGAAAACATAGGTGTGCAAAGAGTGTTTATCTACAGTAAGTACATGTGACAGGGAAGTGATTATTTGCAAATAGGTGGGAAGTGAATCAATGAGTTGTCAGTGATGGTAGAGGAGACAATAGAGTAGTCACCACATTGATGTGGTGACACAGTCCAACAGACGCCTGCCATCAACATGGCAGTGTGGGTAAGGATAGTCAACAAAGTGAATGGGAAGGTGAAGAGAGGTGCCATCATGGCTGGATCTTTGTCTGGCGTTTGGCTGGTGCTTTGCCACGTGATCCTCCCTTGTTTTTCCTCGGATGGCCCCTTGAGCGTTTGGCATGGTAGGCCTCTGCTGTGGGCTCAGAGGTGTCTGAGGACACATCCTGTTTCAGCTCACACGTCTCTGTGGCCGCAGGTGAGGTGGTGGGACTGTCATCCTGCGGGCCACTGGAGGGAGGTTGAGCTGTCCTTTGGGCCGCAGGCCTGTCCCTCAGGACATCCACAAGCTGGCCCAAGAAGTCCATGATTTGGCCCATGTGCGTGTCTATGGACCTCAGCAGCAGGCGGAGCTCACGCGATTCTTCCAGAGCCTGGCCTGTGTGTCCCTGGGCTTGTTCGTATGCCCCAAGGACTCTGGCAATGTTGGCCAGGGCTTCAGTCCCAGTGTCCTGTTGATTTTGTCGCCAGTTGCCCTCCCACCTGCCCTGCTGTCCCGGACCTGTGGCATCACCACTTGACGCACCCGCTGACTCTCCCTTCCCTCCTCAGATTGTGGGGTGTTGTGGGTATCCTCTGAGGCAGGGACAGTGTTGCAGGCAGCACTGGTGGTGGTGGTGGTGGTGGAGGATGCACAGGTCGTTACAGCAGTGGTCAGCGCAGTTGTTGTTGCTGAGGTGGTAGTGGTGAGAACAGTGGGGGCCTGGGACCAGCTGCGCCCTGGCAGGCCAGATGGGGCAGCTTCTGTGTCCGCATCCGAGGAATTTAGGGAGTCTGCATCCGGGCGTCCATGTTCCGGGGGAGACTGGCTCTGCAGGTTGGTTTTGTCATCTGCAGCAGTCAATTCTTGGTCACCTGTAGAACAGAGAGGAAATGGTCATTGAAGTGCACCCCACAAGCTTGGTGTTAGATGTTTGGATGTTACATGTTATACACCACACAGTTTACATTGAGATCACTTTGTATGGCTGCACGGTACTAAGCATCATGACATGATGTGTAGGTACCTACATTACTTGTCCATGGTGTGACATGTCAATAGATACCATGCTCCACGTACAGATTGTGTGATTACAAGGACATGTCGTCATCTAATGACTAGCAGCACAACAACTTTTTGTGAAGCATCTTTGTTGTTTGCTCTGAATGGAAGACCTTAATTCTGGGCATGTACTAGCCATTGTTGTCTCATGCATCCCTCTGTCATTTCATGTTCTTTGCTTTATTTTTGAAAATGACCATGCTTGTTTTGTTTTCATATGGGCCTTGATGCTCTGCCACCATGGCACTTACACATAGCATTCACTGCTGTGCATGATTGTGCCCTGAATTACTTCAACATGTGATTTGGTGAGTCAAACTTTAATTTCTGTGACAGTTACATACGCTAAGCTGTCTGCACACTGGAAGTGGCTATTGGATCTATGCCAAATTGGGTGGGATGTGAGGGCTGGTGTGGTCATATGGCTCCATGCTTTTTGAGAGGAATGGCAGGGTGCATGCACTGTCTACCTACCTGCTCTGTGACACAGTTGAGGGGAATTGCTGACACATGTTTCTGGGTGTGGGTGGAGTGCTCCATCTTGCTGAGCTGTGGGACAAGGGGGCCTGGTGGGATTTGTAGTGCTGGCTTTCCACCCACAAACACCCCTCCCTGTTAAGATGGCTACCTACCTGTTAGGTGGAGGTGATCAATGCAATGGCTGCCACATGCTTCTGGGTATGGGGGAGTGCTCCATCTTGATGAGCTGTGGGACAAGGGGGCCTGGTGGGAGTTGTAGTGCTGGCTGCCTGTACACATGCAACCCTGGAAATGTTGCTAGCTACCTTTGGGGTGATTCAGAGGGAGTGAATGTTAGATCTGTGAGACATGTGTTGGGGAGTGTGTGGTGCACATGGATGCATTTGGGCCTAGGAGGTGTAGCTTTGTGGTTGTGCAAGACAGTACATAGTAGTGTGATGGTGGACATTTGTTGTTACTTACCAGCCTCCACTCCCCCGGGTATTCCTGTGAGACTCTCTGGATGCAGTATGGCAAGCACCTTCTCCTCCCATGCAGTGAATGTTCTTGGTGGAATGGGAGGGCCACCGCCAGTCCTCTGAGCCAGCTCACGGTTCTTGTTGTTCCTCTCTTTCACCTTTTTCTTGAGGTCATGCCACCGCTTCACGATCTCATTCTTGGTGCGTGGGACAGTCCCTACTGCATTGACCTTGTGGACTATCCTTTCCCACATTAGTGTTTTGGTGGCTAATGGTGTCTGTTAGACCATGCTTCCAAACAATTGTGGTTCTACTCTGATTACCTCATCTACCATGACTGACAACTCATTGTCAGTGAATTTGGGCATTTTCTTCTGTGCCATGGTGTGTGGTGTGCAAAGGGGTTGAAAGTGCAGGTGTGAGAGTGGTGGTGGTGATGTAAGTAGTGTGTGTGTGTGTGTTGTTGTGCTGGTGAGTTGTGTGGTGGTTTGCCTCTCCTTTGTGCTGTAGGCTTGGTTCCTTCAGTGGTGGAGTATTGCAAAGGATTGTGGTCAGGGAAGGGGCTGGTTTTATACTCAGCTATGTGGGTGTGTCAAAATGGAGTATTGATGTCAGGTGTGGTGTGTGGGTTGACCTTGGATTTGTGTTTTTTTACTTGCCATGGGGATGTGTCATTGGGGTGTATTAGGTTTTTTGGGGCTGAGCCAAGTTGCTGGGTGCACTTGGTGGGCATGTTGTATGTTTTTTTTGGTCGGCCGCTATGATTTTTCCGGAGCGCCGGTGGGTATACAACCGCCCTTCCGCCGGCTCTCCCATTCATCACTGGTTGCGATTGCGGCGGTCGGAAACAGCGGATCTTTCCGCTGTCACCTCAATGGTATCCTAATACCACGTGCGGTCAATCCGCTGGCCGTGCGGCGGTTTGGGCTTTTTCTGCCGCGAATCCGACCGCCGCGGATGGATTTTCACCTGCTCCGCACACTACCGGAGGTCTTTCTTGGCATCGTTCCACCACGGTCGGATTTTTATGGTGGCTGATCCTAATCGGACTGCCGGTTTTCCCGCAGTACATGCGGTCGGTTGATTCCCGCTATCATGTTGCAAATGATGTTTTGGGGAAGCCTCACTGTGTCCAACACTGCACACCCCTCAATGTCCTTGGCCTGTGAGTGGCTCACTGTGTCGTGGATGTTACATCTAGGGACATGATCTTACATTCTCACACCCTTCTCACAAGGTCTGTCTTGTGCAATCATCAGGCCTAAGATAGCTCATTGAGAAACAGGGTGGCAGACAACACATATATCTCACTCTGTCTATTTACTGATGGGTCTGTGTCAAATTGGGCAGTATCTGTGCAGGCCAGGGGACTCACACTGAGGTTAGAAGGTTAAACCTGGCCCATCTGAACAATCACATTCATGTACAATATGAGAGGTCAAACAGTGCCTACACATGCAAGTCAGTACACATTATGAATTTAATGGAAGGGGGATGTTTCAGAAGTACATCACTCTGATGTGTCATAGGCGATTTTCCACCAAGAGTGTCACCCTCGGGCATTTCAATCTTGTGCATAATGCTCACATATCCATGGTGACGATATGAAAAGTGTACACACATCCTTCAGTTCCCTCTGGACAAAACACATTTGTAATGTCCCAAATGAGCATGTGAAGAGCGAATGGACTCTGACATCCATTAGAACAGGCAATGTTTATTCTGACTTCCACTTTCCAAACCAGCAGTGTTACTGTATGGCTGCAAAGACACTGCATGTCCCTCCCTTCCTTCAATGCAGCCATGGATCTGTGGTAATAAGGCTACACACCCCATTGCCATGAAGTCAGCATGCCAGGCAGTGTATCACACAAACTTGCACTCACAGGCACATACTACATCAGAGCAACATCATGTGAGCACTCTTTGCACTCTCCAAATTTCACTCTGAAACACTTACCATTACATCAGGAGCACCATATAGCCTCCCGTAGTGTGTAAGCACCTCGTCCACCAGGATCTCCAGCTCCTCTGTGGTGAAGGGACGGGCCCTGATGTTCTCAGTTCTCGCCATCACTGGGTCCAGGAGACAGGAATAGCAGCAGTTGGGGATGAAGAATGGCAGGCAGCAGTGTCTGGAGGCAGTGGAAATGTGTGGCTCTCTCGCAGACATATATAGCCCCCTGGGGTTGTTTCAATGGTACTCTACTGCTGAAATTGGTGTTCCAGGTCAGCTTTTTCAAATGCAACCAATAACCGGCCCTGTGGTAGCGGAGCACGCCTACCGCGATTTTCAAAAGTGCATTCCACTAGCGCGATTGCGGTTCCCATTGGCTGAATGGGCATGGGCAATGGCGGTGTCACACCGCGGGGCCCAGGCGGTCGCTACCGCAATCGTGCATCTTACAATTGTATCCAATGACGGGCCTGCAGTAGCGGAGCACGCCTACCATGATTTTCAAAAGTGCATTCCACTAGCGCGATTGCGGTTCCCATTGGCTGAATGGGCATGGGCAATGGTGGTGTCACACCGCGGGGCCCAGGCGGTCGCTACCGCGATTTGGCATTTTTACATTGGTGCCAATGACCGTGATTGTGGTGGCGGTGCACGCTTAGGGCACCTATGGACACATCATGCTGTAGCAATGGCAATGGCCAGTTCTCATTATTGAACACTCCACACTTACAATGAGTCATGCCACCAGATTGTTAAATTGAATGCTAGTGTGACATTCTACTCACTGATGTCTACACATGCCATGTCAGTGCACTGGAGTACATGCATTGGCATGTAGTCCCTCACATGTCACTGATGATGATTTTGTGCATGTACACAGATCTGTTGTGTGATGGACTCTCAAATATGGAGACATGCCAATGTGTGAGATGGCTAAGCAACACACAGTAATGATGGACTGACTACTTAATGTGCCTACTTCACTGTGTAGATTGCTGAACTCATGTTGATACTTGATCTTTATGCACACACTGTACTCATTGTGTCGTTCATGTGTGCCCTGTTCGACTCATGCAAGAAGGTGTGGCAGATACAGCAGCTACGTAGGAGACAGCGCTGTTGGTGTTTCAGACATGTGCTGTGTCAAGTACTCTCAGGGCTGGTGACACAAGATGTCGGAATGTCCCATTTCACATTCACATAGTCTGAATCTGTCTCGGGTGCACTCAGTTTGTACATACTGATCATGTGTACAACTACTTGGTGTCAAGTTGTCTCTGCATGTGACTTGTGCTGTAAGCCGGTGTATCAGGCCAGTCATTGTTGGAGCTGTGTCAGTCAAAATGTCAGATGTTGGACACATCTCATGGGTGAATTGAATTGACAAGTGTCCCCTTTTATCTCATGTAGGAGGCGACTAAATGTGCACCGGCCATTCACCTTGCTGGCGGACATGGAGGATGTGGACATCATTCGTAAGTTCCGGTTGGATCGGCAAAACCTCCAAGACCTATGTGCTCAGTTGGAGCCCCATCTGAGGCCTCGCAGGACATATCCAACTGCTGTGTCACCAACATGTAAGGTGATGGCGGCCCTGCATTTCCTTGAAACTGGCTCATTCCAGTACATGGTTGCCAGCGCAGGTGGGATGTCGCAGGCAATGTTCAGCATGGTGCTACGGGATGTCCTGTCTGCTATGATGGTATACAAGGACACTTACATCCCTTTTCCACAGAGACAGGAATTGGCAGCTGTGAAGGCTGATTTCTATGACGTTGCCCACATCCCTAATGTAGTTGGTGCCATTGACTGCACCCATGTTGAACTGGTTCCGCCACAGGCACGGGAGCACATCTACAGGAATAGGAAGCATTCCCATTCCATTAATGTGCAGGTTGTATGCCAGGCAGATATGATCATCTCACATATCTGTGCCAGATTCCCTGGCTCAGCCCATGACTCCTACATCCTGCGTAACAGCATCGTACCACAGATGATGGCAAATCTGCATCCTGACCGTGCGTGGCTTCTAGGTGAGTTAGCTGAGTCAAGTATTGTGCTGTGTGTGTGACATGCTGTCCGCAGCTACAGTCATTTTACTAAATTGTTCTGTGTATCTGGCACCTAGGTGACTCGGCATATCCCAACAGGCCTTGGTTGCTGAGCCCACTGCGGAATCCCAGGACCCCGGGTGAAGTCCGCTACAATGAGGCCCATGGGAGGACACGTTGTGTGGTGGAGCGTACTTTTGGGCTTCTCGAGTCTCGATTTCGGTGCCTGGACAGGACCGGAGGTGCACTGATGTACTCTCCCCAAAAGGTGTGTCAGATCATAGTAACATGCTGCATGCTCCACAACCTTGCCCTGCACAAAGAGATCCCCGATCCTGGATGACGATGTGCAGCAGATGCCCCTGCCTGCAAACCCACACATGTTCAGTGACGAGGATAGTGGAGAGGAGGAAGGTGTCGACCTGCGTCAACAGCTCATCAACCGCTACTTCCCTTGAAGGTGAGTGACATTGTACAACGGTGCCATTGTATGCTGTTTTTGTAGTTGTAGGAAATGCCTAGGGGAGCTTTGTGACAGCTGCCTGTTGTTGGCTCTGTGCTGAGGGCTGATGTTTCTGGGACAGGGTAGTTATGCACAGCTACATGATGTCTATGTCGATATTGTTGCTCATTGTAATGTGTGCAGGTTTGAGTACCTTGATGACAAGGGTTATGTAATGGGTGTGATGCCATCGCCTGACTAGTGAATGTTGTTCTCTTATGTTTTCCTAGGTCCCTTCAGCCTCTCAATGCCTCGCAACAATAAGTGCACCTGGTACATTGTAATCTGAGTCAAGATTGTACATCCTGTGATAAACATGGAGCCTGCACGAAAACATAGGTGTGCAAAGAGTGTTTATCTACAGTAAGTACATGTGACAGGGAAGTGATTATTTGCAAATAGGTGGGAAGTGAATCAATGAGTTGTCAGTGATGGTAGAGGAGACAATAGAGTAGTCACCACATTGATGTGGTGACACAGTCCAACAGACGCCTGCCATCAACATGGCAGTATGGGTAAGGATAGTCAACAAAGTGAATGGGAAGGTGAAGAGAGGTGCCATCATGGCTGGATCTTTGTCTGGCGTTTGGCTGGTGCTTTGCCATGTGATCCTCCCTTGTTTTTCCTCGGATGGCCCCTTGAGCGTTTGGCATGGTAGGCCTCTGCTGTGGGCTCAGAGGTGTCTGAGGACACATCCTGTTTCAGCTCACACGTCTCTGTGGCCGCAGGTGAGGTGGTGGGACTGTCATCCTGCGGGCCACTGGAGGGAGGTTGAGCTGTCCTTTGGGCCGCAGGCCTGTCCCTCAGGACATCCACAAGCTGGCCCAAGAAGTCCATGATTTGGCCCATGTGCGTGTCTATGGACCTCAGCAGCAGGCGGAGCTCACGCGATTCTTCCAGAGCCTGGCCTGTGTGTCCCTGGGCTTGTTCGTATGCCCCAAGGACTCTGGCAATGTTGGCCAGGGCTTCAGTCCCAGTGTCCTGTTGATTTTGTCGCCAGTTGCCCTCCCACCTGCCCTGCTGTCCCGGACCTGTGGCATCACCACTTGACGCACCCGCTGACTCTCCCTTCCCTCCTCAGATTGTGGGGTGTTGTGGGTATCCTCTGAGGCAGGGACAGTGTTGCAGGCAGCACTGGTGGTGGTGGTGGTGGTGGAGGATGCACAGGTCGTTACAGCAGTGGTCAGCGCAGTTGTTGTTGCTGAGGTGGTAGTGGTGAGAACAGTGGGGGCCTGGGACCAGCTGCGCCCTGGCAGGCCAGATGGGGCAGCTTCTGTGTCCGCATCCGAGGAATTTAGGGAGTCTGCATCCGGGCGTCCATGTTCCGGGGGAGACTGGCTCTGCAGGTTGGTTTTGTCATCTGCAGCAGTCAATTCTTGGTCACCTGTAGAACAGAGAGGAAATGGTCATTGAAGTGCACCCCACAAGCTTGGTGTTAGATGTTTGGATGTTACATGTTATACACCACACAGTTTACATTGAGATCACTTTGTATGGCTGCACGGTACTAAGCATCATGACATGATGTGTAGGTACCTACATTACTTGTCCATGGTGTGACATGTCAATAGATACCATGCTCCACGTACAGATTGTGTGATTACAAGGACATGTCGTCATCTAATGACTAGCAGCACAACAACTTTTTGTGAAGCATCTTTGTTGTTTGCTCTGAATGGAAGACCTTAATTCTGGGCATGTACTAGCCATTGTTGTCTCATGCATCCCTCTGTCATTTCATGTTCTTTGCTTTATTTTTGAAAATGACCATGCTTGTTTTTTTTCATATGGGCCTTGATGCTCTGCCACCATGGCACTTACACATAGCATTCACTGCTGTGCATGATTGTGCCCTGAATTACTTCAACATGTGATTTGGTGAGTCAAACTTTAATTTCTGTGACAGTTACATACGCTAAGCTGTCTGCACACTGGAAGTGGCTATTGGATCTATGCCAAATTGGGTGGGATGTGAGGGCTGGTGTGGTCATATGGCTCCATGCTTTTTGAGAGGAATGGCAGGGTGCATGCACTGTCTACCTACCTGCTCTGTGACACAGTTGAGGGGAATTGCTGACACATGTTTCTGGGTGTGGGTGGAGTGCTCCATCTTGCTGAGCTGTGGGACAAGGGGGCCTGGTGGGATTTGTAGTGCTGGCTTTCCACCCACAAACACCCCTCCCTGTTAAGATGGCTACCTACCTGTTAGGTGGAGGTGATCAATGCAATGGCTGCCACATGCTTCTGGGTATGGGGGAGTGCTCCATCTTGATGAGCTGTGGGACAAGGGGGCCTGGTGGGAGTTGTAGTGCTGGCTGCCTGTACACATGCAACCCTGGAAATGTTGCTAGCTACCTTTGGGGTGATTCAGAGGGAGTGAATGTTAGATCTGTGAGACATGTGTTGGGGAGTGTGTGGTGCACATGGATGCATTTGGGCCTAGGAGGTGTAGCTTTGTGGTTGTGCAAGACAGTACATAGTAGTGTGATGGTGGACATTTGTTGTTACTTACCAGCCTCCACTCCCCGGGTATTCCTGTGAGACTCTCTGGATGCAGTATGGCAAGCACCTTCTCCTCCCATGCAGTGAATGTTCTTGGTGGAATGGGAGGGCCACCGCCAGTCCTCTGAGCCAGCTCACGGTTCTTGTTGTTCCTCTCTTTCACCTTTTTCTTGAGGTCATGCCACCGCTTCACGATCTCATTCTTGGTGCGTGGGACAGTCCCTACTGCATTGACCTTGTGGACTATCCTTTCCCACATTAGTGTTTTGGTGGCTAATGGTGTCTGTTAGACCATGCTTCCAAACAATTGTGGTTCTACTCTGATTACCTCATCTACCATGACTGACAACTCATTGTCAGTGAATTTGGGCATTTTCTTCTGTGCCATGGTGTGTGGTGTGCAAAGGGGTTGAAAGTGCAGGTGTGAGAGTGGTGGTGGTGATGTAAGTAGTGTGTGTGTGTGTGTTGTTGTGCTGGTGAGTTGTGTGGTGGTTTGCCTCTCCTTTGTGCTGTAGGCTTGGTTCCTTCAGTGGTGGAGTATTGCAAAGGATTGTGGTCAGGGAAGGGGCTGGTTTTATACTCAGCTATGTGGGTGTGTCAAAATGGAGTATTGATGTCAGGTGTGGTGTGTGGGTTGACCTTGGATTTGTGTTTTTTTTACTTGCCATGGGGATGTGTCATTGGGGTGTATTAGGTTTTTTTGGGGCTGAGCCAAGTTGCTGGGTGCACTTGGTGGGCATGTTGTATGTTTTTTTTGGTCGGCCGCTATGATTTTTCCGGAGCGCCGGTGGGTATACAACCGCCCTTCCGCCGGCTCTCCCATTCATCACTGGTTGCGATTGCGGCGGTCGGAAACAGCGGATCTTTCCGCTGTCACCTCAATGGTATCCTAATACCACGTGCGGTCAATCCGCTGGCCGTGCGGCGGTTTGGGCTTTTTCTGCCGCGAATCCGACCGCCGCGGATGGATTTTCACCTGCTCCGCACACTACCGGAGGTCTTTCTTGGCATCGTTCCACCACGGTCGGATTTTTATGGTGGCTGATCCTAATCGGACTGCCGGTTTTCCCGCAGTACATGCGGTCGGTTGATTCCCGCTACCATGGGGCTCCGGGTGCTTTTCCTCCCGCCATCGTAATCAGCCCCTTAATTATCTCATTCGTTAAATAAAATGCTAAATGTATTTTTATTTAACTTTCTTCTATGTATCTCTAATGCATCTCCATTTGTCCACATCATTACTTTTAGAAATTGACAAAATGCATTGAACATTATTCTTATCCAAATAGCTGCAGGATCAGGAGATAACTTGGAAACACCAACTTCAAAGACACAGGTTCAGCAGCTGACTTCACAGGGGATATACAAAAATCGATTATTTGTGGCTCAAGCTGGTGATTTGACATTGTTGAGAGATAATACTTCTATTTATGAATCAACTTAATTTCAAATCTCTCTTTATATTTAAAGGGAAGTAACTTTCTAATTTGTTGCACAACAATGTCCCTTGAAGATCTTTGTAGAACGATAAACTAAAACATTTATTTGGTGAACTTCTGTTTAGATCTTATTCTTCATGGTACTGGGGACATTGCGCTGCAGGATGGTGCTAAACTGTGCAAGTGGAGGACAGCTGGCAATTCAAAGACAGAATTGAATCCTCCTATAAACTTCAATCCCAGTGGCCAATACTGCTTGTGAAGAAGAGAAAGAGGAGGAGCAGGAGCTGGGCAAGTAGGTGGAGGACCTGGATAAGGCAAATGAAAATATTGGCCACACACAGAACATCTGTAAGAAAGTCACTTCAGTGCTGGTCTGCAGTATAACCCCAAAATGACTTCTGAGGAGTACCAGTCTACAGCCAATAGCTAAGAAGACAATTCCACCAAACAAGATTCATCTCCACAAACCCTCAATTCACAGGTACCTCTGTATAATTTGTTACAAACTCATAAAAGTGAATCTTTGGTCTTCTCTCGTTCATCTGAGAGAACACCATGGCTGAGGAAGAGGTATCTGCCATTCATCATTCTTTACCCTTGACTATCCAGATGGCACCTGTCTCTAAACTGTACAACCTGCTATCCATGTCAGACGGCCTTGCATACAGAGTTGCTTAGCATAGTCAAATGCTGCTCTGTGGAAGGATAATTTTTTCCTAACAACAGTTTAATACAGTGTTCTTCAAACTTCTTAATGGTGTGCCTCTGTGTAAAAACAAAATATCATTGAGCCCCCTTCAATTTTTCACCACTATTCTGTTAAATTGGCAATGCTTAAATATGTCTAAACATATTTAAACATTGGAGTTAAGTTCTGCTACCCCTTTTACTCATACTCCCAGTCAGGATACAAATGACAAACGATGTTAGTGATGGGCCATTACAAAGTGGCTTACAGCGACTCAATTAAAACAAAGCATGATGCTTCTCTTGGCCAGAGCCTGGTGCCTCCCCGGAGATCACTTAAGGCCCCCACAGGGGGGCCCACTCCCCAGTTTGAAGACCTCTGGTATAATATGTGGTAGGAGATTCATGCAATGGAGGCTAAAATCTATGTGATAGCTGTCTCCCTTAAAGAACTCCCTAAGATGACTTACAGACAGGTCCAATGAATTAGAAAACAGTGCAAAAATCCTAACACAACATGTCAAAAATGTGCCAGGAACTTACTCAAAGTTCTAGGGAAGAGAGTGCAAGGCAACACACTTTGGCCACGAAAATGATAGAGGCAGTAAGCAAAACAAGTCAAGGCTACTTTTCACAGCCAACACATGCACAGGATTCTACAGAGGTACCTTAGCCTAGGAGGGATACACAACCGCCTGCACTGCCTCCATCTGCACCAACTCCACCTAAACCAGCTCAACCTCCAACACTAATAACTCAGCCATCAACGAGAAAAGTGCTTTCAAACAATATCTCCATCAGTATTGCAAAGGCAGAGTAGTAGGGTAATCCCCAAAAATAACTTTTGTTTTGTACAATTTGTCTACTCTTTCCCTAACACACACAGTGACAGTTTTGTTAAATAAACAACACATTTATATAAAATGTGTGTCTATCTTTCATCTTTGTTGAATTGTTGAAGGGGTATTTCTAATATAGGATATTGTTATTTAAGTTTTGGTCTTTGGTTACCTTCAAAGTGTGTTAGATGTAAAAATATCATTATGAATACATCTTCCAAATAACAAAACATTTATTTCGCCTGACATACGATTCATTAATCTGCAAAAATTGTAAAAAAGATGAATGATATTTATGTTCTTCTTTGTTTTGGTATTGGTTAAATAATTCAAAATAGAAAATGTTTTAAAAAAAATCATGATAAAAAGAAACATGCAAGCTGTCTTTAAAAATGGGAACATATAAATAAAATAAAGTCTTAATGCAGATGTTAAATGCTAAATTGCAGGGTTGTGGCCAATAGAAATACATCAGGCAACATTGAGGTAAAAGCCTGTATAGAAAGGGGATCCATTAAAAAAACAAAATCATAATGATTGAAAAGAAATGGCCATTGTCATAAACTACAATAAAGTCCTTTTCTCAAGCTAGAGGGGGATCAAAGTCATATTCTTAGCAGGGGCAAAACATCCTGATCATCCCCATTCTCTCTATTCACCATAACAATGGTGAAGTCCTCATTTGATGTGAGCATTAAATGGCTGACTGCGGCAGGACCAGAAACTCCAAAGAAAGAAGGTAACACAGAGTTAGCAGGGAAAACAGAGATGACAAATGAACTTGGAGCTGGGGTGATTGAAGAGGTAGACACGTCATCAGAACCGCTATCAAGGATATTTGAAGGCTACATAAAGCTCAGTGCTGTTCAGTGTTCAACTCTTGCAGTGTCCCAGCATCTCCAGCTAAGTTCCTTATATCCTGAGAGATCGCTCCTTGAAGCACTCCAATTGGGGTCTGACCTTATTGAGAGCAGCCAATAAAATATTCTGAGGGAAGGAAGTAGGTTGTATATAGGGTTGTGGGGAATCAGGGGCTAAAGTGTCCTTCAATTTCTGATATTCTTCTGGGCAGGCAATGGAAGGAGGAGACAATGCCTGCATAGGGTGCACAGCTGAAGACCTCAATGTTATAGAGTTGTGAATAGGGAGAGTTGTGTAAGATTATAAGAATGACTGAAACTAGGGAGTCAAGAATGGTGTGAAGGAACATATGCAAGGTTGTCTTATACATTGACCTAAGTCTTCTGAATCATATGCCTCAAAGTCTGCAAGAGGGATTTTGAAGTCTAAATGAAATTACTGATCAGGGTTCATAATTGTCTTTGGCTCTCACTTCTCATATTTTATATTAAATAGCTTTGCCATTTCATTCATGACCGGTCCAGTTCGAGCGACACTGTGAGCCTTTTTTGATCTCTGTACTTAAGTTATTGCAACCATGAATGAGAGAATTGCTGCAGTCTTTGTTAAACGTTTTTAAGGTCCTTCTGTGTCATTGTTCCAAAATTCATCTTACCTTTTACATATTTAAAGATTAGTTCCAGATAACTTCTTGAAATCCTTGTTTGGGTACTTTATTTTATTAGGAGAAAGTTGATACGACTACTTCAAAGACTCTGGTAATGTTATGGTTTAGACTTTGAATATTTCTTCAGAGTCTGCTTTCACTTTACTAGTGAGCAAAAAATGGAAAATTGTCTTGCCACTTGTATGGTAAGTCCTTCCTTGAGTATCTGCATTCAATGAGATGACATTCTCTAAACTCAGTGAGGTTCTGTTAACTGGATCCCTGATAAAATATCGACTCCTAAAACCTCGACCTACAAAAATATTGCGGAAAAAATATCGTAGACAAAAATATCGACACTTTATACTTAAACAAGAAATTACACAAATATCAATAAAAATATATCGTCAACAAAAATATAGCTTACAAAAATATCGATAACATTAAAATGAAATGAAACACACCAAAAATATTGATATTAACAATATCTACTGCACAAATATCGATAAAATACATATAGCCTATATCGAAAATAACATTTAAAGTAAAAGAAATACTATTTACAATTATATAATTAAATTACATGTCCCAAAAACTTAAACTAAACTATAACAAGATATATAAAAAATATTAAATTATTTAAAACAAATACTATAATATTACTAATACAAATAAATAAATAAATTAACAATACAACATTAAATAAATATCCAACTAACCGAAAATGAATTAAAATTAATATATATCAACTATAAATATTTTAAATTACATTTATTTACAAATATATTTAAATAAGAACAATAAATAACATAAATACAAACATTAAATAAAACATTATATATATTAAACTAATTAAAAGGTAACTGCTAAAAAATTCAAAAAGGTATCTCGACCAATAAATTTAAACTAAACAAACACTAACCAATAGAAAACATTAACTAATTAAATTAACACTATAAAAACAAGGAATTAATTTACCGTATATCGGCCAAACAAGGAGGAAGAGCGATACTTTGTGAGAGAGAGAACAGAGAAGAAAGAATAACTGCATAAACAACTATATTGAAAATTCTACAACACAGGTAAGAACAAAACTTTATAACAAAATATAAATACTTCGCCTTTTTTAATTTAATTAACTAAAATGATTACATGTTTTTCTTTAAATATCACACATTAAACTTCATTACAAATACACCTAGAAAATACAGGACAAATATTTTCGTGCCCACAATATTTAACTCAACATCATTAAAAATATACCAAAGTAAATATAGAACTTAACCTACAAAGAAAGTACATTATTTTGATTTTTTAAACGTATTAAAAGTACAAAACCTAGCTAACAAATACTTTTCTTTTTACAGCTGCCACAAAATTCTACTAAACATCAACATCAACAAGAACCACTTCATCAACAAAAAATAGTAAGTATATAATTTGTATTACAAAATGTTTTAAAATAAAGACTAATGAGCACATGCATCAAACTTATTACTGGTCGCAAACAAGCCGAGTCTCAAGATAGCCTCATTTACGACCGATAAAAGTAATTTTAAAATACAACAACTCAAAACGCAATAGCAAAATAGGTACTATAAAACTGCAAATAGTTTCCAATTCATTCCTATGGCCCTCTACACCCATAGGAATTAATACCAAAAGATTCTACTTCCTATTACAGATCGAGTATAAATATCAATTTATTTAGCAATTCCTACATGCATCAAAAATTGCGACTCTTAAATAGCGATTCCTTAAAAATCGCTATTAAACATTCACAATTCTTTAGCTTCATACATGTGGTCGCAGATTATGAAAATAATCTAATAAACTAGAAATATAACCTTTTCTCTTTTAGTTCACAGCTTACACTTCACTACAACTGCACCAAAAACGGTCACAACAGACAACTTCGAAGAAAACTACAAAGTCTACTTTAAAGAAAAACATCATAAAGTAACTAACAAATAGAACAAAATAATAAATGAGATATTAAATAAAAAAACAATTTAAACTAATAAATACTTATCTCTTCACAGCTTCTACAAACTGCACCAACAAAAAACATCCACAAAATTAAGTTCATCAACTACAATTAGCAAGTATTACTTGTTTTACTACTAGCATATTTATTATTCAAAATTGTATAATTATTAAACATATATATATATATCTTCACAGATATACCCAAAAATGGGAGAAGGAGCAAAGTTCATTACACCGCAAAAGGGGAAACTACTGCTTTGCTACATGGATTACACTTATACCCAAGAAAAAGTTATTGAAAATAAAACCCATTGGAAATGTAGCAAATATTTTTCCAATGCCTGTTATGGGAGAGCCACTACAATAGATACCAATGTAGAGAATGGTAGAGAACACAACCATCCCCCCGATGTAACTGAAGTTGATGTAAGAGATGCCTTAGAGACAAGAAGGGAAGCAAGCACAAGTTCCCAATAGACAAGCACTGAAATACTAAAGAATGTTTTGACTAGAGTGCCAGAACATGTCACAGGATAACTACCTTCCATCCTCAATTTGAAAAGACTAATAGCAAAAATTAAAAGAGCTACAGCTTAAACTCCACCTATCCCCCAAACATGTGGAGAAATCCAAATACTACCTGAGTATACCATCACCCACAAAGAGGAAAAATTCCTGATTTATGACAACGAAAGTCATGAAAAAAGAATTATTATGTTTGCAACTAATACAAATTTACAGAAACTTAAAACCTGCGAAACGTGGATGATGGATGGCACATTTAAAGTTTACGCCAAACCATTCTATCAGCTGTATACCATCCACAGAGAATATGAGGAGACAAATATCCCCTTTATTTACGCATTACTGCCTAATAAACAGAACACCACTTATGTAGAACTACTAACTATAGTCAAACAATTCACAGAAAATTACTGTCCCCAAAGAATCATAATAGACTTTGAGCAGGTAATGATTCAATCCATCCTCAAACTATACCCACACACTGCAATGCAAGGTAGCCACTGGATCTTATCTGCCTGATTTATTTTTAAATGCAAAAAGCACAATAAAGAACTCCTTCTGAAAAGAAACAACGTGAAATTGCAGAATTCGCCAATGTGTATATAAAGATTGTTCTACATTTGAACTTTACAGACTTTATTATTGAGTGCGGAACCACCAAAAATGTTTACAAATACAAATGTATAAAAATATTTTTTTAAATGTATTAAAAAATTATAATTTTTAATAAAAAACGAAAAAAATTCACAAAATTTACATAAAAAATGTTGCAACACAATTTCAAATTTTACAAAATTCTTAAAATTTAAATTTTATAATTTTTTATTAAGAATTATATATTTCAAATTGTATTATTTAAAATTTATTTTTATCCAAACATTCTTAAATTACTCACCACCCATATCCCCTATAAAGCCAATATCCCACTCCTAAAATTTGATAATATTTAAAACACTTTTTTTCCCCCCCACAATATTTTTCAATTACTCTCCACCCATATCCCCTATAAACCCAATATCCCGCTCCTAAAATTAAATAAATAAAAAAAAGTTCTCCACAATATTTTTAAATTACTCCTCCCACTTATCCCCTATAAACCCAACATCCCGCTCCTAAAATATGCACAAATTTAAAATTTATAGTAATTTTTCAATAACTTTTTTATATCACTACCCACCCTTATCCCCTATAAATCCAACTTCCCGCTCCTAAAATATATACACATTTAGAAAAAATAGTAATTTTTCTACATTTTTAAATTACTACCCACCCTTATCCCCTATAAACCCAACATCCTGCTCCTTAAAATTATATTAAAACAAAAAAAAATTATTCAAACATAAAAAATGTATTTAAAAATTATAAAATTAAAAAACAAAAATATATTGAACATTAAAAAAAAACTAGAAACCATAAAATCAATATTATTTACATCGATATTCTTGCACGTCAATATTTTTCCGTCGATATTCTGTCTCTGCACCCTGTTAACTACCACAGCAAAGGTGATCAGAGAGTGAGCAGAGAATGATTGTGATTGACTAGACATTTTGATGTGAGAAGGTCATAGATGAAAACCAGTTAGAAATATCACCATCTCATTGTGCTGCAATCTTTTCATCTAGGTGAATTCTAAAAGGCTTAAAAAGTACTCCATGGCTAATTAAACAGACCATCCAACCAGGGATAAATCTCAACCATCTTCAGAATCTTGTACAACATGGATAGGTTTGATAATGTTAGACTTCTGATTTCCTTGAGGAAGTCAAAGCTTTTGCCCTGTTCTCACTGGGGAGACGTTTTGGGCATATTCATTTGTTTTAATAATCACAACATTATCTGTTATGCACAAAGGTCATCGTTTTCATGGTTTTAAAATATGTCCCTCAGAGACATTTTTTATTTTTCCTGTCATCCTACATTCAGACCCCATTGCTGGCCTACACATAAATCTTGAGCAGTAAGGTCTGTGAACAATATAAATCCACTTTAATCATAGACACTCTATTTTGTGGCAGAATATAAAATATTTTGAGCAGCATGGTTTTTGGTCAGTTTTGAACCAACACGCTTGCACTAAAAGTACATTTTGTCTAGTTTGTCTCCTGACTCATATTGTCTTACTGAGAAGAAACTCAAGTGGTAATATGGAAACACTGCGTTTTATGACAAGTACAGCCTTGCAAGGTGTGACAATAATTTCCTTTGAAATGTGAAAAATAAGAAAAGTTGAACATTCAAATCACTCATTTGAAAGTATTAACTCAAGGTTATGAAACCTTTGAATTCTGGGGCCAATATCATTTTACATTTTGTTAGGAAATGCCAATCTATTCTTATTGCATAACGCTTTGTAAGATATCATTTGTAGTTCAATTCATAGCTTCTTTTCTGATCCTTTGATCCATTTTTAGCTTTTATATGACTGGGACTTGAGCTCTGAAATTAAAAGTGAGGGTACATTGCCATCAAAGAGAGAAACCAACTGAGAGAAAGAGTGTCCTTTCCTTTTATGAAAGTGTATTTCATGAACGTGTACCAGTGAAAACAGTACATGAGCTATGAATTCATGGATAAAATGAAATGGAAGTGCTGCTGAAAAACAGAGTAAATTATAAAATCACTTGATTGATACTAGTCAGAATTCGCTCAAAATAACAATTGTGGACTTTGCAAATTACAGCAAATACCAATCTGTTAATCCAACCAAACACAGCAAAGGTTGGTAAAACGCCTTTAAGAACGTCCAGCATACATCCATGTGATACCAGTAGCATACAATTTGGTACTTACCACAGTCATCACTTAACCCTACCTCCTATGTTGTGCACATTCATAGCAGACACAACACAGTACACAATTGCTTTCTGGTCTGGATTAGTAAGTGCCCTCCCACACAACTCCTTTTCTGTCTTACAATACTTTACTCCAACCGGACCATTTTGCTTTTAGGAATATGGGATAGGCTGTCACCTCTGTAAGTTTGTTGTTTTGCTCACTACTGAACATTTCTACTCAAACAAAGGACTAATAAATGTAAACAACTAAGGGGCAAATTAGGAGTCTGGCATTCTTTGACTGCCAGACTCGCTGTGGTGCAGCAGTGGTGGTTCTGCAGCTGCCCTTTTCTGTTGCAGCCATTCGGATCACCACCAATGAGCTAGGGAACCGCCGTTCCCTGGTGGTGGCACAGTGGACAGGGTTATGCAATATGCAAGGCGGGACAGCGCGGTCCACCGAGCATATTATGAGTTTCCCCACCGCCAGCCTTTTCATGGTTGTGAGCCTGCCATAAAAGGACTGGCGGTGGGGAAACAAAGAGGGCCCTAAAGGGCCCACATGCCCTGGCCTCCATGGTGATGCCTTCAGTGGGGCACAACATGTTCTCCCCTGTTTGCATGCACCCCAAGTTCCAGCACAGCATGGACTTCACAGTCCATGCCGTGCTGGAAATGCTTTTGTGTTCCTATTGCAGTGCCTGTTTTCAGGGCACCACCGTGGGAACGGCAAAAGAAAAGCCCACCAGACACGAGTGGAACTCATAATCTGGCGGGTGGACCATGCACGGCTTTGGTGGTGCTGTGCCCGCGGAGAGCCGATGCAGCACCACCAAAGTCGTAATCAGGCCTTAAGCTCTTACCATAAGAGCAGTGTTGTACTCAAGAGATACTTTTTGTGATCCTTCGAAGATTTCTAGAAGTCTACGAACACATTGTATTTCTGCCACAATGGTGCACTAAGGGATTACATCTACTTAAACTTCCGAGACCATGGGCCATATATTCTGAGGGGCAGATTTACCAATATTTTGTTACACTGCATTGAGTGAAAGGGATAGAGCAGAAATGTGCCATATCTGTTAAGATACGGGGCATTTTGCTCCCTCCTCGCTCTGGCGCACTTGCGCCATGGTGCTAGGGAGCCCGCATTATGAGCAGGATTGGTTTTGTGCAAGAATGGATGCCTTCCTGCACACAACCAATCCTGAAAGGCATTTCACTCTTTGCATGTATGCTGCTGAATGCAACTTGCTTACAAAGAGGAAGTAACAAGGAGAAAAAAATATATTTCTCCTTGTTACACTGAGGCCAGGGAAGCACACCATTTGGGTGGAATACCAGGTTTAGAAACATTTGTAAATCTGGGATTGTGTCAGTAACCATGAGAGAATGTGTGAGAGTGCCATCACTCCACCCATGGACTGCCTCCCTGTCACAAAGTAATGCAAGGCAGTGAAATGCGCTGCCTTGCCTTACTTAGAAATTACTAAACCATGCAGAGTGGCTTCCTATGGCTTTGTGTGGCTTAGTAAATTCCACTAAAGAGCTTTCATTGCCTTGCGATGATGTGTAACACAAGGCCAATGAAAGCCCTTTGTAAATCTGTCTTGACGTATGTACTGATGATGTTTTCCATCGGTTTATTTTTAGGACAGCCTAATATTTGGGGAATAACCTTCATTCATAGCAGAAAGTGGTGGATTTAGCAATTTTCTGAAAGCATTTCATTTTGACAATCTGTTGGATTTTGGTTTGCTACATAACACCGACATGTCACCAGTTCTGTTGAAGTGAGAGACGACACCAGCTAATTATCATGGTACATGCTCTAAATATGCCTCTTTATGGCCGAAGTTCACAGGATGTCATGAACTTGCTTCCTGGAATGCGATCATGCACTGCGGGGCAACCCCATACATGCATGTTAGGTTTCTTAGAATTGCCTTGCTTTTCTTATCTCATTGTGGTTATGCTTTTTCTCACCTAGATCTGTAGGAGTAGGGATTTAGCTGTGTTCTTTCCTGTGCGCACGGAAGACAGAATATGGGTGGTCTATACCTGAGGTGGGTTTCAATATTCAATACTTAACTGAGCTATAGGATGTACTGAGAGATCCCTTTCATTAGGGTAATAAATGTTATGTTATGTATTGTAGCAGTTTATTAGAACACAGGATTACCAATAAGGGGCCCTGGTGCTGTTAGCTGCTTAGATATGATTTACTTGTACATGTATGATTTAACAGTTTCCTGAAGGCCAAATTGTTATTTGTCATGCTTAAATGAATTGGCAGGGCATTCCACATCTGTGATATTGCACACAAGAAGGAAAAAACACCATTTCTCATTCTCATTTTTTTCATGGATAGAAAGAGGTGGAATATAGGACTGAATCATGTCCTGAACAAATTTTGGACAGACAATGCTAGCTTTGTGGCAGATTGTAAGAGTTTTGAATTTCGCTCCTTTTTTTCCCAACTGTCAGCCAATGTAATTGATCAATATATCCAGAGTTAAACATGTTATGCAGCAGGTTCAACATTGTTCTTGCTGCCAAGTTTTGAATGAGCTGTATTTTGTGGATTGCACATTTTGGGAGCGCTAGATATTGGGATTTGCAATAATCCAGATGTGATCCCACTGTGGTCTGTATGACAGTGAATATAGGCTCAGGAGAAAGTAGATAAATTACTTTTCCTATTTTCTTTAAATTAAGGAAACAAGTGAAAACTTAGGGGCTGATTACGATGGCGGGCGGACTAGGTCCGCCCGCCATCATAGCGGTGTTTGGGACCGCCCGCCAGACATGCGGCAGTCCCACCCCTGCGATTAGGATGCGCCCGCCATATTGGCGGGCGCATCCAGGGCTTTTAACATTGCGGGCGGTGCTGCTAGCTGCAGCACCGTACTCAATGTTAAAAGTGCTTGCACTGCATTTCCATGCACTACGTGGCAGGCACCACGCGGTGCCTGCCACTTGGTGCATGGCAATGCAGGGGGGTACCGTGGGTACCCCCCAGTGCAGCGACACCCCCCCAAATATGGGGGGCCCGCAATGGGCCCCCAAACCCAATCCCCGCCAGCATTTCCATGGCAGCATCGCCGCCATGGAAAGGCCTTTCCTATACCCACATCCTAATTTGGTGGACGGTGCCTGCTAGGCACCGCCACCATTTTAGGGGCCCTGCACCGTCCGCCAGGCAATTGGTGCGATTGTCTTTGGCGGTGAAGCGGCGGACGGACTTTGCGTCCGCCGCGATACCCACTGCCATCCTAATTTGGCGGTGGGTAATACGCTTGGTGATGGCGGAAGGACCGCCACCGCACTCCCGGCGGTGGCAGTCTTTCCGCCATCATAATGACCCCCTAATTTCGTAATTGCTTAGATCAATTGAGTAAATTATCAAATATGAACCTAAGGTTTTGAATAGTGTTTAGTAGAGCTGGGCAAATTTCTAATGAATTTGGCCACCACTGTCTTCTACGAGCTGATGAAGAGCCTCCCATTATCAGAACCTCTGCCTCGTTGGTGTTCAATTTTAAGCACTTTTCACTCATCCAAGTTGCTATTGAATCCTTACAATAGGAGAATACATATTGTGTTTGCTCTATGATTTCGATCCATCCAGATCAGAATCTGTGCATCATTTCCATATATCATTACGTCTAGACCATATAACCTCACGAGCTTCACCAACGGAACAGCCAATGCATTCAACAGCATGGGGATCAGAGATGACCCCAAGGGAATCCCACATTTTAGCGGTATTCGGACAAAATATAGAATAGAAAATATTGTGATACAAAAATATCATGTCAAGAATATTATGTTTTCTAAAAAAGCATGGACAGAAATATCAAAGGTAAGAATATTGGGGCTCATTATGATGGCGGGAGGACAGCCACCGCTGGCCCGGCGTTGGCGATCCTCCCGCCATCAGAATGGGATTTACCCACCGCCAAATTAGGATGGCGGTGGGAATCACAAAGTTCTGTGGCGGACGGAAAGTCCGTCCGCCATGGTTCCGCAAGGCGGTCCTTTTCCGCCCGCCTTACAGAACCCGGAACCAGGGCAACATTGCGGCGGTGCCGTGCAGGCATGTCCGTAGTGATTATGATATGCCCTTCAGCCTGTCTTTTTGCGGCGGATATCCCGCTGCAAAAAGACAGGCGGAGACTGGCTTTGGGGGCCCGTTGCGGGCCCCCTCTGTGGGGCGGGGTGAGGTGGGTGCACTGGGGGGGTACCCATGGTACACCCCTGCAGTTCCATGCACCAAGTGGCAGGCACCACGCGGTGCCTGCCACGTTGTGCATGGAAATGAACAACATGGCCATTTGACATTGCAGCGGGTGCTGCAGCCAGCAGCACCCGCCGCAATGTTAAATTGCCAGATGTGACCGCCGCGGTGGCGGTCGCATCATAATTAGGAGTGTGGGACTGCCGCCTGACAGGCGGACGGTCCCGTTACCGCTAGAATGGCGGGTGGACTCAAGTCCGCCCGCCATCCTAATGACCCCCATTGTTTTGTGGTGTTATTAGTGTCATTTCTCAAGTTTTATTATGTTAGAGGAGCAGGATGTTGAGTTTCAAGGGGAAAAGTGTGAGGAGATTTCTAAAAGGTATGTGGATTAATTTTTTTGTTAAATTAGCTGTATGTGTGAAAATTTGATATATTATTGGTTTCATTTGCAATTTTATTTTTACATCTTTTGTGTGAATATATTTGTTCCAATATTTGAAATAATTTCTTTCAATAAAAGGTTGTTTTTGTTTTGTAATATTCATATTGTCCTATCTTTTACTGTTTTATAAATAAGTGTGTTACCATTGATGTATAATTTATTATAAAATATTAAAGATTCATTTTTAACAATTTATGTTGAAAATATTTTTAGTGATTGATTTTGAAAAAAATATTATTAATACATTTTGATTCATAGTGTAGAATTTTTCCTAAGTTTAATTAATTGTATTATTTACTGTTTAATTTGAAAAAGTATATATTAATTTTATTATGTACTAATATTATTGCATTTTTTATTTATTTTAATATTGAATCTCAATTTTGCTAAACAATTTAAGTAATACATAAATTATGATTTATATTTTATACTTTAGGAATAGAAAACGATATTTGTTATTATATTAACTAATATATTAAAGCTTGTCCATTATTAATTTATTATAAGGTTTTTACATTTGATTGTAAATAATATTAATTTATACCTTTACTTGATTAATTTTGATTCTAGGGAAGATACATTATATAAAGAGACATATTTCATATATTTTTTAAAAGTATAGGTATACTGTTATATACATTTTTAAATGGCGTATGCAAATGTTTCTGTCAAGTTCATAGTTTTGTATAATTTTATTTCAACTGTTATGTTTTGTTTTTATATTTAGCTATTTGTGTTTTTGTTGTGTTATTTTTTTATTTTTAATATGTGACGTGGTATGTTTTTATATTCTAATTAAAATTCATTCATAATATTTCTATTTATGTCATTATATATTTTAATACTAATGTAAGAATATTTTTGTCTTTTTGTGAGAATTGTTTTATATTTTAATTTGTTATGTAAAATATAAATTAATTTTAATGATGATTTAGGTTTGAAAGACCTTCAAAAAATGAATTTAGATTGGGCTGGCAATCAGTAACATGATTCATTTTGTGCCCAAACCCTACCCCCAAACAGTTTAGAATGGAGTAGGAGTGTAAATGTGAACCCTTTAGTGCTCAAAACCTTCACCTAAATGGTTTAGATTGGAGTAGGAACAGAATAGTAAATGTGACTCCTTTAGTGTCCAAAATCTTCCTCTAAAAGGCTTAGATTGGAGTGGGAATAGTAAATGTTTCCCCTTTAGTGTCTACCACCTTCCGTAAATGGTTTAGATTGGAGTGGGAATAGTAAATATCACCCATTTATTGCCCAACATCTTCCCCAAAATTGGCTTAGGTTGAAGTGGGAATAGCAAATGTGCACACTTTAGTATCCAACACCTTCGCCTAAGAGGCTTAGGTTACAGTGAAAATAGTAAATATATGTTTTTTACCAGCTTACGGATCCAAAGGTTATCCAATGGACCTGTGGTTTTTGCATTTTTTCAAGGAAATTAATTTGGTTTCTAGTAAACAAAATAATTGTTTCTAATTTCCTTAGCATTTTCTGGTGTCCTGGAGCAGTTCTTCTTTTTCATTTTTTAATTATTTTTGGTTCCTTATGACTTTCGATTAGGTTGTTGAATTTCTCTTGGATTTGTTTTATTTTTGCATTTTTTGGCACTTTTCTGGAATTTATTTTATCTTTTTAGTTGTTCGTATTTTGACATCATGTATATGGAGGAAAATCTACAGCTACAGAACTATGAGTTTAATTTAATCATGAATTTATGGGTGGGAAAAGTTATATTATATTTATGTGTATTTGAAGTAAGCAAAATGTGTTATTTTACATGTCCATGTGTTGGATTTATTTGGTGCAAATTTATCTTAATTTCAAATGGTGTGCTTTGTGGCTGCTGATGTGCTGATTTTTAATTAATTGTTAAACATTGTTTATTATTATGTTTGATGTGTAAAAATTTGTTGTAAATATTTAGTTGTGAGCAAGCACAAGCAAGACAGCCTGCAATATCAGGTGTCTGAGCCCGCCAGTCCCCCCGAGGAAGCCCAAAATCGGCAAAAATAAGCTACAGGTACTACTGACCTGTTGCAAAGAAGAAGGGTGGGTTATTTACCTACCCTGATAGGATGCTTACAAAATAGCAACCTAGCACTTGAAATAGGTCCTGAAGAAAGCCCCCCGACCCTATGTGCATTCTTAGGGGCTGAAACATGTCAATCTTTTGCATGGACTACAAGGTGCTATAGAAAAATAGCACTTCTATACACACACCACCCTATTTTTTAACCTTGCCACCTCTTCTACTGAATAAAGTTTGTTTGGAAAGGAGAGCTAAGCAATTTTAATTCACTTCACTTTTGTTCACTTTATTCCTGCTCACTACTGTTGAAACCAGTTGGTCAACCTCCAGGTGGAGGAAAGCATACTATCTAAATAAGACCCAATGATGATGCTTTCATGTTTTAAGAGAAGCGGAGAACCAAGATATACCGCTCCATCGCTCCTGTACGTGAATGAGGGTTTTTAAGTTGGTTACCACACCTGACCCTGGTATTACAGGTACAAGTGATCCATTCTCCCCTTGATTACTAGGCATTCAAGGTATACATAAGGGGGATCGCCATTGCTAAACATGCAGGGGTCCTCAGATCATTACGAAACAGATGAACACACCTAGACAAAGAGATAGCAGAGTTGGAACTCAAACATACAAGGAGTGGTGACTCCAGGATATTAGGTGAGATAAAAAGCAAACCAGAAGACTATCACGAATTAGTGAACTCGGAGGTTAAGCACCTAGGCAAATACACCGTCGCTAAAGCCTTCGGGGAGGGAGAAAGACGGGGACCACACTAGCAGCGCTGGCACAGCCTAGAAGGGAAACAGAGGTGATTGTAGGTATCCGAGATGATGAAAATGGGAAGGAAAAATTCGTATGTGACACGAACCGCATTGCTGATAGATTCCGTGGGTATTATGCTAAACTATATCGCACGCGAGTCACACCCAATGAAGAGGCTTATAAGTACTATTTAGAACATAACACCATGACATGGCTAACTAATGAGCACAGGGAGCATCTAATGGCCCCGTTACAACCAACCGCAATACAAGCAACCCTAGCTGGCATGTCATCGGGTAAGCCACCAGGAGCGGACAGACTGACAGTAGCTTTCTATAAGACATATCAGCACCTCCTCATACCACATCTAGTTACACTCTATGAAGAGATGGCCAAAATGTGCACGATGCCCCCCTCGATGCGAGAGGCACTGGTCGTCACTCTGCTGAAACCTGATAAACCTCCGGATGAATGCTCCTCCTATAGACCCCTGTCTTTATTAAATGTCGATACCAAAATATTTTCCAAGATCCTAGCCAACAGATTGGCTCACTTGTTGCCTGAGGTGGTATGTCCAGAGCAGGCAGGCTCCATCCCAGAACAAAACCTATCATTTAACCTTCGCACTTTATTCGGTGTTATACAGTGAATTGACCCGAACGTTAGGGCAGCAGTGGTGTTCTTAGTCACAGAAAAGGCATTCGACCCAGTGGAGTGGTCATTTATGTGTGCGGTGCTGTGCCGTATTGGGGTGGGGGAGGTCTACCTAAAATTAATAGATACATTATACAATGAGCCTGAAGCTAGGATCAGGATGGGAAACACTGTCACTTCCCCAATAAGACTCGCTAGAGGAACTAGGCAGGGATGCCCCTTGTCGCCCCTGTTGTATGCTCTGGTGGCTGAACTGCTGGCATGCGTTCTCTGTGAGTACCATGGACACAGGGGAATATGCTTCCCAGGCTATAATCTCATATTGTTGACATATGTGGACGACAAACTGCTGTGTGTCCGAGACCCAGAGACAACCTCCCTCCTATACTACGAGAAGTGGAGAGCTTTGGAAGACTATTTGGCTTCCGTATAAATTGGGACAGATCCATACTTTTCCACTCACTACCGTAATAAAGCACATACCACTAGAATACCATCCACGCTGGACAACAGACTCTGTCATATATCTAGGAATACAAATACATCTTGACCCAGAGCAGGTCATCCGCAATAATTAAGGAAGAGCAATGCACAAATTAGAGGCAGATAAGTGTCCCTTATGATGAGGATCACGCTCATAAAGATGAAATTCCATCCCAGATTTCTATTTTTTTTTCACCATATCCCCATACTCCTACCTAAGTCATTCTTCACAGAATTACGCTCCAAACATGTGCGCTTAGTATGGAGCAGACTAGAACCTAGAGGGACTCTTGGCATACTAGGCATACTGGGGTTAGCGTACTCTTAGTATACCATAGTAAGGAATACTTCACCTACTTCATATCTCGTCTAAGCCTGGGCGTAGTTCGCAAGTAGCACTACGCTGAAGCGACGCAAAGTGCAGTTCGCACTACGCGAGCTACGCGTAGCACTACACGAACTGCGTAGTGCACTGTTCACAATGATTGTACAGTGCCGGATGCTTGTCCGCACTGTGCAATCATTGAAAGCGGCATCTTGCACAGTGCGAGCTGTCTTTACTGCCGCTCGAGTAGATTTTTACTCGAGCGGCAGCTTTCTCAACGCGGACTGGTAGTTTCTCATCGCGAACGGTCGCGAGCATACGCGACCACTCGCAATGAGAAACCTGACCTCCCCGCGTTGAGAATCTCGCCGGGAGGTTTATTTTGACAGCGTCTTCTCAGTGCGTCAGGCCGGGAAACGGGCTCCTCTGAAGTCGAGGTCTCCTCTGATTTACAGGGGCTAGGGAAGGTATATTTATACCTGAGAATTACCTCAGAATGTTAGCATTGACGTGAGTCGGACAGCGGAAGACGTCATGATTGAACCCCTAAGGAATAATGGTTCATGCATAATATATGAGTCCTTGAAGAAATCAATAGTCCTGGACTAGGGAAACTCCCGCAGCCTAAGGGTCTCTTCTTCATGAACTCGTTGTGACGTTAGGGTGGACGGATGTCGGAGACCATGCCTGTATTTGGAGTGCACGGTTTAATGCCTAAATAAGGGCTGGGATTTTATGCCTATATAAGGGCAGGGCGGATTGTGCCTATATAAGGACATGATACTGGAAAGCCCGTTTATGGACACCCTAAGAGGAATACAACACCCACTCCACTTTCGTGTGTACGATAATACTAAAATACTAAACATTTAAAATGCTAAACATTAAAATGGAGTACCGCATATTTCTAAAATATTTCATAAAACCATTTAAAAAAGGCATTTAAAAAACCAATTAGAATGCAAAAGGTACTGTACATATTAAGCATAGCCTTTCACTCCAGGCATATAAAAATAAAATGCAACATGAATGAAAAGAAGCAGTAATATTTACATGTGACAGAAAATGATCGATAAGTTGTTCAAAAATCAAAGTCATTTCATGAAAATAAATGATCTGTTTTAGACACACAAGATGACTAAGTGTCCGTGGAAGTACCTTGAAGTCTGTATTATAAGGCTAGTTCTACTTTAAGCAGATTGTAGTGCCATTTTCGTTCGAAAAATGGGAAAAAGTTCAAGTTTGGTAGAGTTCCAAGTTGTTTTGAAAAACGAAGGCCAAATTGTTACTGCATCTTTGGAACACAGTACGCTGAATCAGAGTCAGTTTACGGGTCTGGTGTAAACATGAGATCATCTATTTCTATAGACAAAACATCGTCCACTGTAGTTGGTGTCAGTTGGAACACCTCGTGTAGCAGATTAATTGCACAGAGATGTGAAGCTTCGCTTCCAGCATAGGGTGCCGCAGCAAAGTTCACGTCCGTTGTTACCTGTGTGCCTGTAGATCTTTCTCGTACCTCAGCAGCAGCCGGTAGCGTCTGTGAGATCTCAATGAATGCTGACATCAGGATTGGTAGCCTCTGGGGACAACACAGATCATGGGCCGTTATCGGGTCCAGCAGAGTATCGACATCCGTTGGCGTAGCCGATGGAAATGTTAGACAGGTGTCCAACACGCATTCTTCACCGCATAGCAGGCATCGTAGAACAGGTAAGATGCAATCTTGCCAGATTGGTCTAAATGACAGGAACCAAGTTGTATTAAGGTCTCGTAGACGAGTCATGCCCAATAGCTGTACTATTCGCTCACGGCACTTTCGTTCAAGGAAAGCTTTCTCCATTTCACTCGGAGTGATGTCTGCGAATAGGTTGGCCATACCGCAATAGCAGGAAGAGAAATAGAATTCCGGCAACAGGTGCTAGAATTATTGGTATGCCACCAAACACCGAATGTGCAAAGTTCGGGATGATTCCGAGTATTGCCTGGAAAGGTGCTAACAGACCGGAGCAGATGCTCTTAAATACATGTATAATGCCAGTTGTATCAGACATGTTGAAGATACGTGATATCATTTCTACGAAATGTATAGGGCAGTTTGTACGTATTAAAGTCTGTATCTCAGCCGAAGTCCTTGCAACTTGTAGATCATAGGTTTCTTTGGCCGAGGTCAAAGGCACTGTTTGCTATAAAAGCATGGCTTTCATTCTGCTCAAAGTATCAAATCTTATAAAAGAGACGTTCAGCGAAGGCCATAGAGGCGACTCCCTGACTGTGTCTATTGGGGCAAACAATACTTGCATACAGCAAGTGACCCTGGAGTTGACCGTTACTAGATATGGGATGCCTGGCAACATGCTGCAGCAACTCTGATCATTCAACATGAGGTAACTCCCATTCGAAAGTTGTCCAAACGTTGGATTATTCACAGCAGCTGGTGTACCCTGCTGATGGCAAGACAAATTTGCCACAGAACCATTACAAGCCCCGTGTAAAGAAATGTCC
Source organism: Calotriton arnoldi (assembly GCA_963921515.1). Classification (NCBI taxonomy): domain Eukaryota; kingdom Metazoa; phylum Chordata; class Amphibia; order Caudata; family Salamandridae; genus Calotriton; species Calotriton arnoldi. The sequence goes on from CAWUFW010001228.1 coordinate 2,807,071, forward strand.
TGACATATAAGCAAACCGCTTAGTGCAAGTTTACAGTTTGTACCGCTCAAAAACACTTCACGATCCCCACTCCAACATCTATATGTATATGGTAAATCCCAAGATGTCTTAATGTATTCCTTACCCAACCTTTCATATTTGCCTGCTTGCATTTGTCTGAGGCAATACTGAAACTGAAAAGTACTCACAGGTAATGTTATTTTGCCATGAATAAGCCATTCTGTAGCTGGTTTTTCTGCCACTGTGAATGGTAACTTTTCCAGTTTTTCAATGCTCAGCACTGTATACCTTGCTCCTCTTTGTGCCAGTTCGATCTGTTTATCAGTTAGATTGTATTCTGCAAACAGAGCCGTTGTGTTGATGAAACGCCAAGGCACATAGCCCGCTCGCAAAGATTGCAGCGTCCAGCTTAATAACATAATAGAACGTAATTGAGACTGACCTTGTTGTAACATCGCCAAATCTTGTTCTAGTATGTCGATAGCAGAGGATACAATGCCATCCAATGAATATATTCTGGAGGACAAAGTTGTTAACCCATTGTCGACCACAGAGAGTGTTTTCTCTAAATTAATACGATCAAGTTCACGTATTCGTTCTGCAGCCTCCATCTGTGACACTTTCCATGCTTCATTATAGGCAGGATAAATGCCGGCATATATGAAACGTTTTTGACGTGGTTTTCTTGGTCCAAGCAAGAATTCCCTAAGGTCTGCGTCCTTTTTAAGTAAGGTTAAGTGTTGTTTCACATCCTGTAGTGTAGACTTATGCAGCCAATCGAGGCATAATTTTCCTACACTGTATCTTGTTACTACCCCCGGATGTTGTCTTTGGAAGTATCTTGGGTCTGGCCTATTAATAGTAAAGCCCTGAGTTTTATTCAGGAACCTTTCCTGACAGTTATTCGTGTCTGTGGGCCAGATCAACCATTTTTTCCAATCAGGATTAGATCTGTTGAGTTGTAGTATATTGTCAACTGTCACCACTGCCTGTGTATCGTTATCTTTGGCAGGTGTCGTTACAGAAGGTGTGTTCATCTCTTTGATCTTGGCTAATCCAAGACAAGATGTTTGTTGGACGGTTTTATTCAAAAACATTATTTGTTCAGGGATGATACAGGCTCTAAACAAAGCTTCTATACCCTGTACTTGCCAATCTTTAGTACCCCACACAGTTTTTGTGTCTATTGTGTCTTTCCAAAAGTCGAAACCCTGTCTAGACAGTTGGGTATTAAATAATGCAGAGTAAATCTGTTTTGTATTTGTCAACATAATTTTCAGTCCTGTCTTGATTACATTTCTATAGTAAAACATTTCTGGATCAGAAGTATTGTAACCTGAAAAATATGGAAACTTGTTGGCAAATGTTGTTGAACTACCTTTAGGTGGTGTAGGACAATGTTCCCATTGGTTAAACATAAACACATTTCTTGGATATGCAGATTTATGCAAATAATGATGACCATAGTGGTTAAAACAATACATTTGTTCATAGTCTGATGAACCCTCTAAATATTCATGTTTAGAAAATGCAGCAGATTTTTCTAGGTCAAACATTATGTCATTCATAGTCTCAAAGTCCCAATCATCTGAATAGGGACTGGACGTAATTAGATCACTCAGTGAAATTTTAAACAAATGTGGAATGTTCAATTGTTCCGTCGGACCGAAGATTTCAAAATCTGTTTTGTCCCACACTATACCATCCTGTATAGGAACAGCTGTGATGTTCACTGATGACAAGTCTCTTGCTTCACGATGGGAAGATTTATGAGGTTTCAAAAGTACGTTCACGCCTTTTCCTTCATTATTCACATGGATGTATCTGCCACTTATAAGCACGCTCACAGTTGTTACCAAAGCTAGCCAGAGCAGGAAAACAAAAAGTCCAGATGTAATCCAGAGTTCAATCCATGGAGAAACCAAATAAGTCTTTTTCAGAAAGTGAAGAAAGTCTTGTACTTGCTGCTTGAATTTCAATGATGCTGGCGTCGTTTCAGGTTCACTCGGATCTTCTGAGAACGTATCAAAGTTAATGAAATAGCCAGAAGCAGTTCTGTCAATTGTTGGAATTGCATCAGGATTTGTAGAAATCACTGGAACCAGTTCATCACCTGCCACATTGGTGTAGACAGGTGTATTTGGACAAACTGTTACTTGGTGTTCAAGAGGGATGAGTTCCATAGCGTTGTTGCTTAGTCCTCCATCAGTTACAGCTGAGTTCTCGATGGTTATCAGTCTTTCAGTCTGAACCTCTTGGATAGTAGCAAGAGGAGTGCGTCTGCTACTAGGTTGGAGTCCACGAGGCCTACTATTTAGTATTGGCCACATACTGTGGTTTGATGAGGTCGATGGACACAAATCTTTTCTCCTTTCTTCCAGCAAGGGGCGGCAGAAGTACTGTTCTTGTTCCTTGAACTGCTAGGACAGGTACTGGTTGTCTGTAAGAAGGTCCAAATTCCTTCTTGTCCGCAATCTTTTCTCTGACTAGATCCCCAACTTTTGGAATCCAGACAGGCCTTGCTGGGACAGCCGGTTGATCCCCAGTGGTGGTGGGCTGTAGGAATACGTTGCTTTGTTTCGTTCTTAACTTGTACTTGTACTTGTAACTTTAACTGTAAAACAGCCAAACGATCTTTGATATCAAAGGGTTTATTTTCCACCACTGTGCCTACGTGTTCAAGGTCTGGTACCCACATTCTTGTCCCAAACAGGACCTCATATGGAGTGACCCCCCCCTAGAGAACTTCTTGGCAGGTTGTTCAATGAGCGCTGAACCCCACTAAGGTGTTTGACCCACCCATCACCCGAACCTAATACCCTAGCTGTTATAGACTGCTTTATGTCCCGGTTTTTCCTTTCCACAACAGAATTTCCCTCAGGATGGAATGGAGAGGAGTACCGCAATGCAACGCCCAGACTGGCCATGGCTTCTTTGTAAGCCCTAGAGCTAAACGCAGGACCCTGGTCAGAATGTAGCGTGCCTTTTGCGTATGTGCCGATAAAGACTCGCAAATCTTTTATAACAGTTCGAGCGTCAGCCGAGCGCTGAGGCCATAACCATAGGAACCTAGATTCAGTATTTGTGGGAATGCCTTTGTCCAGTAGGACGCAGGCGCGTAGATAGTCTGATACTGTCTAACAGTGGTGTCTGTACTGGGTTGCCGCATTCGCAGCATGGTGTCTGGTGGCTCTCTCACTGTAATTTACAGTCTAAACAGTTGTTGATGAATATGTGAATTTCTGTATTCATTCCAGGCCACCAGTACATCTCTTTTAACGTTAAAATTGTTTTAGAGATCCCTTGATGTGACAGACCCTCCCCCAAATGTGTTTCATAAATCAAGGCTGCTCTACGTTCCATGTTTGGAATTACCCTATCCCCCACTCCAGGGATTCGAGCAAAAGGAACGTTGTTCGCATCAATTACATAAGAGTACTTGAGTGGAAACCTTTTGGTAACGCTGCACTGCTGCCTTTGCTTGATGCATTGACAGCCAACATTATCTCACCGTCTATTTTTGTTTTTGAACGAGTGATCGCAGCTACGGAAGCCGTCTGAACAGCCCCTTTGCGGCTTCGTCAGCCAATGAATTCCCTGCAACGTGAACGCCATCACGTTGATGACTCAGTGTGTGGATCACGTGAGCCTTTGGTAGTTCGTTTTTCAACTGAACTACTTGTTCCCAAAGCATTTTGTGCTTTATTGTGCCACCTTTCGCATCTTTGAAACCATTTTCAAGCCAGTTTTGTATATAGTCATTATACGACTGAACACAGTAAAAGGAATCGCACACTATTAGTTTTGGGAATTCTCGATCTGTACTTTCAAGTGCCAGTTTGAATGCTTGTAGTTCAGCTCGCTGAGCTGTGCAATCTCCTAGAGATTGAGTTTTTTTGACCATGGGTCTGAAGATGCCATTTCGCATGCGACCTTTAATGATTGCACACGCTGCACTGTAAGCTTGCTTACTCCCTGTTGCGGGCTGTGCGGATCCGTCAGTGTAAATTATGAATTCGTACTGATCGAGAGGCAGAATTTTAGTAGGCAGAGGACATTCATGTTCGTATTGCAGAAATGCTTGAGTTTTTAAATCTGGATCGAAAACATATTCAACATCTGTTGCAGCAAGAGAATTAACCCATTGTATCCATCTTGGGTGCAATGCTTTAGCATTTGGAATGCTTGCTTTTGTGACCGCTTCTAAAGCTGGTACCGGGGTTACGACAATAATGCGTTTCCCTTGGGCTAAGGCTCTTTCTTTTGCTACAGCGGTTTGAACTGCTGTTAGAATTTTTTCAGTTGAACTGAAGCGCATTTCCGCTTGTGTGTACAAATGGGATTTGTATGCTATTGGTATTTTCTCACCCTCATTGAAGGTTAAGTATGTGAATCCACATTGACCCGAAATTATTCGGATCACCAAATTTTGTTGACTTATGCGTGTTTGTAAGTGATTTGTTGCTAACATGTTAGCCTGGAGTGAACGCAAGATTTCTGTGTGTTCGTTCATCCAGTTTCTGATCGAAAAATCAGGTTTGATTAATGCGTAGAGAGGTTTAACCCTTTCTGCGTAATTTAGAATGTATGTTCTTCCAAAATTCAGGAAACCCAGGATGGATTGTAAGTTTTTTAGCGTTTTTGGAGGTTGGAGCAGCGCACACTTTTCTAAAAGGTTAGCTGCCAAGCTCTTGCCTTCACTTGAAAGCTCATATCCTAGAAATAGGACATTGAGATGGGCAATTCGGGACTTTTTAAAGTTGAACTTGTAGCCCTCAGAGGCGAAACCCAGTATAATGGTGCTCACCCTGTTCAAGTGTTTTTCCAAGTCATCGTCTGTCAGAAAATGTCATCGACATAGGACAATGCCTCATTGTCATAAATTTGTAGTAACTCCGTTACCCTCGTTGAGAATAAACCTGGGCTGTTCTTGAACCCTTGTGGGAGTCGACAAAAGTGACGCTGGGTCCCCATTATGGAGAATGCTGTTAAGTACCTGCTTTCAGGTGCTATGTTTTGACAAAAGAAACCATTTGAGATGTCTAATGTTGTTTTATATTTTTTACGCACAATGTTATTCATTAATGCTGTGCTATGTGCATTTTGTACTGCAAAAGTTTTAGAACAAGTGTTTAAGTGTCTGTAGTCCAAAACTAGACGATATGTATTGTCTGGTTTGGAGACAGGAAACAAAGGATTGTTCATTGAGGAGGTGCATGTTTCAATCACCCCTTGATATTCAAGTTGATCTAAGATCTCCCTGACCTGTTTTTTAGCTTCTTGCTTTATTGGGTACTGCCCTTGTGCAGTTGGTTCATGTTTCAGATGTATTTTATGGTGAGGTGAATCCTCATCCCATCCTACATGATTTTTATATAACGCTGGGGCCTGGGCCACTGCCCATTTCCTGGCATATGTATATCTCAGATGCATTGGTATATGGTTGGAGAAGGCAGGCATAATTATGTCCTCGCCATGTGGGCACTCCTGACAAATTGTGGTGGCCAGTCCTTTTCTGCTAGAAGTATGTCATAGCCTTTTGATAGTCTTTCCCAAAAAAGTGCTTTCACCTGTCTAGGTTTGTCTCCCTCCATCCGGAGTGTTATGTCATATAACTTTTGTGGAGTACTAACCCTGGTGTCTACAGTCTCGACTGTAATGTACTCATTCAAGTCCACTATCTCCAGAAGTTCCTTCAGGTTCTGGCGAACTATTGTGACTTCTGCTGCACTGTCCAGCATTGTCTGAGCCCATTCTCCGTTCTTGAGTTGTGTTCTCAGTATTCTCGGCATGTCTGATCTTTAGACCTGCTACTTTCTTTTTGGAGAATTGAGGTTTTACTTTGGTTTTTGGAGCGTGTTTGTCGTCTTTCGATTTCACGCGTTCTTCTCTATGTTCTGTTCGTCCTCTTCTTTCCGAAGTCTGTGATGAGATCTGAAAGGGACGAGAGGAACGTGTATCAGTATCTTGATACCTGTCAGGTTTTCTCAAAATATCCCTATTCCTGAGGTTATACCTCCTTTCAGAGGGCTCCTTTTGAGGAGACCTACCTCGGGATTGAGAACGTTTCTCGTTTGATTTTTGTTTATTAGACTCCCACTTCTTTTTAGAAGATGTAGGAGTTTGTTTAATTGAGTCCTTCTCAGGACTTTCAGATAGCTTCGGCTTCACTGGTCTTCCACCCAAACTATCTCTGCCTAATTCTGCATAAGATTGTTCTATAATTCTGGTTAGCTCTGTTTGATGTTCTGAAACATCAAATTCCCTTAATTTTTGGCGGATCGCCACTGCTGCTGCCTCCCCTTTAATATTAGATAATATTATTGTTGAGACCTGGTCGAAATTTTTCAGTAATTTCATACCTAAATTTAGAGCAGGTTCTGCCCCGTATTCGTTTTGAATTTGTTTCAGGACATCAGGTATTACCGCAATTGATGGAATGCCATGTGTTTTAGTATAGATGGCAGCAAAGACTGAGCCCCAAGTGGTGTCAGTCTTCCAGTTGTGGTGTGATCCCCATTGGTAAACTGTTTGTCAGTATTCTGGGTTTCTCATATGGGCTAGTATTTGGAAATACTGCTTCGATTTGAGTAATTTTTTGAGCTATCCAGAAAGGAATTTGCTCACGTTTTGTGGGCATTTTACCCATGACTGCGTATAGAGTCTGTGGTGTAATTTTTAGTGTATTCCCCTGTTGGGGAGTTGGATTTGGAATTGTCAATGGTGGTTGGACTGTGAAAGTCCGCATGACATATTGGACCAATTGTCTGTAGATTTTTATTAATTCTTGTATTTGAACAAGTAAGTCCTCATCTGACATTATATCCAGTTCAGGATGAGGTGTGTAGCCGGCTATAATCGGCCATGTTGCTCCTGGTCTACCTAGTGGACCGAGCCTGGTAATGTTTCTGTGATGTTTTAGGGCGCCTTTAAACCAGAGCTGATGCTCCTGGTATGTTAATGGAATTTCTATATCTTCGAAAGGAATGTATTCCTCTGGTGGTTCATCTTCTTTGTAGAAGTGAAACATGTGTGTTACTGAATTGGATTCAGGAAATATTACCCATGAATAGAATACCTCTGTCTGAAAGGATTTGTGTGCCTCTATCACGAAAACTGCTCTACCTCCTCTTGGTGGTAGGCCATGTTTTATAAGTTTTAGAGTAATGGCTCTTCTTAAGTTTGGAGCGATGTTTATGACACCCTCCTCGGTTTCATTTAAACCTGTAATGTTAAAGCCTGCTGCTTGGGCTAGATCAGCCGCAGCTCCACCGTTTCCGGCGGCATTGTCCCCGTTTAAGGACATTTTGTTTTTTGAAAAATGTAGAACCAGTTTCAAGGAAACAAAGATAAGGTGCACAATATTTTGGAACACTGTATCCTTCAACGTTGAGCAAACCAAACAGCTAATATATAGGGTACTGCCCTATGTAGCCGTGGTGGATACTTAACCCTGCCCACTCCAGGCGTCTTTTGGAGTATATGGGTAGGGGTCTTGAGAGAAAAAGCACGGCTGAGTTACTCAGTATCTAACGTTGAATTACTGCCTTACCAAACCATTGGGCGCCATGTAGTGTAGCTCCTATTTCCCTAATAGGCTCTGCGCATTGGAATAATATATCCTATAGGTTTGACATAGGACTAAGGTCAGTATGTCCCTATCGAGTATATTAAACTTAATTACTTGTGCCAGCTAGCTCAGAGGCCACTAGAAACTCCTTGACAACAAGAAGGGAGTAGTTTCTGGCAGCCGCAAAACATGACCACTGTGTTTCCCTTTAGAATCAGAACGTGTCCCAGAGTCGTGGAAACAATAGATAACTATTTCACTCAGCTCAGTCGTGCATGCTTAGTTTTCTCCAAGTTACACAGAAAGAAATAGACGGGCGTTTCAATAAAAGATTTATTGAACAGTCTTGTTTCTGGTGTAAGTAAAATGTGCTGTTACGATCACAAGACAGTATGCGAGATAAATAATGTACAGTGTGAGCAGTAGAAATAAATAATACTGCGAGAGCATTATCTTTTAGTACATATGCTGTTACATAAATAACACAGACTAAAAATGCGAGTACTCATACGATGCATTTCTAATCTAGTTCTACCCCAATGTACCTAACCTAACCTAGGTGTAGGACGAGATATGAAGTAGGTGAAGTATTCCTTACTATGGTATACTAAGAGTACGCTAACCCAGTATGCCTAGTATGCCAAGAGTCCCTCTAGGTTCTAGTCTGCTCCATACCTGAAGAATGAGAGAGGTTGGAATCTCTTTGCCAGACTCGAACTCCAACACCCCGCAAGGGAAGTTAGATCACTGGAAGCTGGACTCTCTGCGTGCAGGGATGACAGCGTCTACTCAGTGCGTCAGGCCGGGAAACGGGCTCCTCTGAAGTCGAGGTCTCCTCTGATTTACAGGGGCTAGGGAAGGTATATTTATACCTGAGAATTACCTCAGAATGTTAGCATTGACGTGAGTCGGACAGCGGAAGACGTCATGAATGAACCCCTAAGGAATAATGGTTCATGCATAATATATGAGTCCTTGAAGAAATCAATAGTCCTGGACTAGGGAAACTCCTGCAGCCTAAGGGTCTGTTCTTCATGAACTCGTTGTGACGTTAGGGTGGACGGATGTCGGAGACCATGCCTGTATTTGGAGTGCACGGTTTAATGCCTAAATAAGGGCTGGGATTTTATGCCTATATAAGGGCAGGGCGAATTGTGCCTATATAAGGACATGATACTGGAAAGCCCGTTTATGGACACCCTAAGAGGAATACAACAATGTAATATGAATCCAATGTATAATTATCCCCTCGTGAGGAATGTACGTGTATATAACATCTGGTCATATGGCAACCGTTTGATACAACTGTAATCGTGTCTTGACAATAAAATAATAAAATCTTTTTTTTTAAATCAGTTTTGTAGCACTACTCATACCAGTGTGGGGCATCACAGCACTTTACAACAGCACATTACACAGAGACAATGAATCATACATGTGTGAATCAGTGTATAGGAAATGTTAAATAAGACAGTGGACTACACGGTGTAGGAGTCACTCATCATCCATAGTGGTAGGCAGTATAGCTTAAGAGTGCTAGTTTAAGACTGTTTGGTCTGGAGAAGCCCAAACTCAGAATTTAAAATACACCACCATGGTTGGGGTTTCTCTCTAATAATAAGAATTGATTTCTACCCAAATGAATGGGATAATGAAAGACTGGGGAAAAAATCACAATGCTCTAATGTATACCTTGCAACTTACATGCAGCTCTTTAATTACATTTAATAGCGCACTGTTCTATATTAGGATTTTAACATATAAACTGAAAGTAACAAAAAGCTCTCTCTGACAAAAACAGTAACCCAATGACCTATTTACATCATATGCACTCTGTAAAGTGCATGGTACATGTTCTTTGCAGCAGGCATATCAACCCTCTGCACAACTGATGAGTTAAAACTTCCACTAGACAAAACTCTGATCTCTCTCCTGAAAAAACATTGATCACCGGAGTTGTCGTGACATTTTTATTGTTGTCTGAAAACTGTTGGAAGCAAGGAATGCAGCAGGTACCTTTAAAACCATAATATACTTACAAACACGACACCCACACCTGAAATCAGCCCCTGGTGTGGTGGTATGTGTCACACCGCCCTAGAGCCAGCCCTGATTGTAGCATATGGTCGATCTGATTGATTTGTTTACTTATTTTAAATCTAATTTTAGCTTCTGATTTCGCAATATTTAGTTATTGGATGCTTTGTTCTTTTTGCAGGGCTTCTATAAATGTGTAAATTGTAGTTGGGTTCTCCTTAGGGTGGCTTGGAAGCCATTATGCCATCCTTCTATTGCAATGTTGATTTTGGCTTCTTGAGACACGGTGCTGTTGTAGACATTCCACCATGATATTTGGAATTTACGTTGGAGTCTGTGTCCAGAGCGGTACAGTCTGCCGGCTAAGTGTCTTCAATGAGTCCTTTAGGGAAGGAACTTAGGGGCTGATTACGATGGTGGACGGAAAAGCACTCCAACCGCCGTGGTAGCGGAAATAAACCGTCCGCATGTACCGCGGGAAAACCGGCGGTCATATTAGGATGAACCACCAGAAAAATCTGACCGCTGCGGTCGGAATCCATGAAAGACCGCCGGGAGCGTACGGAGCAGGTAAAAATCTGGCCGCGGCGGTCGGTCCTGCAGCGGAAACACCCGAAACTGCCGCACGGCCAGCAGAGTGACCGCATGTTGAATTAGGATACCATTACGGTGACAGCGGAACGATCAGCTCTTTTCCGACCGCCGCGATCACAACCATTGGTGAATGGGAGAGCCGGAGGAAGGGCTGTTGCATTCCGACCGGCGCGATCGCAAGCATCGATGAATGGGAGATCCGGCAAAAGAGCGGTTGTATATCCACCACCACGCTCGCTCCGGAACAGCAATGGCGGACGACAACAAAACACACAACAAGGCTACCAAGTGTGGCAATAAACCTGGCTCAGCCTCAAAAAACACCTAACACACCCCAATAACACATCCCCATGGCACCAAAAAAATACAAATCCCAGGTCAACCCACACAACACACCTGACAGGAATACACCATGTTGACCCACCCACATTGCTGAGTATAAAACCAGCCCCTTCTCTGACCACAATCCTTTGCACTACTCCACAACTGAAGGGTCATCCCCACAGCACAAAGGATAGGCAAATCTGCACACATCACACCATCACAACAACACACACACCACACACATCACCACCACCTCCTCCACACCTGCACCATTAACCCATTTGCACATCACACACCATGCCACATACGAAAATGCCCAAATTCACTGACAATGAGTTGTCAGTGATGGTAGATGAGGTAATCAGAGTCGAACCACATTTGTTTGGAAACCTGGTCCAACAGACACCATTAGCCACCAGAACCCAAATGTGGGCAAGGATAGTCAGCAGGGTCAAATCAGGAGGGACCATCCCGCGCACCAAGAAGGAGATCATGAGGCGGTGGCATGACCTCAAGAGCAAGGTGAAAGAGAAGAACAACAAGAACCATGAGCTGGCTCAGAGGACTGGCGGTGGCCCTCCCATTCCACTACAAACATTCACGGCATGGGAGGAGAAGGTGCTTGGCATACTGCATCCAGAGAGTCTCACAGGAATACCCGGGGGAGTGGAGGCTGGTAAGTACCAACACATGTCTACCATCACACTGCTATGTACTGTCTTGCACAACTACAAAGCTACACCTCCTAGGTCCAAATGCATGCATGTGCACCACACTCTCCCCAACACATGTCTCACAGTTCCAACATCCACTCCCTCTGATTCACCCCAAAGGTAGCTAGCAACATTACCATGGGGCAGGTGTACAGGCAGCCAGCACTACAACTCCCACCGGGCCCCCTTGTCCCAAATCTCCCCAGGATGGAGCACTCCCCCCACCCAGAAGCATGTGTCAGCCATTGCATTGCCCACCTTCACCTAACAGGTAGGTAGCCATCTTAACAGGGAGGGGGTGGTTGTGTTTGGGAAGCCTGCACTACAACTCCCACCAGGCCCCCTTGTCCCAAAGCACACCAGGATGGAGCACTTCCCCCACCCAGAAGCATGTGTCAGCCATTGCATTGCCTACCTTCACCTAACAGGTAGGTAGCCATCTTAACAGGGAGGGGTGATTGTGTTTGGGAAGCCTGCACTACAACTCCCACCAGGCACCCTTGTCCCAAAGCATACCAGGATGGAGCACTCCCCCACCCCACCCAGAAGCATGTGTCAGCCATTGCATTGCCCACCTTCACCTAACAGGTAGGTAACCATCTCAACAGGGAGGGGGTGGTTGTGTTTGGGAAGCCTGCACTACAACTCCCACCAGGCCCCCTTGTCCCAAAGCTCACCAGGATGGAGCACTCCCCCCACCCAGAAGCATGTGTCAGCCATTGCATTGCCCACCTTCACCTAACAGGTAGGTAGCCATCTTAACAGGGAGGGGGTGGTTGTGTTTGGGAAGCCTGCACTACAACTCCCACTAGGCCCCCTTGTCCCAGAGCTCACCAGGATGGAGCACTCCCCCCACCCCACCCAGAAGCATGTGTCAGCCATTGCATTGCCCACCTTCACCTAACAGGTAGGTAGCCATCTTAACAGGGAGGGGGTGGTTGTGTTTGGGAAGCCTGCACTACAACTCCCACCAGGCCCCCTTGTCCCAGAGCTCACCAGGATGGAGCACTCCCCCCACCCACAACCATGTATCAGCAATTCCCCTCAATTGTGTCACAGTACAGGTAGGTAGACAGTGCATGCACCCTGCCAATCCTCTCAAAAAGCATGGAGCCATATGACCACATCACCCCTCACATGTCACCCAACATGGCATACATCCAATAGTCACTTCCTGTGTGCAGACAGCCAAGTGTATGTAACTGTCACAGAAACGTAACTTCAAGCCAGAAAGTCACATTGTGAAGAAATTCAGGGCACAATCATGTCCAGCACGGAATGCTATGTGCAAGTGCCATGGTGGCAGAGCATGAAGGCCCATATGAACACAAAACATGCATGGTCAGTTGTTGAAAGAAAGTAAAGTACATGGTATCACAAAGGTATGCAGAAGATTACAATGGCTAGTTCTTGCTCAGATGTAACGTCTTCATTGCAGAGCAAACCAAAAAGACAAATCACATAAAGTTGATGGGCTGCAAGTCGGTAGATAACGACATGTTCTTGTAATCACACAATCTGTACGTGGAACATGGTACCTATTTACATGTCACACCATGGACAAGTAATGTATGTACCCACACATCATGGCATGATGTGCATACCTTGCAGCCATACAAAGTGAAAACAATGTAAACTTTGTGGTGTACCACATGTAACATCCAAACATCTAACACCATGCTTGTGGGGTGCACTATTATGACCATTTCACCTCTGTTCAACAGGAGATCAACAACTCACTGCTGCAGAAGACAACACCAACCTGCAGAGCCAGTCTCCACACTCGGAACATGGACTCTCGGATGCAGACTCCCTAAGTTTCTCGGATGAGGAGCAAAGACCTGGCCCGTCCGGACTGCCAGGGCGCACCACGTCCCAGGCCCCCACTGTCCCCACCACCACCACCCCAGCAGCAACAACCGCGCTGACCCCTGCTGCAATGACCTGTGCGGCCTCAACCACCACCACCACCACCAACACCACCGCTGCCTGCAACACTCGCCCTGCCTCAGTGGTTACCAACCCCATCACACAATCAGAGGAGGGCAGGGAGAGTCTGCAGGTGCATCGAGTGGCAACGCCACAGGTCCGGGGCAGCAGGGCAGGTGGGAGGGCAACTGGGGGACAAAATCGAGAGGACACTGGGACCGAAGCCCTGGCCAACATCACCAGAGTCCTTGGGGCCTACGAACAAGCCCAGGGACACACGGGCCAGGCTCTGGAAGAATCGCGTGAGCTCCGCCTGCTGCTGAGGTCCATAGACATGCGTATGGGCCAAATCGTGGACCTCTTGGGCCAGCTTGTGGGTGTTCTGAGGGACAGATCTGTGGCCCAAACTATGGCTCAACCCCCCTCCAGTGGCCCGCAGGGTGATCCCCCCAACAGCCCAGCTGCGGCCACAGAGAGGGGTGAGCAGCAACAGGATGACTCCTCAGACACCGCTGACCCCGCAGCAGAAGCCCCCCCTGGAAAACGCAAGAGGGGCCGTCCGAGAAACACCATGGGAGGATCAAGTGTCAAAGCACCAGCCAAATGCAAGTCAAAGAGACGTCCATGATAGCACCTCTGTACACCTTGACATTGACTTTGTTGACTATCCTTACCCACACTGGCATGTTGATGGCAGATGTCTGTTGGACTGTGTCACCTCATCAATGTGGTGACTACTCTGTTGACTTGTTTGCCATCACTGACAACTCATTGATTCACTTTGCACCATTTCTTGAAATATCACTTGTCAGTCACAACCACTCAAATGTAAATAAACACTCTTTACACACCTATGTCTTTGTGTCAGCTCCATGTTTATCACAATATGTACAATGTTGAGACAGAACACAATGTACCAGAAGCTCAGATCGTGACGAGGCATTGAGAGTCTGAAGGGACCTAGAGAGACACAAGAGAACGACATTTACTCGTCAGGTGTTGGCATCACAGCCAGTACACAACACTAGTCATCAAGGTACACAAACCAGCACACATCACAAGGAGAAACAATCTCAACATAGACATCATATAGCTGGTCAGGACTACACTGTGCCACACACATCAGCCATCAGCACAGAGCCAAGAACAGGCAGCAGTCAAAAAGCTCCTCTCGGCCTCATCACCACCATCAATGACAGCAGACAATGGCACTGTTGTACAATGTTACTCACACTCAAGGGAAGTAGCGGTTGATGATCTGTTGGTGCAGGTTGACACCTTCCTCCTCACCACTATCCTCGTCACTGGACATGTGTGGGCTTGCAGGGGGGGGGCATCTGTGGCGCATCATCGTCCAGAAGCAGCGGGATCTTATTGTGCAAGGCCAGGTTGTGGAGCATGCAGCATGCAACAATTATCTCGCACACCTTTTGGGAGAGTACATCAGTGCGCCTCCGGTCCTGTCCAGGCACCGAAACTGAGATTCAGAAGCCCAAAAGTGCGCTCCACCACACGACGTGTCCTCCCATGGGCCTCATTGTAGCTGACTTCCCCCGGGGTCCTGGGATTCCGCAGTGGGCGCAGCAACCAAGGCCGGTTGGGATATGCAGAGTCACCTAGTCAACTAGGTGTCAGATACACAGAACAATTTTGTAATATGACTGTAGCTGCGGACAGCATGTCACACATACAGCACAATACTTGACTCAGCTAACTCACTTACAAGCCGCGCACGGTCAGGATGCAGATTTGCCATCAAGTCGTGGGCTGAGCCAGGGAATCTGGCACAGACATGTGGGATGATCATATCTGCCTGGCATACAACCTGCACATTAATAGAATGGGAATGCTTCCTATTCCTGTAGATGTGCTCCAGTGCCTGTGGCGGAACCAGGCCAACATGGGTGCAGTTAATGGCACCAACAACATTAGGGATGTGGGCAACAGCATAAAAATCATCCTTCACAGCTGCCAATTCATGTCTTCATGGAAAATGGATGTAGGTGTCCTTGTATACCATCATAGCGGACAGGACATCCCGTAGCACCATGCTGAACATTGCCTGCGACATCCCACCTGCGCTGGCCACCGTGTACTGGAACGAGCCAGTTGCAAGGAAATGCAGGACCGCCATCACCTTACATGTTGGTGACACAGCAGTTGGATATGTCCTGCGAGGCCTCAGAAGGGGCTCCAACTGAGCACATAGGTCTTGGAGGTTTTGCCGATCCAAACTTACGGATGATGTCTACATCCTCCATGTCCGCCAGCAAGGTGAATGGACGATGCACATTTGGTCGCCTCCTACATAAGATAAAAGGGGACACGTGTAAATTCAATTCACCTATGAGATGTGTCCAACATCTAACGTCTTGACTGACACAGCACCAACAATGACTGGCCTGAAACAACAGCTTACAGCACAAGTCACATGCAGAGACAACTTGACCCCAAGTAATTGTACACGTGATCAGTATGTACAAACTGAGTACACCCGAGACAGATTCAGACTATGTGAATGTGAAATGGGACATTCCAACATCTTGTGACACCAGCCCTGAGAGTACTTGACACAGCACATGTCTGAAATAGCAACACTGCTGTCTCCCACGTAGCTGCTGTACCTGCCACACCTTCTTGCGTGAGTCGGACAGGGCACACATTAACGACATAATGAGCACAGTGTGTGCATAAAGATCAAGTATCAACATGAGTTCAGCAATCTACACAGTGAAGTAGGCACATTAAGTAGCCAGTCCATCATTACTGTGTGTTGCTTAGCCATCTCACACATTGACATGTTTCCATATTTGAGAGTCCATCACACAACAGATCTGTGTACATGCACAATAACATCATCAGTGACATGTGAGGGACTACATGCCAATGCATGTACTCCAGTGCACTGACATGGCATGTGTAGATATCAGTGAGTTGAATGTCACCCTAGCATTCAATTTAACTATCTGGTGGCATGATTCATTGTAAGTGTGGAGTGTTCAATGATGAGAACTGGCCATTGCCATTGCTACAGCACGATGTGTCCATAGGTGCCCTAAGCGTGCACCGCCACCGCAATCACGGTCATTGACACCAATGTAAAGATGCCAAATCGTGGTAGCGACCGCCTGGGCACCGCGGTGTGACACCGCCATTGCCCATGCAGCCAATGGGAACCGCAATCGCGCTAGTGGAATACACTGTTGAAAATCGCGGTAGGCGTGCTCCGCTACCGCGGGGCAGGTCATTGGATACAATTGTAAGATGCACGATTGCGGTAGCGACCGCCTGGGCACCGCGGTGTGACACCGCCAATGCCCATGCCTATTCAGCCAATGGGAACAGCAATTGCGCTAGTGGAATACACTTTTGAAAATCGCGGTAGGTGTGCTCTGCTACCGCGGGGCCGGTCATTGGATACAAATGTAAGATGCACGATTGCGGAAGCGACCGCCTGGGCATCGCGGGGTGACACCGCCAATGCCCATGCCCATTCAGCCAATGGGAGCCGCAATCGCGCTAGTGGAATACACTTTTGAAAATCGCGGTAGGTGTGCTCCGCTTCCGCGGGGCCGGTAATAGGATACAATTGTAAGATGCACGATTGCGGAAGCGACCGCCTGGGCCCCGCGGTGTGACACCGCCAATGCCCATGCCCATTCAGCCAATGGGAACCGCAATCGCGCTAGTGGAATACACTTCTGAAAATCGCGGTAGACGTCCGCCGCTACCGCAGGGCCCGTCATTGGTTACATTTGAACAAAGCTGATCTGGAACACCAATTGCAGCAGCTGAGTACCACTGAAAGAACCCTAGGGGGCTATATATGTCTGTGAGAGAGCCACACATTTCCACTGCATCCAGACACTGCTGCCTGCCATTCTTCATCCCCAACTGCTGCTGTTCCTGTCTCCTGGACCCAGTGATGGTGAGAACTGAGAACATCAGGGCCCGTCCCTTCACCACAGAGTAGCTGGAGGTCCTGGTGGACGAGGTGCTTACACACTACGGGAGGCTATATGGTGCTCCTGATGTTATGGTGAGTGTTTGAGAGTGAAATTTGGAGAGTGCAAAGAGTGCTCACATGATGTTGCTCTGCTGTAGTATGTGCCTGTGAGTGCAAGTTCGTGTGATACACTGCCTAGCATGCTGACTTCATGTCAATGGGGTGTGTAGCCTTATTACCACAGATCCATGGCTGCATTGAAGGATGGGAGGGACATGCAGTGTCTTTGCAGATATACAGTAACACTGCTGGTTTGGAGAGTGGAAGTCAGAACAAACATTGCCTGTGCTAATGGATGTCAGAGTCCATTCGCCTTTCACATGCTCATTTGGGACATTTCAAATGTGTTTCGCCCACAGGGTACTGAAGGATGTGTGTACACTTTTCATATTGTCACCATGGATATGTGAGCATTATGCATAAGATCGAAATGCCTGAGGGTGACACTCTTGGTGGAAAATCACCTATGACACATCAGAGTGATGTACTTCTGAATCATCCTCCTTCCATTGATTTCATGATGTGTACTGACTCGCATGTGTAGGCACTGTTTGACCTCTCATATTGTACATGCATGTGATTGTTCCGATGGGCCAGGTTTGACCTCAGTGTGAGTCCCCCTGGCCTGCACAGATACTGCCCAATTTGACAGGGACCCATCAGTAAATGGACAGAGTGCGATATATGTGTTGTCTGCCACCCTGTTTCTCAATGAGCTATCTTAGGCCTGATGATTGCACAAGACAGACCTTGTGAGAAGGGTGTGAGAATGTAAGATCATGTCCCTAGATGTGACATCCACGACACAGTGAGCCACTCACAGGCTAAGGACATTGAGGGGTGTGTAGTGTTGGAGACAGTGAGTCTTCCCCAACACATCATTTCCAACATGATGTATGTCTTGCTCCCTCACATACTGGATCACAGATGAGGGCCTTTGTCACATAGCTTTGTGTGCTGCTATTCTGCATGTGTGTGAGATGGCCAGGTCCTGTGTCCACCCTCATGCCTAAATGCATTTCAATCCGATTATCTGATGCAAATGTACTACGTGTCATGTTGTATGGCCTCTGCTCAAGGTTTCTGTACAGCTGTGCTAAGTGTTTGCATGCTCCTGTCCTGAGACACAGTGGAGCATGGCCCAGTGTCCCTGAAACTGCCTCTTCTTGTCTCCCATGCCTGCAGCTTATAGTCCGCCAGCGTAAGGCCATATGGAGGGCCATTGCACGCAATGTGCGGGCTCTGGGTGTCTGCAACCGACGGCACACACACTGTCACAAGAGGTGGAATGACATCTGCCGGCTGAGCAAAAACATGGCAGAGATGACGCTGGGGCTGCTCCCTTGGACTGGAAGGTTGTCACGCAGGAGCATGACACCACTAATGGCCCGCATCTTGTCTGTGACACAGCCAGAGCTGGATGGACGTTTGAGGGCCCATCAGCAGCAAGTTGGGGGTGAGTATTCTGCGAAGGGTGACTTTGGGTGTGAGTGACTGCATGTATTCCAACCCTGCGCCAGTGTTGAGCTCTGTGATGCTTCCAGTGTGATGCAATGGCTTGTAAGTGGCCTCTGTGTTGAGTGCAGCAGACATGCATTTTTGCTACAGGTACTTTCTCATGTGTTTAAAATAATGGCCCTTGACATTGCAAGATAAGATGTGGCCTCATGCCATCTGCTGCATTATGGGTGTCATAGACATCACCGGGGAGTGAACAGCTATGTTCCTCATCTTAGTGTGCTTATGTCGATGTGTGCAGTGACTGACTTTGGAATTGTTAGAACTACACATCTGCCAACAATGTGCAAGGGTCGTTGCGCTTCAAAGCACAACATGGTGGACATCAGTAGCTCATGGCCATGGTATAAGGACATTCTGGAGTCAGTATCTGTGTTGTCCCCTTAAAGTGACTCCGTATGTGACTGTGACAACATGTTGAGGCACGGGCCAGCTATTTGGCAGTGTGAACGTCACATGGGTCATTAATGCCAACTATGCATGTTTCCATGCTTCTTCTGACTTTTGCATGAAGCTTGCACATGCAGACTGCACAGGGTGGTGTGCTACATGGGGGTATCATCTTCTAGTTTTTTGCTTTGGTTGCATATGATGTTTGTGAGTAGGGCACTGTACTGAACCTACGTCTCTTTCTTTTGCAGCATCTACCGAGGGCACAGACGGACAGGGGACGGACACCAGTGGTGAGGCATCTGGCACGACTGCTACACATGAGCTCACTGACACTGATGTGACCAGCGCCTCAGAGGGGGACAGGAGTGTCCTGGAAGAATCACGCCCAGAAACACCAACCTCAACATCATCTGACTCTAGCGGTGACTCCTCGATGTTGGCGGGCACAGGGAGTGGGAAATCTGCCTCTTCTCCCACCACACATCGTCCTGTTCCCACCCTCCCGGCTACTACCACTAGTGCTGCCTGTTCCCGCAGCAGTAAGAAGGGTAGAGTGTCCTTCCCCCCAGGCACAGCTGCCCCTGCCCCTGTCTCCCCTTCTGCCCTCAGTGTTGAGGCGGTGGACCTTTTGCGCCAGCTGTGTGTGGGTCAGACTACTCTCCTGAATGCCTTCCAGGATCATGACAGGAAGTTGGCACAGGTAGTTGCCTTCATGGAGGGCATTCATTCAGATGTGGGTGGGCTGCACAGAACTGTCCAGTCTTTGTCCTCCACAGTGACGGCAGCCATTCAGCTGTCACAGGCTCAGAGTCCAGCTCCAGTCCCTTCGGCAACCACCCTGCCAGTGGCAGCATCTGACGAGGGTGACCTCACACCACAGCCCTCAGGCTCCAAGTACTAAACACGCAGCACACAGCAGCAGCACTCCAAGCAGCCCAGAGCCCAGACACCATCCCCCAAACCAAAAACAGGCACACCGGAGCGCAAAGGGAAAAGCCCTTCTGGTGACACTCAGGGGCATCAGGCCAAAAAGCAGGCCACAGGCTCACAGGCTCACATGCATCCACATCACCCCCATCCAAGGACACTCCCGTCCCCAAACCTGCTCCCAAAGGCAGACAAACAGTTGCCCTGCCTGCTGTGAAGCTGGTGCCTGCAAAGAGTCTGCACAAACAGCTCTCTAAGGCAGATTCACCCACATCCTCAACTCCCACCCACACCCCTTGTGAAGCTGGGCCAGGAGAGCAATGTGGGGGGTTCACCTGGTCAACAGGGGATGGAGGGGAAAAGGTATGGCCAGCCCAAGCGTAACACCAGATCCAGCAAATCCCCACAGAGAGAGCCACCTGCACCTGATGCACCTTTGGTTGTGAGTGAGGCTGTTGTGCCCACCCCACTTCCCACTCCTACCAAAACAATTCTTATCTATTGAATCCCCAAGAAGTGGAAAGGCAGCCCTCCACATTCTCCCTCACACACTGTGTCTCACGGCAGCATGTCTCCGCCTCCCCGTGCCACACTGCCACCCGGTCCAAGCAGCCCTCTGGCTCACAAAGCCACTGATGCCTCTACCTCAGCTGGTCCTCTCTCTCCCAGGTCCAGTCATCCAACTGGCCCCGACAATCAGCCACCTCCCAGTTCAACTGACAGCCAAGTGTCAGGCAAAGTCCCCCTCCCAAACCCATCGCTCCCACAGCGGTGCCTGGACTGCCCATTTGTATCCCCAGAGCTGTGCTGATTCCCATGGCAGTGTACGGTGTTGCCCATTCCCTGTGCAGGTTCTCATGCACACATGTACATACTTTGAACTATGGACTGGCCACTGGCATTGCTGTTTGTCACTTTGGATGCCCATTCCCTGTGCAGGTTCTCATGCACACATGTACATACTTTGAACTATGGACTGGCCAATGTCCTTGCTGTTTTCTACTTTTGGTGCCTATCAGAGTAATATGTAATAAAGACAGTTACTCCTGTTGTATGCTTTCTCTGGGTCCTTGCTAAATAAGAGGTTTTATGTATGGGTATGGTTTCATGTGACACATGCTCTGTATGCCACTTCAACATTGCCAATTGGTTGTTTTGCTTTTTAGGAGTTTGGCAGAGATGACAGGCACTTTAGTTCTTCAAGACTGTGAGGCCTGAGGGTGCAATAATGGTTGTTTGTGATGATCTACTCTTATCCTAATCACTCTATGGTCAGGTTTGCTACATTGTACACATGTCATGTTATGATGCAGTGCCACAACAGAGGTGATTTCTATCCACAGGATTACTTGCGGGGTGGCCATGGTCCATCATATCTGTGTGATCTTTCTTGATGTGTGAACAGCAGTGTTGATGTGTGGTCATCTTGTGTAGGCCTGTCTACCTAGTCACACTGGGTACATTTGAATATGTGAACTTGAGTGGTCATACAGTGTGAATGGGCTGTCATTGTCAGTAGTGTTGATGTGTGTGTGCCCCTGCAATGCCAACTGCACACATGTATGATCCAGGTAATGAGTGCCTGTTTGTTTCAATTGTCTGCCATGTGCTTCAGATTGTGGGCACATGTAGGAGTTGTAGGTTGGGCACTGTGCAGTGTGTTGGTGTGTCCTTGCACTCCTGGGGGACACCCACTTGTTGTTGCTGCCAGTTGTGAGTATGCAGTGTGTGTGCCTACCAAGTCTGTGTTGTGTTTTGTTGCTCAGCCATGTGTCTTGTTACTGTTTGTGCTCACTGTGCAGACCTGCTCAGCCACACTGACATTATTTGTGAGTTTTCTCATGCATTGCTGTCACTTGACCCATTGTTGGCTCCAGTATGGTATGTGGTATGTGGAGTCATACTATCCCCTATATGTGCTTCTGATGCCTACACATTGTGAGTAACTCCTCTATGTGTTTGTGTACTGTTCACTCCTCACCTGTCCTCTACTGACGTACACACCACTTCAATCTCATGTCTTCCACTCCATGGCTTGCTAGTGTGTGAGCCTTCCCACCACTTCATAGTGTGACACTATGCTGTGTGGGGCTGAAATGTGTACAGGGCCAATGTGCCACTCAGGTCAGTTGCCCAAATTAGTTATGTGTTGTTTTCTTTAACTGTTTTGCAGTCATGGTTGCTCAGGTGCAGTGCATATGTTTGTGCAGCACAGTCCTCTAGTCATGTTGTTTGCCCCTGGGTGTCCCTTAGTTGTGCATCTGTGGGTGATGGTTACGCTGTATGTGTGTTTGCTGAGGTACTGCTACCCTTCCTGAGTGTGATGTTCTCTGTGTGCTGTGATGATTTGTGTTGTGGGAGTTCATGGTGTGGCACTCAGATATATGTGCTACTGGTTTGGTTGGTGTGCACACAATGCTTGGTGTGCTTGCAGTGCTGTCAGTGTGTGTTGCCTTGTACTTGCCTGGTGTGCATCCCCCTGATGTCCAGCTGAGTTTGCTATGTGATGGATTGGTATGTGCATCTGTTGTGTTTTTGTTGTGGATGTATGCAGTGTTTGGCCTGTGTTGGCTCTTTCTACTGACAGATGCTATGTGTGTGTGATGTTCTATTTGCATGGGATTGTGTGTGAGTAGTTGTTGCTGTGTGATACATGCAGATGTGTGTTGCAAGTGTAGTGTCCATTACCTGTGTGTCTGGCACATGCAGCAAGGTGGATTCTTGTTCCTGAGCTTGTTTTGGGTGCACATTGGTGGTTTCTCCTCCTATTTTTGACCTGTCACTTGTCAAGATTGTGCATGTGCATGCTTGTGGTATACTGTGATGCCATGTTCACTGGATGAGTGGTGTGGTGTCTCAGTCTGTGTCAGCTCATTGTCCCATTGATCCCAGTTATTGTTCATGTTTGTCTTTGGATGATGCGATTCTTGTTTGTGTTGGGGTATGGTGTCTGGGCATTGGCCCTGAGTGACAATGTTGTGTACTCCTGTTCTGTCTGTGGTCACATTGCCTTTCCACTATTTGGCTGCACATGTCTGGGCTTGTTGGACTTCTGTGGATGTTGTTTGTGAGCTTTGTGTTTGGCTATTGTTTTTGTGTCAGCATGGGTTCAGGCATCCCTTAGTGTGGGTGTGACATTTGTGGATGCACCACAGGGAGTCTGATTGGTTGTCATTGGACTCACAGGACATCATGTGGACCATTCTGTGTGTTTCTCACAGGTGTTGTGTGCTGCAGGTGTGAGGTGGGTAGAGGAGGGGTATGTGTGAAGGTCCTACTTGTGTTTGACAGTCAAGGAGTGTGACAATGAGCCATGTGTGTTGTGCTGCTGACATACACATGTCAAGTAAGTGGAGACAGATGTGTGGCTGGTCACTGTATGACTTCAGACACTTCCTATCATTCCTGTGCCTATGCATGGCCTGCCATGATGTCTTCCTGAGTTGTTGCACAGAGGTCACTTTGGCTTAATTTGACTCACTGTGCCAGTCATGTCTGATTTGATGGCCTAAGGGTGGTGAGATATGTTCCTTCTCTTGCATGTGATGTACAGATGCTATGTGGCTTGCTCCATGTTTTTCCAGCACTGTCCACTTCACTTTTGGCTGGCACATTTGTTGTCCTCCATTGCTGGTGGCCTATGGTATGGGTATGTGGCTGGATGTCAGTGTGGGGTGTTTGTGAGTGACTTGACAGGCAGTGTGAACAGTTCATTGGATCTTCATAGGTTGTGTGAGTCTTCATTTTATGATCATACTCAGTTAGCTTCACCGGGGTGGAAGGTTGGTGTGAGGAGGAGGGTTGTCCAGCCCCTGAGCTTCTGTGCAGAGTGTTCCTCTTCACCCCCACCTTCCCAGTCAATCTCCCTTGTCCTTTGATGTGTGAGGTGCAAGGTCTGGCTGCACCTGGCAGAATAATTGTGCAGGGGGGCACAGGAGGAGCACACAGCATGTTCTCAAATGGGTGTGGGATGAGTAGTGTGGGAAGGGTGAAGGTGGAGCCCTGTGAATCTTTGCGGACTGCCCATGCCTGGCGAATGCCCTGCCTACTACATTGTGCACAGGTTTTCCGCGTCTTCACCGCTGCGGTGACGTGAGCGGAACATTGCTGTGATTTCTCGGTTGATGGGTGACCCAGATGCGGAGGGGTGAGTTTCTGGCAGGTGGGTGCTGTGTGGGTACACTGGGGGATGCGTTCCTGTCCCCACCAGAGTGTCTGATGTGGACAGGAACAGTGTGTCGACACAAGAGTTGTATGTTGTGTGCGGAGTTGTGTATTTGCGTACCTGCGTCGTTGTCCGCGACGGTGCATTATTTGCTGGTATTGGAGGAGGTACAGCACCGGAAGGGCTTGGAGTGCTGGATCCATTGCGAGGACTGGGTGGAGGGGACCGGGAGTCTGGTTTCACGCTCTGCTGTCGTGCTTCCGCCGTCTCAGGGTGGGTGGATTCTCCGCTGCGGTGTGATGGGCTGTTTGCGGCATCGTGATTTGTACGGCGGACGGAACGACATTCCACACGGCGGTGAGTCCCTATTGGCTCACTCTGCCGCGGTATCGGGTGCAAAAATCTGGCGACTCACCTGACTCCGCAGCGGATGGAAAATGGGCTATGTTTGCCCATCGTAATATGACGGGCGGGAGGACTGCTGCTGGAGTGCAGAAAAGGGCATTTTCTGCCCCACCAGCATCGCAGATGTGCCTCCGCCCGCCATCGTAATCGGCCCCTTAGTTTGTGTTAGTTTTGTTGGTGAAATGGACTTTCTTTAATTAAGTTGTTGTGGTTAGCTACCTCTGTTACAGGCACATAGGCTAGAGCAATTATTTATTTTTATTTAAAAAGCAAACTGGCTGTTTGTTTCATATTCTACAGTAAGGGGCTCATTATGATGTCGGGCGGAAAGCCTCCGCTCGACACCATCTCAGATTCGGGACCGACCGACTTGCGGTTGGCGGTTCTGACGGCCGGATTACGATGCGACCGAACACAGTTCGGTCGGATTCCCATTGTTTCCTACGGGAGCTCATGTTACGCCTGAGAACAGGCTGTAACACAGGTTCTTATGGAGAAATGGGGTGTGTGTGTAAAACCCTGCACCCTGTTGCAGGCACCCCATGGTGCCTGCCATTCAGTGCAGGGTTTTACAGGGGGGTACCTTTAGACCCCGATGGCCACCAACCGTTGGCTGCGGCAGTTAGGGTGCCCTGCCAGGGGCCCCCAAAGTCACTTTCCGACAGCCTTTCCATATCGGAAAGGCCAGTGGAGAAAGGCTGTTGGAAACCGACATTGTAATCCCGACGACAGAAACGCCATCCATAGGGGATTATGGTGCGCTTCCGACAGACAGGTATACTCCACAGGTCAGTCAGAACCAAGTCGGAATGACCTGCTGGATTACATCTGACCGCCAACATCGTAAACGGGCGGTTGTAATGTAAACCGACCGAGTCGATCTGAAGGGCTCCGAAGCGGTCGGGAAGTTTCCGACTGTCGGGCAGAGGCTTTCCGCGTGACATCGTAATGAGCCTCTTAGTGCAGTTTGTTGGAGATGTCTCCAAATGCTTTGATTACAATGGTGGTAACAGTCTTGAATGGCTGTGTGTGCGTACAGTTTAAATATTGTTTGTATCATGGCTTGATCATTGCTTATTATTTTCTTGGTTATTATTTTAAGTGGGGAGGAGTTGCTTGTTTCAATTTTAATGTGGTTTAGTGGTTCGTAGTACATGTTACTTCGTTTATTAGGTATCAAGGAGTATATGAGTAGTATTTTAGAGTTTTGATATTCACCATATATGGTTTACATCTTTCATGTTTGGCATTGGCTAAGGGCTTGATTAGGACCACCAAACTCGCGGTGGAGGTGCCGTGGCGTTTGGGGACCGCTGCACCAGTGGTCCAGCCACTGTATTACGAGTACAGTGGTCAGACCTCCAGGGGACCCCCGCAACCGCCAGAGATCCGCAATGCCTGACTGTCTTGCAGTGGTCTGGGGAAGCAATATGCTTGGGGGTGCTGCTGCAGCACCACCAAGCATATTACAAGGTTCTCACCCCCAGCCTTTTCATGGCGGTGAGCCTCCATTACAAGGCTGGCAGTGGAAAAACAATGGGGGCCCTACAGGGCCCCCTGTTGCCTCTGTGCACAGGGATGCATGCAGGGGGCACATGATGTGCCCCCTGTCTGCATGTACCCCCATTCCTACACAGCATGGACTACACAGTCCATGCCATGCAGGAACGGCCTTAGGCGCTCCCACTGTGGTGCCTTTTCAATAGGCACCATAATGGACCACCGCGCCACCCACCTGCCAGACAACAAGGAAACTCGTGATCTGGCAGGTGGGCGGCGGTTAACTTTGGTGGTTTGGGAGCTGGGCGCTGCCGAGGCGGCCCGCTTCCAGCCTGCCAAAGTCATAATCAGACACTTAGGGCCATATGTATCATTCCAAATTGCGATCGCAAACGCCGAAATTCGCAGAATTTCGGCGTTTGCGATCTCAATTGAGCTTAGTGGTATGTATTAATGGAAAACTGCCTCGCAAAATAAGGAATCGCAAAATTTGCGATTCCCTATTTTACGATTGCATTTAAGGAATCGCAAATTGCGATTCCTTAAATGCAATGTAAGAAGCACCAAAAAAGTGCAATTTGGCCTTAAGGAATCGCAAATTACCACCAACTTCAAGTTGGTGGTAATATGCGATTTCTTAGAAAAATGCACTTTTTGCATTTTTCAAAGTGCAATGTGGCGCACATACATGCCCTTAGGGCATGTATGTGCGCCACATGTGCACCCATGCTTATTTCAGGGGTGCAACAGGGTGTCCTTTTGACACCCTTGCAACCTTGAAATTGCATTCTCAATTTGCGATTCTCTAATTGCTAATCGCAAATTGAGAATGTCTTCCCATTCATTCCTATGGGCCTCTAGACCCATAGGAATGAATGGGGAGGTATTCCTTAATTGCGAATCGCAATTTGCGATTAGCAATTAAGGAATATGTAGGATTCGCAAAATTATTTGCAAATCCTACATACATAGCGTTTTGCGATTCTCAAATAGCGATTCGCAAAAAATTGCTATTTGAGAATCGCAAATGGACATTTTGATACATATGGCCCTTAGTCTTAATAACTTATCTGTTGTAGCAAATCTAATAATGCAATTAAGATAAGAAATTTATTGTTGGATAATTAAACCCCTTACAATATAAAAACTCTTGCAACATGATCTTAAAAATGAAAAAAGCACTATATAAAATTACAGATGGATACAAGATTAGCATTTTACTTAAAACTCTGCAGAGCTTCCTGGCAGATAGTGTTCGATTCGGGGACCGGGTTAGGGTCGGCAGATTGTTGTTGGTCGGGAGGCAATTACTGAGCCCAAGGGTGAAGTGCAGCGCTGCCATAATGGGGGTTGGTTGGGGGCACCAATGACTTCCAACAGTTTTTGCGCCTTTGTGACAAGTTTTGTTAACCCGGTATTCAGCTTCGTATTGTCCGGGTTTAAGGCAGCTATTATGGCTTGGCGGCAGGATCTGATCCCAAGCCTAATCCATTCTTCTCGCAATAGAAATCATCTGACGGTGAGCATTGCGGGACATAGGCAAACTATATGTTCCATGTCTTCGGTGTGGTTGCCGCACAGCCTACATTGGGTGTAATTATCTGGTCGGCGCCATTCTGGGAGATTCTTTAGAAAAGGCGATTCACCCATCCTTAGAGCCAGGAACTTTCTTTTCCAATAAAGTGCGAACGTGCTTAATAAATAAGGGGGTACAACTCCTGGCTTGTGATCACTGCCCAGGCATGCTTCCTTTTTGACAATGTTGCCCTGTCCGAATGAAAGGACCACAACCTGACGCTCTTCTTGATGATTGCTTTTAGTGCCGACTGGGAGTGATTTGTTCCCCAGAATTCCTTGACACCAAGCAGTTGTAAACTATGATTCAGGTGGAGCCGATATTTATGGCTGGCGTGACTTTTCTGGATTTCTTGCCAGAGTCTGGCCTCCAAGGAACCCTCCCGGGCATGACGCAGTCTATTGCAGAACTTAATAAATGCGCCAGCCTCTACGCCGTGATGGTCAAGTAAATCTAGTTCGAGGCGAACTTATGCTGGCGACGCTGACTTTGGCAAATGAAATGCACGTTTAAAAATGTTAATTATTAGTTTGTTTAAAAGAGTGTTTGTGGTGCCCTTCGTGATCTCATGGCCATACGTCAATGTGTTGGTTATCTTTGCCTTCATCACTTTCAGCATTGGGAGTAAACTGGGGCCAAGTAGCTTTTTGGACAGTTTTGTGGCGGCAACCTCTAGAGCCAGGGCTTTGAACCTTAGTGCTTCTTTCTGTTTGACAAAGGAGCATCTGGTGTCGAGAATTATTCCCAGATATTTGTAGTGACGTGTTGAGTCGATTTTTAATTTGTTGAAGTGCCACCCTCCACGCGTCTTCTTTTGCTTCCCAAAGGAAATTGTTTTTGTTTTTGATAGATTCAACTCTAGGAAGTTGCTTGTAGTGTAAGGGAGCAGTTCATCAAGTAGCCTCTGTAGGCCCACTTTCTATGGCTAAGCAGCACCAGGTCATCAGCGTATAAGAGGTTACTGATACGGACTCCGTCTAGTTGGGGTGGGTGGCAGTTAACACTGTCGAGAATTTGCGAAAGATCCGATATAAACAGGTTAAAAAGGAGTGGAGCCAGCACACAGCCTTGTTTTACTCCGCTTCTCGTCTCGATCTTCCTAGAGACATGAGAGCCTTCACCCAGCTTGATTCTTATCCATGTTTCGGAATGGAGTTCAGCTATTGCGAGAAGCAAAGACCAGGGTACGCCCCATGACTTTATTTTTTGCCACAGTAAGCCCTGGGGCACTCGGTCGAAAGCTGCTTTAAAGTCTACGAAACAGCAGTGCAGTTGGGTTTGTTGGACTGTCGCTTTCTCTATCAAAATGGACAGGGTTAGTAGGTTGGTTGTTGTACCAGAATTGGCCACAAAACCCGTCTGATTGAAGAAGAGGCGCTTTGTTTCGTTGGCCCAGGCCAACAGCTCTTCCAACAAAATGCTGGCGTAGTATTTAGATTCGATGTCTAAGAGTGCTATCATTCGATAGCTACTGGGGTCGCTTCTCTTCCCGCTCTTGTATATGGGGTGAATGATGGCTCCTCTCCAGGACCCGGGGACAATGTTATTTAACCTGCAGTAAGAAAATAGTGGTGTTAGATTGACTGACCAAAATTCGGCATCCGATTTAAACAAGGCCTGGGGAAGACCGTTTGGCCCGGGTGCACCATCGGCTCTAGCTTTCTTTATTAAACATAGGAACTTATCTTTTAGTTCTTCCGTTGTCGATGTTGTCTCAGAAGGTGGATCGATGTTATTCCCACAAGCCACAATTACGGGTTCTTCAGGTGTGCTAATGGGAGAAAGGCTGGGGCCATGGCAGGTTGACTTTGTAGCCTTCGGAGGTAGTATCTTTGCGTCGACTGTACTGGGGAATTTGAGACAGTCGACTTTGTTGTTATTACTCTTAAAATGAGATGATAAAAAGTTGGACCATACATCAGCACTGATGTTTGCGCTGCCGTAGCCACTTTCACCTCGCTGGCCCCTTTTTACAAGAGACCAAAATTGCTTTGAGTTTGGTTTCTTACTTTCATAGTGGAGCTTCAGCCAGAATTGATCTGAGGCCACTTGTTTTTCCCTGCGCACTGCGAGCTTGAAAGCTGCTTGAGCTTGCTTGTTTGTTAAAATTGATTTTGTTGCCTGGACTCTTCCTGGATTCCCGAAGGGCACGATTTCTACATAACTTTAATTTTTTTGTTGCTGGTGAAATGTGCGATCGGAATACGTGCTGCTCAATGCTCCTCTTGAGTGGAACTGCTTCTAGTAGTTGGTTGGTAAAGCTAGCCCAGCAACTAGTGGGTGAAAAATCAGTGTCTGATAGTTGGATTAACAGTGCTCTGCATTTTTCTGTCAGGAGGAGTGCCACGTCGTCAGACCATTTCATTCGTTTTAAGTTCTCCGTGTAGGAGCCTGCGTGGGTGTGAGCGAGCTCCCGATGACGAGGGGCGTTGAGGAGAATTGATATGATTTGGGGCCGATGATCACTTTCTCCTTGTGGTGCAATGTGATAGCTCTCAATCAATGGGAGAATTTCCGTGCTCCCTAGGGAAAAGTCCAGGAAGGAGAAGGTTCGGCCGTCGGATCGTGTCCAAGCTGGAGGAATGTTCGTGTGGAAACGACCATTTAATACAGTATAGCCTACGCTGCCTAGCTGAGTGGCTACATACTCGCCCAATTTTGATGGTCTGTATCCTACAGGAATTGACTGAGTGGCAAGGTGTGATGGAACCATTAGGGGGTCAATCTCTGGCTCCTCAAAGGAGTTGCAGAAAAGATTGGTGTTAAAATCTCCTGTGATTATACTTGGTATACTACCATACTCACTGAGCAGATTGCAGGCGATGTTGACCAGACGATCCAGTTTAGATTTTTTTACAGTAGTGCGTGGGGATATATAAACATTCAGGAGAAGCAACTGGCGATCAATCCGTTGACTACCCAAAAGGATTCCAGAGCGCCAGTCTTCCTCGAATTTTAGCTGCTTAGAAGGCTGGGATAGTTTGCTTGACACATAAATCGCCAGGCCGCCACTCGGCCTGCCAAACTTGAACTGTCTCGTTGCGAGAGATGCAAATTCAAGGTAGCCTTCGATGGGAATACTATCAACTGCCCAGGTTTCTTGCAGTAGAATGCAATTGGCATTATTAAGGCGGTCATGTAGGAGAAAGTGTTTATCATTATGTATGGTGGTTGGGTGCTCAGGATTTGTATATCTTGGTATTTTTTGGGGGCAGTAAGAGCGTCACTAGTGGCTTTTTAATTTGTGTTTTGAAGTGTTTTAAAGTGGGTATCTCTGGTAGCTGTCCTGTGATGTGTTCAGGTACTTTAGAGAGAATATCTTTTAGAATTTTGTTAGTGGTGTCTTGGTAACTAGTGCTTGCCTCTTTTAAATCTTGATGTATATGTCTAAACTTGATGTTGGTGACAATTGAGGGGTGGTTGTGTTCTCTCACATGAAATACAACTTCATTTTGCGTAGTAGCCCTACCATAACAAGCATTAGAGTAGTATTTTGTACATTTCCAAATAACATTGTTGGTGCTTGCGCTCTCTTGTCTGCACGTGTAGCCCATGAGTGAGAGTAACTGTTTGCGTTTCTGTGATGTGATCTATCTTGCTCTTTCTGTCATTCTGTCTTAAAATGATGCAGTTAAATAATATGTAATAATGTAACTTTTCTTCTGCTCATGTGCATAAAAAATTAGCACAATAATTTTGCATGTTATACTTACATATGTGTTGTGAATTTTAATTTCAGTTATTTTATTTACTTTTCTGTTGAGCTGTTTTAATTTGGATCAGGTGGTTTGTTTTCTGTTGGGAAAAAAGGTGGATTAGTTATATAGTTAACACAAGGAGATGATGGACGGAGCGCTGAAACTTTTCAGACACTCACCCCCAGTCACAGATCTGGGTTGAATCCATCATCGTTCTTTAGCTCACTTCGCCACCCCAGTTCAGACACAGCTATATGCAAATCAGTCATGACTTGAAGCCATGTCTTCCCTGGACTGGAAACAAGCATCCTGGGACCGATTTCGGGCTAACTGCCCTCATCAGCCAGGCTAGCTTGAATCCAGTGGCGAAGTGAGCAAGGGACCCACGTCTGGGCATACCCTGCCAACTTAGGGCGAACAAAGCAAACACAAGGAGATGATGGACGGAGCGCATTTCCGGTCCAGGGAAGACATGGCTTGGCAGTTCGGGCTGGACTGTTCCCATGAGGCACAGGGTCAAGAATGATTTGCATATAGCTGTGTCTTAACCGGGGTGGCAAAGTGAGTCAAAGAACGATGATGGATTCAACCCAGATCTGTGACTGGGGGTGAGTGTCTGAAAAGTTTCAGCACTCCATCCATCATCTACTTGTGTTTGCTTAGTTATATAGTTAACATTTATTTGTGGTTTGTTTGTAATGGTTGAGGGTTTTTATTTTCATTTTTTATTTTTAAGGTTTAGCTGATGTTTATAAGTGTTTTTTTTTTTACTTTTTACGTGCCATTCTATAGATGTTCGATTGTTGAATTTTATTGGTAGTCCTGTAGGTTGTAGATTGTGTTGCTCTTTTTCTGTAGTACCTTAAGTTTGCTAGATAATGTAAAAATAGAGAGTTTGGTTAGTTATTTGTAATTTGACATTTTTAAAATAATTTAATTTCCACTATGGTGTTTTAATGTGTTACTTACTTGTGAAGGTAGTTCTATAGTGTCTTCCTATTTGGTTTTCTGTTGGCAGTCTGTTAGAGTGTTGTTGCCTTGTGGCTTTAGTGATTTTGGTGTGGTAAGTTTTGACATTTTCTGCTCCTTTTATATTGTATTTTTAATTATTTAAATAATTTTATTGGTTTGTTTGCTTTATGGTTGATTTGCTGGTGATTCACTAGAGGATTCATTAGAGGATGCCGGAACAGGAAGGTGCTGACCGGAGGTCAGAAGTTGCAGAGGCAGGGCAAAGGACGCAGAGGCCATGGCAAGTGCAATGCAGTGCCGCTCGGCCGGCCTGGTTTGACCCACTCAGGGGCAGGATATTGTAGCGGATTGTGGCTGACCGGGGACACTACAGGAGGGAATGTGTCTAAGCCGGAGTTTTTTTAATGCTTGCACCTGGTATGTTCCTTCTGCTTCCACTCGCATACACCCTGCATCTGTACTCAGTGCAACCAACAGCAACCACTGCACCCACTGAAAACCAGCTTGGCGGAAGGTCTACCATGTGTGAACCAGATACTATTATTTCTATTGTCTGTGGTAATATCACCTTTACCTGCATTAGCCATCCCCCTGTTGAGAGTACAGTATCTTGAGTGCACTACTTAGGATAGAAATCGGGGTTGACTGTGTAACCCCGGAACCCGCCCCCTCTATTTCCTTTAAATATTATATTAATATTACCAGTATATCCTCCTTGACATTCGAAAACCCTTCCACTATATGTGGCATATACTGACCCAATTATGTGTTGGTTTTTTCCCCTCTCCCCTTTATCCTTTGAGGTGCAATACCTGTTTAATGTCCGACCTGTAGCCCCTTGTGTCTGTACCTTTTTATTCTTATGTTGACAGAACTATAGTTACAGGTATTAACCATTGACATCATTACGTGTTATGGTCCTAGTTCCACATGATATTGTCAGTGAATAAATAAAATATAAAAACGCCATTGACTAGCACAGCTGATCACGACGTGATCACCATAGAAACGTGCTGCCTGACTTCCCATCTCCTGTAACGTACGGACATACGTATATGCCGTGATGACGTGTTCATCACGTGCCCGGAAGACCCTGGGGATACTGGTTTTCATCAGACTCTATTTAGACGCGTCTCGCTACTCCACCGTACAGCTACACGGCGAGAGCAGACGAGCGGTCTTTGGGAGGAGCACCCACCTTGGAGTAGTAAGGAGTTGGGGCAGGGGGGCCTTGTTGATTGATACAAACACCAGGCATTATGCTATAGATACCTCGGTTGCGTGATTGCTTCTTTTTATATTGGACCATTGCTTCCCTGCTGCAGCGAGTTCTGTCGGGCTGCGTCGCGTACCGATCAGACGGGTATATACAACAAGGGGTCATAGTGAAAACGGCATTTCGCAACAATAACAGGGGCCACATATTTGCGAACAACTAACATTTACCCTAGATCACTGGCAATACTGCTAATATTAATGTCATCAAGGTGCACAGACCTCAGTGCTCCTGGGGGTTTTGAAGCCTTCCAACGATATTGAGCACGATGGACACACTTTAATTAGGAATGATACTGTGAGTTCTGGCATCGATGTCTAGTCACTTATGATTGGTGACACCGGGGACCCATCAGCATGTTATGATGAGATGACAACTAACGACAACATTTTTGTCTTCTTTTTAACTTTCCTCCCCCAGAGTGTGACTACAGGGGGTCTCTCCTTGCCTCTCGCCATTTTTAGCATGGTATAGGGGTAAACTCGGTAAGTGAGTTTTATACTGAGTATACTTTTGTTTGACATTGGTACTAGTTTCTAAGATGGTGCACACGCTACTGTTATCTACACCTACCCTCAGGGTAGAGAAATTAATTGAACGGTATAAGCTATTGGCTTTTTTTCAGTTCCATTGGATATTTCCAGGGACATTTACCCTTGTCTAAGGTGGTTCACAATGATTTCATTTGTAATAGCTTCATGTAACGCATGGAATCTGGGGTTGACACTTGGACTGATAGTTCTCTATGTTCTTGTGTTCTCTCCCCTCTGTTTCCTATGTAGTACATCAACAGAGGAATTACCTCTCATCTAGAACAAGGGGCTCTGACCGCTCTGATCTCAATTTGAGGTGAGAGAAAAATACAAACACTCTGGGACCAGCAGAGTCCTGAGGAAGGCCGGCGTGACCCTTACAGACGGGCACAAACACACGGCCGAAACATGTCGACACAATGGCAGTAAGGAGGGGTGTAAGGAGTGCATTACATCTCCCAATCACCACCATCCTTCACTTTTTTAACCCTGGCCGGAGGGTCCAGGAATAAATGTAGGCACATCGACACCTCTGAGCTAGTTTTAATTCACACTGCACTTTCACTTCCGGTGTTCCCAGTCACTTTCTGAAACTATTTGTTTCTGTGTTTGTTTTGTTTGTCTTTCCCCTCCCTTTTGCTCCACCCCAGGCGCTGGGTGAGCAGGGGTGTATAGTAGCAGCCCTATGATGAAGCATGTCACACTACGGTGTGAGTGAGGGCAGTATTAAGACACACATCACATGCCACCACTAGACAGAGATATTTTTTCACTTCCTACTCGTTTTGGTGTGTATACCCCCAGCCTACCAGCCTCCATCCCCTAATTATCAGTTAATTCTGTGTGCTCCTCCGAAGTCACCAATGCTGCCATGCTTATTCCTGCCAGTTGGAGGACCACACCTCTTTCTGAAAGTCCAATATTGACTGCCACTCTACCACTGTCCCGCTGATCTCTGGTTTTGGACCTGAGCTCAATCTCAGGCATTTATGCTCCTCTGTTCAGCTTGT
Source organism: Calotriton arnoldi (assembly GCA_963921515.1). Taxonomy (NCBI): domain Eukaryota; kingdom Metazoa; phylum Chordata; class Amphibia; order Caudata; family Salamandridae; genus Calotriton; species Calotriton arnoldi. The sequence continues at coordinate 2,842,217 of CAWUFW010001228.1, forward strand.
GTGCTCTCCAGTGAGCTTTGCTGTACTAGTGATGCTGACTGAAGCTGTCGTTCCTCTGCTGGCTCACCGCTACCATGTCTGGCTCCCCTGGGGAGATGGGGGAGTCGATCTGCCAGTGGTTGGGGCTTGACTGGGTTTCACAATAGTGCATAGACTGGTTTGGGAGAGACCTTCCCTATTTTTACTTTGTCACCACTTCCGACTAAGGCAGCCACTCTGTTTGCTAGGGAGCGTTATTCATATAGAGATGCTTGGAGGCTTGGAGGTTTTGTGGTGGAGGAGGTGGTGACAGCACGGAGGATGAGGTGCATTTCGAGTGTTATGATTCTCTTCTCATTACACTGATTACTTCCAGTATCATTGCTCTCCTTTCAGTCTACATTAGACAATTTTGGTCTATATTGGGACTATTTGGAGTTGCACGGTGCACTTGGTGCAGCTTGGTATTCTGATTGTGAGCTCTACTTTACCCGGATACTCTTGGACACATGCTCTGCGGGGAGTAGTAAGTGCATTACGCCCCAGGCCCTCTGCATGAGCAGAGTTGGCCAATGTTAGACTGGTGCAGCTTGTTCATGCAGAGGAGTCCTTAGGAGCCCACCTGCACCCTAGTCTCTATGGGGCAACCATTTAAGTGAGTTATGGAGGGATTTAAGGCGTTCAGAGTCACCCTCCAAGATCTACTACAGTGTAGGCCTTTTTCACCTGTCCCTCACTCTAATACATTGCACTAATTGCTCTTAATTCTTAGTGATTTAGAAAAGGAACATGACAGCTCAGAATCTCTGCTCAGGAAGGCTGATTCGTCTAAGGGCCTATAAAAAGACCAAATCTAATCCCCTCAGGAATGGGGCCACACATGTAAACCTAATGAAGAGGTCAAATTCAATTTTTTCCTTCTTCCAAAAGGAAGTTGGTGACATTGGTGATATTAACCTAGGGCTGGGGGAATCCTCTGGCTTCATAGAACTAAACGTTAGTACAAAACCAACCCCATTGTCCCCTCCTCTGCCTCTAACTGGTATAAATACTACCAACGACAGGGTCCGGTATTTTGAGGGCTCGATCAGGTACCAAGCTAGTGCCTGGCTTTGCCGGCGGTGTGCCTACTAGCCACCACCCCCCTCCCGAGACCCATGGTGTGATTACTGATCACCCCACATATAATTGCCGGGTTCCTATAATTAAGAAGGTCCCCGCAGTAACAGCAGGTTTTAAAAAATGTATTTCCCGTTTTTCACATATTTGACCTCCTGGTTAGGGTGAGCCTTAGCGCGCTCATACCGCCGGGGTCTACACTCTGGTCCTGAAGAATGCCTAGCTAGTAGCATTATATAGGCAGAAACATGTTGAGCACACACAGTGAGACATAGCTGATCAATCTATCCAGCACATACATCACTCACTTTGTTTTTACCCGTGCCTGGTTGGCCGACGAATAAAATTATTTTTGGACACTACCTAGACACTTTTAAATTCACTTCACAATCACTTGCACTTTTCACTCAGACAATACTAAACTGCTCCGCAGTAATTCTGGCATTGAAGCACACCGGGGAGGTACTCGACCTTCCTGGTGGGGCCCGATGATAAAGCATGTCACCAACCAGGTTGGTGAGTAAGGTCTTTCTAAAGAATCAAATTTGATTCTTCATGCTTGCTCTTCTCCTAAGAAGGCACACTCTTTTGTTGTTTTGACTAAATACTACCAAAACAGTGGTTGGGGAGGTTTGTAAGCATCATGATGAAGATTTTAAATATTGCAATGAGGACTTTACCCTTCCAGATGCAGACGGAAATTTGATAAATCACTGTCTGAATGCGGAAAGCCCCCCATAAACTCCCACCGGCAAGCCTCCGGGAACAGGTCTAAAGCTGTACAGCAGTACTCCCTCAGGACTATATTTGGCAGGCTTGGAAACACCTGACACCACTTACTTGGTGGTACTCGGAAACTCATCTTGCAATCTACCAGGGCAAAATGTGCAAGTCTCTGAATCCCTAAAATGCCTGGAAATAATTGTATCTTTCAATCTAGCTTTGCTTGAAAAAAACGTAAATAATGCTCGACACCTTACTTATGATTCTGAAGATTCGATTGGGTTATAAGGGAGAGGAAGCCCCTTTACATCTGGCTATGCAACTGATGAGTAATGAGAGGGGAAATCGCCAATTAATTGATCCAGGTGTAGAGGCCCCCCTCATACATTGCAGTCAAATCTTGGGAGTAATGGTTGTGAATTACAAGATAATGTATCAGTGTGCTTGGGGGCGGTGAGACTCCTCTGTAGCTCTGGCAGGTGAATGCTAAATATAAAAACTGTGGATCCAAAGATGGCAAACCTCAAATTACAAACACAGTGGGGGATTCAAGGGCACAGATGATTGAGGAAAGCCCATTACACAACTAAAAACGCTTTTTAATCCTGGCTTCCCCCTGTTTTGTGGACATGGCTGCCTGTTCAAAGTTGGATGCTTATTGCTTTTCCCATTTTTAGGTTTAAAGAGCTTGTCAAAGCTGCCAAGGATGATGCATCAGTGCCTGCTCAGCCCACAGGGAAACCCAAAGATAAAAAGCATCTTTTGCATAGAAAGAAAAAAAATAAAGAAGAATATCAAAAAAGGGCCCAAAAATACTTCATTTTTAAGATACTAGTGGGACCACTTTGAATGAGGAACCAGCAAATAAATCTGTTAACAAAAATAGTATTGTTTTATAGGTTAACGATGCTCACTCGTCAAAGACAGCTTTGTACGTCAATGTTTTTCTTGGCAGGAAGTAGATGATGTTTTGGCAGCAGCTTTAACCCCTTTCCCTTCCTTAAAGCCTTTGTTTTCCAAACTCATTTCATCTGTGAAATCCTTTTGTGCTGAGTCAACTCATAATTCAAACACCATATGACAGGGGCATTATGCTTCTCTCTTCCCCTCAAAAAGCAGCTACCACTACATTAGACATTGCAGCTTTATTTGATCATAGTGTAATTTTTAATTGTTTCTTTTTATTATCTTGTTTTGTGAGCATTGAAAGTTCAAAGATGCTTCAAAGTAGTGACATATCTCTTGAAATGTTCTTGCATTCCCTTTTTTAGTCTTGTTTCAGTCTAAGATAGCTGCAAACTTGGTTCTGCAGAGCAGTGATTTACTTCAGTCTAGAGGGATTGACATAACTCGTCCTCTGGGATGGTAAAAAGGTAAAAACTACAATCAACATAATCAACATTCCGAAAATCTGATTTATTCCTCATCAGAGTGTCATTATTTGGCTACAAATGAGTTATTCGGTGAAAATCTAAAGTTTCTACAGGTCTCAGTAGTGAATGGAGGGAGACAAGTAGTTAATCGTGAAACTTGGGGGTTTAAATCTGCTCCCTCTATAATGAACGATGAGTCTTCTAAATAGAGTTGGCTGGCTGGTACTCTTAACAGTGCCCATACATCGGGCTCATTGTTTAAACCTCATAGTTAATGACACTTTATTAGCGTTGCCTGAAATGCAGCTGGCTTACCGAATGAACCAGAGAAATTTGAATTTTTAAATAGTTTGAAGGTTGATGTAATCTGCATCTAGGAATCCTGGGGATCCTCTTACTTTTTTCTCAATGGATATAATGTACTGAGCTGTAATGTCCCAAATAGTAAAGGGCATGCGAAAGTAGGGATAGGAATTTTGTTAAATAATAACTTTTAATTGAATTATAGTAGCTTCACTGATCCCTCTAATCTCTTCCAGGCTAGTACAAATTTCCCCTGCTTTGAGCGAGAGTATGAGGAATTCTATTCTAGTGCTAAACGCGTATATTCATCCAGACCCATACTATAACACATTGCTAAAGGATCTTTTTTCTATTGAAAATGAGCTCATGGCTAAGGAGGATGATCTTCATGTTGTCTTTATTGGCGATATAAACTGTAAAGGCTCTAACCATTCTTTTAGCTTGTTGCTGACATTGAAAAAGAAGAAGCACTACATACGCCACAGATTCTCTTTCCACCAAAAGTGAAAACAGACAGGACAATCAAATTAGTCTTGTAAGGAAGAATGATTGTGTGATACTTAATGGTAGATTTGCTCACTGTTCATCTGCTCAATATACCCATAAATCTTCCCAGGGTTTCTCTTTAATTGATTACCACATTGCTTTGTATACTGCTTGCAAATTTATATCTTATCTGAAAGTTATAAATACTCCGATAATGATCATAGAATGTTAGTGTTTTACTTTAAAGTCTGTATGCCTTTAGTGGGATCATAGAGATTTGATGGTACTACATTCCAGTTTAATAAAAACACAGGGACAATACAATGGATCCATCATAGGATTTCTAACTTAAAAGAGATATTAGAAACTACTGGTTACAATATAGGCCTCTGGAAAGAGGTTGTATGCTATCACATTATTCAATTTATGAAGCAGATTACTCTTACTGATTCCCAGATCTATTTCAAAAGCACATCACAAATTTCAGTGCTGGTCACTCCTCTCTTTGAATAACAAAATAGATAAATTGATCAGAACTCAACATGTATTCTTCGCAATAGAAAGAGTCAGATTAATATCTATGCTTAAGAGGAGAAGATACTGCCTAACGATTGGTCCAAGAAAAGAAAATTTGGACCATAAATGGATCGATTTAAGAGAAGCAGCATTTTGAAAAACTGTGAGAACATTCTGGGAAATCATTGCTGATTGTAGTGGGCCAAGAGTGAGATCTTGCCCCATGTCCATTAGTGAGGAAATCTGGGGCAGTTTTATAAGGGAACTATATGAGGATAATCCTGGTGCTGGTTTCTGTGTTGAAGATCTCCCTGCTGACACCAAGCTGATATTGGCTAGCTATGGTCCTCCCTCTTTGAATGAGATCTAGACATTGGAGAGTGCGATGCAATCCTCTGGCGCATGTCTGAGTCAAGGTCCCAATCTCGGTCATAAAAAGGGAAATACACCTTTTGGCAAAATTTCTTCTTTGACTTTTGTTATATATACCAGCTCTACTTTGCCTTCTTCCTCGACTGGAAGTTTCATTGTTCCTCTATTTGAGAAGGGCGACCATAATCTACCCTTTAATTATTGACAAATTGCATTGCTGGATGCTGTGGGCAAGGTTTTTACTAGAAGCCTATTGGAGCACCGTAATTCCTGGGTTGAGGATAATATGATTATTCCTTTAGAACAATCTGGTTTTAGAAAAAAGCACTGCACTTAAGATAATATTTTAACTTTGCAACATATTCATAAAAATTATGTGTCTATCAGGAGCTGCCCTGTATATGCTGCTTTTAGTGATTTTTTTCCACAGATTTTGATAAACTTGATCGTTTAACCCTGTTGAAAAAATGTTCTAATCTTGGAATGCCTAGCACTTTATTGCATTTAATTATTGCTGTTCATTACTCTCTTGGTGACAGATATTGTTTGGTGGGAATTAGGGACTATCTGCAGTTATCTCCACAAAAAACAGCTTGAAGCACAGATGTCTGCTTGCACCATTGATCTTTTCCCTTTACATATCGGATCTACGTAGCATTCTATCAAAAAGCATGGGTTTGCCATCCAGTATCAGGGGCCACCGAGTGGCTTGCCTGTTATATGCTGATGATCTTGTGATCCTTGATTTAACCCCTAAAGACTTAGGTCATCGATTAGATGCACTACAACAGTATACTGAAACACACTTTTGGGAGAAAAAAACCTCAAAATGTAAGGTACTATGCTTCCGGGGTAAAAGATTTCGCACCCACTCTAATTATTCTTGGCATCTTGGTACACAAAAACTGGAAACAATTAAATCTTATACTTTCCTAGGTAAAATAATGTATAGTACATTAAAGGATTCAGAGCATATATCCAATAGCATTTGTAACACACAAGCGCTGGGTGCATTTTATAAGGCCGTGGAGCGGTGGCATTTCCCTCATCTCCTTTATGTGTATCACATCAAAATTCCACCTACCCAACTTTATGCTGTTGCATTAATTAATGGGCAAAACTGTGCTTTATTATAAGATTGAAGGACATATACTAAGGAGATTACTGTCAGTCAATACTTCAGGTCCCACTGCTGCTTTAAGATTAGAATTTGGATTTAAAAGTTTATTTGTACAGTGTTTGGTGAAAGTGGTGCGATGGCGCAATTGCCTCATGAATAGTGATTGTAACTCTCTGTGACACCTTATGTCTAAGGAGATTTTTTTGAATGAAACGAGAAAAAGCTATATTTTTGTGGAATCTTGAATATGTATTAGGGCAATTTGATTTTGATTTAAGTCTTGTTTCAACCATGTTGCTGTTACAGCTTAAAGCTCTTCTTAAGCAGGCCGACCTGAAGTTAAGTTTCCATTTGGATCTTGACCTTTATAAGAACAAAAGTAAATTTTGATGCAGCGATGAACTCTCTCATTTAGAATAAACTGCTGTATTACTTGACATGGAATATGGCCCATGGGATTAGACACCTCTCAGCACTAATTCACCTAAATATTGTTCCGCTGAATGTTTTTTTGATTTCAAAATATTTCATTAGTTTATAGGGATACAAAAAGAAAAAGGGAGGTGATAAAGAGGTGTAATGAACATTAATTGTGAGGGGACTCCTTGTAGTCTATGAATACACCCATGAATTGAGCAAAGTACAATCAGGCGGATACAGATCTATACCACAGATGTGGGTTCTAAGGTATTAATGGTTATAGGTCCCAAATGGTAAGGTCGTGAAAAGGGGGTGAGTGGGAAGGAATAAAACGTAAGGGTACCCCAGGAAAGAGAGAAGGGTAGGAGAAAGAGTAAAAGAGGGATATGAGGAGGGATTGATGTCAAGGGTAGTTTAATGGCAGTGATGTGATGCCCATGAGACACATGTCTGTTAGGTTTAGCTTCAAGGTGGGAGTATGGTACCAAGGGTCTACGTTCACTCTGTGGAAATTCAGGGAAATCTCAATGTTGAAAATAGAGTTTATTACTATTTGGATCTCGTTTCAGGAATGTTTCAGCTTTCTGCAGTGGAATAGCATGTGAGTCAGTGTGCCTAGTGAGTTTTGGAAATTCCAGCATTTGTCTGAATCCAAGAGCCCGAATCTGGAGAGTTTCTCCGGGGTCCAGTATGCTCTATGTAATATCCAATATTTGTATTGAGAGAGAGTGAAAGATATTTTATTTTTTAGGGCGTATGACCAAAGCTTTTTCCATGATCCATCATTCAAGGTTGAGAGTGAAATTAGGGGTGGATTCTATCCATTTAGTTTGGATTTCGGAAGTGATTCTCTTGATGGTGTTGGAGGAGCTTAAAGTTTTGTATAGTGTGGACATTTCATAAGAAAAGTTGGATAATTTAAAGAGAAGGGAATCAGATCTGATTTGTGTGGGGTAAGATTCTTTTTCATCCCGACCCTTAATTTAAGGAAGTTATCAAATTCAATGTTTCCTAGGTTGTAGGAGTTCTGTAGCTCTGCAAATTTTCTACAAGTTTCTGTTGCCGAAGAAGCAGGTATTAAAACGCCCTTGCTGCAAACTTTTTTCTGCTCTTTTTTGCATGCAGGTACAATGCCCAATGCGTTTCAGTCTGGAACTCGGACCTTGAACACGGGTTACATTCCTTTTGTCTCTTAACACTGTATATTTCCCCTAACCAATGTCATCCCTTCTGTGATTTAACATCCTATTGTGGGAGATGAAGTACATTAAAATGCTCCCACAGGAATTAGTTACAAAGTGCTCTCGTGCTTTCGTACAAAGTTCCTCACAACTGATTGTTGCTTTGAAAGTGCTTGTACTTAGTGCAAATGCTGAAAGTTCTTTAAAAACTTTTTATTGAGAGGCTCACTTTCTTCCCGTTTGTAACGACGTGCAATTTCCATATGATTATATGGCTGTTCCACATTTTTGATCATATTTGTGCTTAGAATCTTATTGCCCAATGTTGATCTTCCAAAATTATGTTACCGTAGGTTTTTGAGAATTTAACGGTTTCTGTCATTGGTGCATACCCCAATAAACCATTATTGCTTTTTTTATGATTTTTGCCCCCCAGTGGGCTATGTCTCATTTGGATTTTGGTTCTGGTTATATCTTCCTCACAATATCTCAGTGCATGCCCAGCATTGTCTAGCACTTAATGCCCTCCAGTGGGCAGCTGTTTTCAACATATACATTTTGTGCATGATTATCTCTATGCTTATTATATTCTGTCTTGTATCGTTAATTGCGCATTTCTCTACAGGCTACGGGCCACCCTACCTGTAATCTGTCTAGGTTGACGTGGAGTTCGTAAATAAAGATGCAATTTTGTGTACATGAAAGTATCGTTATTCAGACTGATATGGACTTTTTCAATATTAACATTCCCCCCTCTTGTGTGAATTTTTAGCTACACTATCTAACCCATGCTTCATGACAGTTACTTTATTGGGGGACTGTTGCTCTTCAGTTTGACAATCACTAAATTCCCAGTTACTTTCTGGTGAGTTTCAGGACTGTGTTTTTGGGCAGGAAATTCCAACTGCACAGACCCACTCACAAACAAGAAAATGATGAAAACCAGCAACAGTGACGTGCACAATTCTGAAAGACACCGGGGGAACCAGGAGAACCAATTCAAGATCCGCTCCTGCTCGGGGGCATCTTGTGAGTCCGAGAACAGTCTAAATTCTTCTGGAATGTCCTTGTACTGAGCTCAGCCAAAATAATCTGCAGTTCCTTCTTTACGAGTCTGTGCACTAAGGTTCGCTTCTTCCTGAGCGGGTGCTGGAACAAGTCCGATAGTTCTTCTATGGAAATGACCAGGGTAGGGGTGAGTATGGGTACCAGAGAACAGAGACCGTGCCATCATGGGACGAGCTGACTGTAGGCAAACTTGCCGCACTGTCAGTACATATCCATCAGCGTGGAGGTGCTCCTTTGCATATCCAGAATGTGCAGGGTTGTGCCACAGTTTTAAATAATTTCCAGTGGAAGTGTTCCTTTACCTCTGAAACATAGAGAATACAGAGTATGTTTCCATACAGTTAGGGGTTGCCCCTTCCCTTCTAGCCAAGTGGATTCACCCACCTCTGTATCCCAGATTTCCTGACACGGGGTGTCTATACCTTCCTTCAATCCTCCCCTACAAGACTCATTTCCCTTTGTATCATCGAGCTGGAAGGCCCTACACAGGAACTTCATGTTGGGGGTCCATTTGTTGTTCGGTGGGTGGCCCGCCAACTTCTTCGATTGGCAGATTGGAATATCCTAATGTGGGCAGAGAGGGTGAGAGCACCTCCATTCCTGCATATGGTGGGGGAGGTGGTAACACCTTGTTTGGTGTCTGTATTGTAGGAATATTGATTGGGGATTCCTCAAAGATGGCCCATAGTATTAATAATGCCTTTCTCTTATCTTTCTTTTGACCTACGTATTTGGTTTGTATATGTGTTCTCATGTGTTCAATTATGTTTGTGTCAAAAATTCCTTCCTTTGGCCAGGGCAATGTGTGTGTGCCTTTGTGTGCGCGTGCCATTCTTGAAAAAACGTATTAAGTATTTTAGCCTGTTTGGGGAAACCGGTTTGCATGTGCTTTAATGGTGACTCCATGATAAGTTTGGTAGTTTTAGAGGATAAGATACCTTAACTTCTTTTAAGGGAATCTTTGGCTTTGAACTAATTGAATATACACAGGGGGCTATTGCTTCTAGTTATGTAACTACGCACTCAGCACTATGTACAGATGCATCAACAATTCAACATGAACATTTCATAAACATAAATAACAGCGCAACATAGGGTTGCAACATAGGAAAAGTGCAATTTGTCAACAAAAACAGTATCTGAACGATATTGACTCCTGGCATTAAATACAGTTTGGGAGAAATAGCAGCAACATCATGAAACATTAGGTCATCAACAAAAACACAATACTTAAGTCAAAACACAGTTTGACGCAATTAATGGCACCACAACATCACACGTATACCTTGCATCAAAAATCACACCCTGTATCACGCCTAGGGGTCAAGCGTACCATCTGTATCATGCCCAGCGGCCCAAGTGACCAACACCTTAAAAAAAAATGACAGAGAAAAAAATGATGACTTTGTCAAAAAATTCCTTAGTCCGCTCCTAGTGCATGCTATCCTGTAACCAGGAGAATCTCTGCGCGGTACACAGGGCTAGGTGAGCCTGACAGTCTATCATTATCTGTTCTAGGGCAAAGATTATAACAATAGTTTGCGGAAAGAAGGAAACACTCAAGAACCACAGGCCCCTCTTGGCCAAACACAAGTTACACCTAATCTCCCAGGTCAAAATCTTTTTCCCTAAATGTCTAAATCGTGCCCTGTATGACACCCAGGGGCCGAGCGTACCATCTGTGTCACCCAGCGGTCCAAGCATACCAGCTGTGTCACACACAGCAGAAAAAGTGTACCATCTGTGTTACACCCAGCAGTCCAAGCGACAAACACTTCTCGCTTCTTTCAGATACTGATGTTGTTGGGAAACTGGTAGCACTAAGAAACCCTTATAGACTAAATAATAAGATTGAGGTGTCAGCTCTGACAATAAATATTATAAATAGTCACTTTTCCTAGCTGGCTTACTATAGAAAAAAGGTGACTTGTGTGGGATTGCCTCCAAGGCTGTTTGCGACTACTCAGCTAGGACATATAAAATAAGCAATATGCCAGATTTCTGTCAGTGGCAGGGGACTCAGGTTATCTTTTTACACTTCTCCCTAGTTTGCCAGATGCCAATCGCTTTACTAAGGTTCTGATGTAGTCTCTTACCCTTTGTGACAGCTGCTTCAGGTCGGTCCAACACCCCGCAAATTCAGTAGACCTTACAATGAATTGTGATGTCTGCTCATCTTCCTTGTTTGGCAAATGTGAATCCATCCCGGTGGGGTCCCTTTCCTTTGGCTGCAGTTGGGTTCGAGGTACCAATCAGCTCAGAATATAACTTTTATACAGTTTATTGAATGCAATAAAATAATTCATGGGATCTTTTTTTGGTTAGGAATGTAAACCTCTGTCTTTGGAGCCATAAATTAATGTATTGGATGAGGAATCTAGGTGGGCCTCGACCTTCCGTAGACACAGTGCTGCCAGTGGGTAATTTGTCCAGTTTTCCGGCATGGGGAGAGTGTCATCACTGCGTGTACTGTGTGTGCTGTGTCCTGATTGGCTATGTGTTCCTAACTTCACGTGGCATCTAACTTTATGGTGTTTTGGAAACATGCGCACCCCTTCAGCCATGTGTGCCTTATTGGGGCCTATCTCACTGCACCATTGTGGTGTCGCTGCGACTACCTGTGGGATCGATCTGGGATTTCCTGTTCCTGTTTCTATGCCGGTAATAGTGCCGCCCCACCTGTGATCTGTCAATCAGTGACCTCAGGCCTGGGTCTCAGGGCCTGCCTAACTATGGGCCCGATTCACAAAAGTAATCTGAGACAAGATCCTAACTTTATGACTTTCGGTATTCACAAAGTGCATTTAGGAGGAGTAAATTTAGGAATCCTAACTTTACTACTCCTAAATGTCCTTTGTAAATACCGAAAGTCGTAAAGTTAGGATTTTGTCTCAGTTAAACTTAAGTTTTGGATTCCTAACTTTACTGCTCCTTAATGCACTTTGTAAATACCGAAAGTCGTAAAGTTAGGATTTTGTCTCAGATTACTTTTGTGAATCGGGCCCTATATATTTCTGAGTCAGGTTGACATGGAGTTCAGATTGTGGAATTCATCAATAAAGATGCGATTTTGTTTTTTTACATGAATGTATCCTCATTCATATTGACATCGACTTTTTCAATATTGACACTGAGATTTTAATTTAAACTAATTCCGGCTCCAGCAACTTGGTAGCAGGAGGAAGGTTTATGCAATGAGAAGAGGAACTGTAAATATTTACCCCAAGTTAGAGTAATGCTTGAGTCCCATAGCCCAAAGGCCAAAATTTGAAGACTGATGAGGTGCAGTTTTGATGGTGGTTGCTGCATTGAAGGTGTGAGTATCAATATGGTTATGTATTGTGAATTGTTTTATTGATCTGTTTTGTTTGTGAGTTATTGGAGTATGTGTGTTCAATGAATTGGTGATGTTTATGTGCTCATTGTGAAGAAGTGGAAGAGGATATTGGAATCCAAAGTATTCTAAACTCCTGGGATAAATAAGAGTTGATTTATGGTTTTCTGTCTGCTAAAGATCTGTGGTGCATGTCATGTGGTACAGTTGACTGCACAATTGAGATAGGGAGTACAACAAATTGCTGTGAATGTACTAATATCGAGTTTTGTTGGCAGAACCTGTTGCGCAGAGGTGAAGCTGCATTGATTAGGGTGATTTCCTGCTGGCCGAGATTTCTTTTCGTGTGTGAAAAATCTTTCTGTGTGGAAAAGTCGGTGGGTGTCAAGGCCTTAATATTTTGATTGTTGGATTGCTTTTGTTTTCTTCAGAGGAGCAGACGTAGGGCCAGATGTACGACAGATTTTTGCATGCGCAAATGGGTTTTAGACCCGTTTGCGCATGCAAAAATCCTGTGGGCCATGTACTAACCCTATTTTGCGAGTCGCAAATAATTTGCAACTCGCAAAATAGTGTTTAGCGACTTGCTATTAGGAAGGGGTGTTCCCTCCCTAATAGCGACCCCGACAGCTATATAAGAATGTTTTGCGACCGCAATTGCGGTCTCGAAGCACTCGCCGTTTACCACCCTTCTCAGAAGGATGGTAAAGCACTCGCAAACGTGAAGGGGTCCCCAGGGGACCCCTTCCCCTTTGGGAATGCATGCGCAAACATTTTTTAGGGGCAGGCAGTGGTCCCTGGGACCACTGCCTGCCCTTAAAAAATGAAAATGAAAAGTTACATTTTTTTTTTTAATGCATCCTGTTTTCCTTTGAGGAAAACGGGCTGCATTAAAAAAAAAATTGCTTTATTTAAAAGCAGTCCCAGACATGGAGGTCGGCTGACCCCAGCCGGCCACCATCCCTGGGAGTGCCCGCCATTCCCAATGGGGTCGCAAATTGCGACAACCTCATTAATATTCATGAGGCATGCAATTTGCGACCCCATTCGGAATCACAAACAGTGTTTCAGACACTGTTGTACATTGGAAATTGCGTCTCGCAAATTGCGATTCGCAATTTGGCGCAATTAGCGAGTCGCAGTTTTCAATGGTCGTACATCTGGCCCTAAGATTGTTAATTTTTTATATTTGCTTAGACTTATAGAATTGTGTGTATGAGAAAAATTGTAAAGGAGGGTGAACCGCTGCGAGGAGTGAGATTATACCTCATAGTGTGCTGTGCTGACAGTGGTTGGTTGGTGTACTATTGCGCTGCTATTGTTTGATGACAACAGAGTGTGCGCACTGGCATAGGTCAATTGTAGTGCAAGTGCCGCATTGAGATTAGTTAACGAGTCTGTAAGTATTAAAGCTCTAACAGAAAAAGAGATCTGTCATATATATGGAATAGAATCAAAACATTGGAGACCTGAATTATGTTGTTTGCTATTTGTTAAATAATCCAAAATTATGAAATGTTTTAAAACCCCTAAGGTTTTTATGAGAAATGATGTAACAATTCCAGAATGGGAAGGTGAAGAGGGGCCTCTGAGTATGCGCCAGCACATTATAAGAAATGAACATGCTTTGCATACCTGTTTGTAGCTTCGAAAATGGTGCAAGATCAATGAAAATGTTGGTTCTTTGAGTTTTCCAAGATGTGATACATTTGAATTGAGAATCATTGAAAGATTGAGAGTAAAGCTATATGAGATAAAGTGACCACCTAGACCCAAACAGTATGAAGAATTGAGTGTTTGGTATAAAACATCACATGTTAAGGAGAGAGAGAACTACCACAATAAAACTAAAAGAGTTGTGCGTAACTATGCAGATGCTCGATGGGATGAGGAAAGACAGAGGTGGAGGAAAGCCATAGTTGAGGGGACCAGACTATACCCAGCCATTACTACTGAAAAGTCTGCAAAGTTGAAAAAGAATAAAACACAGGGGCATGAAGATGAAATAGATTAAAAGAAACCAGATACTGATCAATGTTTCAGGTGATGAAATTTTTGATGCATTGTTAGTCGAAAGTCCTCCACCTTATGTGGCCCCTGTAACAAACGCTGAGGGTACTTTGACATCTAATGCAACAATGGCTAAAGCCCCTGTTGACCCGAATGTGAATAAGATCAAAATACTATTATGGATGACAAAGCCTATTGTATAACCTGTTATATCTAATGCTGTGTCTGCCTGATTTGAAAATGTTCCTAAAGTTATACCCCCATATGTTACTACTTCTATTGTAACTGACCAGCAGCTGTTGCTAGGGTGAAAACAGCACAGCCATTAGAGATTAATCGAACAACTGCTTCGATTGTTCCAAATGCCGTAGTTCAAGAAACTGTTGGAGGAGCACATGTGACAGGATTTATCCTGACATCGCAGAATTCACAAATTGTTGCTTGGAAACCACTGCATACAGTTCAATACTTGAGAGAAGGAAGTATTGTCTTTACAACACCAATAGCACAGGGTGAAACTAACCATTTTGAAGATGGGGTTTTTCCCACATGGTTTGAAGAAACTTCAAAGAATAAAAAGGCAGAAAACGCAGAAAATCAGGGTCACACTACACAAGAGACAGAGAAAGATAGACCGCGGAATATCCAGAGGTTAAAAATAGAGCTAGACAAATTAATCATAGGATGTGTAGATCTTGAGCACGTGAATTAGTACCAAGAAAAAGAGCTGATATATTTAAGCAAAGAAATTTCTAAATGTGCAGTGACTTCTCATAATAAACTAACTAAATGAGTCTGAAAATATGAAGTGTCCCATTACAGAAAAGTTTCAGGGTACAATTGGATGATGACACTATTGAGACAATGCGTTCTTCAGGAATGAAATTATACATTACTGAATTGGTAAAATGCATTTGTATATGAAGTGAATTTGAGAAATTAGAAATCAAATGGGCAAAGAAGCATGAGAACAAAAAGAAACAATTAGAGGCAGTTGAAGCAAATATTAAGCCACTGTCATGTTCCCTAGATGAGATGAAGGAGAAGCCTTTGCTTCTCCATTGAGATAAATACCAGGTGGAGGCTATGTGCTACCATGGAGCAGAGGCTATCTTGCAGCATTTACAAATAATTTTCCAAAATCGAGAGAGAAAACTGTACAGTGGTAGGCACAAGTTGACAGATTTATAATGATTTCAAAAGTTATGTGGACTGATTGCAATACGTTCTCTGATATTGTAGTGCCAAGAGATTTGTGTACTGAGTGTAAAATTGCTGTACAATAGCCACATGCAGAACGAATGAAAGATGCCAATACTAATGCACCATCTCCTATGGTGATGAATAAATATGATGAGGTGATTACATTTCTGAAAGGCAAAGTTCCTCCAAAAGATATTGATTGGGTGAAGGTAAAATAACCTCACAAGAGCCGAAAGAATCAGTGCATGATTACTATGAGTGTTTGTTTCAAGTGTTTCAACAACACAGTGGACAGGAACACCCCAACAAGAGTGATATGGTTTTTTTGTGTTTCACAAACAAAAGAGTGCAATTTGCTGGCAGACAAAACCATTAGATGAAGTTCTGAGAACATATTGTAGCAATGATGAAGAGATGAAACAGATAAAGCTAAAAGAAAAATTGATGCTTGTCCAGGTGAGGTTGGCTCATAAAGATTTTCAAAATAAGTTGTTTGCAGGGAACCAGAGTGGGATGCAAGGTGTTGGTTTGTAAACTCAAGGAGTTCAAAGAGGAGTTGATGTTTTACAGGGTAGAGGCAGAGGTGTTCTGATTGATCTGAATTCTGGTGTAGATGTTGTGATGCTTAATAAAATGACCCCTTGTCAGTTCTGTAATAAAATTGGGCATTGGAAGAGGGAGTGCAGGCTGAATCCAGATAGAATGAGTGGAAATGGTCAATTGCAAGGAGAAAATCAAGTGCAGATGCAGAATGTACCTGTTCAGCAAATGCAAGTGTCAATGCAGAGACAAGTTCCAAGTTTCACTGACCCATTTCAACAGTATACATAAACCACAAGCCTTTGATTGAGCCTTTGTAGACAGCTCTTGACCGAGAAATAATGAAGGTAGTTTGCCAGGCCCATGGTTAAATCATGGTAGTAAACAAAATTAACTGAGATCTATTTTAATTGGAATTTACTCGTTGATGCTATTGTACACCTGTTGAAATTCCAAACAACTAGCCACAATAACATACAACAATGCATACAAACAATATGAAACATTTTTCTCAAACCTTACATTTTAGATATTAAAAACCATTGATATTTTTTCAATATTAAGATGCTAACAGTAGAATGTAGTGGTTGTTTCTGTTGTCCCAAGGTTAGTCTGAATGAAGTTAATTTCCTTGGTCTGTCCCCATCGAACATTGTAGAACAGATTACTATGGACATTGTTGGCCAGCTACAGAAATATGTAGAACTTAAACTTCCAAACTCTTATTTACGTGTAATAATTTCATTTGACTACTCATTTGAGAGGGACCAGAGCACGCACGCAGCACGTAGAGGAGGAGTTTGGGCAGGCCTCGTAGTAGCCATATGTCTTAGCGTTCTCGGCTGCTGGAACCCTCGCCTAGAACCTTCCCTGACAACAAACCGTGGACTGTTGCCATCTCCCCTCACCTCCCCCCGGTGGTTTTCTGGGTGAGGCCACCAGGACACCCGACTGATGTCAGGCTGTTGGTAGGCTGTTGGCAGACTGTTCAGTGCCACCCTGCTAGGTGAGCTGTTTTTCTATGGCCTCTTTCTTTCTCTAAACGGCCTTCCATGAGTAAAGAACCTCAGGGATCGCACAGAGCCAATTTGCTGGCTCCCGGGCTCCATGCTCATGGACAGCGGACCCCCGGGGGACATCCCCAAGATGAGCAAGAACATAAGGGGGTGCAGTACAGAGAAACTCTGGGAGAACAGAGGCTTTAGAGCCTCTGTATTAGATAGAGCCCCTTGGCTGCGGAGGCGGCCTGCCTAGTTGCGGGTGCAGCTTGTGGTCAAGGTGAACTCCTGCCTCTAGTATTCTCTCTGGTTTGGAACCCTCACAAAATTGCAGTGGCCAAACAAAACCCTGTTTTTTTAGGTTTTAGTCTCAGTAAGGGCTTGCCTGAGTCACTCTACTCCATGCCACAAGCGGAGCAGGAGAAAATGTGGCAAATTAGCCTAAGCTCGATGAGTAACTCTGGAGGCCACCCTGATAACACCCCGAAGAGAGCACTACGGCCAGCAAGAAGGGCCCCGGGGTGATTGTCAGCAAGCCAGAGCCACACATTTCGCAGCAGGCTGGAAAGTCACTCACAGAGTCTTCTTGCAGAGAAGAGTGGCAGACATGGCAAAAGGGGGAAACAGAAAGCAACAGCGAGGGAGCACCCAAAGGAGCACAGAGGAGGCAGCTAGGGGTCCAAAAACCCTAGGCAATTACTATAGGAGAGTGGGAATAACAGGGGTTCAACATCAGACATTAACGTTATTATGCCTTTGGATAATAATGATAACGACAATGTACCAACATCAGGCAGCTGAATAATTAAAGGTTCTTAAAGGCCTCTAAGGGTAACAGTGAAGCTTTAACGTATCATACACCCACCTTGGACAATGATAATAACGGTGATACTCCCGTCATTTGAACACAGGCAAGTGTGGGTGACACCAGTGTGATAGAAATTTCCTCAGGCTCACTAGTAATGTCTTGTCTAGAGTGTAATCAACCCAGTGACCCGCCTTCAAGGATGTTAGGCTCCAGGTCCTCACAACAGGTATGGGACGGGGGCAACCCCAGCAAAAATATATACCAAATAGCAGATGCAATTAGTGATCAATGTAATCCAACCTAAACCACTGCAACTAGCCTACTGCCCTCAAAGGGGTGGAGTGAGCTTAGTGGACGTAGACCCATGATATGGCTGGATGAGGAGGTCCAACAGGAGGTGCAACAGCAAGGAGCAAGCAAGTCTATTATGATGGATACAACTGACATGCCAGGGGACAACACCCAAGAGGTGGACCAAGAGACAAGCCATGACTTTAAAAAAAATCTAAATAACCTGCTGTCTTCGATTAATGCTACTCTTGTGGCAGCCACCAATGCTCCAACGTGGCAGTCACATAAGCTGAAGGTCCAAATGGACACCATGCAAGCTACAGCATTGGCTATTGCAAACATAGCTACCAAGCTAGAAGTTTTGGAAAAAAGAGTCATTTTAAAGGACTGTCACTGTAGAGCCATTGTGGAGAAGCTCTCATCATTGCCTGAAGTTATTACAACAATGATCGAAGATCTGAAAACCTTAATTTAAGCAACAGTGCTAAAACAAGCCTAGAAACAAGTACAGAAACAGGCAATGATTGTAAACAACAAGGCTCCTGAAAGTCAAATAAGACCACAGAGCCTGAGAAAAGAAGGGCGCTTGACTGAGCCCAAACATTTGTCATCTACCTTCATAGTGACTGTAAGGGGCATACATCTTCAGCAAAAGGAGCCAGCAACACCAATAATAGTAACAACAATAACTCCTGGCCGACTGGTATGGTATCAGATGGTAATAGTAGGAGCACAAACATCACAAGTCCCACAAGCAAGGATAGCAAACCTTTCACCAGATGCGCAAAAAAGGCTAAAGGAAAGACAAAAAACTCTGAGGAAGACCCTTGCTCAAAGAGGCTAGGGGCAGGACTGCATGACAGAAGGGAAAATAGTGAAGAAAGAAAAACCCTGGCAGAAAAAAACTCTTTTCTATTTTTGAGAAAAAAAAGGCATCCCTGAGGGCCACCGGAGATCTTGAATCGCCTGAGTGAGTGAGTCTGAAGGCCGGGCTGCTGATACACATTTACAGAGGGAGTGATGGGCCAGGACTCTAAGGAGGCAGCCAGCCAGCCCATAAACCATAATTGCCGTGGCTCAGAAGATTTTTAACAGGTCAGCCCCCACCTGGTAGCAGAGTCCTTTGGTGTCCGGATCGCCACCCTGCTGGGGCACAAAGGAGGAGGTGGTGTACACGGAAGGGCCTGCAGGCCTGTCAGAGGCGCTTGATATGCGGTAGAGGTGCTGTGGAAAGAACAGTGGCTGCGGCCTCCATAAGCAGTGGGCCAGAGTAGTACCCGTAGAGGAAGAGGCACCACAGGACACGACAAAGACTGAGCCCTGGCCGGCCGTTGGAGGTTTTTGGTGCCCGGGGACTGTGAGCGTGGAAGAGGCTGCCAAAAGAAGTTCCAGGGCCATGGAATAGGACTCGGAGGACCGCCTGAGTTGGACCCCTCATTGTCTGCAGCACATCGGCTAAAACACTTGGAGAAGACCCATGTACAGGTAACTAGGCCACAACTGGGGCCTAGCGACATCCACACTCCTGATCTTAAGCAAGGATGGCCAGCACTGAGGCCGTGCTGGAGGCCCTGTGAGAAATAGAGCTGGGATTACTGGTGGAGCTCCTGAGGTGGGACCTTGATGTTGCGGCTGTGGTGGTTATAGGGGCCCCCTAACTGTATTGAGTACTGTCTCATCTAATGAGTCCACAAGGGAAAGGGATATCAGCAGTGTTTGGGGGCAAGTCCAATACCTTATAATATTACATGTTAAAGTCTGTTAAAATGGGCAAATGAGAGCCATTAACACTAAGGCAAACACAGGAGAAAATCTCAGCACAATTGACTCCTTTCTGGCAAGAGCAGTGAGCGCAGGCTCCAAGGAAATTGATTTAACCGAGAGACGTCTGTCTCTGGGGGGTGTGGGCGTGTCCCCCCTTCCTGATCATGGTATACAAGATGGAGAAGCAGCAAGGAATGAATAGCAAGAGGAGGTTAGGTCAAGCTCCGAGACTCCAGCTCAGAGAAACTGCCCAGGTGGAACTGGCACCCCTAAGCCCAGCAAGGTTATTTCAGTTATTGCGCCACCAGTAAATATGCTGGCCACCAAGAGTGAGCAAAAATCCAGGTGACTGGCAGACTCGCTATCCCCTTCTTTCACTCTGAAGTTAGGCTTGGGTGCTACATAACATACGGGAGATATGCAAGACTCTATGTGGGACACAATGTTGTGTAAATTTACCTCAATTTTAAATGATTGTTTGAAGCCTTTATGAGAAAGATTAGATAGTTTGGAGTCAATACTTGAGAAATTATTATCCATGAGTCAGGAGCAACATAAAGCCTTCCAGAAGGGGTCCCTGACCTTGTATAAGAATGTTAACATAGGTGACACGTCAGCTCAGAGTTGTCCCTCCCCTTTAGTGAGTGACTGCACTCAAGAACCAACAAAGGCTAATGTCTGTCAGAGATCTGTTTTACAGTAGCGGCCCGTGGTGGGAGTGCTGCCGGGCGGTGACGTGGGGCGGGGGAGGGGCAGGGTGGGGGTAGTAAATTACGGAATATGGCGTCTAGAGGTAAGAAGACATAAATAAATAAAACAAATTTCGTTGCGCGCGCTGCATCGCCAAATGCGATGCAGCGTGCAAAACGAAATTCGTTTTATTTATTTATATGTCTACTTACCTCTAGACGGCCGTATTCCGTACTTTACTACCCCCCACCCTGCCCCTCCCCCACCCCACATCACCGCCCGGCAGCACTCCCACCACGGGCTGCTACTACTGTATTGCATATGCAGTCTAACAAGTCCTTGGGAACTCCAGCTCAAGTCCTTAGCGCTCCAAGTTCTGCTGTCCCTATTCGAGTATTGACGAACACATCTTGGGTCTCTCAGTCTGTGACACATTATCCTCAATTACCAGTGATTAATTTGCCACCTGAATGTTGTCCATATGTTGTTGTTTTAGCAGGTGTACCCCTTGTGTCAAATTCTTCCCACTAATCCCCTACTGAGCTCCACAATAAGGTGTGTCATTGGTTGGTTAAAAATGCTAATTTGCAGGACCATAAAAATATCTTAGTGATATGCTGAGTTGCATGGGTTGGTCATTTCAACAAGAGTATTCAAGGGGATCGTATCATCGTGAACTTTAGACACGGAATGATTGCGGGGAGAATCCTATCATGGCACTTTCAGCCCTGGGTGCAAATTGTGATATTTTCACTCTTCCACTTTTTTACAGGTTGCACCATTTTGAGTCACACTCAGAGCTCTCCCAGGGTCTATTGTCGCACCCAATTGCTGACAATTTAAATATTGGGTGCACTAATCGATTTGCACCCTTAGCGAATTTGGACAACCAGGATTAGCGTCTTATGGGTCCCCAGTTTAGGACCCCCTGTCCCAAAGTTAGTAAACCATCCCTGGGAATCGATGGGGTAGTTCCTCTGCAAAATAGCAATGGTAAAACTGTTTTTGTCTTTGACATTATAGCCAATGCAATTAATTCTCAGATTAGGACCCCTTGTGTTAATACCTGTAAACTGCTTTATGGATTTAATGGAATTGTTGCTCTGCCAAGAGCAATGATGGAATTGTCTTTGTCCCAGATATTACAGCCAACAGTACTAGTACTCAGTGTAAGACCCCTTGTGTCAATACCCGTGAATTGTCTTCTGGATTTAATGGAATGGCTACTCCGCAAACGAGTAATAACAAAATTGTCTCTGTCGAAGATATTATGGTCAATGTAATCAACACTAGTTCAATTAATAATTTCTTTTCTCCAGGAGGAGAGTCGCAGGGAGAAGAACTAGGTGTGCCCAACAGTTTTGCTCTGATTAGCTGGAATATGGCTGAGCTTAAAAGTAAGATCATTAACATGGATTGGCTTGCCTTTATAAATTGTTATGATTTTATTGCTTTTCAGGAGACTTGGGCTTTAAAACCTATAATATGCAATGGTTTATCATGCTATTCTTGCCCTGCCATTGCCTCCTCTGTTGGGAGTGCTAAAGGAGGTCTCGCCATCTGGGTTAAGTTAAATCTCCATCTTAAAGTGTCTATAACAACAACGAGCAGCCCTGCATTGCAGGTTTTGTTAATTAAAGATATTGGAAGATTTTTTTAGTTTTTATTTGGTCAGTCTTTATAATGATTTCCCAAAGTCCTATCTTAGCCTATTCCATGAATTATTTGACTTTACTGCAGCTTTAAAACCACAGGGAATAGAAAATGTGTCTTTGCAGAGGATTTTAATTTGTGAGCATTTTAATGCAAAAATAGGGAGTGAAACTAATGATGTGGACATGTGATGCACTTGTACAGATACTGCTTTGTGGGATGCCAGGGTGCTGGAACTGAGGGATTTAGTTGCTCAAATAGACCTGGAAGATGTGATTAGTTATTTTCAGGGGAGTAACCTAGTCAAACCGACATATAGAAGAAATGGGAAAGTGTCTACATTGATTATGTATTCGCAACAAAATATGTTTTGCAGTGGTCCTGGCGAAGCACTATAATAGAAACACAGTGGAGTGATCACAATGCCCTCTTTGTTGAAGGAGTTCTCCCATTATCTAGGGATAAAAGCCTATCATCGGATGATGGTATTGGCAAACATTCCACAAATAATTTAAAGTTAGTTTGGCACATGAAAGATCCCTCTGCTATTCTAAGGGATCTATTAAGGAAGAATTTACCACTTTTTTTGGGATGCCTAGATGATGGATCTAAGGATGAGTTATCTCATTGTTATCAGCAACTATGTATTAACATCAAGAATTCTTTGTTGAAACCCTCTACTTCTGTCTCTGAAAACCCACAGTGGTTTGACAAGAAATGCTTTGCCACTAATCGCCATTTGAGAAAAATGCTAGCCAGATCTCCAAGGGATGCTGTCGCGATCAGGGAGGCTAGGAAGTCTTATAGATGTACTATTAAAGAAAGAAAACGTACATTGTTTTTTAAGGATTGGGAGATGTTAGAACTGGCGTGGCACAGAAGTTCAGTAAGATTTTTGGGAAAACATTAAACAGGCTCACTTTGCGGATGCCACCTCAAACCCCCTTTTAATATGTAATATCTCAAGACAGGACTGGCTTGAGCATTTTGCCAGCATTTATCACTCAGAAAGGGATATCAAACGAGAGGATGGATTGAAACAGCTTTTTATCTCTTCTACTCCACCTATCCTATTACAGTTTACTACTGGGGAATTGAAGATGCTATATGAGCAAGTGCCAGCAGTAAGGTGCCAAGCCATGACAGGATCCCTATGGTTCTTTACAACTGTAACCCTGTACTTTGGGGACCCATACTCTTTATGTTGCATTATTCCTAAGTCCTGGTCCTTATCTATAATTGTGCATATTTGTAAAAAAGGCGATAGTGGATCACCTAAATGTTATAGACATATCTCTTTGGTGAATAGTTCTATAAGGATATTGGGAAGGGTTATTTTTAATCACTTGCAGACATGGTCTGTAGATAATAGTATTTTATCCATTTGTCAATATGGATTCTGCTCTGGGTGAGGTACAGTGGATCAGTGCCTGAATTTACACCTGATATTAAGTAAGTATACTGTTGCCAGGCGCGATTCACTGTACCTAGTCTTCATGGATCTTTCCACTGCTTTTGATTGCGTAAAAAGAACAAAATTATAGCTGACGTTAATTAAATTAGGGGTAAATATTGCACAAGTGAATTTTTTAAATGGCCTCCATCAAAATGTATGGAATGGTCAATCAGGCAAACATTCCGATACCTTTTCCCTGGCCAGTGGAGTGCACCAGGGGTGTGTGTTAGCACTGTTACTTTTTATTTTATATATCCATGATTTGAATGTATCTTTATTAGACTCGACTAAGGACATACCAACAATTGCCAATTTAGCCGATGACGCAGTGATGTTGGCCAGAACCCCACGAGCCCTTCATAATCTGGGGGAATCTTTTGTTCTTTTTATGAAAACACTTAGATATGAAAAACAATTTTGAGAAGTCACATATTATGGCGTATGGTCTGGGTAGGAACGTTGTGCCAGTACTAAATTTGGGCAATAAGCAGTTAAGTGCAGTTACTAATTTTTGTTATCTAGGGCTGGCTTTTGATGCAAGCAATTCCAGGCAGATGCAAGTAAACACTTCTCGACAGAAACTTGGGAGGGCAGCAAGCTCCCTTCTTAATCCAGCCAAGAGGGATGGTAAGTCCACTATTTCCCCTTTACTTAAAATGTATCAAATGCAATGTGCAAGCTATGGACCTTGGGTTTGGAGGTTCCACAATGCTGCTCCCGCTCAGGTGGAAGAGAATAGAATCTGTAGGAAATTGCTAAATTTCCTGCTCTCAAGTGCCAATTTTATCCTGCGCTCTGAACTAAATCTAGAGTATATAATAGATCGCATTAAATTAGCTCCCCTTTTGTTATGGGTCAGTGTATAGAGTAATAAGGAGGCTAGTTTTAATAGGGCAGTTATTAAAGACTGCCTGAAGTTGGTTAGGGGCTCTGCTATACCTTGGTTGAGATATGTCTGCTTAACTTTGGGCAATATTGGCCATCCTGAATTGTTAAGCACCCCTGATCTGATCACTAAAACTGCAAAAACATTGGTTAAACATGGATTCATAGAGTACTATCTGTCATTGCTATACCATGTTTGCAACATGTGATACCGCCTTGTATTTAACATTAGAGGTAACCCGATGGGAAAGGTCCCTTTTATTCAGATTTAGGTCTGGGATGGCGCCTAGTATTTTCTATGGAACAGAAGGTATGTGGAGTACAGTAGTCCACACTGTCCCTGCGATGACAAGTCAGAACATGCTTTATTGCACTTTATATTCTTTTGTGGATTTTATCATAAGTTCTTTCAATCATGTCTTAAACCTAAATTAATTAAGCTTGCCTTTCGACAATGTAGAGTAGCATTAACTTATCTTCCATTGTTAAATAGTCCTGAAATCTGTATTAATGTATGTTGCTTTCTCAAGATGGCCGTTCATGGTAGAAAATCAATGGAGAGTAGATAAAAAATGCATTTTAGCAGTTTTTTGGATAATGAATGGGAGCGATTATTTTTAACTATTTATCATATTATAATGACATTTTAATGCTGTGACAAGGAATTTTTGTATATATATTTTATTGTGTTGTTTTTATCATGTGCTTTTATGACCTTTTTCTAAGATTGAATAAAGAAGAATTGAATTGAATTGATCGAATATCTGAAAAACCTTAATTTAAACAATGGGGCTAAAACAAGCCTAGAAACAAGAACAGAAACAGAGGCAATTATTGTAAACAACATAGCACCTGAATTCCAAATAAGACCACAGAGCCTGAGTAAAGAAGGACGCTTGGCTGCAGCCCAAACATTAGTTATCCACCTTCATGGTGACTTTATGGGGCATACATCTGCGGCAAGCAGAGCCAACAGCACCAATGAAAATAACAACAATAACTCCTGGCCCACTGGTATAATCTCAGATGGTAATAGTACTAGGAGCACAAACATCACAAGTCCCACAAGCAAGGATAACAAACCTTTGACAAGACGCAAAAAAAAGGCTAAAGAAAAGGCAAAAAATGCTGAGGCAGACCCTTGCACAAAGGGGCTGGGGGCAGCACTGCATGACTGAAGAAAACACAGCAAAGAATGAAGAACACAGCAGCAAAAAACTCTTTCTGATTTTTGAAAAAAAAGGCACCCCTGAAGCACCCCTGAGGGCTGCCGGAGATCTTAAATCGATTGCCGCCAAGGTAAAGGGAGAGGGAGCAGATCAAGCTTTAGGTAAAACATCAGAACGAAATGATCTTAGGACAGCACAAGCAGTTGCCGGAGGGAGCCTGGGACAAGATCCTAGGCCAGCTCAAGTCGTTATCAGAGTAAGAGTAATGGACACAGGTGCAGCCTGTCAGGCAATGGAGGAAGATCTAAACTAATCAAAAAGAAAGACTACTGGGTCTGTAATAACACACTGTAACCTGTCACATAATGGACATCAAAGTGTAAGACCAAATGACACCCAGACAGAAAACACAGCCAAAGAATGTTCTACAAAGAAAGAGGTTGACCCCCAGGCTTTTGCTATGGTCACACAGAAAGTGATGTTTTGCCCCTAGTTCACGTCACGAGGAAGGCACAACACTCTTAATAGGGCAAATATCTTGAAGCTGTTTCAACACATCCCCTCTTTGGTACAAATAGCGAGCAAAGATCACCTCAGCATTCATTTTGAGGAGGGCAAGCAGTAGAACACCTCGGAAAACACAATAGCGATATGGAAAATAATCACCCTAGCTCACTTGGTTTTGCAGGAAAAGAAGAGCTTTGAGAAATGGGGCATAGTGATTCAGGAACTAGGTGAAGAAAAATATCCTCATGTGGTCAGAAGCCAAGGGGGCGGTCACCACGGATATCAAAGAAATGACGCAACTACACAAAGCCTGCTACAGGGGCTCCCCAACTATAAATAACTCCCAGTTTCCACAATTTCACCATAGAATAGAATATGGTGAAAAAGAGGGCCAAAGTGAGAGAAGAATAACACAAGGTAATTAAGTAGACATAAGTTGGCACGGGACCCAGACTCACAAGGCTCTCTACAATGGAGGGCAGATATAATAATTACTCATAGCCCACAGATACAAAAAAAAGGTGAGACCAGAGACCATAAAAAGAAACACAGGTTAAGAACCTCCAAATAGAGCAAAAAAGCCCAGCCTCAAGCTCATAACATGCAATGTTGCAGGAATTGCAAGTTTATTAAACAGTGAGTCTGTGCTGAAAAAAATGCAGGAGGGTGGCATTCTCTGCATACAGAAAACATGGGCAACTACGGAAGTACATTTACAAAGTTTTGCCAGCCTATATATACCAGCTAGAAAACTACACTCTCATGGCAGGCCCTCAGTTGGCCTTGCATATGCATTAGAAGTTTCCATCAAAGAGGTCACGGAACTGCTGACATCCTAAAGTGCATTATAGTAGAAGGGGTATTTGATGGCAAAACTAGATAGTAAGGTCTAATCATCAACATATATCTCACTAGTAATGGTATCTCAAAGCTGGAGACAACGAAACAGGTAATCACTGCATTAGAGGAGGTGCTATGTGAGCATGCTGCCATGGACATGATCATCATAGGGGATTTTAACCTGCATCACTTGAGCCCTGAGGCAGCCAATAATGGGAAAGATATGCCTGCAGAAAGAGCATTCAACAGTTTCTCATAAGCTTATGAATTAGATTCAACAGAGATTTGGGCCAAGGAATTCTGCTTTAAAGAAAGCTAAGTCTCTTACCTTCAACAGTCATACAACAATTAATTACAACTTCACGAGGAAAAACATGAGGCATCGGATCTCAGGCTTCGAGATGCATCAACACGAAGCAAGTGACCACGCTATTCTCATAGTAGAATTTAAACTTCCAGAGCGAATACCGAGAAGAATTGGAGGTTATAAGCCATACAAGAGGATGGACGATTATAAATTACTAAGGAGGATCAAATGGAACCCACCCAATATAGCAAAATAGGAGACTTAGACATTTGAACTAGGATGAATGAGAAGCAGTGCGCAACCCACTCTATCCATCCAGAACTGGGACACCTAGATAGAAGAGCTACGTGCGGTCCTGCTAAGAGGAGCCAGGAAGACAACACATAAGACTCCCAGTAATCCGGAACAAAATTGGAAATACAACATAAGCCTGAGGGATAGCACTCGCACTCTCAGACATGCCAAAATGTTCTATTTAAAAACTGGGACCATGGAGGCAGTAAGCGCTTATAAACAAGCCAACCGGGACCACAAATGTCTCATATGGAAACAAAACAAATGAAGATTGAGAAGGAGGTGATTAGAGTATTTGATCTGT
Organism: Calotriton arnoldi; assembly: GCA_963921515.1. Lineage (NCBI taxonomy): Eukaryota > Metazoa > Chordata > Amphibia > Caudata > Salamandridae > Calotriton > Calotriton arnoldi. The sequence goes on from CAWUFW010001228.1 coordinate 2,869,930, forward strand.
ATAAAAACAACAAAAAGGAGCAATTCTGGGAGTACATAGCCAAGATGGAGAATGAAAAGACGGAAAGGCGAAACGCAGAGACAGCGGAAGCCTAGCTAGTCGATACCGTGGAAATATATACAACAAAACCAGGGCTGCAAGGTAGGGGGAAGATCTCATGGCCAGAAGGTGCAGCATTTGAAGAAGAGGACCCACTGAACAAATGTGGCACAGCACAGGAACCCAAGTCGGTCAGAAAGGTCATAAAAAAGGTAAGAAGGGATGGCCTACCTGGTGGTTTGTTTAAACAGGACCCCAAAGTTTAGCCGGAGATCCTATCCACTTTGTACACAAAATGCAGAACCTCAGGGGATGTACTAGACTCCTGGCAAGGCTGTTGCAACCAATTTTTAAGAAGAGTGAAAAAAACAGATCCAAAAACTACAGACTCATTGCCTTGTTAGATATTGAAGACAAAGCGTAAGCCAGCACCTTGTTGCAGGACTAACGGATTGAATCGAGGACAATGGAATTTTACCTTTCTACCAAACTAGATTCTGAAAAGGCTCCACAACTTTAGACAATATAGTGGCCTTATTTTACCTAGTACAACAGGCAAATTCCAAAAACAACCTGCCTGTATTTGAAGGTTTCATGGATTATTCGGCAGTCTTTGATGGCGTGCTATGGTAAGCTATGGAACAAACTGAAAAGTTGGAAGATTCCAGACAACCTCGTGAAGGCAGTTATCTCCTTGTACAGCAACACCTGGGTGAGAATCAAATTGGCAGGGAACACAGCTTCTCATAAGCTGTTTACTGACTGTGACCTAAAACAGGTGCGTATTAGCTCCAACGCTTTTCAGCTTGTATTCGGCTGGCCTAGGGAAATCCCTACAAGGTGCAACTCTGCTTACTCCAAAAATTGGGCAGTAACGACTGCACGTCCTCCACTACCCTGACAATCTGGTGATCTTCGATCACACCAGAGTCAGTCTGCAAAGAGTATAGGACACTCTGAACGCCTAAAATGAAGTGAATGAGCTTGTAGCGAATGCAAGTAAAACCAAAGTTGTGGTCTTTGGACATCACGTGAAAAAAGCTCTCCTATGGTGGAGGTTGGGCAGCCAGACCATAACCATAGTAAGATCATAAAACTACTTGGGGCGTGGCTAAATGACACAGGAAAAGCAACTAAGCACCAGTTAAAAGCAAAGGCTAAAATACAAGCTACCATCTACACAATGTGTAAACTACAGGGCAAACTACATAGCCCAACTATGGCACCGATAAGAAAAGTCACGAAATCCAAACTGCTCGCAGTAGCAGGGTATTCATTGCAGGCATTCTCAGGGAAGATGGAGATGATACTGGAAAAAGTACAGTACCAGTGTTATAAAAGATTTTTGGGACACCCCAAATTCACATGCAATGGCCTGATTCTGCTTGAGTTCGGTTTGGTGCAACAAAAATATGAATGTATGACCACCCTGGCGAAATATTGGTTTAAGACACTGAACGCCCAAAGACGATCATTAAAGGAGGTACTTAAAACAATATTTAGAGGGGGACCTAACCACTGGCAAAAGTACTTTTATAATGCAGTGTTAAAACTGGATCTATCTATAGAAAGTTGGTCCCTAGAGGAAGTAAACTATGTAGCAATAAAGAAGAGGATAAACAAACACACTTTCCAGTTATCATGAGAAGAAGATATGGCTAGATACAAGGCCATCGATGTGTTGTCAGGCCTAATGAAGTCATACAAGGAAAACAACATTCAGCCATATCTAAATAGTGCCTTAACAAAGAAATGTTTGAAAGAAATCCAAGGGGCTCGGATAGTGTTACTACCCACAAAGGTATTAAATCCAGGTTGGAAATCTTTGCTTAAGTGTGTGAAATGTAGGATGTGCAATTAAAGAGCAGAGTGGCAGGAATCAGGATCGTTAGCGCCTTCCTGGTGATTAGGAGGGTGGGACTACATCTCCCAGAATGCCGTTGGAAGGGGAGGAGCAGCTATTTAACGTGCCAACGCACGTTGGCTAGCGTGCGTAATTCTTGTATTGGAGAACTCCTCTCGGCTGAGAGAGTTCTGGACATGAGGAAGAAGCCTCTGCCTATTTTCGGCGGTGCCTCGGATTAATTCTTGTTTTGTCATCCGTTATCGGAGGTCGGAGGTTTTGGAGAAAACCGCCTTGCCGTTCTCTGTTAGAGTGCGGATTGTATCCTGGATATCCTGACTGTAGAACTGGTTGCAGTGTTGAGCATCTAGTGGAGAAGCTGAACCTCGCATTCTCCGTTTTCACGAGGTAGGAGTAATTGCCTCAACATCTATTTCTTTTCCGGACATTTCTCTTTGCACCTTTTTTTGTTTACCAAACACTTCCAGGATGGAAGTAAAACATTTAATAGTGCTAGTCTATGACTGCAGCATATTTTTGGATCGCCATCATTTTGCTATGAGGAAATAGCTTAAGAGGAGTTCCTTTTAATTACTATAAGATAGACTCAGTTGTTGCTCATTTTTCTCCCTCTACCTGGGATTTTTGTGAGAGACTTTGTTGGCAACCTTGGATAAATACTTTGGTTATTTCTTCTGTTTATTTTTTAATTGGACGTCTTCTCTTCTTCGCAATAATTTATATAGGAACTGGTATGTATGTGGGTCACATGATGTGTTGAAGTTTCAAATGTATTGTAGGAAGGTTCATGTTTAATCATCGGTTTTTGTGCCTTGTAGAATTATTCAAATCTGACGGAAGATTAGTTTTCCTGGTGAATGGAAGATTGGTTGTGTCTTTCGTCATTGGCAAAGGTAGAGTGGATTATATAGTGAGACCATATGAGAGTAGCCATTTGTGTTTGCATAACTTTATGTTGTTGTTCTTTGTCTTTTAGGTTTCCTTTCCCTGCTGTTCCTTACCTACCCTTCCCTCGCTTGATCACCCTAATACTCTGTAAAACTGAATTCATAGTTGGGGATGTCGAGAGATGGACCCCTTATTGCATCGCCTGGATTCTGAGGAGTTATTATCTCACGTTGCGTGAGATCCTGACAGAATTAAACAGCCACTAATTATTACTCCTCCCGATACAGGTGGGGCAATAACATGGCGTTCATGGAGGATGTCCTTCAAGCTTTAGTATTGGTGCAACAGGAATTAGCCTCCTCTAGAGCAGAAATCACTGCATTAAGAGAAAGGGTGGATAAACTTACTAGAAATCTGCTTGATGTAGCAGCCTCCACATCCCAGATATAGGTCACTGTTCTACCTCCTATTCCTTTAGCTAACCACGAGAGGTATGCAGGTGACCCACAGAAAATTCAGGTATTCTTGACACAGATAATGCTCCATTTTTCTTGCAAACCCGCGTAGTTTCCTAATAACCATTCTAGAGTGGCTTTCGCAATATCTTATTTGGTGGGAGATGCAGCCAATTGGGCCGTCCCTTTAGTTAGAAACAATGATCCGGTGTTGTCGGATTGGGCAGCTTTTCATGCTGAATTTGAGAGGGTGTTCGACAGACGAGCTACCACATTCAGCGCTGACCGAGAATTGTTAGATTTAAAACAGGGGAGAATTGATTTGGTAACGTACCTTACTTCTTTTAATCGGTTGGTGGCAGAAGCCACATGGCCGGAAGAAAAAAGGATGTCTCTTTTTTATCAGGGTCTGAGAGACGACATGAAAGATGTTTTGGCGCAAATAGATCCTCAGTCTGCCAATTGTACTGATTTGATCAATCTAACCTTGAGACTGGATAGTCGTATGTCAGAAAGAGGGAGAGAGAGAAAGAGAGTGGATAGAGCTTTTCATCGTTTGACAAGAACCCCAGAAGAGCTATGGTTAGTAATGAGGTGGGGGCCGAACCTATGGAAATCGGGGCAATGAGAGCTCCATTATCAAGAGAGGAAAGAGAGAGTCGTCGAGTATAGGGGTTGTGTATGTACTGTGGCAGAAGAGGGCACTTTGTAAGAGACTGCCCCACTATACCCAAGTCACAAGGCACCTTTCTAAGGAATAAGAAGGTAGCAGTTTATGTTATGTGTCCAGATTTAAGTACATCCGTTATGACAGATCCATTACCTTTTGGAGAGAAGGTGTGGAAGATTCCGTCCTTGTCGACTACAGAACTGACGGACACAGAATCTCATATTGTGCTCCCTATGAATCTTGAGTGTAACAAACACATACATCAGGTGTTGGTTATGTTGGATTCAGGGGCCACGGGGAATTTAATTGATAGTGGGTTGGCTAAACGCCTGGCTTTATGTAGTGTTCCTCATGAAAAACCAGAGGAAGTATTGGCCGTGGATGGCAAACCCCTGAAATCTGGTCTCATCACAGATCAAACAGAGTCTGTAAGGTTATCTGTAAAGGATGACCAAAGAGTGCATGTGGAAGATTTATCTTTGAACATCATTGAAGCTCCGCAGTACGAGATAATATTGGGGATGCCTTGGTTTTGGCATCATAATCCCACTATACATTGGAGGAACAAAACAGTAAGGCTTCTATCGGATGATTGTCAAGAGCATTTCAGACAGGACACTCTTTCTCAGGCCGCAGAATTAACATATCCATTTTTTGTGGCTACTGCAGCTGAGAAAGATGTGGTATTACCTTCAGGGTATGTACAGTATGCAGAAGTTTTTAGTGAAGTCCAGGCAGAACAGCTTCCCCCTCATAGACAATATGATTGTGAGATTGATTTGGTAGAAGGAGCAACTATTCCTGCATGCAGGGCCTGATTCACAGAACTAACTTACGTCAAAAACGTAAAGTTAGTACTTTTTGGTATTCACAGAATACACTTACTCATTTTGGTATTCACAGAAGGCACTTACTCATTTCGGTATTCACAGAAGTTAGTAGTCCTAACTTTAGGACTCCTAAATGCCTTCTGTGAATACCGAAAGTCTTAAAGTTAGGATTTTTCTCAGTTTAGGAGTAGTAAAGTTAGGACTCCTAACTTTAGGACTCCTAAATGCCTTCTGTGAATACCGTAAGCCTTAAAGTTAGGATTTTTCTCAGTTTAGGAGTAGTAAAGAGACTTTACTACTCCTAAACTGAGAAAATCCTAACTTTAAGACTTTCGGTATTCACAGAAGGCATTTAGGGAGTCCTAAAGTTAGGAGTCCTAACTTTACTACTCCTAAACTGAGAAAAATCCTAACTTTAAGACTTTCGGTATTCACAGAAGGCATTTAGGAGTCCTAAAGTTAGGACTACTAACTTCTGTGAATACCGAAATGAGTAAGTGCCTTCTGTGAATACCAAATGAGTAAGTGTATTCTGTGAATACCAAAAAGTACTAACTTTACGTTTTTGACGTAAGTTAGTTCTGTGAATCAGGCCCGCAGAGTTTATGTGTTGTCTGATCCAGAAACCAAGCATTTGAGAGACTATCTTGATCACTATCTGAAACTTGGGTTTATTAGGCCTTCACGTTCCCCTGCAGTCTCTCCACTTTTTTTTATATCCAAAGCGAATGGTGATCTGAGAGCCTGCATAGACTACTGCATGCTGAACAAAAACACCATACGTAATAGATACCCATTGCCACTCATTTCGGTGTTGTTGGACCAGGTACGAGAGGCCACTGTTTACACCAAGCTAGATTTGAGGGGGGCCTACCATTTGGTGCGTATTCGCAAGGGAGACGAGTGGAAGACCGCCTTTAAGACTCGTTATAGTTTATTTGAATATGCTGTAATGCCGTTTGGGCTTTGCAATGCCCCAGCAGCATTCCAGTATTTCTTGAATGACGTCCTTAAAGAATATGAGGACCACTTTGTAGTGGTCTACATTGGCGATATTCTGATTTATTCTACTGCTAATGAGGTACACGAAGAACAGGTCATCTTAGTATTAAAAAAGCTGAGAGAGAATCACTTGTTCTGCAAGTTGAGCAAGTGTGAATTCAGTGTGCGTGAGGTGGAATTCCTAGGGGTAATGCTTTGTCCGGGAGGGTTGCATATGGCAGAACGTAAGGTACAAGCTGTGCAAGAATGGCCTACCCCAAAGAATGTGAGAGACGTCCAATGTTGTTTGGGATTTGTGAATTACTATCTCAGATTCAATCTACACTTTTCACAAGTAGCAATTCCGTTCTCAAGATTGCTCAGAAAGGGAGTTCCTTTTGTTTGGACCAGTGGGGCCATGGAGGCTTTTGCTTACTTGAAAAAGGCGTTCACTACTGCTCCGGTACTGAAACATCCATAGATTGAAGTTCCTTTTGTCGTGGAAACAGACGCTTCCGATGAAGCCATTGGCGCCATTCTCTCTCAGAGGGATAAACATACTGGACAGCTACATCCAGTGGCTTATTTATCTAAAGAATTGAACCCAGCGGAAACAAACTATACTATTGCCGAAAAAGAACTGTTGGCGATAAAAAAGGCATTCCAAGAATGGAGACAGTATCTATGGGGGGCACGTTACCCAGTTACAGTGTACACCAACCATACATGAAGACGGCTCGGCATCTCTCGCAAAGGCAGATGAGATGGATGCTATTCTTCGCAGAATATGACTTTGTCATTACATTCAGACCAGGAACTAAAAACCAAAAGGCGGATTCTTTATCCAGGCAAGAATCCTTAGAAGACACTAAGAACAAGGTCACGGAGGCTATCATTGACCCCACAAAGGTGCTATGTGCCATCCGGGTGGAAAACTTCTTAGAGGAAGTACACAAACACAAATCAACAAATGTCTGGGAGAAATGGACAAATCAGGATGGTAACCGCAAGATAAAACAAGGGTTACCTTTCTACAGAGACAAGCTATACCTGCCTACTCCGGAACTTCAGAAGAAGGCCTACACATGGTGTCATGAATCCACCCTGGCGGGTCATCCGGAAGTCCTCAAAACGACTCAATTAGTACAACGTCACTTTTGGTGGAATAAGTTGATATCAGATGTAAAAACTTGGGTGTCTCACTGTGAAGAATGTGCTAGAGCAAAAGGGGAAAACACCAAGAGGAAAGGGAAGTTCATACTAATGCCTACTCCTCCTCAACCATGGCAGACTATCAGTTTGGATTTTATAACCGGATTACCTGTGGATCAAGGATACTCAGCCATATTAGTGGTAATAGACAGCCTCACTAAAATGGGACACTTTATTCCTTGCAAAAACGTACCTACAGCGGGTCAAACCGCTCAATTATTGCTGAATAATGTCATTCGTATTCATGGTTTGCCAAAAGTGATTGTGTCCAACAGAGGGCCCCAGTTTATAGCAAGGTTTTGGAAAATGTGGTGTAAGGCATTACAAATTGACTCTGCATTATCAACAAGTTTCCATCCACAAACTGACGGCCAAACAGAAAAGCTAAATCAAACTCTGAAGAAATATCTAAGATGCTATGCCAAAGAAGCTCAAGACTTGAGGGTATCGTTACTGTGGATGGCGGAACTGGCTTACAACAATGCTGTGCACAGTTCGACAGGAGTGACCCCTTTTTTGGCTAACTTTGGTTACAATGCGAGAACACTGCCCATAAACATACCTGAAGAGATTGCGAATCAGCCCACCTTTATGGAACACATCAAAAGCCTCCAAGATGTTCATAAAAAAGCGAGAGGGCATTTGATACAGGCCAAACAGGTCTACAAGAAGTGGGAAGACTGCCACAGAATAGACGGCCCTCACTATCAAGTGGGAGATTGTGTATGGTTATCCACGAAGAACATTCAGTTCAAGTTGCTCAGTGTGTTCCACCCTAAATACATCGGTCCTTACACTATACTAAAACAAGTCAACCCGGTGGCCTACAGATTGAAGTTACCAGGCAGCCTCAGAATACATCCAGTGTTTCATTGCAGTCTTTTAAAGCCAGCTGCTGGGGCTCGGCGGCGCGCTCCACCTCCTGTAGCTTGTAAGGGGGGTTTGGAATATGAAGTCAAGAGCATTTTGGATTCCAAATATCGGAGGGACAAGCTTTGGTATCTTATCTCTTGGAAAGGCTGCTGGGAACCCAGCAAGGATGTGCATGCTCCCGCTGCTGTACGTTCATTTCATCGGAGATACCCTTCCAAACCTGGATCTAGGAGGCGCATGGCAGGAGGGCCTACTGTCAGGAATCAGGATCGTTAGCGCCTTCCTGGTGATTAGGAGGGTGGGACTACATCTCCCAGAAGGCCGTTGGAAGGGGAGGAGCAGCTATTTAACGCGCTGATGCACGCTGGCTAGCGTGCGTAATTCTTGTATTGGAGAACTCCTCTTGGCTGAGAGAGTTCTGGATGTAAGGAAGAAGCCTTTGCCTGTTTTCGGTAGTACCTCGGATTAGTTCTTGTCTTGTCGTCCGTTATCGGAGATCGGCGGTTTTGGAGAAAACCGCCTTGCCGTTCTCTGTTAGAGTGCGGATTGTATCCTGGATATCCTGACTACAGAACTGGTTGCAGTTTTGAGCATCTAGTAGAGAAGCTGAACCTCGCATTCTCCGTTTTCACAAGGTAGGAGTAATTGCCTCAACATCTATTTCTTTTCTGGACAATTCTCTTTGCACCTTTTTTTGTTTACCAAACACTTCCAGGCTGGAAGTAAAACATTTAATAGCGCTAGTCTACGACTGCAGCATATTTTTGGATCGCCATCATTTTGCTATGAGGAAATAGCTTAAGAGGAGTTCCTTTTAATTACAATAAGATAGACTCAGTTGTTGCTCATTTTTCTCCCTCTACCTGGGATTTTTGTGAGAGACTTTGTTGGCAACCTTGGATAAATACTTTGGTTATTTCTTCTGTTTATTTTTTAATAGGATGTCTTCTCTTCTTCACAATAATTTATATAGGAACTGGTATGTATCTGGGTCACATGATGTGGTGAAGTTTCAAATGTATTGGAGGAAGGTTCATGTTTAATCATCTGTTTTTGTGCCTTGTAGAATTATTCAAATCTGACGGAAGATTAGTTTTCCTGGTGAATGGAAGATTGGTTGTGTCTTTCGTCATTGGCAAAGGTAGAGTGGATTATATAGTGAGACCATATGAGAGTAGCCATTTGTGTTTGCATAACTTCATGTTGTTGTTCTTTGCCTTTTAGGTTTCCTTTCCCCGATGTTCCTTACCTAACCTTCCCTCGCTTGATCACCCTAATACTCTGTAAAACTGAATTCGGAGTTGGGGATGTCGAGAGATGGACCCCTTATTGCATCGCCTGGAATCTGAGGAGTTATTATCTCACGTTGCGTGAGATCCTGACACAGAGTCCATGGAACATCTTATATGCTGATGTCCGCCTTACTCCAACATTGCCAGAAGTTACTAAAACCGATGTTCATAAGGCATGGGGTTAGAACATGTGCAGAGGCAGTCTCTTGGCTCTTGTCTTGTACAGTGCCCTCAAACCATGCCAAATTTAGTAAATTCATGAGTGCTACCCAAAGGGATTTGAATGAAACAACACCAGATGCAAAATGCCTCATCAAAATTGGTCAACCCTAGATCTTGATAAGCAGGACTGATGATAAATCAGTGGAAAAGTGGGGACAGAGGTCAGACTGGAGGCTGCAGGGCATACTCGGTAACAGCATACACAAAAGCAACTCCATGGTGCACTGTAATCATACGGACACATTGAATAGCCGAAACCAACATGCAGGTGCTTTATGGTCTATAATACATCAGCTCCAGGACAAATGGACTCCGAGCCTATATTGCAGAAAGTTCCCTGCATATCATCAAGGTGGGCTAAAGCCAGCTGGCAGCCAGAATTGTGGCAACTATCCTGCTGTATTTTATACAGAGTTATTGTGAACAATTGTGGGGATGATTTGTGTACAACTTTGCTGTCCAATTTTGCACTACAATTTTTTACTCCACGATATAGAGTCATTGCCTATGAATGCAGGGAAGATTTGTTTCCAAGCTGGTGGACTGATTCTGCACTAACATTTTCCATGCTAGGTTAACCCACTGGGCTTACAAACGTGGGGATGAATTGTTTAAAAATCATGGCGGCGGATTTTGCATTAGGGCCTTTTAAGCCGTGATATAGAGACATCACTTATAAATGCAGGTTTGAATTCTATGCAATCTTGCCAACTCATTTTGCACTTGCACTTTTTATGCTATGTTAACCCGCAATGGGAGAACTTGGGAGCATATTAGCAAGAACATCGTTAAAATTATCGCCGTTTTAGCGGCAGGAAACTGCCGCTAAAGCGGCGATAATAGGCTTGGTAATATGCGCTATAGAATTCAATAGAAGCCCAGGTTAGATGTGCAGGACATCTAACCTGGGCTTCTATTGGATTCTATAACGCATATTAGCAAGCCCATTATCGCCGCTTTAGCGTCAGTTTCCTGCCGCTAAAACGACGATAATTTTAACGAGGTTCTTGCTAATATGCCCCTCAGTCTTTTACAGCCGGTTTGCCCATCGCCACATGAAGAAAGGTAACCATTATGCTGCTTTTTTCGCACATAATCATTGTTTACTATTTTTTACTAATGTGGGATGGACTGCATTAGTATCACTCAGGCCGAGACATAGAGTCAATGTCATAAACTGGGAATTAATTACTTATTCACAATTTGGTTATTGATATTGCACTAGCACTCTCCATCCTATGTTAATCCGCAAGCGGAGAGCTTAGCTTTAAATGGCTCTCTAGCTTTTTAATAATAGAATAAATTTTGAGGACCTTTTATAAGTGTCCATGTACAAGTGCGGCTTCAACAGCAGAAATTTCTCTCAAAAGCTGAAATGTGGTGAGCCGAGGCAATTTTGATGGCCTGAATAGGGGCAATTAGCATGTTGAATTTTTGCACAGAGTTACTGTTTATGAAATGTGTGAGGTTTGTTTTAACTGTTATTGATGCTACAGGTGTGTAATTGCAATGAGTTTAAGTAATTATGCAATAAAATTATTTTCATTCATTCACTCATTCATACTCTGGTTTTGTCAGTTTCTTTATCATGTAAGGCCATTTTATAGTTTGACTAACAAGATACTCCGCCAAAATGGGACGACATCCGGGGCCATCATGTGACAAGTGCCATAGTATCTAATGGACTTGTAATGCAGCAGAAACGACATCCTCCACGTATGTAATGGTGTATTCCACTGTCCAACCTCTAAAGCGGCCCTTTGGATATGCTCATATTACGTTGGCATTCATTTGACTAGAGAGTGCTTGGTCGTTTATGAGGCCCTTTGTTACCTGCAGCACTGAACATGCAACATCTTCTACCAGGGTCATAAAATATGCAATCATTTTAGGAGGTTACATTTTCTGCATTTCCCAAACCTTTCCCTAGACCTAACATTTCCACAGTTAGTATGAGGATGCTAAAGTACTACTGATAGTCAAATGGGTTAACCTTATGATGGCTTTAGAGTCCATAGATTGTGTGATGCCAGTCTTGCTATCCCTGGTGTATTAGATCCACTCTGGAGCCCCCTCGGACCCTTGCCTGTATCGCTTCTTCGATAGAGCAGCCACCTCCATTGCCCCCAAGCTTCGACACACCGTTAACTGCTCCATCGAGACCACCACCTTCCCTGATGACTAGAAACATGCCAAGATCAACCCCCTGCTAAAGGAGCCATCCGCCGACCCGACAGACTTCAAGAACTTCAGACCCATGCTCCCCTTCCATGCCAAGATCATCAAGAAGGCCATCAACGCCCAACTCTCTGAGTTCATCGAAGAGAACCACATCCTTGACATCTCCCAATCCGGCTTCCAAAACAACCACAGTACCAAGACTGCACTCCTCACTGCCACCGACGTCATCCGCTCCCTCCTCAACCAAGGGAAAACCACAGCTGTCATCCTACTGGACCTCCTGGCTGCCTTCGATACCATCTCCCACCACACCCTAATCATGAGACTCCACGGCGCCGGCATTCGTGGCAAGGCCCTGGACTGGATCCACTGCTTCCTTACCAGCTGAACACAGTGAGTCAAACTACCTCCATTCCTCTCAGAACCTACAGAGATCAGCTGTGGAGTGCCCCAGGGCTTTTCCATGAGCCCCATCCTCTTTAGCATCAACAGGGCCCTCCCTCGCTGCCATCATCAGGAACCATGGACTCAACATCGTCTCCTACAGTGAAGACACCCAGCTGATCCTCTCCCTCACCAACGACCCACAGCCGCCAGAAGCAACTTCCACAGTGGGATGAAGGCCATTGCCACCTGGATGAAAGATAGCTGCTGCAAGCTCAACTCGGACAAGACCGAATTACTCATCTTGGGATCCACCCCCTCAGCCTGGGATGACTCCTGGTGGCCTGCCGCACTGGGAACGCCCCCACCCACATGGACCATGCGTGTAACCTTGACATCATACTGGACTCCTTGCTCACACTGAACCGCCATATCAACGTTGTATCCTCATCTTGCTTCCACATGCTCCGCCTGCTTCAAAAGACATTCAGATGGATCCCCACAGAATCCAGAAAGATGGTCACCCACGTACTCATAACCAGCAGACTCAACTACGGCAACACACTCTTAGGCGACGTCACCCAGAAACTCCTCAGGAAACTACAGAACATTCAAAACATTGCAGCCAGACTGGTCCTCAACATCCCCAGCCGCAGCCACAATTCCAAATACCTTTGAGAACTCCACTGGCTCCCAGTCAACAAAAGAATCACCTTCAAGCTCCTCACACATGCCTACAAAGCTCTCTGCGATGCAGGACACGCATATCTGAACCACCGCCTCTCATTCCATGTACCCACCAGACACCTTCGCTCTGCCCGACTGGCCCTGGCCACCATCCCATGGATCCACAAGACCAAAACTGGAGATCCTTCTCCCACCTCGCCGCCAAGACCTGGAACACGCTGCCTCTCCACCTCAGGCAATCCCCATTGCTGACCCAATTCAGGAAGGATCTCACAACCTGGCTTTTCGACTGAACCCCTGTGCCCAAACGGTTCAGCAGCTCCCCCCTCAGCAACTTGAGACCCTTATGGGTGAGTAGCTGAGTTATATATATATGCCTGATTGATTGACTGATTGAGTGGGCCCCTGTAAGGGGGCAGGGGAAGGTGGTCTGTGGCAGATGCTGGGCTAGATTGGAGGTTACTGGTGTTTGGAGGTTCAGGTACTGTGACGGAAGCTCAGTGATTTCAATTAAAAGGATAGAATCACCCGCCTCATCTTCGACTTCACTCTCCAGCAGGCTTGGCAGGGTCTCTACCATATAAGCACTTAGATGAACTTGTGTGGAAGAAAAAGGATAGGTAGAGGGATATCGGTGCTATTACTTTGGCTGCCTGGTTGCACAGGAGGGTAGCTCCATGCCAGCGAAGTTCTCCGGGTTTGTGGTGCATGTAGGAAACTCGTATTCAACATGACACTGATGTTAACACTATCAAGTTGACTTTCGTTGGTTGTTGGGACGGAGAATATTTCTGTTCCCCAGGCTGCTTGGGTGATTAGTGTAGAACCTCTAGCTTTGAGCTGTAGAGTGCCCTTGTTGTGCAGAGGGTTTGGTGACGTGCCTTGAGCCAGACCACAGGCAGCTATTTGATTGATAATTGTCGGTTTCAAGGGAGATGGTAGACCCGAGATGTTTGAGTTGGTAGTGTAGATTGCAGCCACTGGGTCTTTGAGAAAGAAGAATTCAATGTCAATTTTGGTTTGGTATTTTTTTGTTGAAAATGCTTCCTAGATAGATCTAGCATTTGCTAAGAAAGGCTTGGTGAGAGCTGTTTGGGCTGCAAGACTGTCCGTTCTTGTCATTGGCCCTGAGGAAAGCAGAGTAATAGTGGCTGCAGTAGATGTCTCTTGTTATAATTCACAATGTACCCAAATATAGGCATGGGTAGTCTCCTAACCTTTTACCTACATTTACCCTGCCATTGTACTACATAATGGTTTTTGTGCTGACCTTTTACCTAGTTAGGTGCTGCATAAATGTTGTATGGTTTTCCCCGAAAACTAGCCTCATCTATTATGCATGAGGATTCTCAGAATCACAGCAGGATTACCATCTTCTGCATAATAACTATGTATAAGGTTCATCACTATCGTCATCCTCGGCCGACATGACACAGCAAGGTAGAACCCCTGAGGGTACCTTTTGGGTATCGAAGCACCATATCTTTGCTGGGGCAGGCAGAGGAGAAAGACTTCCATGCTGACACGCTGACACGAGACGCTGAGGTTCCTGCACGCAGACACTCCAGCACGCAGTGGTCTGACATCCCTCGCGGGGTGTCCATCTCGAGACCAAGACAGGGTCCTTCGTTCTCACACATCAGGTAATGGGGGGTTCTATCCTAGAGGGATTCTTGGCTATACACATACATACATGCTAGGTACATTTAGGTACATCTAGTTAGGGTTAGCATCGTTGGAGTATGCATTATTACTGTCATGTATTTATATGCCCGCATATATTCATTGTTTTAGCACTATGGTAGAATTCTACCATCTATTTACTCTGTTGGTGCTCATAACCATATATATCTGTTTCTGTCTTATGGCTGTTGCAGCACATATATTTTACACTAGAATGACGCTGGTTCAATAAATATTTATTAAAAACGTCCCCATCATTTATTCTGTGTATCTCTCTGAGACAAAGTGAGCACCATTGAGTGAGCAAAAAGTACTGTACTGTTTCACCGATCCCTGAGGGACAGGGTTGTCATGTTCGATAGTTGCCTGAAACTATTTGCTCCTTGGTAAGAGGGGTTCATAGTGGCACTGTGAGCTAGCTGGTATACAGCTGAACATATCTGCTGGGGGTGTCTTGAATCAGTCTGGACACCAATCCTACAGTTTATGCTGTCTAAATGCGCAGATCCTATATAGATTTATAGGAACTACATGACATGGCGCCCAATGTTGGTTTGGTTCTTATTTAATGGTCAATTCTGAGTAGTTCAGTCGTGCTTTTCTCAGAGACCCCTACTCACATCTACCCAGAGATGTCTGGAGTGGAAAGGGAAAAATCCGCTGCAGCTGAGTAGGCATATCCTATGTATTGGCTGTAGGTTTATTCAAGCTTGAAGGGTAATAAGTTCCCTATTGTGCATAAAACCTTATCTCAGTTTCCTTGAAACTCTTTCAACAATGTCTGTTGAAGAGAACGCTGCTGCAGCATTACATGCGAATGCAGCAGGGGATAGGGAGCCGGAAGGTGCTATAAACATTTCAGAAAATGTCAAGAAGGCACTTACTAGCAGACTTTGGAGTCCCAGCACTAGGTGGGACTATTACCTTTGCGGTTGAGGCACATGAGGCATACAGAACAGAGGTGTTCTACTCATGGATTAAGTGCCCACCTGCAGATGCACACACACATACATTTCATTCTTATATTCCAGATGAAATACCAGAGGAATATTGTCCTTACGAGGACATGGAAGTTCCACTCACTTACCAGGAGCATATAAACTGGTTTAAAGGCGCCCTCCCACACACCACAGAAAAAGTAAGACTCAGTCTGCTCAGCAGAGACTGAGCGACTTGGCCGGTCCTAGCGGCTTACACGTCGCATCCAGACATTGACACATTACCGATAGCAGACTTACGTCCACTTCACAAAGAAATAACAAATAACTTTACAGAAATATGACACAGTTCGTTATGAGAACACTCACACTTCAACCAACTAAAATTACCACAGCAGGTCAACTTCAAGAGACTGCAACTAAAATTACCCCACAAACACTCAACGCAGTTATGGGAAGAATGTGCACTAAACTTGAGCAAATGCCATTCTGGATAGCACAGAAAATAGCACAGTTGGAGACAGTGTTTCCACACACAAGTCCGCAAGAAAAACACAGAATACTGACAGTTTGCTTGCCAATGGGAATAGCTCCCCCAATAGAGAATTGTACCTCTTGGGTATAGTGTTCGCTGCCATCTATACCAGAACTCATGGCATCCCTTCAATTGCTGTGATACCAGAAGTATTAAGATAAATACAGAATGAGTATGGAGCAGAACCTGCTCTAAACTTGGGGATGAAATTATTAGGCAATTTCTCCCAGGTATCAACAATTATGTTGGCTTCTAAGAAGAAATGGGAGAATATAAAACTAAAAAATAGAAAGAATAGATCACAATCTAGGGGTGGGTCTCCTCAACAGGAGCCCTCCGAAAGGAGGTAAAACCTTAGAAATCGTGATAACATTAGAAAACCTGACAGGTATCATGATACTGATACACGCTCCTTTCGTTCCTTTCAGGGTTCATCAAAAAACTCCGAGAGGGAAGGACGGTCAGAACACAGATGGGAAGAACAAACAAAGTCCAGAGATACACATCGTACTTCCGACTATAATATCAAAAAAGAAGATAAACCCAAATCGAAACCTCAATTTAAAAAAAAGAAAGTAGCTGGCCTTAAAGTAAGAAATGCCCAGGCTGCTGAGGCCTCAACTTCTGAACAAGGAATGGGCTCTTACGATGCTAGACAGCACAGCAGAAGTAACAATAGCTAGCCAGAACCTGATGGAATTTCTGGTGAAGGCGGCGTTGAATGAACATACCACAGTGGAGACACCTGATACTAGGGTAAGTGTCCTACACCCGTTATATGAAATAACACTCCAAATGGAGGAGGACAAACCCAAGAAGGTTAAAGGCCTCTTTTGGGAGAACCTGTCCTTTGGATACGACATTCTTTTAGCAGAAAAAGATTGGCCGCCGTAGTTTGTTATGGATTGCCCAAAAGGAGAAACAGTAATTTTACCAGCATTCCCCGACCCAGTTCCAAAATCACTAAGACATTCAGAAGCACAGGAGTGGGCAGTAGCATTAGCTCCTGCACTATACCGCAATCATGTAGGGTGGGATGCTGAGTCACCTCACCATGAAATCCCAGTAAAAAATACTCCAACTCTACAGAGACAATACCCAATAAAACATGACGCAAAAAAATAAGTCAGGGAGATCTTAGATCAGCTTGAATACCAGGGTGTAATAGAGAATTGCACCTCCTCAATGAATAATCCTTTGTTTCCCATAATGAAACCCAATAATTCATATCGTCCAGTTTTAGACTACAGGCACTTGAGCACATGCACAAAGACATTTGCAGTACAGAATGCACATAGTGCCACATTGATGAATTGCATCATGCGGAAAAAATACAAAACAACGCTAGATATCTCAAATGGATTCTTTTGCCATTAATATAGCGCCTGAAAGCAGATATTTAACAGCATTTTCAGCCCTAGGCTCTCAGCATCAATTCTGTTGACTGCCCCAAGGGAATTAGAATAGCCCCGGGTTGTTCTCAGCAAGGGTAACAGAGTTGCTTCAAACCTTTGATGGGGAGGCATTGTCCTATGTAGATGATATTTATCTGACAGATGATGAACTGTTGGATCACTTGGCCAGAGTGAACAACATAATTTTGGGGTTCGCATCTGAGGGCTACAAATTCAACTTTAAAAAATCTAAAATTTCCCACCTCAATGTCCTATTTTTGGGATATGAATTGTCAAGTGTCTAACAGCTAACTTTTTAGAAAAGTGTGCGCTGCTCTAACCTCCAAAGACTCTGGAAAATTTACAATCCATTTTAGGATTCCCAAATTTTGGCAGAACATACATTTTGGATTACGCAGAAAAAGTAAAACCTTTCTACGACTTAATAAGACCTGATTTTTCAGTCCATCATTGGACACAGGAACACACAGAAATCCTTCCTTCCCTACAGGCTGACATGATAGCTTCCAAACACTTACACACTTTTGTAAACACTAAAGATTTGGTGATATGTGTAGTCTCGGGTCAATCAGGGTACACTTACCTAACCTTCAATGAAGGCGAAACTGTACCCATAGCATATACATCTCATTTGTACAAAAACGCT
Source organism: Calotriton arnoldi (assembly GCA_963921515.1). NCBI lineage: Eukaryota > Metazoa > Chordata > Amphibia > Caudata > Salamandridae > Calotriton > Calotriton arnoldi. The sequence continues at coordinate 2,887,725 of CAWUFW010001228.1, forward strand.
GAGATGCGCTTTGCATCCACTGAAAAGATTCTAACAGCAAAACAGACTGCTGTAGTGAAAGAAAGAGCACTGGCACAGGGGAAACGAATAATTGTCGTGACTCCAGCACTAGCCTTAGAGGCTGTTACAAAAGCTAGCTTTCTAAACGCAATAGCACTACATCCACAATGGATACAGTGGGCTAATTCTCTCACTGCAACAGATGTAGACTACGAATTTGATTGTACATTAAAAACACAAGCATTTCTGCAGTACGAACAAGAATATCCTCTCCCGATTTAAATAATGCCTCTAGATCAGTATGAATACATAACTTACACTGACAGATCTGCTCAGCCTGCCGTAGCAAGTAAACAGCAATATAGCGCAGCATGTGTGATTGTTAAGGGTCGTATGCTGGAAGGTAAATTCCGTCCTAGCAATACGCAGATGCAGTCTTTATGAGATTGCAAGGCTCAACTGGCAGAACTAAAAGCCCTAGTACTGGCACTAAAGAACACGGATCGAGAATTCCCCACACTTATTGTGTGCGATTCATTCTATTATGTCCAATCCTACAATGACTATCTTCATTAATGGGGTCAGAATGGTTTTAAAGACTCAAAAGGTTGTACCATAAAGCATATACTGCTTTGGGAACAAGTGGCAAAGCAGAAAAAAGACTTGCTGCAGGCTCACGTGATCCATACGCTGAGTCATCAATGTGTTGGCTTCCACATTGAAGGGAATTCATTGGCTGATGAAGCCGTCAAGGTGACAGTGCGAACTGCTGCCGTAGCTGGAATCACTCGTTCTCACACGAGAATAGACGGACAGATAATGGTTGCTGTCATCGCTTCACGCAAAAACAGCACAGCCTTGCCAACAGGTTTTCCACTCAAGTACTCCTACAAGTTAGATGCACAAAACATATCAAACATGGATATTAGGTTTAATTCTAGCTGCACATGAGGATCTGGGTTCAGCACACACAGGGATTACTGCGACAGTTTCACTATTGAAACACCGCTTTTGGTGGCCAGGTTTATCAAAACAGACAAAAGCATTTGTCCTTATGTGCAACATCTGTCGGCAGATGAAGGTTCCACTGTAGCACATCCACCACAAACATCACTACTGATATCAGACAGAACTCTCTCTTGTATCTAGTTGGACCACTGCGGCCTCATACAGTCTGGTGGGGCTTACAAGTACATCTTGGTAGCAGCGGATTCATGCTGTAGATTCCTGTGGGTTTGGCCTCAGTGCTCGGCTGACACCCAAACTGTTATAAAGGATTTGCGAGTCTTTATAGGAACATATGCAATTGGCAAATTACATTCTGACCGTGGCCCAGTGTTTAGCTCTCGGGCTTACAAGGAAGCCATGTGGACTTTGCGTGTTGCATTGCGGTACTCATCTCCGTATCATCCCGAGGGAAATTCAATTGTGGAGAGGAAAACTGGGACTTAAAGCAATCCTTAACAGCAAGGGTATTAGGCTTGGGTGGTAGTTGGGTCAATCACCTATATGGAGTCCAGAGGGCACTTAATATTATGCCAAGAAGTTCCCTAGAAGGCCATACTCCTTAGAGGTCCTATTTGGGACAAGAATGTGGGTACCCGATCTCGATTGTGGCAGCACAGTGGCAGATGAAAAACCACTTGACATCGATAACTGTTTGGCTGTTTTACAGGAACTCAGTGAATTCTAGGCACTACAAAGCAATGTCCAAGCAAAGCGCACCGCCACTGGGGAAGTAAAATCAGTAATGGCAAGACCTGCCTGGGTCCCAAAAGTCGGGGATCTGGTCAGAGAAAAGATTGTGGACAAGAAATAATTTGGGCCATCTTACATAATGCCTGTAGCTGTCCTGGCTGTTGAAGGAACAAGAACAGTACTTCTTCCGCCTCTTGCCGGTAAAAAAGAAAAGAGATTCATCTCCATCGATCTGATCAAACCACACTATGTGGTCGATACTGAATAGCAGGCCGCGTTGGCTCCTGGGTAGCTGCCAATCTCCTCTTGCTACCATACTGGAGGTTCAAACAGAAAGACTAATAACATTTGTAGAGTCTTCTGTGCTAAGTAATGGAGTTACCAACAATGAAATGGAACTCGTACCTGTTGAAAATGAACATCAACAAAGCAGAAATGAAACACAGAACTCAAATCGGCCTAATACCGACATCTATGTGAATATGCCTCAACAAAACCTGCTGAGCTACCAAAGATAGGTCAAAATGCATCTGGCTATTTCATCGATTTGGACACCTTCTCTCTGGATCCAAGTGAACCTGAGTCACCGCCAGCTCCCGTTTCCCGCAAAGAACAACTTTATGATTTCTACCTTTGGCTGAAAAAGACCTACCTTGTCTCACCATGGCTACAGCTTTGGATAGCACTTGGTCTACTGTTCCTAGTCCTCTGGATAGGTTTAGTGACTGTGTTTTTCTTGCTACTGAATGGACATTATCTTCCAGAATCCCCACAGTATCACATGGGAACTTGGTTGTAAAACCACATACGTCATCTCATTGTGAAGAGAGAGACCTGTCCTTTGTGAACATTACAGCAGTTTCCTTTCCTGAAGGAATAGTTTGGGATAGGGTTTCATATGATGTATTTGGTCCCACTGAACTTTTGAAAATACCACTCGTATTTACAATTTCTTTGAATGATATCATCACCTCCAGTACATTCTCTGATGATTGGGATTTTTAAACTGTAAATAGTATGCTGTCTGATTTAGAACAATATGCTGCTTTTTCTAGAAGTGAAATGTATGATGATGCATCTGATCTTGACACCATGTATTGTTACCAACACTATGGTCATCATTTTCTGTATAAGGCAAGTGCACCAAGTAATGTTTTCACATACCACCAATGGGAGCATTGCCCAACACCATCTAAGGGTAGTTCACAAACATTTACACAAAAGTTTGCTTATTTTTTGGGGTTTAACCTCTTCCGTGCTCATGACGGCCCCCGGCCGTCATGAGTCACGGTGGGCGTGTGCTCACGACGTACGGGGGCCGTCCGAGCCACGCCCGCGATCAGAATGTCCAGCACCTGGGCGGAATTCCGGCCGCAGCGAAGCGGTTAATACATCAGATCCACACTTATATTATTATAAGCTTGCACCTACATCGGCGAAGAAAAATATGATCACCAACACAAAACAGATTTACTCTGCTTCTTTTATCTCCCAACTGTCTGAACAGGGATTCGACTAATAGAAAGACAATATAGACATTAAATCAGTCTGGGGGACTAAGGAATGGCAGGTTCAGGGAACTGAAACACTATTTAGAGCATGCCTCATACCACAATAAATGATCTTCCTGAACAACACTGTGCAACAGACTTCCTGTCTTGGGTTATCCAAGATCAAAACCTGAACGCACCTCATATTCCCTCGCTTTCACACTTTGAGGGATGGCAAAACTATACAGAACGTGGCGAGGGTGCACTAGATGACATCATGCATGATGTTTCATACAATTCATCAGACCCCAATTGGAAGGAATAGTTAGTTTGGCCAATCAACAAAAATAAGTGTCAATCAAGATTCAAGGGTACCACCGAATGGTTCAGTATCCATAGGCCTGACCTATGCTATGTACAACGTGAACATCCGGGGGTGGTGACATCATACAGTGTTGGGAAGTTATGCCTAGATTGGCTAAGAACCTCAACACTGTCCCAGGTGAAACAACACTTGTCCTTACTCTCAGATTACATGGATTTAAGGGATTTTTTGCTAGGTCCCCGGAAACCACATTGTAAACGCTTCTTATACGCTATTTACAACTACGTTTGGAAAATCTCTCAACAGGAAGCTGCGGAGACATTGCGTGAAATTGACAGAGTTAACTCAGAAAATGCTTTGGCAATGGTTGACAATGGAATGATCACACTATCATCGAGGATTTATTCACTGGGCAACATTGTGTCTTCTGAAATAGATATAATGGAACAGGATCTGTCCATCTTACAACACGAGCAATCGCAGTTACGATCCATTCTATTATTAAGCTGGATGCTACAATCATTGGGCTCTGGTTACGTGCCCTAGTGATATATCAACAGTAAGTCTTTGTTCTCTGCATATAATTTAACAGAAAGGCAGATGAGAATGGCACAAAGAGATGCAAAGTATACAATGCTGCACATTGAAATATTAGACCAATTACCTTTCACCGTGGCAGAGTCATCGTCCACAGAATGGTTAATTCATGGCCATATAACATTGCCAGTAACAACTTTCCAATTTCAATATTGCCTAGAATACCACCAGGTAGGCAGATATGAAGCAATGGGTAAGGACTTCATTCATGAATCTTGGGAATTACCATATAGATTTAGATGCAGGAATGGGGACACTGAAGTGTTTCTCAGCTGTACAGAATGCGAGACTTCATTAAGTGGGTCTCTAATTTGCCAGGATATTATGCTGCATGGGGCCTGTAATGGTTCAGTTGCAAACTTATCCTGTCATTTAAGGGGATCCCCAGCTGCCGTGGTTAATCCAGTGTTCATGCTGCTCTCGAATGGGAGTTACTCAATGCTGTATGATCAAGGTTGTTGTGAGATGCTTCCAGGCATTGCATATCTAGTCACTGTAAGTTCCAGGGTTACTTGTTGTATGAAAGTATTATTTCCACTGACCCACACAGTCAGGGAGGCGCTGTTATTGCCTTCATTGAATGTTTCCTTTATACTGTTTGATTCTCTGAGCCGACTGAAAGCCATGATTTTACAGACGGATGTGCCCTTAACCTCAGCCCTAGAAACTTTTGATCTTCAGGTTGCATGGTCCTCATTTGAGAAACAGGCACTAGTACAAACTAATTGCCCTTTCCATTTTGAAGAAAGGGTACAACGTATCTTCAACATGTCTAATACGAAGGGTATAGTACACCTATTTAAGACCATAGGTTCTGGACTGTTAAGCACCTTTCAGACAGTCTTCGGAGGGATTCCAGCTTTCAAACACTGCATATTTGGAAGCGTTGTTGGAGGGCTTCCGCTAATCCTGCTACTGATTTTAATTTTTCTGCTACACAATGGACGTCCCAATCATCAAGGAGATGGAAAAAGCACTCTAGGAGCGATGCTGCCAATCATCAAGGATTGGAAAAAGCGCTCGAGGAGCGACGCTGCCGTGATCACATGGTACTCTATCTGGGCACATCTCGACTTCGGGAGCTAAGCGAGTCTTGGTTCCTATCATTCCCACCAGTCTGAATTGACTGTGTTTTGCCTGTTCTCCGCTGCTTTTTCTGCGGACAAGAATGCGTGTTGGAGCTCTGCCTAACACTTCCATCGGTTGCGCCTCCGGACGTGGATGTATTCCTAGACCCGTTAAAGGCCCACATAGTACAGTGTCCTCAGCGTATTCCCATGTTGATGTTGATGTCGGCATTCTTAGAGTGACCACTGCATGCTTCAGCTCCTGTTGGATTGGACACCGGCTCTACTGCAGGCACACAGGTTTTGGATGTTTCAAATGCTTCCTTAGCGTCACCTTTGCTCGATCGACCTTATCTGTGAGGTCTTACAGGGACCGTCATCTGCAAAGGTAAGCAGCAGTGATGTTGCATCTCCCACACAGGATACATAAACATTTGTCACTCCGTGTGCTGGGAACAATCCGGCCTCTTTTCCAAAACAACTGAAATTGGAATTTTAATTTTTTTTTTCTTTTCTCGCTCTTACTGAGCACCATGGCTTTCAGACATACTCAGTTGCTCAAACTATATATGAACATATTTTAAAGGACTTATAGAGCCTTTTAACATCTATAACTTTTTAGAATTTCTTTTTTCTTCTATTCTGAACATTTAACAATGTTTTTATTGATTATAAAGACATTCCCTTTTTATTTCGTAGTATATCGTCCAGTCGGATGAGGAGTGGGTGTTATGATTCACAATGTACCCTGATATAGGCCTGGGTTGTCTCCTAACCTTTTACCTACACTTACCCTGCAATTGTACTACATAACAGTTTTTGTGCTGACCTTTTACCTAGTTAGGTGCTGCATAATTGTTGTGTGGTTTTCCCCGAAAAGTAGCCTAATTTATTATGCATAAGGATTCTCAGAATCACAGCAGAATTACCATCTTCTGCATAATAACTGTGTATAAGGTTCATCACTATCGTCATCCTCAGCCGACATGACACAGCAAGGTAGAACCCCTGAGGGTACTTTTAGGTATATAAGCACCATATCTTTGCTGGGGCAGGCAGAGGAGAAAGTCTTCCATGCTGACATGCTGACACGAGACGCTGAGGTTCCTGCACGCAGACACTCCAGCATGCAGTGGTCTGACATCACTCACGGGGTGTCCATCTCGAGACCAAGACGGGGTCCTTCATTCTCTCACATCAGGTAATGGGGTTGGCTCTACCCTAGGGGGATGCTTGGCTATACACATACATACATGCTAGGTACATTTAGGTACATCTAGCTAGGGTTAGCATCATAGGAGTACGCATTATTACTGTCATGTATTTATTTGCCCGCATATATTCATTGTTTTAGCACTATGGTAGAATTCTACCATCTATTTACTCTGTTGGTGCTCATAACCATATATATCTGTTTCTGTCTTATGGCTGTTGCAGCACACATATTTTATACTAGAATGGCGCTGGATCAATAAATGCTTATCGAAAACGTCCCCATTGTTTATTCTGTGTATCTCTCTGAGACAAAGTGAGCACGAGTGACTGAGCAAAAATTACTTTTCTGTTTCCACGCTCCCTGAGGGGACAGGGTTGTCATGTTTGATAGTTGCCAGAAACTATTTGCTCCCTGGTAAGAGGGGTTCATAGTGGCACTGTGAGCTAGCTGGTATACAGGCGAACATATCCGGTGGGGGTGTCTGGAATCAGGCTGGACACCAATCCCACAGTGTATGCAGTCTAAACGCGCAGATCCTATATAGATTTATAGGAACTACACAACACTCTGTAGCTTCAGCTCCTCTAATCGGGGTTGTTTTCTTTTTTGGTCGCATCATAGCAGGACCCCTTGTCTTGCCAGATCGCATGTTGAGAATTGAGTTAGAGTTGTTTTAGCACTGGGCGAGTTGAAGTAGGTTTGAGGCGGTGTAAGGCTGGGTTTGCCAGGGCTAGATGGGGCAGTACAGACTTGACTGTTAGTAATGCTAGTTCATTCAGGGGCCGATTCACAGAACTCATCTGAGATAAAGTCCTAAACTTACTACTTTTGGTATTCACAGAAGGCATTTAGTAGTAGTAAAGTTAGGACTCCTAACTTTACTACTACTAAACTGAGATAAAATCCTACACTTACTACTTTTGGTATTCACAGAAGGCATTTAGTAGTAGTAAAGTTAGGACTCCTAACTTTACTACTACTAAATGCCTTTTGTGAATACCGAAGAGTTGTAAAGTTAGGATTTTGTCTCAGTTTAGTAGTAGTAAAGTTAGGAGTCCTAACTTTACTACTACTAAATGCCTTCTGTGAATACTAAAAGTAGTAAGTTTAGGATTTTATCTCAGATTAGTTCTGTGAATCAGCCCCATAGTCTTGACACTTTCCAAAAAAGTGAGTTGCAGATGAGCTGAACGAGAATTGGTGGAGCATGTTGAGAGAGTGCTATTCACATTGAAGCACCTGCAAAGGGAGGAGCGGGGGCAAGAGAGTACGCACAGAGGGGCGGGAATGCACCACCAGCCGCAAGCTGCACCCGGACTAGCTGGCCCGCTTCCGCGGCCAGGGGGCTCAACCTAGTGAGGTGGGACTAACTGCCTCTCTTCCTTCAGAACTTCAAGGTTTAACTGCCCACAAGCCTGCTCACTTATTTTCAGCTGTGCATTAAGGCTCACTTTGCCTGCATATGCCGCTCTCACTATACCATGCCCCGCAGACTCACCAGCTCGAGGCCCTTTCCGAGCCTTCACCAGCCAAGGCGGCGAGCAGTGGAATAAGCTGGGTCTGAGCCCGGATAGAGTCCTGGTGTCCTGGCAATGCTCAAAATGCTGCTGAGGTGAGGAGCGGTAGAACTTGGATCTGGGGCTGGGCAAGGGTTCTGGTTTTCTTGTGACCTGGCAGTGCCAGGATCACTGAGTTCTGCATTCTGCCGCTTTCCACAGCTGCACTGCAAACACTGCAAGCAGCCTGGAAGAAGCCTGCTTGATGTGGCCCCACCCTTAGGCTTGCAGCGCTGTGCTGCAGACCCGAAAAGGGAGGGAGCAGGGGAGGTGCGCAGCTGCATCAAGGCTGTTCGCCAGTTTCGGATTGTTTCTCCCACTAGCTCTTAATCCATCCCTAAGCATGCGCCCCCGGCACCTGAATGAGGTCTTGGTTTTACTGCTTACTCTTACTTCTCGGCCGGACACCAGGCTCACCCTTCACTCCTTCCTCCGACCTCCTCCCTGTATGAACATGAATGTAAGCGTGATGTGATGACACTTCCACTAGGATTCACATTCACTGTAGCTTCAGCTAATAATGAATGATTAATTGTCCAGCGTTTGACCTGTTAGTTGATATGGTGTTAGAACCCAGCCAGATCAAAGAAATAGTCTTGTCATCTGGAGTAGTAAGCACTGAATAAGAGCAATTTCAAATCAATTTCAATAACATAAGTGTTAGAAATGGGGTTTCTGGTTGTCAGATTAAGCACCCTGTACAAGCAGGAATCACCACTCTAGTCAGGGTAAGCTAGATACACACTAAAAGATAAACTGTGCTTACCCTCCGGTAGCTTGGCACAGAGCAATCAGGCTTATCTAAAGAGGCAATGTATAAAGTATTTGTGCAACACACACACACACAGCAACACAATGAAACACCATAAATACCCTCCACACAGGGTTAGAAAAATAGATTACATTTTTATGAGTAAAACAAGACCTAAACAACAAAATCCAATAAGAAGAACTGAAGTTATGATTTTTTAAAGATTAAATCAATAAGTAGTGCTTCGAAGCAAATATGCGCTTAAGGGTTACTTGAGGTAACGCTGGACTGGGGTAAATCCAAAATTCAGGCTGACCGTGATGTAGGACTCCTGTAGGTCCAACTGAAATAGTACCTTGGATGGAGCAAGCGTCGATGCCGAACACTCAATGCGTCGGTTCCAATCTGTGCAGGCTATGAAGGCATCGTCAATGAACCCCTTTACGATGCAGACGCTGTATCGTCGTTGAGCAGTGCTGTCCGTCGTCGTCGAGTCCTGCAGTTCATCAAAGCGATGTTGTCGATCAGCTCCTGCGTCGGTTCCGATTGGCCAACGTCATCACTGCTTTGCTTTCTATGGTTCTGTACAGCAGAAGTCACCTTTCAAGGGCCCAGAACTTGATTAGCACCACTTGCCAGGACTCACAGATGGAAGAGTTCAGGAGCTGTTGCAGGGATGAAAGAAGTCTTTAATGGTCCAGAGACTTTAGAACAGGAAGCAAGACAGCAAGCCCTTGGAGTCCCTCTGGGTTCAAGTGATATGGGTCCAGTCCTTGTCCTCAGCAGAGCAGAGATCAACAGGCTGCAGGGCAGCACAGCCAGGCAGAAAAACAGTTCTTCCAGAGCAGCAGTTAAACAGAGTGTCAATCCTTGTAGCCCAGCAGTCTTTACTCCTGGCAGAGTTCTTCACATGTCAAGCAGTGTCCTTTCTTGGTAGGGTTAGAGCCCTAGTACTTATACCCAGGTGTGTCTTTGAAGTGGGTGTGACTTCAAAGCAGGCTCTTGAAGTGGACAGGTCCCCTTTTCTTCCCAGCCCTGGCTCCAGCCTATCAGTAGGGAGAAATCAGCCCTTTGTGTGAGAAACAGGACACTGACTATTCAGGTGTAAGTGTTAGCTCCCCCCCTTCCTGCAAATGAAGAGTTATCAGAATGCAGATGAATGCAGATGGCGCTTTAAATTCCTTTTACTTACATATATTGCGCCAGGAGGTGCTTTAAATTCAGCTGCGGGCTCCCGCAGCGTGGGACGCCCGTCTTTCGCCTGCCACCCTCCTGCTGTGGGGTCCGTGACTGGGGGAAGCTCAACCAGGACCACGAGTCCCAGCCTTCTTCGCTGCTTGCTGCAGCCAACGCATTTCCATCGCGCCAGGAGGTGCTTTAAATTCAGATGCGGGCTCCCGCAGCTCGGGGCGCCCGTCTTTCTTCTGCCACTCTCCTGCTGTGGGGTCCGTGACTGGGGGCAGCTCTACCAGGACCATGAGTCCCAGCCTTCTTCCCAGCTTGCTGCAGCCAACGCATTTCCATCGCGCCAGGAGGTGCTTTAAATTCAGCTGCATGCTCCCGCAGCGCGGGACGCTTGCAGGCGTGCCCGGGCCATGCCTGGGTGAAGCCCGGGCCAAGGGCGTGCCCATCTGCACCTGTCAGCGGCCGGCAGAGGCTGGGCTGGGCCAGGTCCCTTGGCCGTCTCATCTGGAAGTTGTTGGCTTGCTGATTTTGGGGGCCCAGGACGTGGTTCCATTTTCATCAATAAGGTACTTTTTAAGCAATTTCTACTAAAGAGTGTGTTAAACATTCCCCCTGGTCGCCCAATCAGATTACACCGTATTTCATACAAGGCTGGTTAATTCAGCACTCCAACATGGGCAAAAGGAAAATTACTGCTGTGCAAGGGGGGCCCTCGGGAGGCAGCATGGTAGCGACCATTGACTCATTTTTAACCAGGGCAGCACACGTGATAACGCAGGAGATAGCCCTGACTGAGAGAAGGCTTTTGCTGGAGACAGAGAAACTTGCCCAGGAGTCTGCTGTGGACTTGAATGGCGAGGCACAGGCAATGACAGGGGATATTGTGGGGTTCTCAGAGGGACGTTTAAGCTGTACTGCATCTGTGCCCATACTCTCGGTGGCCCCCTCTGGTGAGTTAGCAACGCCTTCAAACACCTTGACAGCCAAACCGACAACTGGCAATGATTTAGCTTTGGACTTTCCACCAATTAAGAGGAAGCGAATAGGCTGTAACAAGGCCACGAGGAAGTCTCCACGGTCTAAATCTCCATTACCGGTCGGCCCTAATCTTGAACAGTGTTGGACACTCTTTTTGTAAGACTGGAGTCAATGACCAAAGCCCTCTTAGCACCAATAATGTTAAAATTAGAAGGAGTTGAGAGGAGAGTTAATGCTTCTATCCCCACGTGCAATAAATGCCTCATAAGGTCAAAACCAGTGGGTGGGGTGTTTCTTGTTCTGTGTCTGACAACCTGAATCAAATTCTTCAGGCATTATGTTTTAAAGACCCAGAGATCTAGGAGGTATCTTGCAGTCCCAGATACAACAGTATGCCCGGAGAGCCAATTCCAGCAGTCCAGACAGTCCAGGTAGCTCAGATGGGCAGGCCCCTAATTTCCAAGGAAGACCCATCACCTATATGTACCCTGCCCCAAACTTTTCATGTCCAAGGACCATAACCAACGCATTCTTGACTTGCACCCTGCATCCGCTCCCCTTGTTGCAGTATTACTAGGGGTTCCCTCACCTTCTCAAGGATCCAAGGAAACCTCCCTGGACCTTATACACAAGGTTTCTCACTGGTGTAGTAAGAATGTGGTAAATGGCCAGAACACATCTTCTGATATCATTATGGCCAGAAGAGTGGGATGGATTTGGCCATCGGACAAAATAAAATGTATTAGGGGATTGCATAGTTGTCAATTTCAAGTACTCCGCGCAGGCCAAGTTGCTAGTGGGCTGCGTTTATAAGAATAGCTCTACCTCCACAATTAGAACTGTCCCCCTACAATTCTTCTATCCCCCCAAGCAGCCGCTGGTCATTCCCCAATGGCAGTTGCCCTCAAATCCAGCCAGGCCCGGCCATATAAGTAACATGGATACAATCCTACCCATGAGTAACTGCTTTCAACCCCTAGCCAGTTTTCAGGGCCTGGATGAAAATGACTGACTAAAGCTGAAGGTAGAAAAGACCCAGGGCAACAAATCACCCCATATGGTTCCTAACACCTTAATTCCACCAGCCTCTATGCCCGACCTAATGTGCGATAAATCTCACGGTACCAGTCCCGCATCAACCCCTTCTGTTGCCCCATATGTGAAGGTTCTCTCGTGGAACATAGAGGGTCTTTGGTCAAAAAGGGGTAATATATCTTGGGAAAATTTCCTTTCAACGCACCACATTATTGCCCTACAAGAACGTGGGAGGCTAATGACTGTTTTTACTTAGACGGTTTCATTTCATTCTGTAAACACGCTACTACCCTTGAATATGGGAAGAGCTAGAGGGGGTTTGCTTTTAATGTTTTCCCTCGAACGTTCCTGTAAGACCAGAATGATTGAATGCCGATCACCCCATGTGCTAGCAGTAGAGTTGTCTTTTAAGAATCTTCCCATCCTGATAGTGGTCAATTTTTACAACTCCTTTTCTAGAAGCCATGAGTTAGAATACCTCCTAGCTCTGGAGGAACTCTTGGAACGTTATGAGAAAGTTAAACCAGTTCACTATGACCTGATAATTCTAGGGGATTTTAACATTTATCAGTGCTATTCCAATTGTATTTTAACGTTGGAGCAGGGGGGATCTTTTTCCATCATCTAATCAATTTGAGCACACACCATCAGGCACCTTCAGCCCACAATCTACACTGCCTACAGCAAACAGGTACGTTGACTTCGGTTCCTACCTACGCAGGAAACGGAAGGCCCAGTTCTATTGACTATATTTTGCTAGTCTTGGTTGTAGAGCACCTGAGTGTCTACTGGTCTGGTCTCAGCGATCACAATCCCCTCACAGTCGTGCTGTCACTTTCTGCCATTTTTACAGGGGATGGGACCATCTGCATCACAAATAAAAACATCAGCACCAAAGATCAAGCTCGCAGGCTGAAGTGGGAAAGGATTGTCCCAGAAAGCTTCCTGGACAATCAGTATGCCGTTTGTGCAGCAGAGGTCCAAGCTTGCATGGACCCCACTACGCATGGCAGAGTCACCTTAGAGGCCTTTGACAAAATTACTAAGCAGATATCATCCAACTTAACCACTGTGAGCAGAGTAAGATGCCCCAAGGCCAAGAGGTGGTTTGGTGGCACCTGCTCCATGGCCCACAGGGAGCATCTGCAGGCACTTAAGCATAACCCTAGGGACGAAGCGGTGGTCAGGAGTAGAAGAAAGGCATCCAAACTTGCAGTGCAGGAGAGGAAGAAGCTGATAAGAGAGCAGGCCTGGGAGGCTCGAGGGCAAGCGAGTGTCTTGGCAGATAGCACCAAATTCTGGTCAATGGTTAACAGTCCCTTCTTCTCTGATATGCCAAACTCCAATACAGACTGCATAATTCCAGCTGACCAATGGGTACAGCACTTTAGCCATATTTTTAGCGGCACCAAATTAGGAGAATCTGAGGCTCATATGGATGGTGGATAATTCAGTGTACCCCTCCACTTTAGCATAGATGAGGTCCATAATGCAATCATCTCTACTTCTGGGGGTAAGGCTCCCGGCCCAGACGGGTTACCAGCAGATCTATATAAGGCTTACCCTAAGGTTTGGGCCAAGATTTTAGCTCACGTTTTCGATGCAACGTGTTCATGCGGTTTTCCCCCTTCATGGGCAATGGCAGTTATTATCCCCATTTTAAAAAAGGGTACAAGGGATGACCCCACATGTTACAGACCGATTTCGCTTTTAGATTCCGCTGCTAAAATTATGGGCAAAATGATACTGGCTAGTCTAACAGCATGGCTTGATAATTTTAATGTTATTTCTGACTTACAGTACGGTTTTAGGCAGGGCAAAGGGACGTTGGATCAATGTCTTAACTTACATTTAGTGATCGGAAAATATACCATTGCCAAGAAGGGAATTTTACATCTGGCTTTCATGGATTTGACTCAAGCCTTTGATTGTGTAAACAGGCCTAAATTATGGTTGATTTTAAGTAACATGGGCCTTGATGCAGAGCTGGTGGCTTTTTTACATACTGCTCACGAAAACACCACGGCCACAGTCAGATATAATAGGGATGGCAGTCTGACGGATATCTGGGCTATGAGGAGAGGGGTTCGACAGGGTTGCATCTTGGCCCCCCTGCTGTTTATGCTTTACATTAATAAGTTAGGGGATTTTTTAATTTCAAGTTGCAAAGACATCCCCAGGGCTGGTGCCAAGATGATCCCTGCATTCCTATACGCAGACGATGCGGTCCTGCTTGCTAGAACCGCTGTGGGTCTCCAATTACTTTTAGATGGTTTTGTAGCTTTTCTGGACTCATTAGACATGACCACAAATTTCACTAAATCACACACTATGTCCATAGGCCCCCGAAAGGCCTCTAAGGCCAAATTTTACTGTAGGGGGGCTGAACTAACTAAAGTGCCCACCTTCCCCTATTTAGGGGTACTCTTTGATGAGCGTGGGTCTTGGTGAACACAAATCACACAAAAAAATGAACACCTTAACAAAAGCGGTGGGGGCCACTCTGAATTTTGCCAAAAGATTAGGGTCAAAACCCATCCTGCCCTATTGAAGATCTACAAAGAAAAGTGCATCCCTATGGCAACTTATGGATGTGATGTCTGGGGTTACAAGGACGTAAAAGATATCTAGGGGGCTGAAAACAAGTTCATGCATAAGCTCCTGGTAGTCCCGCCCACTACTCCGGCATTTATCCTACATGAAGAATTAGGGGTGGGGTACATCTCGGATCTGATAGCAGTAGCCCCCCTGTTGCGTTGGCTGAGAGTTTGGGCTTGTCCCGCCATAAATTTAAATCAACTAATAATCACTGATTGTGTAGCGCTGGAGGGGGGTATGCATATCCCTTGGTTAAAACATGTAATGGAACTGACAAAATGGCTCGGCTGCCCCGACCTGTACCTGAGCCCTAAACCTCTGGGCAACCAGCAGTCAGAATTATCAAACAACAGTTCCTGGACAAATGCCAGGGGCTTAGGGAGGAGAAGGAGTTAGCAAAGCCCACTGTGAGAAGGTATGTCACATTGTTTTTGAGCAAATGGGTTCAACCATATTTACTCGTTGTTAGCAATGCTTTTCATCGCTTCGTGTTGACTAGATACCGACTGCATTTGGTCCCTTGGCTTCTGGCCGTTCCCCAAGGATTTACGAAACCTGGTACTCTAAAACCTTGTCCTTGCTACAACTTCTCAGAGCAAGATACCTTTGATAGAGCGCCATGTTCTCGAGAAATTTGTAGGGGTGCATCATAATCATCGTTAGTCCGCACCTGCATATATCCAGGCATATATTAATGAATGGCTAGTAAATTGTAGTTTTAAATCACAATTATTAGAGTGAATAGAAGAGTAATTGTGCTATTATGATCATGCAAATGTAATGCTTAATTGAAACGTGTTCAAAATGATGCATAGATGATTTAGTTCAGGTGCAATTGAGATGCAGTAGTTAAACGTGTATTATATTAAGTAGCACGTGTAGTTTATTTTCGCATATGAAATGTATGAACTCATGCTTAAAGAAGTAATTAAGAATTGTGTGTTTAAATTGTGTAAAGGCCTGACTGCATATACGTCAAGAAAGGACTGTTCATTCTTATGTTAGCTTATATTGTAGGCAGAGAAGGTGTTCTCTTGGAAAGGCTCTCTGGGCACAGCTGGTAGATTCGTACAGAGGAAAGTTTATTAAATGTATCTTCTGTTGCAGGTGCAAGGACACATGCTTCGTTAGTGAAAGACTGGCTCTTTGTTTTAGGAGTTAGGGTGGTGGGAGGCATTGAGATGGGAGTATACTGGAATGTAGGGATGATACTTTCAGCGGAGAAGGTGCCTGGGACTCAAGGTCACTGTAACCTTCCTGGATGAAGTAAGAGTTTCGATGGAAAAGTACGAGAAGGAAGACCTGGCCGAAGAGGCGTGACAAGGGCGTGTTCAATTGTATGTGGATTTTGTATTAGGGACAGTGCCCCGAGGGGAGAGCGCAGAGTGGAGGTAGAGGAGACCTGAGAGAAGGGAACAGAGAGAGATCTATTAGGAAGGAGCATCTTAGAATGAGCTCAAAATGCTAAGTGAGTGCACTTCTTAGGAAGTCTTCACAGCTGACACCTTTTCTTTCTCCTCTTGCCTGGGGAAACTTGCTAAGTAGGGATGTCACCTTAGTGGTAGAATAGGGACAGATTAATGCTTTTCTCTTATTTAGGTCAATGAAGAATAATATAGAGATTGGAGCCATTATTGCTAGTTTAATGCTTCTGGAGCTAACGATTCTTCTTATTCTGAGTCGGATGAGACTCCTGTGCAGGATGATGTTTGTATTAGTGCCCATTTATTTCTTTAACCTCGTGTTGAGGTGCTTGTATGTGCAGTTATTCTTGGCTGTAATAAACCCTAAAATTTGAATTCGGAGTCCGTGATCTTTGAAGGAAAACTGGATTCTAAATTGTTGCATAACCGGATAAGATTTTATTCCCTTCACACTATTCAGCAGGTAAAAAGATTCTGGCAACCTGAGGATTCTTAGTGATGGTAGGATAAGATAAGAATCCCGCTTTATCAGTTGGTAGCAGAGTAGGATGGTTTCCTCTGATAGTAAGTGGAGATCTAGATTAGGATAAGAGATCATTTGCCCCATAGAGCCCGAGTGATGGTGATTCAGTGGATCGTAAGCGGAGGACGACGGCGGTCGATGAAAACCGACGGAGAGTGGCGGTGTGGCGGAAGTAGCAGTTCATGGTAGAGTGAGTATGAACAGGGTGACGAGTGTTAGATTGCGGTGTTTATTTGTTCTGTGATGTCTTGCGGAGTTGGAATGAGAGTCGTGTGATTGAGGATCGGACCGTGAGCGCGCGCGGGGCCGAGAGATTTGATTCGATATCCCGGGATAAGAGATTGTGGTGTAGAAGACACCCAGAGCTGAGATTGTTGACCAGAGGTTGTGGGAGTGATGAGACGTCGTTGATTAACCCACTGATGATAGGGAGCGTATGTGTGAGTGTGTGAATAACCGACGCTGGTCGTAGGTTGTTGTGTGTGGAACATTGAGTGTTTGGATCCTATCGATTGTGTACAGTTGCCAGATTCGAGGTCAACAGTTTCGAGAGACTGTTCGGTCGTTAGTGGACAGACAGTCAGAGAGGTGATTGTCCGGTCGTTTTGTGGACAGACAGTTACTTCAGAGTGTGATTGAGACACGTTTGAGCGCGAGAGGTGAATTGTGAAGGAGGGGAACTGCTGCGAGCAGAGGAAGAGTGACGTCAGACAGTGCCGCGCTGCGATAGGTCGGTTGGTGTGAGCCGCACTGGTATTGGTGGGCTGACATCAGGAAGTAAAAACGAAATCTTGTGAGCGAACGGAAATCTGCTTCATCATGAAATGTTTTAAAGTTTTACGAGAACTCTGTAGAGGTGATAGACATGTGGTTACTCGGGGTGGAGAGGAAGCTCCTCCCGAAGATACGCCAGCACATTACATGGCTGAGAATGTGGGATTGCATACTATAATTTGGCTTGAGAATTGGCATACAATGACACAGGGAGAGGGAGAATAGACTTTCCCACGCTATGGTACTTTCAGGTTGGAAGTGTTGTACCAGTTGAAGTCTGTGATGTCTTCTTTGCGACCACTACCCAGACCCACACAGTTTGAGGAGTTACATGCATGGATTAGGGCAGCGTATGACTGAAAAAGAGACAGAAGTCAGGAAAGGGTGAAGAAATCGATCAGGGCATTTCAAGATGCGAGATGGGATGCACTGGACAAAAGGTGGAGAGTGGAAACAATTGAAGGGGATAGATTATATCCGCTGATAGAGAAAACGGGAGGTACGCAGGAAAGGAGTGCAGAGGAAGAT
The DNA here is from genome assembly GCA_963921515.1 of Calotriton arnoldi. Taxonomy (NCBI): domain Eukaryota; kingdom Metazoa; phylum Chordata; class Amphibia; order Caudata; family Salamandridae; genus Calotriton; species Calotriton arnoldi. The sequence goes on from CAWUFW010001228.1 coordinate 2,905,470, forward strand.
GACAGTGATACGGATGACAGCTTATTAGACAGACTGCTGTCAGAGAGACCACCTCCACTAAATCCGGAATATAGCGAAGGAAATTCAATTGTGGCAGGAAGGACTGGCGAGTCACAGAATCAGACAAATGTGAGAGTAGTGGGGAAAATCTCCACAGGAATGGAGGGAGCGGGAACACAATCGTCAATGGGAAGTATGAGGTTGCCGGATGCCCTGACGGTACCTGTTACCATTGGTCCTATAGTATCGGTGTATGACCCAGATCGAGTAAGTGAAGGAAGTCTAGCGCAGACGACAGGGAGAGAGGGGATCAGCGTTGGAGGGAATGGTGTAGAGGAGAGAATGGTTCGCTCTCCGAAGCCCATAGAAGCGAGCACGCCACTGCCAGCCACCGCAGACTCCTCTAGTGGACAGGTGGATGTGAGACCGGTAAGACCAAGGTCTTTGGTCGAGTCCAGATCAGACTTGAGAATGTGGGTACCACCTGTGAGGAATCAGAGCGATAGGATGGCAGGAGATGCGGAGCAAGACAACTCAGGAAATAGACCAGTTCTAGGAATATGACAGAAGAGACTAAGCCACGAGAACAAAGTTGTGATTATGATGAACAGAATGGTGCTGCTTGTCGAGAAATTTTGAAAAGCGCCATGAGGGCAAGGATGTTGGATGTAGTGAGGTTGAAGGCAGAGGTAGACGAAATGATTAGCGGGAATTTGCCTTTGGATAGAATAGAGATCTATGAACCAGATGAGTTGATTTTTGTAGCAAAAGATGTGACTTGTAAAGCGAGGGCCGCACATGAGAAATTGACAGAATTGGCAAAGAAATATGAGGTGGATTTGACTAAGACGAAATCGTTGCAAGGATCCCATAGGTTGCAATACAGTGATCAAGAGCTGGAGGAGAAAAGGGTCATAGGATTGAGGACACATACCAAGGACCTGATTGTAGGGATGCGTATATGGGTCATGCTTAAGAAATGGGATTAAAGGTGGTCTAAGAAGAAGATTTCCAAAAAGAATGTAGGAGAGACGCCGCCTCCGGGGGGAGGGACGTCAGGAGTAGAGAACTATCCTTTACGGGAAGTACAGAACGGAGGGTACGTACATGTGCCATGGAGTAGAGGTGATTTGGCTGCATTTACAAACGATTTTCCTCGGCTGAGGGAAACACCCATAGAGTGGTACAAACAGGTCGACCGTTTTGTTAAAATTTCAAAGGTATTGTGGATTGATTTGAACACCTTATTTGATATTGTAGTACCAGGAGACTTGTGGTCAGCTTGTAAAATTGCAGTTGAGTGGCCGACCTCCGAACCTGAAAGGGATGCTGTCACAAATGGTCCGTCACCTATAGTCATGAAGAAGTTCGAACAAGTGATTACATGGTTGAAGTTGAAAATCTCGCCTCAAGACATTGATTGGGTTAAGATAGATCGAACTGTTCAGGAACCAAAGGAGACAGTGCATGAGTATTATGAACGACTCTTGCAAGCTTTTAAACAGTATAGTGGACTAGATACCTTAGACCCCAAGGATATGGGACAGTTTGACTCAAAGTTTGTCCTAGGATTGAGATCAGAGGTTAGTCTCATGATACAGCAACATTTGATCTGTTGGCAGAACAAGCCGGTAGATGAGATCTTGCGGTATGCGAGGTACTGTAGTGATGAAGTGGACTCGAAAAACCGGAAGCAGAAGGACAAGTTGATGCTTGTTCAGATGCAACCAGCTCAGGTCCAGCCTAACGGAGGGATGCTGGGAAGAAGGCAGGGAAACAACCAAGGGGACCAGAATGGGCAAGGTCAGGGAAAAGGGAAACCTATAGATCCTAAGACGGGGATGGATGTGGCGACATTGAAGAATGCCACTGCGTGTCATCTTTGTCACCAGATTGGACATTGGAAGTGCGAGTGTCCCTTGAACCCAGCCAATCAGGTGCAACAGGAGGTAGAAGTGTTTCAGGCACCCATGCCGGAGGTAGTCAATAGTGTGACGAGGCCCAGATCGATGAAAGGGGGGACGTTTAACCCGCAGGTGCAAGTTCCCCAGCCACCGAGAATTTTGCAAGGAATGCGGACTTACCAGCAGATGCCCCTTTTCGAAGGGTATGATGAATACAGCCCAGACCAATTGGCCTGACGGTGCCTGAGGGGGGGAAGACTGCACACTTGGAGCAGTCTTGGAGGTAGACCAGAGAGGACCTTTTGTGGAGGCAGACATTGATGGTCATCCTACCACTCTTTTGGTTGACACTGGTGCTACCCGGTCTACTGTAAGATCAGCAGTAGTCCCCAACCTACCCCTCTTGGGACAATCGATCCAAGTTGTTGGAGTGGTGAACAAGAGGATAACTAGCCCATTGACCGAACCGATCCCAGTGAGAATAGGCTCTTTCTGAGCTAGACATCAGTTCGTGGTGTGCGATTCGAGTCTAGTTTGTTTATTAGGAAGAGATCTATTGTGTAAGTTGAATTGCACCATCTATTGCACACCTAGGGGAGTGGAGGTTCAGACGAAGGATGACGATGCCACTTTCAAAGTTGCAAATCAGCACTTGTGCATAGAAATGTATCCTGTGGTGACAGTTGGGGAACTTCCACTGGATTTGAGAGATTCTGTATCACATGAGGTGTGGGACTTCACGGGAGAAGAGATCGGACTGATCAAAGAGGTTGAACCTGTACAGATTCAGGTTAAGCAGAATGTCGAATTCCCTAGAACGCCCCAGTACAATCTGTCACCCGAGACGATTGCAGGGATTAGACCTGTAATCGAGTCCATGATCAAGCAGGGAATTCTGAAGAAGATAAGAGGTAGCCCATGTAACTCACCTATCATGGGACCACAGAAACCGAGTGGGAAGTTCAGGATCGTACAAGACCTGCGAAAGGTCAACACGATAGTTCCCCCATGTTGTCCAGTGGTACCGAATCCATCAGTGATACTGTTTCAGATTCCATGCGAAGCTGAGTGGTTTACTGTGATTGATTTGTGTCAAGCTTTCTTCTCGATACCGCTCCACGAGGAAAGCCAATTTCTTTTTGCTTTCCGGCTGGAAAATCGTGTGTTAACGTGGTGTCGTATCCCTCAAGGGTACACAGAGAGTCCATCGATCTTTAATCAGATCTTGAAGAAGAATCTTGAGAGTCTCGTATTGCCACAGAACTCAGTTCTCGTGCAGTAAATAAACGATCTGCTTATCGCCTCAGAAACGGAAGACGCTTGCAGGATAGACACGATAGCCCTATTGAATCATTTGGCAGAGAACGGACACAAGGTGTCTCCGAACAAGCTGCAGTACTGTCTGAGTGAAGTCTGAGCGATTACTTGGGTCACAGAATAGAGAAAGGCAAGAGGAAGGTGTCACCAGATCGAATTGAGGCAATAATGAACATGGCTGTGCCTACCACTCAGAAGGAAGTCAGGATGTTTTTGGGAATGGTCGGCTATTGTCGTCAGTGGATTCCCAATTTTTCCTTGAGGGCAAAGCCTTTACAGAGGCTGACGCACAAGGATGTGAGTGATCCGGTACCATGGGACGAGGAGTGCTTGATGTCATTCCTAAGACTGAGAGAAGGGTTGTGCTGTGCACCAGCTTTGGGAATGTCCGATTACAACAAGGCTTTCTCACTGTTCTGTTGCGAGAGAGAAGGTTGTGCATTAGCAGTCTTAGCTCAGAACCATGGAGGTGTCCGTAGACCAGTTGCCTATTTTTCAGCTACTTTAGATCCAGTAGCTTCTGCGTTGCCCGGATGTCTCAGATCTGTTTCTGCAACAGGTGTCAGCATTGAAAGATGTGAAAGCAATGTAATGGGTCACCCTCTGACAGTTTATGTGCCACACTCTGTTGAATTGTTGATGACCAGGACAAAGACCCAGCACCTAACGAATAACAGGTTAACGAGGTATGAGCAAGTTATACTTGCTGCAGAGAATGTGACTCTGAAAAGGTGCTCTGTCTTAAATCCTGCGACATTAATGCCCATACCGAATGCAGATGATGAAGATTGTGCGGACCATGATTGTCTTGATGTGACTGAACAATGCACCAAACCGAGACCAGACATTGTCGACGAACCACTGACTGACCCTGATGAAATTTTCTTTGTCGATGGTTCGTGCCTAAGAGACAGTGTTGGTCAACTGAGAGCAGCGTTTGCTGTATGTACCATTTCAGGAGTGGTTGAGGCTGCTTGTCTAGAAGGAGTACACTCCGCGCAGGTAGCTGAGATCATTGCCTTGACTCATGCCTGTTTGGCCGCTGATCAAATCCGAATCACGATCTACACGGACAGCCAGTATGGGTTCGGTGTGGTTCATGACTTCGGACAGTTATGGTCACAGAGGGGATTCATGACATCATCTGGTTCACTCATTAGGAATGGGGAAAATGCGAGACAGCTACTAGATGAATTGCTATGTCCGAAGGAAATTGCAGTTGTCAAATGCGCTGCGCATGGAAAGGGGAATGATTTTGTCTCTCTGGGAAACAACTACGCCGATGAAGTTGCCCGTTTTTGTGCAGAGCAAGGATGCATATTTACAGAGGGTTACACAGGAGAGAGCCAAGAAAGAACTGAGCTCAACATGATGTTGGCCATGGCAGACACTTGGGAGGAACTCAAGCGACTGCAGGATGAGGTTTCAGATCAAGAACGAGATGGCTGGGTCAGAGCAGGATGTGAAAGAAGAGATATTGATGTTTGGGTTTCCAGTGATGGTCGAGCAGTGTTGCCAGAGAATCTGTTGAGTCCGATGGCGAGACTGATACATGGTCCGATACATCTTGGCAGAGATGTAATGATGCGTGTGTTTAGACAGACATGGTATAACCCACGATTTCGTGCAATTGCTGAAGCAGTTTGTCAGAGATGTGTTACGTGTCAACAGATGAATGCTGGAAAGAAGACTGTGGTCACATTGAGTCACATTGGAGGGTCAGGTGGACCCTTCAATAGGATGCAGCTAGATTTCATTGAGATGCCCAAGTGCAATGGGTTGAGGTACATTTTGGTGGTGGTGTGTGTATTCTCACGGTGGGTGGAGGCCTACCCAACACGCAGGTGTGACACTCTCACAGTGGCTAAGTTATTGTTGAGGGAACTTATCCCGAGATTTGGTTTTCCAACCTCTTTGGAATCAGATAGAAGAACACACTTCCACAGTGAAATCATGAAGTTGCTTTGTGCCGCATTGAATGTCGATCAGAGACTACATTGCAGTTATCGACCAGAGGCTTCTGGGATAGTGGAACAGGTCAATGGAACCTTGAAGGCCAGAATGGCAAAAGTGTGTTCGTCAACGTCTCTGAAGTGGCCTGACGCCCTGCCGCTTGTGCTTATGAGTGTTCGCAGTGTCCCCAACAGGAGAACTGGGTTATCACCACATGAGATCCTGATGGGGAGGGCGATGCGATTGCCAGCAGTACCAGCTACAGCTTTGATAAACATCATTGATGACTTGATTCTCGATTACTGTAAAGGACTATCTGATGTGGTCCGTTCTGTGTCCCAGCAGGTACAAGCTGCAGCTGTTCCGTCCTCGAGTGATCTGTGCCACGACCTGTGTCCAGGAGACTGGGTGCTTGTTCGAAAGCACGTGAGGAAGAGCTGTCTGGACGTTCGGTGACGAGGCCCGTACCAGGTAATACTGGTGACGACCACAGCAGTGAAGTGTGGAGGATTGCCGAACTGGGTGCATGCTTCCCATACCTGCAGAGTTTCAGCACCCTCGGAAGAAACAGCTCCTCTCGCGAATGAAAATCCAGCTGATGTGGCAGGGCCACATGAGAGGACAAGTCAAGCTGTGAGGGCCGCTGATGCAGCTGGTTGTGCACCGGAACGAGAAGGAGGGGGTTCAGACAACCAGAACCCCGACTTTGACTCGGACGATGGAGGTGTTGCTGTGGGTGGAGTAGAGTCAAATTCAGCAGAAGAAGGAAGTGGTGCACAGGGTATAGAGGGGGAAAGCGGAAGGACAACCAGAACCGAGGAGGCTTGGCCTGAGAGACAGAGGCGATTGAATCTGAGGTTGGCACCCGAAAGAGATCTTGCTCCAGTGTCTGAAACGTCTGAATCAGAAGCAAGTGACGGAGAGCAGGCTCAAGAAGGTCGGAGAAGGTCAAAAAGAACGAGAGTACCTTGCCAGAGATACGCTACCCCGGAGTGGACTTACGCAGTGACTGATGCCGGGAGTAGTGAGTTCAGGGAGGCTGAGGTCCATGCAGGTGATCAGCAAGAGCCCGAACGTGGTGTTGCAGGTGGTGCTGTTAGTGCCAGGGCTCGAAGTCGAAGGAATATTGACCCTCACGGTTCCGAATCCCCCGCTTCTGAGTAAAGTCCGACAATTGGTTTTGCATCGACTCGAATTTCCGTCATTTGGGCTTGAGCCACCTTCACATGAAATGATAATTCTTCATCTTGAACTTTTATATCATGTTCTAGAAGCGCTTGCAGCTGACCTTATTGTGGATTGAGTATAAACTGTTGTAAATAAAAAGCCTAAAGAAGAAGATAACCTAGGTCCGAGTGGAAGAAGAATAAACTTAGTGACTTTCCGCAGAAGAGGAACGAGGATTTAGGGAAGTCTTTTTCTGGACTATGTAAATAAGGAACTGTAGTTGAAAATTGGATTTCCAGCTGTTTCGGAGTGTTGCTCGAACTGGTTAAGCAAGTCACGCGTGGAGAAGACAGAGACTTTTGAGTGTTCGTTGCTAAAGCCAAGAACTTTGAGAACTTTCCAAAATCATGGAGGCTGGGGATCCACACCGTATATCCAAATTGATTGTAGGCACATTTATAGGGGGTGTGATAGTTTCTATAATCATAGTAGTTGTAGTTTCATATGTGGTTCCACACGAGCTAGCAGTGAGGGGGGTACAAGGGACTCCTACACCCACTACACCTAGCAAAAAGGAGGAAAACATAGGAGCTGAAAGAGCTTTGCTAATAGAAGAGAGTCGTAGGTTGCATATAGATTTGTCTAGAAGTGATTTTAAGCTTAACGCGTATGCTAAGCTGCTATATGAGTATGTGGATGCGATGGATGCGAAAGATTGCTATGTGTGTATGTAGTTGCCAGCTTCAGTGGATGAGGGTATTAGATACCACCATCTTCCACTGACCTATGGAATTTCGTGTAGTTTGTTACTTAGTGTGTTTTTTGGGAGAGGTCACTATGAGTGTTCCTTTTCCAACTATGACGCCGCGCTTTCAGAGGTTCCTGCCCATAAACATTTGAACAAGTACGACTATTACAAGGCGGAAGATAGACTTGGAAAGTACTTCATACCGATTTTGAATTTAGATACAGCTTATGCCGATAGACACAATTTAACATGTGCATTAACAGAAGTAGAGAAGAAGTTTGTAGATCAGGTAGAAGATAGATATAGAAAGCTAACACAAACACGTTACACTGGAGATAGTCCTGTAGATTGGACAGACGAGGAGAGATTGCACCGAACAAAAGGAAGTTATGGCCCTATAGCATTGGATATGGTGCAAAGGGGAAAGTTGTGTGTGAGACGTGTGCAGACTTATTATGATAAGGTCTCTGTGGGACAGAGTGAGTGTGATCATGTTTTCACTATGGAGGAATCAGCAAAGAATTTTCTGCAAGGTCTTGCACCAGTGATACCTACGGTGTATTATGTGTGTGGAAGGAATGCTTATGTGAGGTTGCCAGCAAACTGGTATGACACGTGTTATTTGGGAATTATATTTCCAAAGATTTACCATGCAGAGGATTTGGAACTTCTGGAAGGTGGAAAGCATTCGAGAGTAAAAAGAGGTGCGAGTGCAGGAGCGATAGTAGGAGATATCTTTGGAGCGATGATACCAAGTTTGGGAGTGATCTTGAATGATGTGAAGATCCGGAGATTGGCGACTGTGGTTGATGAATTATCAATGAATACAGCAAAGTCGTTGATACTTGTGGATGGAGAGATGTTGTCGATAAGGACAATGGTTTTGCAGAATCGTCTTGCTTTGGATGTCCTATTGGCAAAAGAGGGCGGAGTCTGTAAAATGTTGAAGGTTCAAGAGTGCTGCACTTATATACCAGACCACAGCAAGAATCTGGAGAAATATATAAGTAACATCACTACGATCCATACTAAGATAGAGGATTTGACTGAGGAGGGTGTTTGGGAGAAAGTTGGCAAAGGCTTTGGTCAAATGGGAAGCTGGTTTGCGAATTTGGGAAAGGGATTCCTTGGCTATGTTCTGAGACCTCTCATTATCGTTGTGGCTTGCGTGGTTTGCTTGTGGGGTCTTATCAGAGCATACAAGTGTATAGAGCAGGCAGAGTTGAGAGAGCTTTGAGAGAAAATGAGACGAGAATGGCTAGACTGCAGGACAGTCACTATCGAAATATTAAGAACTTGGAGAGATTCCGACAGGGGAGAATGGCAACAAGTTCTGTTTAGGTCGGTTCTTTCTCCAAGAGAGTTGTAAAGGTGTGATGACAGGAGTCATCACAGGGGGGAACTGATAGAGCGCCATGTTCTCGAGAAATTTGTAGGGGTGCATCATAATCATCGTTAGTCCGCACCCTCATATATCCAGGCATATATTAATGAATGGCTAGTACATTGTAGTTTTAAATCACAATTATTAGATTGAATAGAAGAGTAATTGTGCTATTATGATCATGCAAATGTAATGCTTAATTGAAACGTGTTTAAAATGATGCATAGATGATTTAGTTCAGGTGCAATTGAGATGCAGTAGTTAAACGTGTATTATATTAAGTTGCACGTGTAGTTTATTTTCGCATATGAAATGTATGAACTCATGCCTAAAGAAGTAATTAAGAATTGTGTGTTTAAATTGTGTAAAGGCCTGACTGCATATACGTCAAGAAAGGACTGTTCATTCTTATGTTAGCTTATATTGTAGGCAGAGAAGGTGTTCTCTTGGAAAGGCTCTCTGGGCACAGTTGGAAGATTCGTACAGAGGAAAGTTTATTAAATGTATCTTCTGTTGCAGGTGCAAGGACACATGCCTCATTAGTGAAAGACTGGCCCTTTGTTTTAGGAGTTAGGGTGGTGGGAGGCATTGAGATGGGAGTATACTGGAATGTAGGGATGATACTTTCAGCGGAGAAGGTGCCTGGGACTCAAGGTCACTGTAACCGTCCTGGATGAAGTAAGAGTTTCGATGGAAAAGTAAGAGAAGGAAGACCTGGCCGAAGAGGCGTGACAAGGGCGTGTTCAATTGTATGTGGATTTTGTATTAGGGACAGTGCCCCGAGGGGGGAGCGCAGAGTGGAGGTAGAGGAGACCTGAGAGAAGGGAAAAGAGAGAGATCTATTAGGAAGGAGCATCTTAGAACGAGCTTGAAATGCTAAGTGAGTGCACTTCTTAGGAAGTCTTCACAGTTGACACCTTTTCTTTCCCTCTTGCCTGGGGAAACTTGCTAAGTAGGGATGTCACCTTAGTGGTAGAGTAGGGACAGATTAATGCTTTTCTCTTATTTAGGTAAATGAAGAATAATATAGAGATTGGAGCCGTTATTGCTAGTTTAATGCTTCTGGAGCTAACGATTCTTCTTATTCTGAGTCGGATGAGACTCCTGCGTAGGATGATGTTTGTATTAGTGCCCATTTATTTCTTTCACCTCGTGTTGAGTGTAGGAAGGTGGAATCTGACTATATGGTTGCCCCCACTATTTTTTATGGTGTTTTGCTGGTTTATGACTTAGTTGGACTGGGATCCTGCTATTCAGGGCCCCAGTCTATCTGCTTCTCTGTAAAAGGTTTCCATGTGCCTTAGGCACATCTCTGATTGGAATCTGGAGTGCCCTTATAAGTCCCTAGTATATGGTATACTATGTACCAAGGGCATAGGTACCTCAGAGGCCTACCAGGGGCTGCAGCATGTATTATGCCACCCCTGGAAGGCCATCCAAACTGACACCACAGGTCTGCTACTGCAGCCTGGGTAAGGTGGTGCATGCACCCCTTACTGTGATATAGGTTACCTATATCACTAAATACATACACACATATAAACCTATAAGTCACTCCTATGGCAGGCCTTATCAATCCTGAAGGCAGAGTGCATGGTTCCTATGTGAGAGGGTGCCCCTGCATGATCAGGGCCCCTCTGCAGCGTTCGGAGACCCTTCTCTGATGCTGTTTGTAGTGCAGCCTGACCATATACTCTTAAGCGCATTATAACCTCGCGTTAAATGCTAACTTTGGAATGGCTGCACCTAAACATGTCGTGTTTGGTGTCAAACATCTTGGAATACTACCCCCCCGCCAATTCTGGTGGCGGGGGTAGCATTCCACCCTTCTAGAGGGAAAGACATGTTAACTCTGGCTAGCCCGGTAACTTCTTTCTAAAGCACTGGCATCACAAAATGGATGCTGCTGCCACAGACACGAGTCTGGCCTCCTGCTGCTGGACGAAACTCCGGCAGGGGAGGCCTGGACAATAGGTTTCCTGTCCCAGGGAGGTGTGACCACCTCCCCAGACAGGATAATGTGTATTGGGGCTGGGCGGGAGCACTTTCGGGTGCTTTGAAGTCCTGCACTGGGGGCACATTTGGTGTCCCTGTGCATACCCCAGTTCAAACCGGATCAGGGGCTTGCAGCCCCTGCTTTGGCGCGAACTGGACAAAGGGAAAGGGTGTAGCCACCCCTCTGCCCTGACCCACCCATAGGTGGGGCCACAGAGTAGTCCAACCCCTAAACTTGGTATAAGTATAGGAACCCAGTCCTTAGGACTTTAGATTATCCCTGGACGAAACTCTGAAACAGAATCCTGGACCTTCGACGCTCTACTCAAGATTAGAGGACAGAAGAATCTCCCTTGGGGTCAAGGAGTGACTCCCCTGCTTGGCAGGCACCAAAGACGCATCTGTCCGGTCTGCATTTCTGAAGCTCCCGTCGGACGCCAAAGTCTTCGCATCACCAGAGGTGGATTCTCAGACTTCCCCGAGGCTACCCTGAGTCCCCAGCAAAGCTGAGGCCCATAGCTATCGTGGGTGATGTGAGACCGTGACCCCTGGACATCGAGCACATTTGCAAGTGCATCCTCTTCTGGGTATCCCATGAAGTCGTGCTTTGGGCTCCGAGTAGCCCTAGCCTCCAGCACCAACTGCGCCGAAGATCACTGGCCTCCACTCCACGAGTGTCCTGTGAGCCAGATCCACGTGCGACGTCTCGAGGCTCCTTTGCGGTCGCTAGCCTGTTGGCTAGTAGCCCTTAACGAAGTCCAATCTTTTTTTTCTTGGGCATCCTGGTTGCTCCAGGCCTGCCCTCACTTACCCTTGCTGGGTGAGTTCCCCAGACCTTGCTGGTCTGCATCATTGACGATCTTCATCTTCAACGAGACTTGCCGTTGCCAAGGCTTGTTGGGTCCAATCCGGTCGCCGACACCTCAGTACTCGACAAACATTGTGTACCAGCCCGAATCCTGCTCCTGGTCGCCGACAACACCTCCTGGACCTCGTGGCTGAAGAGTCAAGATGACCATCAACGCACCTGAAGCACTCGACATCGGTGGGCATCTGTCCATCGCCTTCCTGGTCACTGGCTAGTGACCCAGACTCTGTCCCCTCTGCTTTCAGGTTCTTCAGATCTCCGATCCACTCTTGGATCCACCCGGACACTTTCCACTTGGTCGCCAGCAGCACTTTGCAGCAGATCGCCATTCAAATCGACGACGAAACCCGACCCCGAAAGGCACCTATGCACCCGGCTTCCCTGGGTGAGGTAACACGAGTACTCCGGTGCTCCCGTGGGTAGAGACTCTTCAAAGTACTAGTTCTCAAAGGGTTTGCTCCAAGTCCTCCTTTAAGTGTCCCTTTTCTTTAATTTCCTGATCGCGACTTTCTCCATAGAAGTTAACGGCGTATCGCGGTTGTGTATTTACACTGCACGCGTCCCCCGTGGGTCCCCTGTGTCACTACCTTGGGTGGTTCCTTGTGGTCCAAGCACTTCTAGAGGCTCTAGGCCTAGTGTCTAGTTCAGTCGTGGTTCTTATACCACTTTATTGGTATATGGTTTGGTACGCCCCTAGGGCCCAAACGTGTATTTGTGCTATTACCGTGTTTAAATAACTTATAACTTGTGTACTTCGAACTCTAGCCTCATAAAGAGACTAGAGGGGTGTGTTTAGCAATAAATACATATATTTTGAATATATACCTGGTGTGGTGCTCTTTCATTTGGTCACTCAAGAGATTATAGACTGGTAAAACAAGCTGCTTTACATTCCTTCAAGACTTAGCCTGAAGGCTGCTCTCCATAGCTACCACTAGGATAGCTTTCAATAAAGGTTGTCTTTAACCTATCTCCAATAAGGGGTTGTTTGGACTGGTGCAAGGTGCCCACTATAATTAGTGGACAGCATATGCCAGGCCAACTTCTCACATTGGTGTGCAGCGTGTGGGATTCCAGCTTGCTATTGTTTTACCAGATAATCTCAATTGAATTGATCAACTGAAAACCACTAAAGGTACCTAAGGTACATATAATTTAAGCTTAGAATACAGTAAGTTCTACTGAACTTAGAGTTGTGTGTTAAGGGATAGCACACCCTTTCTACAACTCAAGAGAGTTTAGTAGGCCACACCAGAGTAGGTAGTGCATACACCACACCTCACTAGTGATGTCTTCAAAGCCAGGACCCAGTGAGTCCTTGCCAGAAGCCCATGGGCTTCTCCCCTCCAAGTATGATACACTCCCATTCTTGGAATTGAGAGCATTATGTAACTTGAGGAAATTGAAGACAGGACAAAGTCCCACCACCCAACATCTTAGAGAGATGCTGGAAGCTTATGATCTCAGTAAGCCCTTGGGGACTGAAGGGGTAGGAGCTGAGGGTGGGGCAGAAGATGAGGATGGGGCCAGGGGTAGAAATACCCCCAGCCCCCCTCTGAAACTGGCCAGGAGGGTGACAATGACCCTGACCTGGATAACCCAATCCCTCCTGTGGACGATGAAGAGGAAGATCAGAATGATACCCACTTTGTCCCCCCAGGAAGGATTATGAGTGTGCCCAGAAAGTCTAGGTCTCCTTCTCAGGAGTCTAACCACTCTGGCACCTCCATAGGGACCTCTGTCTCATCTCATAGGAGGGAATCCTCTCATGAGAGAAGAAAGAGGCTGATTTAATATGAGGAAGCTCAGCTTGAACTCAGAAAACAGCAACTGGCTATAGACAGGGAGTCCCTAGATCTCTACAAAGAGAGAAAAAGTTGGGACTAGAGTCCCATGGTGGCAGCAATATCCCTAAAGATAGGGAAAGGTCTTATGACCATAGAAACCTAAACAAGATTGTCCCTCCCTACCAGAGTGGGGATGACATCCACAAATGGATAACTGCACTGGAGAGGGCCTGTAAAGTTCAGAAGGTCCCCCAGAAGCAGTGGGCAGCAATCTTGGGGCTCTCCTTTGCAGACAAAGGTAGAGACAAGCTCCTCACTGTAAGAGAAGAGGATGCTGACAATTACACAGTCTTGAAGAGTGCTCTGATAGATGGGTTTGGCCTAACCACTGAACAGTATAGGTTGAAGTTCAGAGACACCCAAAAAGCTCAGACTCAAGACTGGGTTGACTTTGTAGACTGTGCTACTAAGGATCTGGAAGGTTGGATACATGGCAACAAAGTGCATGACTTTTTAGGATTGTACAATTTGATTATGAGGGAGCAGATCCTTAATAATTGTCAAAACCAGCTTTTGCACCAGTATCTGGTGGACTCTGATCTGACCTCTCCCCAAGAATTGGGAAAGAAGGCAGACAAATGGGTCAGAACCAGAGTGAAAACTAAAAATCAGGGTGGTGACCAGAAGAAAGATTCTACTAAGTCCCAAGAGAAAGGTGGGGACAAATCTAAGGATAAGTCCACTACAGGGCCCCAAAATTCCTCTTCTGGGGGTGGGTCCCAAACTCCTTCCTCTCCTGAAAAGAAACCATATTGCCATGTCTGTAAAAAGCCTGGGCACTGGAAAACTGATCCCAGTTGCCCCAGGATTGGCAATAAAGAAAATGTTCCTCCCACAACTACTACCACCCCTCCTGGTACTACCAGTAGTAATCCTTCAGTTGGGAGTAGTGCACCCAAAAAGGTAGGTGCTTTTGCAAGAGGAACAGAGGTGGGCCCTAGTTTAGACAGGGACCCCTCAACAGACTCCTCTGACTCTGATGGTGGTATAGGATTTGCCACCTTTACCATGGGTCCCACAGCATTGGGCAGGTACAGATTGGAGCCAATAATTAATGGTCAGAAAGCTGTGGCATTTAGGGACACATGGGCTAGTGTCACCATGGTGGCAGGGAAACTGGTCCCCCTCACCAGCTTTTACCTGAGTTTAAATACCAGGTGACCAACATTGATGGTGTCAGAACAGATCACCCCATGGCCATAGTCAATCTCAGCTGGGAGGGGGTCACAGGCCCAAAAAGAGTGGCAGTGTCCCCAACCCTACCTGTAGATTGCCTGATGGGCAATGATCTGGAAATTTCAGCCTGGGCTGAAGTTGAACACCAAACCCATCTCAGGATGCTGGGCGTCCCTGTAGAGGTTAGTGGGGCTGTGATGGCCACAGCCCCAGCCCAAGATTTTGGAGAGATGGAGCCTGGAAGAATGGCCCACTCTCCCCCAAAAGAGAGCACAAGGGTTGAAGAAAAGTCTTCTTCCCTCCAGACAGTAGGTAAGGGTCAGCCTCCTCAGGGAACTGACCCTGCCCCTAGTGAAGGAACTGCCCCAGAGGTAGTCAGGCCTGGCCTGGCCACACCCCTGATGGCAGAGGACCCTTCCAGGGTGGTACCCAGTCTGGAGCAGGTAACCTGCCCCTCTCTACCCTGCCTCAGCCAGCCCAGGGCTGCAGAGATCAGGGAGGTCAGTGGACCCCCCAGGGCCCCCTGTCCAGAGGAACCCCCCATCAGCAGATTAGGGGCACCCAGGCTAGTAGCCCTAGCCAGGTGAAAACTCCTCTACACACCGAGGGATCCCCCATACCTTTATGTAGGGACCTCCCCCAGATGGACTCTGGTAGGCAAGGGCAAACCTGGGACCAGAAGGTTCCAAACCTGCCATGTCCCTCCAGTAGTCCATCCAAAGGGACCCAACCCCCAGCTGTAGGCAGCCAAAGGTTGACCCTTAGAGCAAAGTGCAACTCAGTCATGGAAAGACAGGCATACATGATGACCAGTGATCTGAGGAAGCCAAGACCAACATTCCTAGGGCCTCACTTCCCTACTCAGACACCTCACCAGCCTTGTACTTTACCTAAGCACACCACAGGTAGTGATTCCCCATGGTGGAGACCCTCTCATACCCTTAGGGTGAGGGATTGCTTAGTGGACCATAAGACAGGGGGCAACCATGCTAGTGCAGGTGCTTCCTTATATGGCCACTTAGTCAATGAAGGCTCAACTGGCCAAGGTTAGCCTTATCTCCTTTCGTTTGGGGGGTTATGTAGGAAGGTGGAATCTGACTATATGGTTGCCCCCACTTTTTTTTATGGTGTTTTGCTGGTTTATGACTTAGTTGGACTGGGATCCTGCTATTCAGGGCCCCAGTCTATCTGCTTTCTCTGTAAAAGGTTTCCATGTGCCTTAGGCACATCTCTGATTGGAATCTGGAGTGCCCTTATAAGTCCCTAGTATATGGTATACTATGTACCAAGGGCATAGGTACCTCAGAGGCCTACCAGGGGCTGCAGCATGTATTATGCCACCCCTGGAAGGCCATCCAAACTGACACCACAGGTCTGCTACTGCAGCCTGGGTAAGGTGGTGCATGCACCCCTTACTGTGATATAGGTTACCTATATCACTAAATACATACACACATATAAACCTATAAGTCACTCCTATGGCAGGCCTTATCAATCCTGAAGGCAGAGTGCATGGTTCCTATGTGAGAGGGTGCCCTGCATGAGCAGGGCCCCTCTGCAGCGTTCGGAGACCCTTCTCTGATGCTGTTTGTAGTGCAGCCTGACCATATACTCTTAAGCGCATTATAACCTCGTGTTAAATGCTAACTTTGGAATGGCTGCACCTAAACATGTCGTGTTTGGTGTCAAACATCTTGGAATACTACCCCCCACCAATTCTGGCGGCGGGGGTAGCATTCCACCCTTCTAGAGGGAAAGACATGTTAACTCTGGCTAGCCCAGTAACTTCTTTCTAAAGCCCTGGCATCACAAAATGGATGCTGCTGCCACAGACACGAGTCTGGCCTCCTGCTGCTGGACGAAACTCCGGCAGGGGAGGCCTGGACAACAGGTTTCCTGTCCCAGGGAGGTGTGACCACCTCCCCAGACAGGATAATGTGTATTGGGGCTGGGCGGGAGCACTTTCGGGTGCTTTGAAGTCCTGCACTGGGGGCACATTTGGTGTCCCTGTGCATACCCCAGTTCAAACCGGATCAGGGGCTTGCAGCCCCTGCTTTGGCACGAACTGGACAAAGGGAAAGGGGTGTAGCCACCCCTCTGCCCTGACCCACCCATAGGTGGGGCCACAGAGTAGTCCAACCCCTAAACTTGGTATAAGTATAGGAACCCAGTCCTTAGGACTTTAGATTATCCCTGGATGAAACTATGAAACAGAATCCTGGACCTTCGACGCTCTACTCAAGATTAGAGGACAGAAGAATCTCCCTTGGGGTCAAGGAGTGACTCCCCTCTTGGCAGGCACCAAAGACGCATCTGTCCGGTCTGCATTTCTGAAGCTCCCGTCGGACGCCGAAGTCTTCGCATCACCAGAGGTAGATTCTCAGACTTCCCCGAGGCTACCCTGAGTCCCCAGCAAAGCTGAGGCCCGTGGCTATCGTGGGTGACGTGAGACCGTGACCCCTGGACACCGAACACATTTGCAAGTGCATCCTCTTCTGGGTCTCCCACGAAGTCGTGCATTGGTCTTCGAGTAGCCCTATCCTCCAGCACCAACTGCACCAAAGATCACTGGCCTCTACTCCACGAGTGTCCTGTGAGCCAGATCCACGTGCGATGTCTCGAGGCTCCTTTGCGGTCGCTAGCCCGTTGGCTAGTAGCCCTTAACGAAGGCCAATCTTTTTCTTCTTGGGCATCCTGGTTGCGCCAGACCTGCCCTCACTTACCTTTGCTGGGTGAGTTCCCCAGACCTTGCTGGTCTGCATCATCGACGATCTTCATCTTCATCGAGACTTGCCGTTGCCAAGGCTTGTTGGGTCCAATCCAGTCGCCGACACCTCAGCACTCGACAGACATCGTGTACCAGCCCGAATCCTGCTTCTGGTTGCCAACAACGCCTCCTGGACCTCGTGGCTGAAGAGTCAAGACGACTGTCAACGCACCTGAAGCACTCAACATCGGTGGGCATCTGTCCATTGCCTTCCTGGTCACTGGCTAGTGACCCAGACTCTGTACCCTCTGCTTTCAGGTTCTTCAGATCTCCGATCCACTCTTGGATCCACCCGGACACTTTCCACTTGGTCGCCAGCAGCACTTTGCAGCAGATCGCCATTCAAATCGACGACGAAACCCGACCCCGAAAGGCACCTATGCACCCGGCTTCCCTGGGTGAGGTAACACGAGTACTCCGGTGCTCCCGTGGGTAGAGACTCTTCAAAGTACTAGTTCTCAAAGGGTTTGCTCCAAGTCCTCCTTTAAGTGTCCCTTTTCTTTAATTTCCTGATTGCGACTTTCTCCATAGAAGTTAACGGCGTATCGCGGTTGTGTATTTACACTGCACGCGTCCCCCGTGGGTCCCCTGTGTCACTACCTTGGGTGGTTCCTTGTGGTCCAAGCACTTCTAGAGGCTCTAGGCCTAGTGTCTAGTTCAGTCGTGGTTCTTATACCACTTTATTGGTATATGGTTTGGTACGCCCCTAGGGCCCAAACGTGTATTTGTGCTATTACCGTGTTTAAATAACTTATAACTTGTGTATTTCGAACTCTAGCCTCATAAAGAGACTAGAGGGGTGTGTTTAGCAATAAATACATATATTTTGAATATATACCTGGTGTGGTGCTCTTTCATTTGGTCACTCAAGAGATTATAGACTGGTAAAACAAGCTGCTTTACATTCCTTCAAGACTTAGCCTGAAGGCTGCTCTCCATAGCTACCACTAGGATAGCTTTCAATAAAGGTTGTCTTTAACCTATCTCCAATAAGGGGTTGTTTGGACTGGTGCAAGGTGCCCACTATAATTAGTGGACAGCATATGCCAGGCCAACTTCTCACCTTGAGGTGCTTGTATGTGCAGTTATTCTTGGCTGTAATAAACCCTAAAATTTGAATTCGGAGTCCGTGATCTTTGAAGGAAAACTGGATTCTAAATTGTTGCATAACCGGATAAGATTTTCTTCCCTTTACACTATTCAGCAGGTAAAAAGATTCTGGCGACCTGAGGATTCTTAGTGATGGTAGGATAAGATAAGAATCCCGCTTTATCACCTTACATTTCATTTTTTTCTGTGATTTCTATCATTCATTGCGCAGAAGGTTTATATTCCCGCTGCTCAGAGATTGCCATTTCACCCAAGTTAGTCCCGCTTTACTGTACCTTCAAATGTTATCCTCCCCTATGGTCTGTTTTGGGGTTGCAAGTTTTTTAACAGGGGCTACCAGGCATAGGAAAAAGTTGTCTTTACAGTAGCCAGCCTGCTTTTCTTGCCCTGGGCCTAGGGCCCATTTTATGTCAGCATGCGCACTTTATGATATACTGTCCATTGCATTTGGTTTCTAGAACTCTGCACTTTACAAAATGTATCCTGTGTAACTTCAAAACCTGAATCCCGTATTTTTATTGATATAAAGGTTGCTCCTATTTTTTTTTTTTATGTGACTAAGGTTTTACAAATCGAATCTATGTTGATGAAATGTATCTTTTTTTAATATGTTTGCTTTTATGGCTTTTAGTTGCTGCATAAAGTACCTTTTGACTTGACTTGAATGCAGATGAGTTCTCTATCACACCTACCCTTCCTGTGTTTGTGGCTTTCTAGAGGGAATGCACAAAGTGTAGCTGTCACCCACCTCAGATGTGTATTGTAGACAGGCTGCAAGGCACACAGAGCAGTAAGAGCAGAGGCATGCCCATTTACTTTCTAAAAGTGGCATTCTAAAATAGTAATGTTAAATCCAACTTTACCAGTAAAGAGGATTTATCGTTACTATTCAAAGATATGAAACATGATACAGCTACTTCTTTCTGATCAGGAATTACAATGTATTAAGTAATTCTCAACGCTAGCCAATGAGAGGAGTAGGCCTCACAGTAGTGGAAAACGAATGTAGCTGTTTGTCACTACCAGGACATGTAAAACTTAACAATACATGTCCTACCTTTTGTATACACAGCAACCTGCCCAAAGGGCTACCTAGGACATACAATAGGGGTGAATTATGTGTATAAAAAGGGAGATAAGGATTGGCAAGCAGTTTTAAATGCCACCTTGAAATGGCAGTAAACTGCACACACAGGCTTTGCAAGGGCAGGCCTGAGACTAGTTTGAAAGGCTACTTGTGTGGGTGGTACAACTAGTGCGTGCTACAAGCCCACTAGTAGCATTTAAGTTACAGGCCCTGGGTATATAGTATACCTCTTTACAAGTTACTTGCAAGTAAAATAAATATACCAATCATGTATACACCAATTACACCATTACATCATACACCACACAAGTTTACGATTGTTTGGTGTTCACAAATGTAATTGCGAGTAGTATATTTACGAGTCCTATCTTTTTATGTGCGGAGAGTCCTTACTCGTAAAGATACTACTCATAAATCCATTTGTGAAAGAAAACAATTGTGAACAAAAAAGTGTAAGTTTACCTTTGTGAATCAAGCCCTTTGTCTTTCCAAGGACAATACAAACTTGTTCTCTTTCTCTGTTTCGTTTTCCTAATAATTACCAGATAATATAGCTCAGTGAGTTCAATTCATAAATGCAACCAAGCAGTAATCTGGAAGTCACAGAGTTTGAAAAGTTTGAAACCTAGCAATATTGGGTCTGGGTTTCATCCTCTGGGTGTCCATAAATTGATTACTATTAAGGCTGAGAGTAATAAGACGTGTTATTTAGAAAATGCAGAACTGCTCTATGAAGTGTCATATAAAAACAGTTCATCAATATAATTGGCAGTGGTTACAAGGGGCAATACTGAACATGTTCAGTTTTTACCCACTTGTCTCATTTATTGATCTTTTCACATTTAATAAGCTGTCGAAAACTACATGCATTTTCAGATAATACTCGGTTACACATCTCTTTGAAGGACTGAGTGTCATTGTAAGACATTTTATCAAGTTATTAACCGGCAACGAGCATTAGGAGCCATTGTTTCTCTGATGCCCGAAATCTGTGGATACTGCCTCACACTTGCAGGGCATGTAAGAATGCTTTCTGAATGATTTATGACTTGTTTTAATGTGTTCGGAGTTTTACAATTGTATATTATTCAATAAGTTCTAGTATTAATTTGTTATCCTCCTCTTTGATGTCACTTGCTGTGATTTTGTCTTGGCTAAAGGCTACACAGTGTCACTTCCGGAGAAGTCATCCAGGTGAAGGTCATATGATGTCACTTCCTGTGGTGTAATTCAGGGCAAAAGGTCACATGGTGTCACTTCCACTATCTCTGGCATGCCAGCGAGTCAACGTTCATGTGTCCACACTTTGTGAAAAAACCCAGGAGAGAGTGTACAAATTAGATGAGAGTGACACCAAAACACCCTGAAAAATGTCTGACACCGTGGGTGAGCATATTTCTCCATCTGGAAACATGAGAATAAAAGGGAAACACTGAATGTGCCAACACACATTTGTGTCACATTTACTCATGCATATTGTCCTGCTATGGACTATCTTTAGAAGTGAAAATACGTATTCGAATCGACTTGTATGGAATTGTCAATAAACTACTGGTGCATTCTTTGAATCCCCCAAAAGTTAGCAATCCAAACAAATTGTGAGCGGACACAAATGGTAGTGGTTCACAAAGATTTTGCTACGAGTAAGTGTGACACTCATTAAGTACTTTTTCTTTGCTACTGAACTCCAGCACTCCTGGCTTACTTCAGGAGTAAGACAGGAGTACTACAAGTGTAAAATACAGCAACATTTGTGTGATTTTGGCCCATGATCTTCAACTTTTCAACCTGTTCATAATTCCTGATGAATTAGCCCATTGACCTTTAATCAATATTTTAAAAAATACATATTTGTGCGGCGATGGTAATTTTGGTGTCTTCCTTAAATACTGATTTTCACACGTAGTGTGTTAAAATGATGTCACTGTCAATATATTATTGCAGTTTCGATAGAATTCGTTTACAAACACCCCTTTATCATCATGATACAAAGTCGGTACTGCACTTTTGTACAAATATTTTTTTTTATAAATATGTTCATATTGATTATCAAACTTTCAAACACTAGGAAAGAATACACTCTGTGTACTACACAAAGATAATAAATGTTAGGAGTTATGGTTCCATGATTCAGATTCTGAATACTAAATGAGTGTGCGCTGATTTAGAGCCCTCCTGGTACCCGTAAGTGAGATTTGTATGCGTTTCAATCATTGGATATGTCAAGAACAATAAGTCAGCCTGATAAATGGCTACACTGGTAAATCAAAGTGGGAGATTCACTGCCTTTGCATTCAGTGGTTTTCATTACAGATATTTATGCATGGCAGGCATATTTGTGGCACAATGAAAAATATATAAGCAATGCAAGTTGCAAGAAAAATATTACACAACAACAATGCCACTAGTCAAAAGTTTTGTAGGTTTTACTTTTGCATGCACTTCATGGGTCACGGTTAGCAGTTGTACCATGGCCATTTTATTAAATGGCGCACATACTGTAGAAATACATAGGGGCAGATTTACAAGCCCCTTGCCTGACTTTTGCGCTGCAGTTGCAGTTGCGTCACTTTTTTGACGCAACAGCGGCGCAAACAATGCGGCCTATTTACAACGTGACGCATCTAGGGAGATGCGTCACGTTGTAAAGCCCTGTGTCACATTATAACTGCGTCAGGTATAATGTATGCAGGGTGGGCGTTCCCACGCAGGAAGGCCTCGTAAAAGTGACTCAGTGAAAACTACAAGATTTCACTGCGCCACTTTTAGGACGGCACTGCGTCAAAACCTTACGCCTGCTTGAAGCAGGCGTAAGTAGTGATGCAGTGTAGTGGGAATAGGCCTCAACACGCAATGCTGGAGTTGCGTCGTGCTTGCGACACGAATCCAGCAATGCGTGACTTTTCCGCCAACAGATGCGTCAGAATTTCTGACGCATCTGTCAATCCTTGCGCCATAGTGCGCCGTATTGTAAATACGGCGCATCTATGGTGGCGCAAGGGTTTCTAAGGGTGGCGCAGGGAAAGTGACGCATCTGTACAGATGCGTCACTTTCTTGTAAATCTGCCCCAAGGTCTGTCTTAGTGAGTCTTATGTAACAAGAATCCCATGACATATTGTTGTGGGGCCATGTAATTCCATGTTTTTTTCTGTAAGATAATAATGCATTAGACTTAAGATTCGTAAGGGTAAAGATGCAGCTCACCATTCCACTTTTTGGGGACGAAAAGCAGAATGTTGCCTTTGATGTGAAATATAGTAAATAAAACAAGCATTGGCATAGCCAATAGGCCTCGTCTTTTGGACCCTATACGTTTTTAGCTATGCAGTACCTTATCCTGGGACAAATACAATACGACGTAAATGATGTAATAAAAAAATATTTAAATGCAGCCATCTAAGTTCCTTCATGTCACCTCTATGAAGTACAATCCATCGGATTCCCAGTTCCATCCTCGTCATTAATATCAGCAATCTAAAATGCACGACTAGTCCTGAGTACGTAAATAAACCAATAAAGTTAAGCTTTGCCCGAAACTCTATTGTACCAAAATAGTAAAATAGTGTCATGGTTGAGAAAAAAAACCGATAATGAACTGCAACATTTGTGGCTTATTATGAAAGAATGCAAGAACGCATAAAGCATGAGCATGGCGTCTGTCAATTCCCATCTCCAAGAAGGAGGGCAGCCAGGTAAGCCTTTTTGCTAATGATAGAGTCACTTCTGTCATTTTGAGTGTGGCTTAATTTGTCCACAATGAACAAGGGACGATGTGTGCAAGTGAAACGGGCCCACACGGACCAGCTGGAATACTGAGGCGGGACCAGACTCGGGCACGCCGCCGAGTATGGCGGTCGTGCTGGTCCCCCGCAGCAGGCAAGGGACGGGGCTGCGCCACACACAGTAGTGACGCGACGCCCCCTGAACTTGCCTGCAGCTGATTGGCTGTTTGGGCGTTGACCCGGAAGCGCAAGCAGCGCTTCCGGGTCCCACGTCGGGGAAACGCCGGGAAAGCTGGTTCCAACCGGCTCCCGGCCAGGAACGGGTTTAAAAGGCTGTGGAGCGGCAGGATCGGTCTCTTTCTCAGCCGCTCCACAGCCTTGAAAGGACACAAGGGCCTCGATATGAGGCTCCAATCAGGCACCTTTCTTCTCTTTGTTTTTCCCCTGCAGGTTCTCGGATTTCGGCGGCAGGAGCAGGAGCCATTCTCCGGTTTTTCCCCCACCTTCTTGTCGTTTTACAGGGTTTTTCTCTGCACGTTGGTCAGAGTTTTTGGTGGGAGCCTGCAGCCTTGCCCCTTCAGCACACAGCAGGAGAGTTTTGGGGGCATCTTGGTCAGCACGTCAAGATTCCAGCCTGCCCCTGACCAGTGTGCCTTTTGAGCCAGCTCGGAGCCACACAGGCTGAGTTTATACTTGCCGGTCCCGCATGATTGGTGTTGCGGTGGTGGCTCCAGCTGGTGTTTGGTATCCACGCACACTGGGGGATTTATTAGGAGGACCTTGGCTACAAAAATTCCAGGATTTTTCTCAGGTGATGGGTTTTTGTGCCTGAGGGGGCTGGCACTGTTTTGTCCATGTGCAAGTGGCATATCTATGTGGCAGGGGCTGTGTTTTTGGATTGCTAAGCATTGTATTGTGGGATAGCCACAAGAGAGGGCCCCTGTGCTTCTCTTTTTTCCAGTACTTTGGTGAATTTTGGTGCACAGCTTTAAAACCCGATGTAGGCTGGGGTTTGTTGGGAGTCATTTTCTGGTGCTGTGTTAGATTTTTAAGGAGTTGTAGCCAGAGTGTATCGGTTTAAGGTTTTTACTGAAAGGAGGTGAATCCTGTTGGTACAATGGCCCCTAAGGCAAAGAGGAGCGAACAGCGCTCGCGCATGGACAAGTTTGTGGAGTCCATGATGCAAAAAATGGAAGACATGGGACAAGCATTAGCAGAGCTGGGGAATAAAGTGGATTGGCAGGATGGGACAGCGGACAGGCCCAGACGATCGGGAGTGGCCCCTAAGGCGGCATTCCCTCCAGTGCCCAAAAGGGCTAGAGCCAGGAGAGGGGGAACACCTGCCCCATCACCATTGAGGGTGGGGGGAGCAGAGGGGGCTGCGGCACCAGCCCCAGCGGGGGCAGTGCCGCAGGCAGTAGGTTCTATGCCGGTTCCTACGGTGGTGGTCTCACAGGGCACTGAAGGGGTTAGTCAGCTAGGTACATCTGATAGCAATCCCCCGCCTTAGACCCCAAGCATCCCCACGGGGGGCCCACCTGGTACCACATGGGGTAGTCAGCCAGGTACATCAGGTACCACCCCACCGGGGGAGAGTCAACCAGGTACAGCAGGTGCCACTCCCCCGCCTCAGGCCCCAATCATCCCTACGATAGGGGGCCCATCAGGGAGTGCGCCAGGGCAGCCTGACTTGGTAGCTAGTTTGGCAGCAGTTTTGCCATGGTTGGAGAAGGCAGTTACTTGGACCCCAGCGGCAGGGGCTGGGACGTTGGGTAGCGAAGAGAGCACACTGGAAAAAGCAAAAAAGATGGTGGGGCAGTTTGTTGGGGCTAAGACTGGAGAAGGGCAGACAGTCCCGCCAGGGAGTGCAATGGCTAGTGGAAGTACACCTACAGTAAATGGAAAAAACCCGCTTGCAGTAAACACGCCGTTGTATGCGGGAAAGGAAAAAGCATCGGAAGCGCCAACAGCAGGTACGCCTCAGACATTGCCAATGTTAGGTTTGGGCGAGTTGCGCTCTTCTAGGGAACGTGTCGGAAGGCATGTTTCACAGGAAGTAAAAGAAAAAATTTGGAAAGGGAGTTATGTGAATATGTTTTCCTTGCTGGTAGATGAGGCAGAGAGAGAGGAGGCCAAAAAGAACAAGGAGTGGACGCACCCAAGGGAGTGGTCTAATTGGCTACAAAAGAGGAAGGTTGAAGAGACCCTGGTCAATTGGTTTAAGGGCTTCTCAACTTACATGGCAATCACGTCTGAATGTTTCCCAGGCCTGGGCACACAAATGGCATGTTACCAGAATAGGATTGCTTGTGCACATGACGAATATGGTGGTGTGGGATGGAAAGGATATGATAAGGATTTTAGGAGAGCAAAGGCAACTGACCCTGCCCTTACTTGGGACCAGATTGACATGATTTTATGGTTAAGTCACATGAGATACGGGACACAGGACAGCTCAAGGGGACAGTCCTTTCGGTCAGGCCCCCCAGTCAGCTCGTGGGGTGGAGCAAAAAAGGGGGCATGTTTGGACTTTAATAAGCGTACATGCACCAGGGCGGCAGGCACATGTAAGTTTAAGCACGCATGTTCTTTCTGTGGCCACACCTCACACCCAGAGTCCAAGTGTTTCAAAAAACCAAAGGACAAAGGAGGTAAAAAACAAGATTGAGGGTGTATCCCTCACCAAGGCCCGGTCCCCCATCATAACCAGTGCTCTGATCCCATGGTTGAATAAATACAATTGCCCCACGTCCGCTAGAATTTTACTGGAAGGTTTCAAGGACGGTTTCAGAATCCCTGCGCCTAGCTACATAGGAGTGTCACATTGTCAGAACCAGCTATCTGTGAGAGCCAATTATGGGGTGGCGGCAGCAAAAATTGAAAAAGAATTAAGGTTGGGCAGAGTAGCGGGTCCATTTGACAGCATACCGGTGGAGGGTTTTGTGTGCTCCCCTTTGGGGGTAGTTCCCAAGAATGAGCAAGGGAAGTTCCGTCTGATTCACAATATTTCAGCCCCCAGGGGCCAATCTTTGAATGACGTCATAGATGGGGAACTGTGCACAGTCAGGTACGCATCCTTTGATCAGGCAGTTGAGATGCTTAGGGGGCTGGGACCCGGCGCACTCTTGGCACAGTCGGATATCGAATCAGCCTTCCGCCTTTTCCCGGTACATCCGCTGGATTTCCACCTGCTGGGTTTCCAGTTCCAAGGGAAGTACTACATGGACAAATGCATGCCTATGGGGTGTTCTGTTTCCTGCTCTTACTTTGAGAAGTTCAGTTCTTTTTTAGAATGGGTTTTCAGGCAGGTGACGGACCACCAGTCAGTCCTACACTACCTAGATGATTTCCTTTTCTTGGGAGCACCAGGCTCCCAGGAATGCGGCCAGGCGCTGCAGGGTTTCTTTGCACTCATGCAGGACTTTGGTATGCCTTTGGCACAAGGTAAGATGGTCGGGCCAATCACAGAGTTCGAATTCTTGGGGATAGAGTTGGATTCAATGCAAAGGGTGTCACGATTGCCAAAGGAAAAAATCGCAGCATTCAGATCAGCATTACAACACTGCTTGAGGAAGGAAAAGGTTACACTGCACCAGCTACAACAAACAGTGGGACAGTTAAATTTTGCTTTGAAAGTCATTACTATGGCACGGCCATTCTCGCGCACCATTGCACAGGCTATGTCAGGCCTCAAAGAAAAACATCATCACACCAAGTTATCCAGTGAGGTCAGGCAGGGCATGCAGATTTGGATGGCATTCCTGAGTGATTTCAATGGGAAGGTGATGTGGCCCAGCCCACGAGATCCAGTCCGGAGATCGGGCTGATGACTGACGCAGCAGGTAGCGAAGGATTTGGCGCCATTCTAGGTCCATCATGGGTGGCGCAGCGCTGGCTGGCATGGTGGGTGGAAGCTGGGCTCATGGGGAACATTGGTTCCCTGGAATTGTTTCCCATCCTAGTGGCATTGTCCATATGGCCTGAGCAGCTGAAAAACCAATCTGTAGTCTTTTGGTCTGATAATATGTCGGTGGTGGACTGCATCAATCAGCAATTAGCAAAGTGTAAGATGATCCTGCGTTTATTGAAAGAAATAATACTGTTGTGCATGAGGTTAAACCTGCTGTTTAGAGCAACACATGTCCCAGGTGTATTGAACCATGCTGCTGACGCGCTCTCTCGCTTTAAGATGCATGTTTTCAGGTCCCACCACCCAGAAGCGGCAGAGAACCCAATGCCGTTCCCAGACCAGCTTTGGCAGCTTGGTGCCCCGAATTACCGGACCTCGTGGCAGCTAGCCTAGCACCCAGGACCAGGAGGGCATACGAAGGGGCGTTTTGGGCTTACTGCAATTTTTTGGGGGAAGGATGGGAGGAGACCTGGCATGATACTGGGGCAGTGTTTTTCTACTTGAGAGCAATGAAGGATGGGGGCGCTCAGTGGCATCGGCACGACGACACATAGCGGCAATTTCCTTTTTCGCAAAAGTAAAAGGCAGGGGTGATCCCACTAGCACATTTATAGTGAGGAAAGCGCTGAAAGGGTGGCAGCGTTTGCAAGGTTCACAGCCAGATGTGAGGCGACCAATAGGTGTTGAAATTTTGGCCACACTGCTGGGTGTGCTGAATCAGGTTTGTGAATCAGGTTTGTGACTCATCGGGCAAAACGCTCCTGTTTAAAACAGCTTTTTCTCTGGTATTCTATGGCGCTTTCAGGATTGGGGAACTGGTGTCAAAAAATAAAAGGGACTGGCAGGGGGTTCCAGTTCAGCCACGTAAAAGTGCAAGGAGACTCATTATTTATATCCATTCCCGGGTCCAAAACTGATCAGGAGGGTTGAGGGGAAGGTGTGGTATTACGAAGGGCGGAAGGGAACACTTGCTGCCCCATCGCCAACCTTGAGGCATTCTTGGAACATAGGCCAAGGGCCACGGGAGGGCCTTTGCTAATGCATGCAGATGGGTCCCCGCTAACTACATTTCAATTCAGAGGGGTCATGGGCACGACCATCAAGAAGGCCGGTTTAGATCCAGGCAGTTTTGGGACCCACTCTTTCAGGATAGGGGCCGCCACTGAAGGGGCAGCCAGAGGGTTTGCCGGGAGCGCGGTACAGAGGATTGGTAGGTGGTCCTCAGACTGTTACAAGCGCTATGTACGGCTGCATATGCTCTAGACTTGTGGTGTTTTTTGTCACTTACGGTTGTTTTTCTCTTCCTGGTTTGACTTGCAGTTTCTACATCCTGTCACGCAGGGGGGAAGCTTGCAGCGGTTCATCGTCCATCAGCATCTGTTGTGGACCAGGTGCCCGCCTGGGAGCACGGAGAAATGGATGTGTGGATTATTGGCCACTCTTATGTAAAAAGGTTGAGACCATTTTTCTTTGCAGGCATTTATGAGCACAGAGCACGGCAGGCCGGTTTCAAGGTTTCTTTCCACAGGCAGGGTGGGCTACGCTTTGGCCAACTCAGGAGATATGTTGGTAGGCTTGCTAGGCAGAACCAAGTACCCCCTGTAGCGTTTATCTTGCATCTAGGGGGTATTGACCTGGTGTACCTGGGCAGGAAGGGCGTAGTTGAGGCCTTGATCACAGAAGTGGGGTGGCTGGCAAAGAGATGCCCGGAAGCAATACTGGTATGGTCACACATGATTCCCAGATTTCAGTGGAGAGGGGGTGCGTCTGTGTGGGCCTTGAACCACTCAGTGAAAAGGATCAACAACCGGATTGATAAATTATTCAGATCCCCGAAATTGCAGACAATAGCGCATGGGTGCATCCGGGGGGAGCCGTTTTTCCTACAGGATGGCGTGCACCTCTCTAAATCGGGCAATGAGCTGTTCATGGAAAATTCACTTGCGTGGCTAGTGGGGACACCGAGCAGGGCATGACCTTTCTGGAGGCAGAGGGGGGAGGCCAGAGAGTCGGGCAACTATACTGGCCTGTGGCGGTGAGGTCATGATTGGTGAGCATAGTTTACGGTCCTCAGCAGGTATCACCATTGTCAAATGGGGACGCCTGAGGGGGGGACAGATGGTCTCTCATGGAACTCCAGGGGCAGTTACAGTTCTGCTTCCCTTAGGCTCTTTGGCCAACCCCGCACACGCGCAAAGGCGCAAGTAAGCTGGGCATAACTGCACGGGCCCTTATGGAGATAATGTTGAGGGCGTAGGGGGTGCCCGGGGTGAGGTAACCTTCTGGTGAACTGGGCCCCCTGCGCAAGGTCACTCTGGTAGGAGGGTGGGACCTAGCTTGATCTGGATCTTTGGCCAGTCATTGACCTTGCCGTAGGCTCAAACAGGGATACGCAGAAAGATAATCTTGTTGATCACTTAGCTTATGATAGGAATGGCTATGTATTAGAAACATGTTACGGAGAGCCAAAAATGACACACTGTACCTATCAATGTAATGGACCGGACTTTCTGCGTCTTGTATAAATGATGTAAATAATGTTTTTAATGTTTGATTATTGTTATGAAATAAAATACAGCCGGTGTTTACGACCCCTAATCCAAGCTGGTGTGTTGTTTAAGTTGTTGCCTTGGGGGAAGAGGGGCGGTGGACCGCACTGGGTCTGGGAGGGGCCCCCACCCCAAGGGTTTGGAAGTAAAGGAGGAGGGGGACTCGGCAGTACCTGACCATACAGAAGTTGTGGCAATGCCTGATATTCCAACTGCCCCTCTATGCGTTTGAAGGCTTTTCAAAATAGAAGAAACTAAATTTCCTTCTTCTTTTTGTTATGATTTGTAAAATAAATGTGTGTGCCGAATATGTAATGCATTATCCCTTTGTAAATAACAATGGTCGCTGCAGTTGATGACATTCAGGGACCATGATAAGTTGTTTATGCAAAGCATTAATACACAGGGGGGCTTATTTACAAGCCCCTTGCGCCACCCGTACGTCACTTTTCCCATGTTAAAAATGATGCAAAAGTGGCGCAAGGGGCTTGTAAATCTGCCCCAGGGGCTTTACCGAAGTTTGAAGAAGCTGTAATAATTCTCTTTTTGTTGAGTGAAACGCTCGAACATTTCCTGGACTTCAAGGTCTTTCACCCCAATGTATTTAATTTCGATTGTTTTAACTGATATGAAAATAACTGTGTAATGTTAAACATATAACTCAGCAATACAAGTACTGGCACTTAGAAGATATAAGCAAAGAACTTAGAAAACTGTTCTTTTCAAAAGGTCATTTAAATGGAAATTCCTTGCTGCTATGACCTTTTAATATTTCTTCACGTATTCCGCCAACGTGTTGTATGGTTGAAAGTGCTAACTTTAATATTTGGAATTGAGAAAAAAGGAGATCATGAAATTAGCAAAAGATCAGTTGGTACAGTTTTGCAGAAAATGCAGGGCTTACAGAACATCACTCCACCCATCAGTATTTTAAGAAACGATTTATATTTAAAGTTCTTTTCAATTTCCTATTAATATCTACACTGTGCCACAATGTTGTGAAACGACCTAGGGACACAGTATTAGAATACACAAAAGGATCAAATAATTAAATACACACTATAACAGAGTATACAGAGAGCCAACAGTAACGGATGAACATACAGCAATTTTATATGATTTTATGAAGCAAATTTAGCTGTTTTGGGACATAAGCCTGCCAACAATAAAATCTTCATGCAAAACATAAACATGACCTGCAGGTAGGCCTGGACATTGCCATGAAAGTTAAACTATAGCACTAGTACTAATAAGTTGACTCACGATGCATCTGGCATGCATAGGTGGATGATTAAAATGCTTTGCTTGTAGTGTACACATTCAAAAGCAATAGTATGAATAAGGCATGACGGCTCACCTGGATGATGCAATTGTGTGATCCCTAGGTTTATTAAAATAAAATGCTGCTGACAATGCACTAACACCCAATCTGGGAGAGAAACATATTGGAATCTCGGAATTGTTTGCGGTTTCAAATCAGTTCTTGTTCTTCTAAAACCGCGATTTTTTCATAACAGATATTTTGGAGAACTGTTGTTTTTACACTTGTTTGCGGATGCCGCGGGCATGTACCTCTTACTACTATCAATTCCCGGCATAGACAGTGGACTATATTGTTTACACTTCAGCTGTGCCAAGTACCAAAAACACATTTTGTTCTCTCTGGTGGCCCCTTCCAGCCTCTACACATGTGACTGCTTGTTTATCGGCGGGCGAGGCCGTGGTCTGAACAAATAAACAAACAGCATTGAAGCACAGGGTGGATCCAGTGCCTTTAAGTTGCCCTTAATGATGCATCAACAGCGGGTGGCAAGCTCCATGGCCAGATGATTTCCTTTAGTGTCGCCGCGCCCGTCCAGACATTGTGGCACGCAAAAGTAAATGTTTTACAAAACAAATAACAAAACAATTCGCGTTGATTGTATATTGTGACTGCCACGAGTTCTCTTAGAAGAAAGTGAAAGGATGGTAGCACGAACACATAGGGGCCGCCAGCACTGCACTCTCTCCTTATCGTGTTTATTCTTTGTGTGTTAACCTGCCATTCAGATGTGTGCTTTGACTCGAGGACCTCCGTGACAGCTTACGACTAGATAAGCGCACTTGTTGAAGGCCTGCAGCAGACGCACTGTGGTGAAGTGGAAACAGCTTTTCACACGGCCTCAGGTTTAGGGAGACTATTTAAAAAAATAAATCAGACGGAAGGGAGGAGAGAGGAGAGGCCATCACACGCTGTAAAGTGTGATGGCCAAACAGAATGATCGTTTAGTGAAGTCTAGAGGGAGGGAGCTAAGCCCACAAAGGGGGACATTTAAGCAAATGCACCAATAACAAGCCAGCATTTGTAAATGACCCAGATAACAGCCAATGGCAATTGGTGGGTGTGCCAAATCCCACAGAAGAGATATAACAGGTTGATCAAGCTGGACCTAAAAAGTGTCATAAATACAGGAAGGATCAGAGGTGAGGTGAGCATTAAAGTGGTACTAATACCAAAGGAACAAGGCAGGAGGCTATGAGAAATTGTGCTACTGCCACATTTAGAATAAGCCAGCAGTTCTGGAACAATTTTTAGAGTGAAGTTTCTGGCCAATAACGTCACCTCAAGAAAGGCATAAGGAATATTTGACAGTGGTCCTTTAAAAGCTCTGCCGAAAAAAGACATTTGAATACTCCCTTTACTGATCATTTTCATTCAAACCACTTACCTCAGGGTTGCCACCACAAATTACTGGTATCCAAATTTTATTTTGCATTTTGACTCTTCCAAACATGATGCTTAAAATACAAATATCCAAAGGCATAGTTCCAGATTCTCGTATGGAATCATCAGCCCCCCAGTGCAGCAAAAGTGGTCTCACTGCTATTGAAATGATGGGAGCCATCTCATACATTCATAGTTGAACACCAGGCAATGTACTACAATATTCGGGTACAGAGTCCTGTTCTGTGCCATGTGCACCCTTCTTGGATGTGTCTGGCATGGGTTTAAGACTGTTGTTCTGTCTGTTCAGGTGTAATGGCCTCATCTTTGACAGTGAGTAGGTAACGCCCAGCAAGGTGTGCAGTCTGTAATGGCAACCTCATGTGAGAGTGTACTTGAGGAGCCCATGGAACTCCAAATCGGCTTCCTAAATGCCGGCTTGTTGAAGTATTGTATTGTATTGTATTGTATCGGGCACTTGTAAAGCGCCCTGTCACCCAAAGGGTATCCTGGCGCTATTGAACATGTGCTCAGGTCAGCCGTGGATGGACAGATCGGCCCTGAGTAGACTGATCGAGGCGAGCCAATAAAATTCATTCTCTTGGAAAGAGCCAGGTTTTGACTCTCTTCCTAAATGGCATCAGATCCTCTAACTGTCTGATGTTGGTGGGAAGTGTATTCCAGAGCTTTGCTACCGCAATGCTAAAAGCTCTCCCACCTGATGTTATCTTTCTGAATTTGGGCACCTTAACCAAATTGGCCGAAGATGAGCGTAAACTCCGGGTGGGGACATACCATGCAAATTTGTACTGCATGGGTTTGGGTCCAACACCATGCAGAGCTTTGAACACTAAGCAGAGAGATTTAAACTTTATCCTTTCTGACACTGGAAGCCAGTGTAGCTCTGCCAGCGCTTGTGATGCGGATGACTGTCTTGGTCTTGCTAAGGCCAGTTTGGCCGCCATCGTCTGGACCCTCTGCAGTCTCTCAATTAGGTACTTTGGAGACTCTAGCAGCAGTGCGTTACAGTAGTCAAGTCTACTCAAAATAACGCTTCTAACTACCAGTGCTCTGGCCTGTGATGGTAGCATTGGTAGGATCTTTCGGAGCGCCCTGATGAGAGCAAAACAGCAACCAGCAGTTTTGTTGATCTGGGCTTCAAGGCTTAGTTTATCATTGAATATAACTCCTAAATTATGCACCGTCTCTGAAGATCTTAGAGGAATATCGGTCGGTATAGGCCAGAAGTCATCTGGTAGCGGACGAGGAACTTTACCTGCTGCGCAGCACAAGATCTCTGTCTTGTCTGCATTAAATTGAAGAGAGTTTTCTCTCAGCCAGCCAGTGGCATCCTTCGTGCAGGTGTGGAAATCTTCCAATGAGGTGAAATGGTCTCCCTCCAATGACAAGATGAGCTGCGTGTCATCGGCATAATTAATAAGGCTAACGTTATGAGCTTTAATGTCAGCCAGCAATGGTCTCAGATATATGTTGAATAGTATTGGGCTGATAGCAGATCCCTGAGGAACACCGTATAGGTTGTTAGTGAACTCAGATTGAAACGGTGAGAGAGCCACTGCTTGTCGCCTCTTGGATAGGTATGATTGGAACCATTTCCATGGTGTACCCACTATCCCTACGTCCTTGAGCCTGGCCAGAAGTATCTCATGGTTAACCGTGTCGAAAGCGGCGGACAGGTCAAGCAGAATCAGTATTGCTGACTGCCCCCTGTCCGTCCGCATTCGAAGATCATCCAATACGGTTAGCAGAGCTGTCTCCGTACCATGCCCAGGGCGGAAGCCAAATTGCACATCCTCCAATATCTCGTCAGTTTCCAAGAACTTGGAGAGTGCTTTACTGACCACCTGCTCTATGATCTTTATAGGGTAAGGCAGCAGGGAGATCGGTCTATAATTCTTGGGGCAGCCAGGATCCAGAGTTGCTTTTTTCAACAAAGGTGTCACTACCGCTTGTTTCCAACAGTCCGGTACTGACCCGCTGGACAGTGATTGATTACAGATTTGTCTGGTAGTTGGGAATAGCTCTGAACTCAGCTCTTTCCATATTCTATGTGGCAATGGATCCAACGGTGAGCCTGAGGAGATACCTAGTGCTATCTTTGCAAAATCCTCCACTGACGGGAATTCAAAGTGATCAAACAAGTTGGGGTTTTCCCCCATACTTTCTCTTTCCTTTTCCTGAGGTGCTTTTATTGCCTCTACCTCGTCGCTTCCCTCGGTGCAGGGACTACTTGGCCCCAGACCCTCGAGAATAGAGGTGATCTTATCCTCGAAAAAAGTCGCGAGGTTATTACAAAGATCCTGTGAAGGCTGTATCTTATTTTTGGTGCACTCTGGATTGGCAATGTCCCCCACTATTTTAAAGATGCTTCTGGCACTATTTGAGGACCTTAAAATCAGGTCTGCAAAGTACTCTGCTTTAGTTCTGCCAATTTCTTTTTTATAGTGAGCCATTGCCTTTTTCCAGGCGGTTTTGTCTTCCTCTGAATATCCCTTCCTCCATTTTCTCTCTACTGACTTGCAGCTCATCTTTAGAGTTCTAAGTAATTCGTTGTACCATGGTGCGGAAGGTCTACCCTTTTTCTTATAATTCTTTAGAGGAGCAACCAAGTCTAGTCTAGTTACTATATGTTCGCAGAAGATCTCATAATTTTCCTCTACCTGCCTATCTCCATCAAATATTTCCTCCATAGGAAATACCCGGGAAAGCTTTGTATTTTGCAGCAGTCCCTTCCAGTCCCTGACTTGGCTTTTCTTAGAGCCAGTGGTACTGGGATTGTTCTTTTTCGGGTTATGTACCTGGAATTTTATCAGGTAGTGGTCAGACCACTCCACCAACAAGGTCTCTGTCCTTCCCAGAGCTTGTTCTTCGGCAAAGATTAGGTCCAATGTGTACCCTCCCTTGTGCGTGGGTTCAGTGATTTGTTGTGTTAAGTTCACGTTCTTACAAGAGTTGATAAGACTATTATAGTTTGAGTCCAGACTCCCGTTACACCATAGGTTAAAATCCCCCATGATGAATAATCTGGAATGAGTGAGTGCCATATTAGTGAACACATCGGTAATTGTCTGCAATTGTGCATTGCTAACTGCTCCAGGAGGTCTATAGCACAGTATTCCCGTCAGCAGTTGTCCCTTGTGGTCTTTTAGGGAGTAACCCAGCATTTCTATACCATTGACTTCGTCAACATTTATGGGCACGAAATCCCATATCTCCTTAAAAATAACCCCGACCCCTCCTCCCCTCCCTTTGGGCCGTGGCTTGTGGAAAACCTTGTATCCTGATGGACAGGCTAATCCCGGCTCCAGGTCTGATCTGGATGTGTCCATGTCTCAGTCATAAATAGGACATCTAAATCATGTGTTTCCAGTAGTAATTGGATCTGTAGCCAGTGTTTGGGCAGGGATCTGACGTTAAGCAAACCACATGCCAGGGTATCCCTACTGTCCAGATTGGGCTTTAGTCCCGCTGTCTCTACAAGGCTAGGCGTACCCTCCCGTCCTCCTGTATCCCCTGAGTCCTGCGGCTCCTTACTAGTGTGGGTAAGTCTCTTTTCCTCCATCACTTTTCTCCCCAGACGGGCAGCATGGCTGGCGCTGTGCGCGGTAAGTGCGCGGACGGGCACAGACGGGCTTGCCTTTGTCGCGCCTTCGGCACGCCCGCTGCGCGCTGTGCTGTGGCCATGATTTTGAAGCCCCAGTCCCTCCGCATCTAGAGCGCTAACTGGAAGTTTCTATGGGCTACCGGCGCTCACCGGAAGTGAGGAGGACTGTACCGAGCCCCAAGGGGAGAGAGCGATTTTCGTTCCTGCTTTTCAAACAGTAAGCAAATGACTGTATGTTACTTCTTATGTGGTGCATGGTTAAGGTTGTTTTTCAGGGTCTCTTTACAAATTAGGGACTCCCCCGGCCAACACTGACCATGCACAAAATGTGCCCCTATGTCTATGACTCCTTCTGCACTTAAGTAGTCTTGTGGAGTGTAAAAACAGACTCGAAGACTCTCTGCACACCAGCGGCACTTCTATGTTCTGGCCCCACAATGCAATCTAAAGACTTCAAGCAGAGAAGAAGAAGAACCACCAGTTCTGTGAATTATAAGCCATTTCTGCTGAACAAGAGTCACAGACTGTTTTGTGGAAAACGGTTTATAATTGTTTGTCCCAAGAAGCATATTAAGGGAATGAAAAGTTAAATATGGTGGCAAGAGATTTCCTGGAAAGGAGAAGATAAAGAGGTAGCTATGAAATGTCACGGCCTGTGCTCAGTATGGATCACTGCAAACACAAGGAGATGATGGACGGAGCGCTGAAACTTTTCAGACACTCACCCCTGTCACAGATCTGGGTTGAATCCATCATCATTCTTTAGCTCACTTCGCCACCTCAGTTCAAATCCAGCTATATACAAATCCTTCTTGACCCTGTGCCTCATGGGAACAGTCCAGCCCAAACTGCCAAGCCAGGTCTTCCCTGAACCGGAAACAAGCATCCTGGGACCAGTTTCAGGGTAATACCCCTCTTCAGCCAGGCTAGCTTGAAACCAGTGGCAAAGTGAGCAAGGGACCCACGTCTGGGCATACCCTGCCAACTTAGGGTGAACAAAGCAAACATAAGGAGATGATGGATGGAGTGCTGCAACTTTTCAGACACTCACCCCCAGTCACAGATCTGGGTTGAATTGAAGGGGGAGAGCAGGAGCGGGACAGGACTGCAGGTCCCAGGCTCCCCAGCGGCTGACTCCGCCACCAACGCCTGCATTACGCGCCTGCATCACGCGCCCGGAGGTGCTTTAAATTTCAGCAGGGCTTACGCAGCGCCAAGGGCGGCCCGTCAGAGACAGTAAGAGGCAGGGCTGGGCCATTCCCCCTAAGTTTTTCTTTTTTCTTCTAATGGGGCCAATGTTGTATTTAGTGTAACTGCATTGCTAACTTCCTTTCTATCATTGTGGCTAGTGACCGCCTAACATGAGTAAACTAAAGTACACTAAAGGTTCAAATGTCACCGGGACACTAGATGCCTTTCTCCAAAGGGCGGAATCATGCCTGATAAATGAAATTAAATTGACAGAACGTAGACTCTCCTTAACACCCCAACCCTCCCTGCGTAGACTTTCCACTACACCTGTACTTACAGATCTAGCTACGATAACTAACAACGAGACATTATCTTCACCGCCAAGCACTTCGGCCCAAGCAACAATAGACATAACATCGGACTCTGCCCCTATTTCGCCTCCTGATTGTGGATCAAGCCCTGTCAACTCTAAAGTTACCACCAGAGGGCAAAAGGCCACTCGCAAGCTAAATTACGCCACCGAATGCGTTAGAAATAAAAAGAAGGGCAAAACCACCTTAAAACAGAGCAAACCCACACAGAGGGTAAACGGGAACAAGGGGAAACCCGCTGTTGACACAGGCGAAACCAATAAGGGTCCCTCGATTACCACTAAACAGAGTATGACTGATAAAGCTGTTGATAATGTACTCGATGGGAACTTTTGGGGTAGACTTGAGACAATGTTGTCAACTTTTCTGTAACCCATTATGCTAAAAGGTATCAACTGTAGAAGCCAGACTTATAAAAATAGAGGAGTTGGTTGGTAGTACATACCCAGTTAGATCGATAGCTAATACTAACTTAAACTAACACAATCTGTCCAATAGGGGGGTGGGTATGGCTGCTGCCCCAACTACCAGCTCGAAAGCTACACATCAAGCATCAAATAGGAGTAATAACTCCCATACGACTTCCTCTAAAGTAGGGAATCCACCTGCCAATGCTGGCCACCACCTCAGTATAGATAGACCCACAATGATACCTCCCAGTAATCCCGTTGGCTCAGAAAGGGGAGCACAGGCTGAGGGGGCAACAGGCGGAAATAAAGCAATTAGGAAGGGCAGAGAACTGCAAGAACAGAAAGACCAGTT
The DNA here is from genome assembly GCA_963921515.1 of Calotriton arnoldi. Taxonomy (NCBI): domain Eukaryota; kingdom Metazoa; phylum Chordata; class Amphibia; order Caudata; family Salamandridae; genus Calotriton; species Calotriton arnoldi. The sequence continues at coordinate 2,943,628 of CAWUFW010001228.1, forward strand.
CCTTAGTCCACCATTTAATTTACACTTGCCCCCAGAAGCGACTCCATATACGGTAGTTTTGGCGAATGTCCCTCCTTTAACTAACAATGCCTTTGAACACTGGTCGACCTTAAAGAATAAGTCCCTTCACTTCTTAACCAGAAGGACTGGTTTAAACGAACCCCTTTTTTCAGATTTTAAAATGGCACACAGGATTGGGTGGGTCGGTCCCTCATTCAAATCTTTCCGTGGGGACTGTATTGTACTAACCTTTAAATCACCCTTACTGGTGCATACAATGCAAGAAAGGGGTAACAGTGGACCTTCCAATCCCATTGATATAAGCATAGTTCCACTAGGATATTTCTACTGCCCATCCCATTTGCCATCATATCAGGGACCTTATCATGAGAGAGATAATCACTCTAGACTAAGGCAGCCTATACATTCTGTCCCAGTTTGTATTCGCTTTGATCCCCTGAATTCCCTGGAAGATAACGATTGACTGGATCCTAGGTTTCACGTATCATATAATCATGTAACCAGCAGGAGTCGTCTTGGGTCGAATTTAATGAGTAATGACGACACTAGATGTGACTATCAAGTTAGTAACGATAGTGTACTGGTTCAAGGGCTCTTGAATTTGAATACAGAGATACAGGGTGACTCCCATGATATCCCAAAAGTCTCTCTCCTAACTAGTGATCCAAAGGTATGTTTGGTTGTTAATAGTAGTCCGGAGGCATATGGATCAATGGGCTTAGAGACTGAGGCTCAAACTAACCCACAGGGCACTCTAACTGTCCCCTCTCCGTCCATACATGTAAATGATGACTTATCCGGGTCAGTAACTCACCCTTGTAACCGCCCTTTTGATGTTAAACCTCCCCTCTGTAACATAGTATCTTGGAACATTGCCTGGATTCGTTCCAAGTTAAACATTCAATTGTGGTGGGAATTTATTTTACAATTCGAGGTCCTATGCTTTCAGGAGACCTGGTCCAAGGAAGCGATCCACCTAAATGGATACAGGACCTACCACACCCCAGCAGTTAATGTTCAGAGCGGAAGGGCCAAGGGTGGCTTATACACGTACATATCTAGCAGTTTGAATGTAAAAAACATTACGATGCTTGCTAGTGACGAGCATTATCATCTAGTTAGAATGGATTTTAACAAATCATCATCTATAGTTCTGGCCAACTTCTACAATAATATTCCTCCTGGGAAAGTGGGCACCGTCATTAGATACATGCTCAAAGAGTTGAGATCAGTAGGTAATACCATGAGTAAAGACACAACACTTATATTAGCAGGGGATTTTAATTGTGCGCTATGTGAGAATGCTGGAGATAACTTGTGTGGAGGTTTTGAAGAAGGAGTATGCTCATCTCATTTCAGGCATACTGCCGTGGGGGAGCAGCTAAATGAACTTATTTTTAGCCTTGATTTGGGATTTGCCAATGAAATATGCCCAAAACCAGCCCCAATGCCATGGACTTTCAACGGTAGGGGCCTCTGCTCCACCATAGATTATATTTTAGTATCAAACAACCATGCACATAGTTTACACTCTTTTCGTGTCTCAGAGAACTCACTTAGCGACCATTTCCCCTTGTGTCTGACCATTATGTTACCATCGAGTAAAACCTCTAGATTCAATGTTAACAACAATCAGCTGTTAGAAAACATATCCATTGGTAGTACCAATGGGTACTCTCTTCGATGGGCCATGGTAGACCAAGCTGCCGTAACTAAGGCAGTGGTAGTTAAATGCAAACCACACATAGAGATATGCTTGACTGAAACAGCTCCCCCTGACATAATTTTAAGTTCCTTTATGGCAATAACCACTGCGATAAGAGAGTCCCTTACAAGGCGCAAAAAGAGGAATAGCTCTCGGAAAGGGTGGTTTGACACTGGATGCACTAAAGCTTACTCCCAACTAAAGAAGGTACTTCATGAAAACCCGAGAAACACATTGGCGATAAGGCTAGCGAGAGGGGAATATAATCAAGCAATAAGGAACAGGAAAAACATATTAAAGAAGGAGGTATGGGAGGCTCTTCACGTGGCCTCAACATCTAGAGACACGGCGGCCTTCTGGAAGGTAATCCGGGCACCATTTCTTACCACCGAGATTGGCCCGTCAATTGAGATAGCCATAACGGAAGAGCAGTGGATTGGGCATTTTGCCCAAGTGTATAAGGGTGAGGGAAACCCTGAGGGAAAGGGTCCGCCTGACACAGCGGATATCCAAGATTATCGGGTGCAGGGCTCAAATCATCAGTTAAAAAACCACATGGAGCTTATGTTTACTTTGAAGGAAGTGGAACGAGCTCTAGATGCAAGCCAAGGCGGTAAAGCGCCTGGTCCGGACGGGGTTCCCATGGATATGTTTAAATCAAACATTTCCTTGTGGGGGCCGCTGCTGGTCCAGGTGCTCAACGCCAGCTGTAGCACTGATTTTCTTCCCACTTGAGTGGAGTCCACTATTGTGCCCATCTTTAAGAAGGGGGACAGGCACGATCCAGGTTGTTACAGACCAATCTACCTGCTGGATGCCATAACAAAGGTAGTGGGCAGAATTGTTCTGGAACGCTTTCAGGACTGGGCTGATGAGAATTCTGTCCTGTCTGACCTTCAGTATGGTTTTCGGATTGGTGTGGGGACTGTTGAACAGGGCATAAACCTCTCCCTCATGGTGGGGAAGTACACCAGGGCAAAAAAAGGGAATCTCTTTCTAGCATTTGTTGATGTCACAGCCGCATTTGACTGTGTGCGCCACATTAAGCTTTGGTCAATATTAGAAGGGCTGGGGGTTGATATAAATATTAGTTATTTTCTTAAACGTTTTTATTGCGACGCCAAGGCCCGCGTCCGCTGCGGATTGAAGGGTGAGCGCTCGGCTACATTTCCAATTAGGAGCGGAGTTAGGCAGGGTTGTGTCCTGGCTCCGTTCTTTTTTAACCTATACATAAATGGATTGGGGGAAGCTCTTATTAAAGACAGTCAGGACTTCCCCCAGGTAGCCGGCCGCCCCATCCCAGCCCTCCTATACGCAGACGACGCGGTGCTAATGTCCCGTACGCAAGTAGGCCTTCAGCGCGTTTTGGATAGTTTCTCCCTTTTTATGAAAGACTTAGGCCTATGGGTAAACTCCTCCAAAACTTTTATTATGCGCTGCGGCTCGGGAATAAAGAAATGCAAAGATATGTATGTGGCAGGACAAAAGATTGGGGTTACAAAGACTTTTTCTTATCTGGGCATTCTTTTTTCCCATAATGATAGCTGGGCGCAGGCAGCTGCAGCAAAAAAACTGGCACTTTTACGTACTACCTCTGCTATTACTGCCTTCGCGAAAAAATTAGGTTAAAAACCCCCAGAGGAGCTTATTAAAATCTATAAAGCCAAGTGTGTTTCAGCTGCAGTGTATGGGAGCGGGGTTTGGGGGCATGTTGACCCGCTACCAATCCAGAGAGTAGAGAACTCCTTCCTAAGATAGATCTTATCGGTCCCGAGTAGTACCTCAGCTTGTATCTGTCACGCCGAGCTAGGTCTACCTTTTATTTCAGATCTAATCAGGCTTGAGCCTGTCCTGTTATGGCACAGACTCTGGACCAAAATTGAGGCCAAATTGAACAGGGACATCCTTATTGACATTTTGAAACTGGAAGGTGCAATGAGGATTCCATGGTTAAACTATGTTCAAAATTTTTTGAAGGATCTTGGCCATCTAGACTACTTTACTAATCCTACTACAATCGGGGCAATAACAAGGAAGGAATTAAAGCGTGAGGGTATTCTCCATCTGGACACCATCAGAATGTCATCTGAGATATTAAAACCCACAGTCCTGCGCAATCAGATGGTTTTAACTACTTTTAATATTCAACCCTACCTAACTTTTGTACCTAGTGTCTATGATAGATTTCTTTTAACTCGTTTTAGGCTGGGGTTTTTTCACAGACTGGTTACTTTCCCTACAAGGAATGATTGGTCTCAAAACCTCCAACCATGCCCTTGTGATAATACTTCCCCACAATCTACGATACATGTTACTTTTTTCTGTAGGTTTTACTCTCCACCTAGGAGCTCATTTCTTGTTCCTATTTTGAAACACTGCGGGCTACGTCAATGCCGTCCTGCTTTTTTGGCTCTCCAACATTTGGAGAATGAGCACACTGTTTATAGATTAACAACTTTCCTGAAAACTGTTTTGAGTCTAAGGAAACAACAGTGTACCTAATTGCTTTTAATGAGTTATGGATTTTTATAAAAAACCTACTGTATGATGGCTTTGTAAATTTAATATCTTTTTAACTTTTATGAATGTAATTAATAATGAAATTATGTCTGTATGAATTGGAAGATTGTTTTTAACTTTGAGCTTTTATGATTGTTTGTTTATTCAATCGAATAAAGCCTTCTTTGATCTTGATCTTGAATCCATCATCGTTCTTTAGCTCACTTTGCCACCTCAGTTCAGACCCAACTATATGGAAATCAGTCTTGACCCTGTGCCTCATGGGAACAGTCCAGCCCGAACTGCCAAGCCAGGTCTTCCCTGAACTGGAAACAAGTATCCTGGGACCGGTTTCAGGGTAACACCCCTCGTCAGCCAGGCTAGATTGAATCCAGTGGCAAAGTGAGCAAGGGACCCATGTCTGGGCATACCCTGCCAAATTAGGGCGAACAAAGCAAACACAAGAAAATGATGGACGGAGCACTGAAACTTTCCAGACACTCTACCCAAGTCACAGATCTGGGTTGAATCCATCATCGTTCTTTAGCTCACTTTGCCATCTCTGTTCAGACCCAGCTATATGCAAATCAGTCATGACCCTGTGCCTCATGGGAACAGTCCGTCATAAACTGCCAAGCCAGGTCTTCCCTGAACTGGAAACAAGCATCCTGGGACAAGTTTCAGGGTAAAAGCCCTCTTCAGCCAGGATAGCTTGAATCCAGTGACAAAGTAAGCAAGGGACCCACGTCTAGGGATACCCTGCCAACTTAGTGAGAACAAAGCAAACACAAGGAGGTGATGGGCGGAGCACTGAAACTTTTCAGACACTCAACCCCAGTCACAGATCTGGGTTGAATCCATCATCGTTCTTTAGCTCACTTTGCCACCTCTGTTCAGACCCAGCTATATGCAAATCAGTCTTAACCATGTGCCTCATGGGAACAGTCCAGCCCGAACTGCCAAGGCAGGTCTTCCCTGAACCGGAAACAAGCATCCTGGGACGGTTTCAGGGTAACACCCCTCTTCAGCCAGGCTAGCTTGAATCCAGTGGCAAAGTGAGCAAGGGATCCACGTCTGGGCATATCCTGCCAAACTAGGGTGAACTCAGCAAACACAAGGAGATGATGGACGGAGTGCTGAAACTTTTCAGGCACTCATCCCCAGTGACAGATCTGGGTTGATTCCATCATCGTTCTTTAGCTCACTTTGCCACCTCTGTTCAGACCCAGCTATATGCAAATCAGTCTTGACCCTGTGCCTCATGGGAACAGTCCAGTCCAAACTGCCACGCCAGGCTTCCATGAACCGGAAACAAGCATCCTGGGACCGGTTTCTGGGTAACACCCCTCTTCAGCCAGGCTAGCTGGAATCCAGTGGCAAAGTGAGTAAGGGACCCACGTCTGGGCATACGCTGCAAACTTAGGGCAAACACAAGGAGATGATGGACGGAGCGCTGAATCTTTTCAGACACTAAACCCCAGTCACAGATCTGGGTTGAATCCATCATCGTTCTTTAGCACACTTTGCCACCTCTGTTCAGACCCAGCTATATGCAAATCAGTCTTGAACGTGTGCCTCATGGGAACAGTCCAGTCCGAACTGCCACACCAGGTCTTCCCTGAACCGGAAACAAGCATCCTGGGACCGGTTTCTGGGTTTCACCCCTTTTCAGCCAGTCTACCTTGAATCTAGTGGCAAAGTGAGCAAGGGACCCACGTCTGGGCATACGCTGCCAACTTAGTGCAAACAAAGCAAACACAAGAAGATGATGGCTGGAGCGCTGAAACTTTTCAGACACTCAACCCCAGTCACAGATCTGGGTTGAATCCATCATCGTTATATAGCTCACTTCGCCACCTCAGTTCAGACCGAGCTATGTGCAAATCAGTCTTGACCCTATGCCTCATGAGAACAGTCCAGCCCGAACTACCAAGCCAGGTCTTCCCTGAATCAGAAACAGGCATCCTGGGACTGGTTTCAGGGTAACACCCCTCTTCAGCCAGGCTAGCTTGAATCCAGTGGCAAAGTGAACAAGGGACCCACGTCTGGGCATACCCTGCCAACTTAAGGCGAACAAAGCAAACACAAGGAGATGATGGACGGAGCGCTGAAACTTTTCAGACACTCAACCCCAGTCACAGATCTGGGTTGAATCCGTCATCTTTTTTTAGCTCACTTTGCCACCTCAGTTCAGACCCAGCTATATGGAAATCAGTCTTGAGTCGACCTGTGCCTCATGGGAACAGTCCAGCCCAAACTGCCAAGCCAGATCTTACCTGAACCGGAAACAAGCGTCCTGGGACCGGTTTCAGGTAAACACCCCTCTTCAGCCAGGCTAGCTTGAATCCAGAGGCAAAGTGAGCAAGGGACCCATGTCTGGGCATACTCTGACAACTTAGGGCGAACAAAGCAAACACAAGGAGATGATGGATGGAGCGCTGACACTTTTCAGACACTCACCCCCAGTCACAGATCTGGGTTGAATCCGTCATCTTTTTTTAGCTCACTTTGCCACCTCAGTTCAGACCCAGCTATATGGAAATCAGTCTTGAGTCGACCTGTGCCTCATGGGAACAGTCCAGCCCGAACTGCCAAGCCAGATCTTACCTGAACCGGAAACAAGCATCCTGGGACCGGTTTCAGGTAAACACCCCTCTTCAGCCAGGCTAGCTTGAATCCAGTGGCAAAGTGAGCAAGGGACCCATGTCTGGGCATACCCTGCCAACTTAGGGCGAACAAAGCAAACACAAGGAGATGATGGATGGAGCGCTGACACTTTTCAGACACTCACCCCCAGTCACAGATCTGGGTTGAATCCATCATCGTTCTTTAGCTCACTTCACCAGTTCAGACCCATCTATATGCAAATCGGTCTTGACTCTGTGCCTCATGGGAACAGTCGAGCGCAAACTGCCAAGCCAGGTCTTATATGAACCAGAAACAAGCATCCTGGGACCAGTTTCAGAGTAAGACCCCTCTTCAGCCAGGCCAGCTTGAATCCAGTGGCAAAGTGAGCAAGGGACCCACGTCTGGGCATACCTTGCCAACTTAGGACGAACAAACCAACCACAAGGAGATGATGGATGGAGCACTGAAACTTTTCAGACACTCACCCCCCAGTCACAGGTCTGGGTTGATTCTATCATCATTCTTTAGCTCACTTCGCCACCTCAGTTCAGACCCAGCTATATGCAAATCAGTCTTGACCCTGTGCCTCATGGGGACAGTCCAGCCCAAACTACCAAGCCAGGTCTTCCCTGAACCGGAAACAAGCATCCTGGTACCGGTTTTAGGGTAACATCCTTCTTCAGCCAGGCTAGCTTGAATCCAGTGGCAAAGTGAGCAAGGGACCCAAGTCTGGGCATACCTTGCCAAATTAGGGTGAACAAAGCAAACATAAGGATATGATGGATGGAGTGCTGAAACTTTTCAGACACTCACCCCCAGTCACAGATCTGGGTTGAATCCATCATCGTTCTTTAGCTCACTTTGCCACCTCAGTTCAGACCCAGCTATATGGAAATCAGTCTTGACCCTGTGCCTCATGGAAACAGTCCAGCCCGAACTGCCAAGCCAGGTCTTCCCTGAACCGGAAACAAGCATCCTGGGACCTGTTTTAGGGTAACACCCCTCTTCAGCCAGGCTAGCTTGAATCCAGTGGCAAAGTGTGCAAGGGACCCACGTCTGGGCATACCCTGCCACCTTAGGGCAAACAAAAGCAAAGACAAGGAGATGATGGACGGAGCGCTGAAACTTTTCAGACACTCACCCCCCAGTCACAGATCACTGACAGAATATTGAGACAAAAAACATCATTGACAAAAAACTTAAAATCTTGGCAAAAATATAGTTGGCAGTAATGTCTTCCAAAAACTAAATAAACATATTGATTATTTAATATAAATAGAGTTTAAAGTAGTGAAATGTTAATTACTTCAACGCATATATTTAATAAAATGTAAATTAAATAAATTCCACTAATATTTAATACTATATATAGAAATATATACTTATATAAATAGCCAAACATATATATATATATGTCATGTGATCAAGGCCCGTGGTAGGGCTGAAACGCGTCATTTCTGTAGAGGTGTTTTGTGAGCAATAAAGAACATCTTGCTGCACTACTTCGTGGTCCGTGCTCCGTTATTGGGAGGAAGAAATCCAGTGTGTCAATGGAGTTGCCAGTAATATATATATATATATACATAGTTACATAACTATTGCAAATATTTATTTTATATTATACTATTTTTTTTTACTATTTTTAATTATTTCTATTAATGTATATACCTCAGTTGCCTGAAGATGAATGCCGGGAAAACTGAGGCTATTATCATAGGTAAGCAGCCTTCTATTTGGTGTTCTGCTTAGTGGCAGGACATGCTGGGGCAACTGCAGGCCTTAAGTCAAAAGTGAAGACTGTAGGGGGCTTATTTACAAGCCCCTTGAGCCACCCGTACGTCACATTTCCCATGTTAAAAATGCCGCAAAAGTGGCGCAAGGGGCTTGTAAATCTGCCCCTAAGTATCTAATTTGACGCAAAGTTATTGTTCGATGACCAGATTACGATTCTAGCAGGGAAGTGTTTTTGGATCTTAAAAACCCTTGAAAAAATCCTGGGACTTCTACCAGAGACCGCGAGGAAAACAGTAGTGCAAGTCCAGAGTACATATAGACTGGACTACTGCAACGTCCTGTATCTGAGAATTTCACAGTCTCGATTGGCAAAATTCCAGCATGTTCAGAACGCGGCAGCATGTCTGCTGTTAAATCTTCTGAGGCAGTTGCCTTCGGGCCCTGCTCTTGCCAAACTGCATTGGCTGCCGGAGAGAAAAAGACTCTCTTTTAAAGCCATGTGTTACGTTACAGAATTTTTAACAATAAAAGCCTGCTCTCTCTGCATTCTCTTGTTAAATCTTATGCTCCTAGAAGGAATCTAAGATTAGCAGGAGCTCTCCTGGCCTCCATTCCTGTGGTAAAAAGAGCACGCATTGAGGGATGCTCTTTCAGCTTTTTAGCACCCAAGATGTGGAATTCTCTCCCTCTTTCTCTCAGACAGGAAAAAACTGAATCATCTTATTTTAAAAAATTAAGAATGTGGGTATTTTGATCGATTTGATTGAGGCTGCTAGTTGGTTTTCTGATCTGTGTATGAGAGCGAAACCTCAGCACGGGGACACCTCTTTGAAGTAACCAGACGCTGTATAAATTATTTTATTGCTGTGATTATATAATTTTATGTAATGTATTCATAAAGCGCACTGTTACCCTTGGGTGTCCTGGCGCTAGCTTAGTGTGACCGGTCCAGAAGACAAATGTCTTTGCAGGGATCTGAGTTGCTGAAAAGCCACGTTTTCAGCAGCCCTCTAAATATTTACAGAGAGGTGGCTGGGCGAATCGATAATGGGAGCTTATTCCAGATTGCTACAGTTCCTGAGTTCCTGAGTAGAAACTTCTTCCACCCCAATTCATTCTCTTAAATCTTGGCACCACCAATTTTGCAATTTGAAGATCTTAGTGATCTATTAGGCAGGTACTATCTGAATTTCTGAAAGAGATAAGACGGTCCCTGATTATGCAGAGCTTTATAGGTAAAACACAGAGCCTTAAATTTTATTGTCTCTTTTACTGGCAACCAATGCAGCTGCTTGATGACCTTCCTTACCGAGACATGTTTGGGGGTACATGAGAGAACACTGCTGCTGTGTTTTGCAATACCTGTAGTTTTTTAAAGTGTTGCAGCTGAAGATTCAGGTATAATCCGTTACAGTAATCTAATCTGGCCAACACCAAGGCCGATATGACCATCTTTTGGGAGTTTGTAGGAATAAATGCTCAAATCTTTTAGATTTTTCTTAAAATAAAAAATGTAGAAGATGTCAGAGCATTGATCTGATTGGCAAAAGAAAGTTTACTATCAATGATGACACCTAGGTTTTTTGCTTTTTCAACCAGCATCGGCAAGCCACCCAAGTCCACTGGCCACCAATTCAGGGAGCAGAATGAGGGGTCATTGCCGAAAAGCACCACCTCCGTCTTATTGGAATTCAGCTTTAAGCAATTATAGCTTATCCATGAGCTTACAGCAGCCATGCAGTCATGCAATAGCTTACCAATAGAGTGAGGTTGCTTAGTAACTGCCATGGCAATCTGAGTGTTGTCTACATATGATGTTGAGGCAAAGCCAAAAGATTTTATAACTAGGGCCAGGGCCGAAATGTAGATATTAAAAAGAGTTGGACTAATAGAGGAACCCTGCGGTACTCCACATGGGAGCCGAAAGGGATCAGATCTAAACAGTTTAAAGGCTACAAATTGCATCCTCTCTTCCAAGAAAGATTTAAGCAATCTGAGTGCCGTTCCCTGCACTCCAATGCCGCTACCTCTCCACCAGGATGGTATGGAAAATAAATCCTACAAAATACCAATACTATGAAGATTATTGAAGTCTAAGACTATTAAAGACACAATTCCCACTCTTGTTAATGCAGCAATAGGGAAAGTGTAGGGCTTTGGAGGGGTTTGATTTACTATTCCTACTCCAGTCACCGCAAAAATAGTGAAAGTGTTGAACTTCAGAGAAGTTGGATTTACTATTCCTACTCCAGTCATTGTATCAGTAGAGAAAGCGTTGGACTTTGGATGGGTGAATTTTACTATTTCTACTTATCTAAACAACAGTAGGCAAAATGTTGGACTTTGTAGGTGTTAAAAGTACAATTCTCACTCCAAACAGCACAACGGTCGGGAAAGCATTGGATTTCATCAGGGTAAAATGTACTATTCCCACTCTAAGCAGCACAACAATATAGACAGTGTTGGACTTCGTAGGGGTCCATTTTTCTATTCCCACTAAAGTCAGTGGAACAGCAGGGAAAGCATTGGATTTTGGAAGGGTTAAATTCAATATTTCCACTCCAATCTCTGCACCAGTAGGGCAAGCGTTGGATTTTAGAGAATTTAAATGTACTATTCCTACTCCAAACAACACACCAGTAGGAAAAGTGCTACACTTTGGAGGGGTTAAATTTAGTATTCTCACTCCAAACAGGACAACTGTAGGGAAAGCATTGGATTTCAGAGGGGTAAAAATTTTCAATTCCCACTTCAAACAGTGCAACAGTAGGGAACGTTTTGGACATTAAAGGGGTAAAATTTACTATTCCCACTCCAGTCTGAGCAGCAGTAGGGAAAGCCCTGGATTTCAGAGGGGTGAAATTCACTATTCCCACTCGAAACAGCGCAACAGTAGGGAAAGTGCTGAACTGCACAGAGGTTAATTTTACTATTTCTACTGCAGCCTAAACAAGAGTAGGGAAAGTACTTCACTTCAAACACATTACAGATATAAGTAAGCACATTACAGATATAAGTAACCTCATGAAAGTAGAAAAAATATTAAACTCTTTATATAAAAAATGTTAATTAAGATAAAACATATATATATATATTTAAAAAAAACTAAAAACAATTGCTCAATTTACATAAGTATTATTCAATAAAATAATTAATTATCAATGAATAAATAATTGGTATTCAATTATTGATTAACTTCCCACCCTATACCCCTACAAATCTAGAAGTACACACCTAAACTATAACTAAAAAATAAGGATTCCATAATTTATATATTTAAAATCAATTAAATATTTAAATAACAATTAATTGTTAATTAATTATTATTTAATTAACTTCCCACCCTAGACCCTTACAAACCTAGCAGCCTGCAACTAAAATATGATTAAAATAAAAAAAAGATTTCCCAAATATACATGTTTTAAAATCAATTAAATAATGAATTTTGCAATAATAATTAATTGTTAGACAAATGTAGCATTGTGCAACTAAAGTATATGTCAAATAAATCAGTGTTCCATATTTTACATAATTAAAAAACAATAAAATATTTAATTAACAATTTTAGAGACTGTTAAAGTCTGTTTGGAGACTGTTAAGGTGGCTTCAAGCTGACACCTGAATATTGGATACCTCATATTGATGGTGTGTGTGGGTGGAGGGGGTGGCAGGTCTTCACGACCAGGGGAGGAGACAAGTGAATGGTGTTCGTCATGATCCAGCCTATATGTATCTGTTCTTTTTCCCAGGCTGATACTGTCTCACAGTGAGTGAGTTTGGCTTTAATCTATGCAACTCATGGGTAAACGCTAACCCTGGGCGTAGTTCACGAAGTAACGCTTCGCGAAGCTACGCAAAGTGCAGTTCGCACTACGCGAGCTACGCGTAGCACTACGCGAACTGCGTAGTGCGTGTTCGCAATGATTGCACAGTGCCGGATGCTTGTCCGCACTGTGCAATCATTGAAAACGGCATCTTGCACAGTGCGAGCTGTCTTTTACTGCCGCTCGAGTAGATTTTTACTCGAGCGGCAGCTTTCTCAACGCGGACTGGTAGTTTCTCATCGCGAGCGGTCGCGAGCATACGCGACCACTCGCAATGAGAAACCTGACCTCCCCGCGTTGAGAATCTCGCCGGAGGTTTATTTTCCACGCTCGCGATCGGCAACTTGATGTTGCTGATCGCGAACGAGGAAAAAGTCTCGCCGGGATGTCATTTTGCTTGCTCGCGGTCGCCAACTTGACGTTGAGGACCGCGAGCAAGCAAAAATGACCGCTGCACTACGCTACGCTACGCTACGCGTGTTTGCACTGTGCTACGTGCAATTCGCGCAGTGCGAAGTAGCGCAAACTTCGCAAACTACGCGAGCGTAGCGTAGTTTTCCGCCCAGGCCTAGTAAACGCAAGCTGCAACATGGGAGGGATATAGCCACAAACAGCTCTAGCACAGGTACTACTTTCGATTAATTTCTGGTGCGGGCTGTTAGTGTAGTGTCGAAGGAGATTGAACTGGTGGAGAGACAGTTGGCGCTTGAATGTGGAGAAGATCTAAGCCCTCTTACCTCATGGTTGAGTTCTTTGCAACCTGCTGGTTCTGCTCCTGCTAAGGCGGTTCCAGGAAATAACACATTCCCTGAGGCTGTCTTGCTTGGGCCAAGGGGGGCAACAGAAGGGAGGTCTATATCTAGTCCATCGACAGCCACACCTGGTCCCTGCCCTGGTCCTGGCCTCAGTAAAAGTCCATGCTAACCTGTGGTGAAAAAGAAAAATGAAACTGAAATTCAGCCCAGCCTCAACTACTACTAAAAAACTGGATCCAAAATTAAATCTACTCAGCAGAATCCGGGACCTTTGCACCAACCAGTTTCTCCTCCAGTTGTGGTACAAGATACTGGCTAGGTGGAGCTAAATGTTCTTAGAGAAAATATAGTAGATAAAACAAAGGGGTGTTTAACTTCTGCTATTGCACCAATTCTGGAAAGGCTAAATACTCTGGAAGGGGCAATTATGGAATTAGTTTCTAAGAGTAAGCCTACTCCAGTCCCCCTAGTTTCTATGACCGCACATGACTCAATTAACCCATTAAATAACTCTAGTGCCCTGGGTACTCATGGGGGGCTGATAATCAGTCTCAGATTTTGCCCAGGAAAACTGGACACATATCCTCTCCAACAAAGACTGCTGCTACAGCAAAGAGGCATGACATAGCCCTGAGGGGTCCTCAGTTGCAGGCTGGGCCCAGTCATGGAGGGCCTAAAGACTCACCAGCCACCAACGACAATTCCCATCAGTCCAGCTATTCACATGCACATCACGTTTTACACTTGCCGCCAGTGTAGCCCCTATGTGGCATTGCTGGTTGATGTACCTCCTGTTCCAGCGTACACAAATGAAAATTACACGGTCCTAAAAAATAAAGTGTGCCACTGGCTAGTTAGAAACTCCTCCCTGACTAATTACAGTTTCATGACATCCTCGGGATGAGGAGAGTTGGCTGGATTGGGCCTTCCCCAAAAGCACTGGAAGGGGACTGTATTGTAGTCAGTTGCAGGTTCCCAGAGCTGGTGCATCACTTGATTGAATTTGGCACTAGGAGTGGGGTTAGTGGTGTTCCTGGTTAACTTTCTGTCATACCACTGGGTTACTTTTATTGCTTATTTGCACCAGGTGGCCAGGGGCTGCTTCTTTTCCTCGCCTGCATGTAGACTAATGGAGAGTCCATGGGATCCCTACTCACAGCAGATCCAGAAGCTCTCAGAGTTGGATACAAACAATTGACTTGATCCTTATGCTAAAGGAGCAACATTCCCATAAAGAAGGTTCTATTAGACCTGAGCCAAACATCGTGCTGTCCCCCAAAAGGACCTCCTGCTATCTTGTTGAGGGCAGGACAGGGTTATTACAGGAAGGCTTGTCGTGCATTGGGAATACAAAAGAGCCCCCGGCACTTATGATCTCTTCAAACGAATCCCCCCTGAATCAAATGGACCTCTTAATAATTGAAGACAGCCCTCCCACACAGTGTACAGAGGGTTTGCGGATTCTCTCTTGCAACGTGGCAGTGATCTGACAAAGGTTTTCTAATAATGACTGGCTAAGCTTTGTTGAACCCTTTGACATTATATGCTGTCAGGAAACATGGGCCTATGAACAAATCACAATCAACGAGTTTAGGTCTTTTTGCTCACCTTCTGTTCCTTCACCTGCTGGCGGGGGTAAGGGTGCTCTTATAATTCTGGTATTCAATGCGGTTGTGAATGCTCAGGTAAAATAATTGTTTTTTAATTCTCATTTCCAACTGGTGAAGATATCTTATACTAAAGAATTTAACATAATCTTAATGAATTTTTATTACATTTACTTTGGGGCTCAACCAGTGGGGATCATTGAGGAGTTAGAGCTCATTCTCCTGGTTCAAATAGATACAGAATTGGAAGGGGGTTTCTCTTTTATGGGGGCGGGGGGGTGGGGGTTATTTATTTATTTACTTATTTTTGAAGCTTTATTTATTAATTTTACAAAAATTAAAGTACCGTACAGGTATAGCCATGAATAGTACATAGTGTTCAATTATGGTCCATTTTCCATGTATAACAAATCACATAGATATCTGCAACAATGTTACTCCTGTTTTACCTAGGAGCAGGTCCCCATACATTTGTATACAAGATTGACTACAAAGCAATAGAAGCTGTGTCTGTCCCAGCGAGTTGTGAGGATATACCGTGCCTTGTTTGCGAGCCTGCTGTGGTTTGTAGCTCAAGCAGATATGAACAAAGCGGTTGCCAGATATCGTGTGGCCTGGAAGCTGGAGGTTGCAATTGAGCATATAGATCACTGTTCGTATTGCAATGTGTCATGCTATACAACCAAGCTTTTAGCGTCGGTGGATATTTGCTACCCCAGTGTACAGCCACTTCTCTTTTAGCAAGCAGTAGAGTGCTGGCAACAAAGCGCTGTGCCGATTTCGGGGTGTCCTACACATACCCCACAAGGGCCTGTATGGAGTGGGTGTGAGTTCCAATTGCACCATGTGAGACATCCCCAAATATTGCCCTCCAATACTTGGCGATCTTATCACAAGTCCATGTCATGTGTACAAAGTCCGCTAATGGGGAGCTGCACTTGGGGCATGTGTGTGGGCGAGACGAGTCCATCCAGTGTATATTGACAGGGGTTAGATATGCGCGCCACAAAAACGTAAAATGTAACAATTTATGCTTATGATTGAATGAGATCTACGCGTCTATTCACAACAGTAGTTCCATTGAAAGCCGCAAAGGGGGTGACACAGATCCCGTTCCCATGCAGCTCGTACCCCTGCATCTCTATTGGGCAACTGGGCCATTGACGATTTATACATTTTAGACATCAGGTGTTCTCCACCGGTATCTTTGATGATTAGCGTTAGAGGTGGGAATTCGGAAGGTTCAAGGGGGTAACTGGGAATTTGAGCTTTAAGCCCCCTAGTAACCTCCCGCAATACAAACTGGTCCATCAGAGAGGCATCCCTAAAACTACCGTCTTCTGTTCGTGAGAAAACGTGCCCATTGGGGAATAGGTCCGTGAACGTTACCAGGGCATGTTTGGACAGGGTTCGCTTTACTAGGGCCTCCTGTGTGATGGGTAACCAGAGGTTACCTGACAATGGTATAGCAGGGGAATAGAGAAGGTGGTTCCCAGTTGCCCAGATAAGTCTTTTCCAGGCCCAGCTAGTCGTGGAGATCGTCTGAATTTTGTGTGGGTCACGTTGCAGGCCTGTCGGTAGTATTGCTGCTAGGGGGGTGGGGTGTATAAGATCCGCTTCCGGCTTGATATAGGGAAACCTAGTGTCAGAGTGGTACCAGTGTCTTGCAAAACTGCACTGAGCCACCAGATAATATATGTGAAAGTTCGGGACCCAAAACCCACCGTGTTCGTATGTTAATGCTAATGTGTCCCAGCTGATCCGAGGTTGTTTACCACCCCACACAAGCCTCAATAAGTGTGTAGGTAGTGTTGTGGAAAAAACGTTAGTCAACGGATTCAAAATATTTTGGAATAAGTATAAAAATTGGGACAGTACGACCATTTTAATTATCGCTATTCAACCTGCCATGGTCAGAGGTAATTGCAACCAGCGTTCGATTTTACCACGCAGTTTGTCCATTGCCGGGCCATAATTAAGCTGTAGTATTTGATCCGGTTCTCTGTATATATGTATACCCAAATATTTAACTGAATCCTCGCACCACATTAATGGGAGTTCAGTATTTCTGTCGCAATGGGCAGCTGTAAATGGAAAAATTTCCAATTTGCCCCAATTGATGTGCAGACCTGACCAAGCGCCATAACAAGTTATTTCTTGAAGTATAGGTCCTAGGTTATTATCTGGATGTCTCATGTACAAAATGATATTGTCTGCATATAGAGTGATGAGCAGCAGATCTGTTTTAAATTGCAGGCATTTGTGGAGGTGCTTCTCCTGTAGGTGACGCACCAGAGGGTCCAGTGCAATCACAAACAGTAAAGGGGAGAGCGGGCAGCCCTGCTGTGTCCCCCGCATGAGTGCAAAAGTATGTGTTAGAGTACCATTTAGACGGATATGCGCCATAGCGTTTCTATATAGCAGCCTGATGATGGAGATGAACCCCTGTGGTATTCCCAATCTACTCAGAAATGGCCATTCTAGGGAGTCAAATGCTTTTCCAGCATCCAACAGTACCACTGCAGCAGGGACATTGGGTGAGATGAGATTCTGTGAAGTGCGGCAAAGAGTGTGCGCAGATTCATAGCAGTGGACTTATGTGGAACAAACCCTGACTGGGCCGAGTATATTATCTGGTCAATGAGGGGAGAGGGCCTGGTGGCTAGCATTTTGGCCAATATTTTCTTATTGAAGTTTAGCGTTCAGAGCAGTTGATAGGAGCTGCAGTGTTACGGGTCTTTTCCTGCTTTGGGGAGAAGTGTTATGACCGCTTCTCGAAGCATGGGTGGAAGCTCCCTGACCTCCAAAGCCTCCTGATAGACCTCTAGGAGGTATGGGGCAAGTAATTGCTTATATGTTTTGTAGAAACTGCCAGAGAGTCCGTTGAGACCCGGCGCCTTTGAGCCATCCATCACATCCATTGCTTGGGTGTCCTCTTCCTCCGTAAAGGGCTCTGCTAGAAATTCTTGATGAGCCAAGCTGAGCCACACTAATGCTATTTCATCAAAATAGCTTTTACTGTTAATGGTATCAGCTGCCACTCTAGATGTGTACAGATCAGTATAGTAGGATAGTACCGCTTTTTGTATGCCTGGAGGGCAGAGATATATGTCTGGCCTCTTGATGGCTGCAGTAATCTTGCTAGTGTGCGACCTGGCCTTTCACCCTCCCCATAATGTCTAGGGACTCCATATTTCCCCAAATAATGTGATTCGCGATCAGCTGCCTCGTGATACTCAGACAGCAGAGTAGCCCGGCGCTGTAAACTGGACGGGAGATGCAGCAATGCTTGGTCTTGATCTAATGCCAATAATTGCACCTCCAATTGTGATAGTGTGTGATGCAGGTCTCTTAGTATCCTGGCACTCTTTGAGATACATACATGTATGCCTTGAAGGGCTCCCATAAATTGGCTTTAGTTTTCAATTTTTCCACGTTAAGTTCAAAGTATTCTACTATTCCCTGGGCATTCGCAGCTGCAGAAAGACTGGTGCATGGTCGGACAGTGTGTGTGGCAAATGACGTATCGAGTCAAGCCATGGAAGCAGATTGGGTGCAAGGAGCCAATTGTCCAGACTTGTCCATGTGTTATGTGGGGCGGAGTAGTGAGTATACACTGCCTGCGTGGGATGTTGGTGTCACCAAGCGTCTGTCAACTGGTATGCTTCCCTGAGATCAATCAGTGTACGCCTAGCCCTGGGTTTTGCATCAGGTGTGGTAGCTGTACTGTCCATTTGGGGATCAATCAATATATTGAGGTCGCCCCCATGCATACCTGGTCAGCCTCCATGTGGTCTATTTGCGTCAATAGATCAAGTTAAAAACCTGGGTCGTCAACGTTCAGGGCATAACCATTTACCAGGAGTACAGTGAGTTTCTTGGAGAAAGGCAATGTCAACCTGGTGTCGCTGTAAGTAGTGCACTACTTGTTTGCTTTTGCATGTGTTGTTCAGCTCACGGATATTCCAAGACATTAGCGTGATGGCTGCATAGGGGTGGACCCTATTCTCTGTGGTCATTGTTGCACGGAGATGTGTGTGATGGACCTGTGTGATGGCACTTGTACAGTTTTAACAAGAATTGGAAGAACATATATCTTAGAATCATCTGAACATACCCAATCACCCCCACCCATCCCCATTTCTATTACTTAGGGGAAAAACCCATAACCCTGAAAGGATGCTAAACATTTAAAAAAACAAAAATAATCAATACAACATTTTAAATGCTAATGTGCAAACACACTTGGGGTGTGGCAGCACTACGCCAGTTCCCCAATCCTGTATGATGTGTGATAAGCAGTGTTACTGACCACAGCCATGCAGTGGGGTGCTATACTTCTGCAACCTGACATTTAGATACGTGGCGGTATTAAGTCTTTACATCACCGTGTGAACCACAGGCCAGATTTGTCATCATCTAGCTAGCCAAGAACAGTTCCACTCTGGCACCAGAAACGGTATTAAGGGGGGACTGGTCTGGGGAGGTCGATCGTCGAGGCCATGTGTATTGGAGAAGGTACGGCAAAACTCCTGCAAGGCAGTTGGTGTGTCAAAATCTGTGACCATCTATCTATGTCCACTTTCAAACGTGCTGGGTATAACATGGCATACTTCAAACCCAGTTTGTGGAGAGTAGCCTTGACTCCTGCATATTTCCGGCAAGCGTCCTGTACCATTGCAGTAAAGTCCGGGTAGAGTGATATCGAGGACCCCTGCCATTCCAGTGGCTCTTTTTCCCAGGCGTCGCAGCGCAGTGTCTCTATCTCTGAAATTTAGGAGCCGGGCAATTACTGGGAGTGGGGGCAATCCAGGATTAGGACGCGGTCCAAGTGTGCGATGCACCCTCTCAAGTACAAAGGTAGTAGTGAAGGATTTGCGGCTGAAAATATCGTTCAGGAGTTTTTCCATGAATCCATCAAGGCATCCTGTATTTGTGGATTCCGGAATTCCTAGTATGCGTACATTGTTGCGTCTACCCCTGGCCTCCAAATCCTCATTCTTTATAGCTATTGTTTTCTGGAGTTTCTCCATACATTTCAATCTTTTATTGGTCTGTCCAGAACCATCTTCTAAGTAGGAAATACTGCACTCCTCAGTGCCCAATCTGCCCTCATGTTGATTCAGCCATGCTCCTATTGTGTCTAAGCGCTTGTCCAGCGAGTCAAAGTGAGAAATCCATGGCTTTAAAACCCACCCTGAATTACATCATGAAGGCTTCTGTTCCTGAAGTGGCCGTCGCGAGGGCAGCAGGTCTAGTTCCACTCTCCGCCATCACAGGGCCAGGAGCCTCTTCTTCATGTCTAGTCTTGTCAAAGGTTAATTTACGCGGCTTGGGGTCACCATGGACCATGTCCACCCAAGAAGAGGAGATATTGCACCCCTGTGCGGCACGCACTTAGTCTGCTGTGTAAGCAGGGGAGGACTCATCGTTGTTTCACAGTTATAGGGGATATAGGTCCATCACGTTGGGCTGCACCAACCAAACTGCGCACTCGTGTCTTATATGCGGTGTTAGAAATGGGATTTCTGGTTGGCTAGGGCATGTGCCAAAGTCAGGCAGAAACCACCACTCTAGTCAGGGCAAGGGAGTTACATGCTGAAGATAACCCCTGCTTACCCCCTTGGTAGCTTGGCACGAGCAGTCAGGCTTATCCCAGAGGCAATGTGTAAAGCGTTTGCGCAACACACACACACAGCAGCAACACCCTAGGCACACTACAAAAGAAACTCCACACAAGGTTATATAAAAATAGCCTTTGTATTATCCAAAAACACATTAGATCATAATCACACAATGTACACTGTGCCAACTGGCACTGGGCAATATTCACAGGGGATTATATACACATGACAGGGCCAATTGGGCCACTGTCAGAACCTTTAGAAAGTACTAGTAACACTTGTAAAACACAACCAGTAATTACTGGTAGAATACTGTACTTAGCATTCGCATGGGCACATAACCACATTATGTTTGCATCACAATTAGGCATAAAATACATGGGGCATAAACCTCATAAGCATAAACCCACTAAGCAATCTCTGTAGGCCTAAATACATTATGCCTCATCACATTATGTCCAGAAATGTCAGGGCGTGGAGCTGCCACTTGCAGCTAAAGAAGAAGTGCGCAATGCGCAGGGGGCGTGGGGTGCTTCTCACCCCTTTCCTATTATGAGGCAACAAACAAAATGCCCCCGGATTGCAGCTGCCCACTCTCGCTCGTGGTGCAGCTGGAAATTAGGCTTTGGCACCACTGGGCCTCCTGGGTCCCCACTGGGACATTCCAAAACAAATGGCCCCCAACGTTGCAGCTGCCCACTGTCCGGCGGGGCAGCTGTGGAAAAAGGCCTGGCACTCACGGTGCCTCAGGGAGCTCTGGGACTTCTAAAAAGGGACTGGACCCCAAGCGTTGCAGCGGCCCGCTCTCCTGCGGGGCCACTGAGGCAATGGCACCAATTCAGCACCTGCAAAAAGAACAATTGATGGACAGAATGCAGAACAGACGTGGGTCCCTTGCTCACTGTGCCACTGGATTCAAGCTAGCCTGGCTGAAGAAGGGTGACATACCCTGAAACCAATCCCAGGATGCTTGTTTCCGGTCCAGGGAGGACATGGCCTGGCAGTTCGGTCTGGACTGTTCCCATGGGGCATAGGGTCAAGACTGATTTGCATATGGCTGGGTCCAAACTGGGGTGGCGTAGTGGGCAAAAGAACAATGGATTTAACCCAGATGTTTTGAATGGGGGAGAATGTTTGCATTGTCAGCATTCCGTCCATCATTTGTTTGCTGTAACACTTTTCGCCCTAAGTGGGATGGGTATGCCCAGACGTGGGTCCCTTCTCACTGTGTCACTGGATTCAAGCTAGCCTGGCTGAAGAAGGGTGACATACCCTGAAACCGGTCCAAGTATGCTTGTTTCCGGTACAGGGAGGACCTGGCCTGGCAGTTCGGTCTGGACTGTTCCCATGGGGCACAGGGTCAAGACTGATTTGCATATGGCTGGGTCCAAACTGGGGTGGCGTAGTGGGCAAAAGAACGATGGATTTAACCCAGATCTTTTGACTGGGGGAGAATGTTTGCATTGTCAGAATTCTGTCCATCATTTGTTTGCTATAACACTTTTCGCCCTAAGTGGGATGGGTATGCCCAGACGTGGGTCCCTTGCTCACTGTGCCACTGGATTCAAGCTAGCCTGGCTGAAGAAGGGTGACCTACCCTGAAACCGGTCCCAGGATGCTTGTTTCCGGTCCAGGGAGGACCTGGCCTGGCAGTTCGGTCTGGACGGTTCCCATGAGGCACAGGGTCAAGACTGATTTGCATATGGCTGGGTCCAAACTGGGGTGGCGTAGTGGGCAGAAGAACAATGGATTTAACCCAGATCTTTTGACTGGGGGAGTATGTTTGCATTGTCAGCATTCCGTCCATCATTTGTTTGCTGTAACACTTTTCGCCCTAAGTGGGATGGGTATGCCCAGACGTGGGTCCCTTGCTCACTGTGCCACTGGATTCAAGCTAGCCTGGCTGAAGAAGGGTGACATACCCTGAAACTGGTCCCATGATGCTTGTTTCCGGTCCAGGGAGTACCTGGCCTGGCAGTTCGGTCTGGACTGTTCCCATGGGGCACTGGGTCAAGACTGATTTGCATATGGCTAGGTCCAAACTGGGATGGTGTAGTGGGCAAAAGAACAATGGATTTAACCCAGATCTTTTGACTGGGGTAGAATGTTTGCATTGTCAGCATTCCGTCCATCATTTGTTTGCTGTAACCAATTCGGCACCAACAGTGCTCACTGGGAGCCCCACTCACCGGGGCTCTCCGTCGCTGCTCCCGTCCTCGTGAATTCCAGGCTGCACTCCAGCAGCACAGCCGCTCCCTCCTCACGGGGAACCAGAGGGACAGGACACGGACCTCCGGCTTCCTCCTTCCTGCCGTCGGGCAGCTTCTCTTCACTGTGCCCGGTCCCCCTTCCTGGGACCGGGACTTCGACGTGGAGCCCGCGAGGCTCCGGACGTCAGAGGCTGCAGGCCCCGCCCACGACCAGGCAAGGCCGCCTGGCTTCCGGGTCGGGCCGCGGGGGTGATTCCTCCCTTCTTTTGGCGCTGCAAAGTGCGGGGTGGGCTCCCGCCGTAACTTAGCAGAATGCGGGGTGGGCTCCCGCTGTAACTTGGCAAAGTGCGGGGTGGGCTACCGCCGATTAAATACGCAAATGCGGGGTGGGCTCCCGCTCTTTTAAAAATGCATAAAAGCGGGGTGGGATCCCGCTAGATGAGCAACCATGCGGGTGAGTCCCCACGTCGGGATTCCCTCTGAAGATGTCACAGCTCAGCGCTGCAGAGCCCCCCCTCTTCTCTTCTCCTGGGCAATTAAAATATAGCGCTCATGAGGAGCTAGGAGCCACAGATCCAGCCAGCAAAGTCTTAGGGGCACCAGGCTGGGCACAGGCAGGCCAGCTCACAGGGTCCTCCAGCAGGGAGGCAGCCCCTTGTGGCGGTTCCTCCTGGAGCCCAGCAGCAGCAGGTCCCCTCAGCACAAGGAAGCACAACCTTTTCATGGGGTCACAGCCCCAATATTTATACACCATATTTGCTTTGTCTGCCCTGGCACAGGGCTTGGGGGAACCAGCCTAAACTGGTTCTGGGGGGTTTTGGAGCACTTTGTTGACAAGGCTCCTCTTCCCCTTTGTCAGGTGGGGGCTCGTCATCAGACACACCACAGGGGGCGGAGCCAGCATTCACATAGGCAGGTACAGACCTATTCAGGGGACTACTCCTCCCACTACTCCAAATGCAGATGCCCTATTCAGCCTAGCGCTGACTCACCCTGCCCTTCCTGGAGCCACACACACCTCACCAGCCCCTGTCACTTCAAAGCCAGACATGCAATCCACATCAGGCAGGCAGACACATAGCGCACAGAAATGCCAACTTCTAAAAGTGGCATTTCTAAAATAGTTATAATAAATCTGCGCACACCATTGCGCAGCATTTATTATCACTATTCCAAATATACCAAACTTGACCACACTGCTCCTCTCATATCAGGAATTACCACTGAAACACTTATCAGGGAATCCCCAATGCATTCCTATGGGAGAGCAGCCTCACAGTAGTGAGAAACCAAAATGGCTGTTTGTCACTACCAGGACATGTCACACACTTAAGGTACATGTCCTACCTTTTACCTACAATGCACCCTGCCCATAGGGCTAGCTAGGGCCTACCTTAGGGGTGACTGACAGGTAGTAAAAAGGGGTGTCACAGACATGGCACACACTTTAGGTGCCACGTCACAGCGGCAGTAACACTGCGCGCACAGGCCCTGCAATGGCAGAGGCCTGGGATAGGTTTGACAGGCTACTTTGGTGGGTGGCGCAATCAGCGCTGCCAGCCCACCAGTAGCATTTAATTTACCAGCCCCGGGTATATGAGATACCACTTTACAAGGGACTGACAGGTAAATTAAGTATGCCAAACAGGTGTAGAACAATCTTTGCCATGTTTACCACAGAGAGCACACGCACTTTACACTGAACAGCAGTGCTAAAGTGCCCAGAGGACTAAAACCACCAACACCATGTCAGAAAAAAGGCTAGGGGAAAGGCAAAAAGTTTAGGGATGACCCTACAAAAAGGGCCAAGTCCAACACAACCCCCTTCCTGCCAAAACGCAGGGCAGACCATTCACCACCTTGATGGACTTCCCTGCCTTGGGCGATAGAACACGGACGCGGGCCCGCAGCTGCAGGGGCACACTCCAGTTCTACGCCATTCTGAACCCATGGGGTTTCCTCTGTCAAAGCTCTCAGAACCAACTAAGCTACCACACTGGACTCCCTAGTTGTCCGTGGCCAGGACCAGGCCCTAGGCCACCCAGATGTCCTTGGTCCTTGCCATCTCACAGAGTGGGGGGCAGTAACCCCTGGTACATAACAACCATTCTCCACTCTTCCTCTCATCCGTGCAGTTCTAAACTGCCACTGATCCTCCAACCTAGGGTCCGCACCCTCAGGCTGACCAGAAGTCACGGGCGAGGCTCTCCTCCCCCTACCTCTCCTTCTAGGGTTCCGCACTCTCCTCCCTGGAGAGGCACCCTCAGAACACAACTCTCCCACCAGTTCAGGACCTCTCTCCAGCAACTGGTCTCCCAACCTAGGGTCTAAACCCTCAGGTTGCACCGGGGTCAGAGGCGAGGAATCCCTCCCTCTGCACCCCCTTCCAGAGTTCTGCAACTTCCCACCTGGAGTGGTACACCTGGAAGCCAAACCGGTCAGGACACTGGTTACAGATGTCCTTCCCTCCAGGTCAGGCAGAACCTGAACCTGGCCTCCCAACCCAGGGACTAAACCCTGCGGTTGAACACTTGCCTGGCACACCAGGACTTCTGGGGACTCACACAGTATCCCCCGGTCAGGACACTGATTACAGATGTCCTTCCCTCCAGGTCAGGCAGAACCTGAACCTGGCCTCCCAACCCAGGGACTAAACCCTGCGGTTGAACACTTGCCTGGCACACCAGGACTTCTGGGGACTCACACAGTATCCCCCGAGGGTAACACATGACTCATGTGTCGTGTGACAGTCTGCCTGGCGCAGATCTCCCGACCCCTGTCCATCTGACAGTGCAAGAAGATCCCCCAGGACAGAAGTGGTGTCACCATGGTCACTTCTAGGAGACTCAGCCCTTCTGGCTGGTCCCTGACCCACTGGTTCTCCCACTGGGGAACACATCCCCCTCTCACCCCTCAATCTGGACTTCTGCACCCTCCCAACTGGAGTGGCACCGCCAGACACCAGAACCACTGGAGCTCTGTTTACATACGCTCCAGGTTCTCCTGACACTAGGAGATCCCCCTCAAATGGCCTACTAGTACAACCTAGGCCCTTGACCTGGCATTCCCTTAGGGAACCCTCCAGGCCCCGAGACTGGGTTTCGGGCACCTTGGGACACACAGTCCCACACTCACTCCTTCTCCACTGAGACAGGACGTGAGCCCCTACACTCCTCCCACTACACTGGGACCTAGCTGGGCTACTCTGAACCTCTTCCCCCACACAGGTCTGGAAGATACCTGAGCCACTCTTTTTAGGATCACTCCCTAATGCCTCTTCAGACGCTCTGGCACTCCAGAGGTCTGCCTCTCGTGCAAGCTCCCTGGGATCAAAGCACTCGCACCCCAACAGGTGTTGGCATAACCCCGGAAAACAATTACTGAACATGTGCTCTCTGACAACCAGATTGAATAGCCCTTCAAAATCATTTGCCGTGCTACCCATCACCCAACCTTCCAGTGCATCACAACATTCATCCACAAACTCCCCCCAAGACTGGTGAGACAGTTTCCTACTGCCCCTGAACCTCAACCTATACCCTTCAGGTGTGACACCCTCTTCCTGGGAACTAGGTACCATGCTCTGGGATTTGGGAGTGGGACTTCCTGCACTGAACTCCAAATTGCTGCCACCACTGGACCCCACCGTCACTGGTGAATCCAGACAACTAAAACTGCACTCTGGGGATAATCTACCCTCCAGAGCTAGCTTCTCTCTGGCGAAGGCCCTCTCTGCCTCCGCCATCCTCTCCTGCGCTAAGACCCTCTCAGTCTCTAGCTTTTTCTCTTCAAGGACCAACGCCTTGAGAGACAACTCCTGGGCCCACAAGGCCTTATTCTCCTCCAAACCCAGCCGCGCTATCTCCGTGGCATACTCTGACTGGAGCGTGTCCAAAGCCAGCTGATGCTCCCTTTCTTCCCTCCTATCCACCCACTCCTCTGGGGACAGGGAAAGGGATGGGGCACTGCCCCCCACACTGGACCCAGCAAGGGACTCCCTATCTATGGGGTCCTCCCTATCTACTGGCGTCTCTGCCCTGTCATTTTCTACCTCCTGTGCAGACTCTTCAGGATTTCCCTCAAAACCACCCTTTAGGTATGCAGTGGGGTAATCTGAAAGGTCCCCCCAGGGCTCTAAGGGTTCTCCCCTGCGGAGGGCTTCATAGAGGAACAGTTTCCTGAGGATGTTACCCACTATTGGTATCCCCCTCTCTCTGCAGAATTCCTCTAACTCCTCCCTGGTGTACTCCAAAAGGTCATCCTCATTATAGGTTAACCCCATCTTGGCAAGATACACAACCCACAATGCAACAGGAGAACACAATTCAAGAAAAATGACACTTTTAGGAGGAAAAATAATCAGGAAAAATAATCCCCAAACGTGATTCTCTAAATGCAGAGTTTGTAGTGCAACCAGTTGTCGCTGTGGTATTGCGCAAACGCAAGTCCTATCCTCACCGCTGACAACCAATGTTAGAAATGGGATTTCTGGTTGGCTAGGGCATGCGCCTAAGCCGGGCAGAAACCACCACTCTAGTCAGGGCAAGGGAGTTACACCCTGAAGATAACCCCTGCTCACCCCCTTGGTAGCTTGGCACGAGCACTCAGGCTTATCCCAGAGGCAATGTGTAAAGCGTTTGCGCAACACACACACACACAGCAGCAACACCCTAGGCACACTACAAAAGAAACTCCACACAAGGTTATATAAAAATAGCCTGTGTATTATCCAAAAACACATTAGATCATAATCACACAATGTACACTGTGCCAACTGGCACTGGGCAATATTCACAGGGGATTATATACACATGACAGGGCCAATTGGGCCACTGTCAGAACCTTTAGAAAGTACTAGTAACACTTGTAAAACACAACCAGTAACTACTGCTAGAATACTGTACTGCATGGGCAACATAACCACATTATGTCTGCATCACAATTAGGCATAAAATACATGGGGCATAAACTTCATAAGCATAAACCCACTAAGCAATCTCTGTAGACCTAAACACATTATGCCTCATCACATTATGTCCAGAAATGTCAGGGCGTGGAGCTGCCACTTGCAGCTAAAGAAGAAGTGTGCAATGCGCTGGGGATGTGGTGTGCTTCTCACCCCTTTCCTATTATGAGGCAACAAACAAAATGCCCCCGGATTGCAGCTGCCCGCTCTCGCTCGCGGTGCAGCTGGAAATTAGGCTTTGGCACCACTGTGCCTCCTGAGTCCCCACTGGGACTTTCCAAAACAAATGGCCCCCAACGTTGCAGCTGCCCACTGTCCGGCGGGACAGCTGTGTAAAAAGGCCTGGCACTCATGGTGCCTCAGGGAGCTCTGGGACTTCTAAAAAGGGACTGGCCCCCAAGCGTTGCAGCGGCCAGCTCTCCTGCAGGGCCGCTGAGGCAATGGCACCAATTCAGCACCAACAGTGCTCACTGGGAGCCCCACTCACCGGGGCTCTCTGTCGCTGCTCCCGTCTTCGCGCTATTCCATGCTGCACTCCCGCAGCACAGCCGCTCCCTCCTCACGGGGAACCAGAGGGCCAGGACATGGACATCCGGCTTCCTCCTTCCTGCCGTCGGGCAGCTTCTCTTCACTTTGCCCTGTCCCCCTTCCTGGGACTGGGACTTCGATGTGGAGCCCGCAAGGCTCCGGACGTCAGAGACTGCAGGCCCCACCCACAACCAGGCAAGGCCGCCTGGCTTCCGGGTTGGGCCGCGGCGGTGATTCCTCCCTTCTTTTGGCGCTGCAAAGTGCGGGGTGGGCTCCCGCCGTAACTTGGCAGAATGTGGGGTGAGCTCTCGCCGTAACTTGGCAAAGTGCGGGGTGGGCTCCAGCCGATTAAATACGCAAATGGGGGGTGGGCTCCCGCTCTTTTAAAAATGCATAAAAGCGGGGTGGGCTCCTGCTAGATGAGCAGCCATGCGGGGGAATCCCCACGTCGGGATTCCCTCTGAAGATTTCGCAGCTCAGCGCTGCAGAGCCCCCCGCTCTTCTCTTCTCCTGGGCAATTAAAATATAGCGCTCACAGGCGCTAGGAGCCACAGCTTCAGCCAGCAAAGTCTTAGGGGCACCAGGCTGGGCTCAGGCAGGCCAGCTCACAGGGCCCTCCAGCAGGGAGGCAGCCCCTTGTGGTGGTTCCTCCTGGAGCCCAGCAGCAGCAGGTCCCCTCAGCACAAGGAAGCACAACCTTTTCATGGGGTCTCAGCCCCAATATTTATACACCATATTTGTTTTGTCTGCCCTGGCACAGGGCTTGGGGGAACAAGCCTAAACTGGTTCTGGGGGGTTTTGGAGCACTTTGTTGACAAGGCTCCTCTTCCCCCTTGTCAGGTGGGGGCTCGTCATCAGACACACCACAGGGGGTGGAGCCAGCATTCACATAGGCAGGCACAGACCTATTCAGGGTCAGGGGACTACTCCTCCCACTACTCCAAATGCAGATACCCTATTCAGGCTAGCGCTGACTCACCCTGCCCTCCCTGGAGCCACACACACCTCACCAGCCCCTGTCACTCCAAAGCCAGACATGCAATCCACATCAGGCAGGCAGACACATAGCACACAGAAATACCAACTTCTAAAAGTGGCATTTCTAAAATAGTTATAATAAATCTGTGCACACCATTGCACAGCATTTATTATCACTATTCCAAATATACCAAACTTGACCACGCTGCTCCTCTCATATCAGGAATTACCACTGAAACACTTATCAGGGAATCCCCAATGCATTCCTATGGGAGGGCAGCCTCACAGTAGTGAGAAACCAAAATGGCTGTTTGTCACTACCGGACATGTCACACACTTAAGGTACATGTCCTACCTTTTACCTACAATGCACCCTGCCCATAGGGCTAGCTAGGGCCTACCTTAGGGGTGACTGACAGGTAGTAAAAATGGGGGTCACAGACATGGCGCACACTTAAGGTGCCACGTCACAGCGGTAGTAACACTGCGTGCACAGGCCCTGCAATGGCAGAGGCCTGGGATAGGTTTGAAAGGCTACTTTGGTGGGTGGCGCAATCAGCGCTGCAAGCCCACCAGTAGCATTTAATTTACCAGCCCCGGGTATATGAGATACCACTTTACAAGACTCTGACAGGTAAATTAAATATGCCAAACAGGTGTAGACCTATCTTTACCATGTTTACCACAGAGAGCACATGCACTGTACACTGAATAGCAGTGTTAAAGTGCCCAGAGTCCTAAAACCACCAACACCATGTCAGAAAAAAGGCTAGGGGAAAGGCAAAAAGTTTAGGGATGACACTGCAAAAAGGGCCAAGTCCAACATGCGGTCTTTCCAGTATTGCCGCTCACCAGGTATCGTGTAATTCAAACAATGGGTTGGCTGGGAAGGCCACCCCTTGGAACACTAGAGGTTCCCACTAATGCCAGTTGTGTAAACCATGCGCATTTTCACTACAGCGTGCTGCTATTTCCTTTATTCTTTTTTTAAAAATGTTTCTCTTCTGCGCTCCACAAAATGCTGGATCGGAGGATTGCGTGGAGTCCGCGTTGAGACGATAAGCCATTTATGTCGCCTCCCTACACCTCAATGCGGTTGTGAGCGATGATCAGGGATGAGACAGCCCAGCAGCCCAGCGCGGAGGGCGTGGATCAAAGGTAGGGGAGGTGGGTGGGGGAGCGCCCAAACTCAGCCATGCGGCACGGCCCAACGGCTGACTCCCAGGCTCACCTGTGGACCCTGCCACCATGGGGCCTCTGGGGGATTTCTGGCCGGCCTTACCTTGAGTCAGAGCCGGTCCCAGTGCGGCGCGCCCCACCGACCGTACGTCCTCCTGGCACGTCTGAAGTCAACTCGGCCCATGAGTGCTGGCGGTAGGAATGCTCCGCCCTCCAAGCCTACCAATGTTTCGAACAGCACAGGGGCACGGCCATGCCATGCGGCAAATCCCGGGTGGCCGATCACGGGACCACGCTGCTTCTCGGCTCCTCCCAGGCACGAGGGCCTGTTGTCATCATCAGACTCCGCGGCAAATTCCTACACCTGTGGGGCAATATAACGAGGCTGCCCTGGTTCTGCACATGGTGGTGCTCAAGCCCGCATCTCCGCCGACACCCGTGTGACTGTAGGTTCCACCCAAAAGGCCAGGATCGCGGGGGGCTTGGCGGAGCTCCAAAGCTACATGGCCATTTTGGTCTGCAGCTTGGCCACACCCCCAGCGGGGGATTTTAATATAACTAAATGTACCTACAGTGGGAACCAAGTCTGCGGAATCAATAATGGGCTGGGTGAGCCGCTGGTCATTTTACGCACTCGGCGTATGGAGAAACACTAAAGAATAATGCTAGTTATCAACTTGTCTATTGCAATGGATTTAATGGCAGAAAAACAGGCAGATATCCCAACCTTTGTGAGGAGTGGCAAAGGAAGGACCATTGACCATACCCTGGTGTCAGACACCTTGCTCCAGCTGTTAAAAAATTGCAAGGTCAGTCCCCCCCTTTTAACAATCATTATCCCATTACTGTAACGCATGCTTGCACACCTCTGGTTTCTCTCACGCCTGGTAAAACCCAGCCCATGACCTACACCACAAAAAGTGGGAACGTAGAAAATGGCAACATGTTGATCCTAGCAGAAGTTTCACAGAAGTGGTAAGCAAAAATTTTACAGTAATTTTAAATTGCCTGGGAGAAAATTGCCAACCAGTTAGTGTATGTGAAAACTTCTCTAGCATTTGTAAATCAATTGCTGATTCATTATTGATTAACAACCCACGGATGGTGCACCCTGTCTGTACATGGTTTAATTCAGAATGTACAAATACCCATAGGGGCATATTCTCAAGGAGCTATCGCCGAGTTATTGGCACTTTAACGCATCCAAAGTCGCGCTAAATGTATCGCCCCATTCACAAGTTTGTGCTAACAGCCCATAACACCAGTTTCCCTGCGAAAGCAGTCGCAAAAAACATCGCCACAGATGACCCCGGCAACTAACGCTAATGAGTTGCAGAGTAGGCGTTCCCGAGCAAAAAGCCGCGACAACACCACAATACAACATTCTCAACGACCAGCCACATCTGCGATAGGAACACAAAACAGGCTATACGGTGCGTTACGAGCAGGAAATTAACACCTGCTCTGACCTGGTGCAAAGTCGGACGTCAACCTGCACAAGAAAAGGGAGCCCAGCCCACAATCACACCTGAAGAACAACAGATGCCATGGAGCCACTCACCATGCACCCCGGAGCCCCCAGAGGGCTACAACACCCACCGCCAACACCCCCAGGACCGCCACCCCCCCAACGGACCCCCCCGCCCCCCCAGACCACCACAGAGGCAGGTCAGACAAAGACAGTGGACCTTCAGGAAATGCACCAGCCCCACAGACCTAACACCAGATAATGCCAATGCCCACTACAGGCCCAAAAGGACAACCATCCTCCGCATTCTGAACATCATTGCCCACAGGCTGACGGTACCAACACAGCGGACAACCAACATCCCTCCGCAGCGAAGCTGCTGGCTGTGCTGCACCTGTTGGCCTCTGGTACCCTCCCAAACAACAACCGCCCGAGTCGGAGGAGTCACACAGCCAGCCCCATCCAAGTTCCTCACACCTGTCCCGGATGTCCTCACCAGCTAGGGACCCCAGGACCCATACGTCCCCCACAATGAGCAGGAACAGCTGGAGACCAAGCAAGAACTATATGCCATAGCTGGAGCCCCGCACGTGTCGGGGGCAATCGACTGCACACTTGTCCCACTTGTGCCCCCTGCCAACACCGCACACAATACCCCAACAGAAAGCACACGCATCCCATCAACGTGCAGGCAATAGTGGACCACAGGGGACTCCTCACCAATGTCATGGCCAACTACCCAGGCAGTGTGCATGTTCCCTTCATCTTCCGACAGTCCAACATCAACCAGCGCTTCCAGGATGGCACCCATGGGAATGCACTGCCCGTTGGCAAGTACCAAATGAACACACCACACACCTCAACCCCACAATCATGCAACTCACAACTCTGGCACTGCACACGTCACAAAATCACATACAACATGCCAAACAACATGCCCCCCACCAGACACGACAGCACAACTTACTGTGGCAACCTTGGTCAGCCATGTACATGAGCCATCGACGGCATGGCACCTCAGCCACACAATACCGGAATGTGGGGAGAGGTGGGAACCAGGCATGTGCGAAGGAGGCAAGTGACCCATGAATGAGTATGTACAAAATGCCAAGTGTGGCGGAGATGTGCTGGACAGACTGCAGTATGCAGACCACAGACACAGCCATGTCTACATGCACTGCTGGTGTTTGGAGTGTCGTGGACAGTGGACGCAACCATGTCACCCCAGCCAGTGGGGAAGATCATGGAAATGTAGCTTGTGACATCCCCCCGTAATCGTGTGCGGAGTGGGCTGGCCCGGCATACACCAGGCCAGCGCAGGGGTGTGAATAAAAAGCACGTAGCACTGGGCATGGTTCTCTTCCGGAATGCCCAACTCGTCTGCCAGGGCGGCGCCTCCCACCCCACCACGAGGCCGACGCCATCACCATGAGCGGTGTGGCCTGCGATCCTGTGCACCTGCTGCACCCCGGGCCGCTGGTCCCCAGAGCCGTCATGCCTGCCCCTGCGCAGCCAGGCCTCACTGCTCACCTGCCGACACCGGCGTGTGTCAAAGAGGGCCCACCACGTGCCGGCACAAGCTCCAAGCCTGAGGCCCGAGACCTTCGCAGCCTCCTCAGACCATCACAGCCTCTGCGACACAGGCCCCCTTTATTCCTTTTTTGTTGACGTACTCCACCGCTGCCTCCGGCCTACACTACGCTCAAGTAGGTCACACATTTGGAACTGAGTCTTGATTATGCTATGGCAGAGTACACACTTTATGGCTGAGTTTATATCACTATACTCCCTTCGATGTGGTGACACAAAGTATGTGCATGGCATCCCAACTACACGTGTCTGATGACTACGCCCTCGGCCTACACTGCGGATGAGTAGGTCACACATGTTGAACTGATCCATGACTTCTGCATGGCGGAGTACATATCACTGTACGCAGGGAGATGAGTAACAGGAAGACGCGGTTCAGTCTGGAGGAGAAAAGGACCATCGTTACGGAGGTGTCCGAACACTGCCGACAACTGCCCTGGTGTCACCAAGCCTGTGCATCGCGGGCCAACGACACGTGGCTGTGGGCCCCTGCTGACCCCTGCCTCGGGCCTACACTGCGGTCAAGTAGGTCACACATTTGGAACTGAGTCTTGATTACACAATGGCTGAGTACACACTTTATGGCGGAGTTTATATCACTATACTCCCTTCGATGTAGTGACACAAAGTATGTGCATGGCATCCCAACCACACGTGTCTGTGGGCCCTTGATGACTACGCCTTCGGACTACACTGTGGTCCTGCAGGCCCCACACAAATCCATGCCAGTCCGTACCAGGCAGGACACGGCATCGTCGCTGGCCAAACACCTGCTCAGCTCTGTCGCTACTGCCTCGGTCAACCACGAGTCATCCCCACATGCCATTTCAATGCCGTGTGTCAGTGTCCCAGGAGGAGCTTGCTGAACAGCGGTTGGCCCGTGCTGGCCGCTGCCTCCGGACTACACATCGGTCGAGTAGGGCACACATTGGGAACTCAGTCATGATTCATTTATGGCAGACCTGATATCATTGTACTGGCCTCGTCGCAGACTGCATCCCCTGTCAGCTCCGGTGCCACTAAGTCTGTTCCCTGACAACCATGGACACTTTCTTCTTTAGATTTGTTGGCTACTGAGTCCATGGACTGGGGGTTTTCTTCATCATCATGTCGGTGATACTGACTATGTGGCCACAACGAGGCTGTAGCATTCCACTTCTCCATTTGCCGCTTCCAGCCGGCTCCTGACCTCTGCATCATGGCCTGGAGGACACCTTCCACTGTCCCCCGCAAACCTCCGCTACATTCACCTTCGACATCGATGAGGACCCGCTCACCTCGCTACTGCCCTATCTCACTGCACCGCAAGTCACCGTCCCGTGGCGGTGTGCCTGTGCCGGCCGCAATGCATCCGGGGCCACTAACTCTGTGCAGCTCAAACCATGGCCCCAGTCTGATGGCATGTTGGATGGCCTCTCGGTCGATGGTCTGGGGGTCATCAACGCCATGTGTCTGTGGCCCTGCGCTGTCTGCTGCCTCAGGCCTCAACTGCGGTCCACCTTGGCTCACACATCACATCGAGTCCTGACCTGCCCGGACGTCGCATCACCGCAGGACGCACACGCCACCACCGCCAGGACCGACTCCAAACAACAGGTGCCAGAGTCGGAGGTGTCTTACTGCCAGACTGTCAGAGTTGCTCACACCTGTCGTGGGGGCCATCATCAACTTGATACCCTGCTCAGCTCTTCAGGTGCCACTAACTCAGTGCACCACAAATCATGGAACATTCTGCTTGCATGTTGGGTGAACACTGTACTCCCTCCGGCTACCACCATGATGCTTCACAGTTGTTTCTGTTGTGCTGGTGTTTTATGTTTCTGCTTCAATTGTGATCACTGTTCAAGTTGTTGCCAGCACCAATGACTCCATGAGGGCTGGCTTACACTTACCCCACACACATCCAGCACATGCGTCACTGTACATGTGACCATGCCAATAAAGGTGTTGAGCGCACGTGCCCGTGGCCAGTTCAACTAACTATCTGTGTGTGTCCGTGTGCTCATGATGTATGCATTTGTGCCCCGGGCACTACAACATTACATTGTGCCATGTACAGAGGACACAGCCATGTCACCGCAGGCAGTGGGTGGGACATTGCACATGTAGCTTTGTCGTCCCCCACTCAATATGTAAAAGGAGTGAACTGGGCCGGCGTATGCCAGTCTGGCGTAGGGGTGTGGATGATCATCCCGTGGCTCTGGGTGTGGTTCAGTACTGGAAATGTGCAAAGGCATGTGTCTCTGTCGCAGTGTGGGTCTCGGTTGGGGAGTGTTGGTGCACCCTGATGGGACTTGGACACCCACGTATGTGATCTGGTTTGGCTTCCATGAGGTAGTGGCCCACCCGCACATGTTCGGCCACCCCCTTCTGGCAGTCTGACACCTGGCTTGGAATGCGATGTGTGCTTGGGTGGGCTGCTGGAGCCAGCCGGGGTGGTGGGTGCATCCAGCTGTGTTGTCTGTGCAGGGGGTGGGGTGTCCTCGATGCAGCGGTGCTGCCCTGCTCCTGGAGGTCGAATGCCTTAGATGTCCATGGACTGTTGTGGGGCGTAGGTGTCGGAAGTGTGGTGGTCCTCTTCATCATCACTGTAGAGTTGTCTGGTCTACTCTGCTGGGGGTGTTGTTTGTCCCTCTGCAATGTGGGGGGAGATGCTTGTTGACATTGTGTTGGCATGTATGTTGCCGCATTGTTCAACTTTACATTCAGACTTCATGACAATGTACATTGTGACTGTTTGGGAGGGGCGGACTATTTGATGCGGGACAGTGGACATTTGGACTACATGACGTAGGTGAGGTTGTACACGTACCTTTGCATCTCACAGTTTAATGCTATGTCAGATGTGATTGGCCATTTTCTATGCACAGGCGGACCCAGTTGTGTCCTCTGTTCTGCAGTGTAGGTGTCGGGCTGTGTGCCATATTGTCGTCCATGTGGGTGTGCTGTAATTGCTATGTGTGTGTGCTGCTTTGTGTGGGAGTCGCACCTGCAGCTGTGGTTTTGCTGCCCCTTGTCCCTTGGAGGCGGTGTGCCTTTGGCTTTTGTGCTTTTGCGGTGCTGTGATGTTTGCGACTTGGGTCATTTGTGCTCTTGGACTGTTTTTGTACTCTTGTGCATTGTTTGTCTGCAGATGTGTTGTTGACATCAGTGGTTGTTTGTGCAGGTGTATGTGTCAGAGTGTGACCTGCTCCTTTCCAGATGTGGTCCACACTCAGCCACCTCAGTCTCGTGGCGTGCACAGTGTCATGGTGATTGTACTCCAGCCATGCTGCTGGTCATATGGTGTCACTTGCATTGTCAGTGTGGCTCTCACATACGCATCTTTGCTGTGTTTCGCACGGGTGCATGTGTGTGTTGTGTAATTGGTGTTGTGTGGGGTGGGTCCCCTTTGGGCACATGGTGAACGGGGACCTACTTGATGTTTGTATGTGTGCTGCAGTGTGCCACAGGGATCAGGGACATGACCCAGGGTTATTGTGGGTGTGCGGTGTGCTACACGTCATTGTGCATGTGTGCCATTGTGCCCGTCCCCCCCCGTCCTCACAGTCCCTGTTCGTTACTTACCCTGTTGCTGTTGTGTCAGGTCATGTCGAGCAGTGTCCGGACTCCTGACTCCTTGCACGTCTCCACACTGATGACTGTGGGTGTCATTTGCTCCAGGTCCTCCTGTGGCGCAGGACTCCCACCTCCATTCGCCGTTGCTGCCTTCCTGTTGGCAGCGGGTTTCTGCTTGGTTTGGCTTTTGATATCGTGCCAGTGCATCTTGGCCTCCTCGGCACTCCGACTGCATTCACGATGGGATGCAATTTTTCCATCTGTATTGCCAATGACACGGTGGTGGTAACGGACAGTTGTTGGTGGTGCTCTGTCACCTCCGTGACGACGATCGGGTTTTCCTGCGGACTGTACCCCGTCTTCCTCTTCCTCTTCTCCTTGGCGTTCCCCGACCCCGAGGTTCATTGCTGGTGGTCTGTGGGTCTTGTGGGGTTCGCGTTGACCTGGGCACTCATTCCGGGTGCATCCATGTTGCTGCGCAGTTTGATTTGTTTATGGTGTGTTTTTCTTGTTCAGCTTTTATGGTGCATTTTCCCGCCAGACGCGTGGGGATTGCAGGCCTATCGGTGGTTGTCGCTGTTTTTTTTTTCGTGGTTGGCCTCATCGCAACTTTACTTGCGTTGGTGTTTCGCATTTTTTCGGCGTCGCATTGTTTTTAACGCGGTCATTTGACGCGTTATCTTGGGACTATGGCATGGTGACGCCAGGTTGAGAATGCTATGTTAACACGGCGTTGTTTTCCCGCGATGGACTGCGATGTGAGAAGTTGCGTTAAGCTAAACTTGTGGTGGTTATCACACGTTCTTGGGAATATGCCCCATAGATTTTTAAAAAGTGCAACTCAAAAAATCCCACGGATGCAGTGGTGGGGAGAGAGGCTAGAATGAACTATAAAAAAGCCATGAAAAAAGAAAGGCTGAAATAAGGCCTGGGACAATCTGGAACAAGCTGTGGCCCTGAAAGATAATCAAGCCTTCTGGGAAATAGTGAACAGGCCCTTCCTCACTGAAAAGACAAAGTCAGGAAAAGATTGTCACATAATGGAGCATGAATGGGTTTCACATTCTGTAAAAATATTTAACGCTGAAATGCCTGCTAAATATCAAAGACTCTCAACTGATCATGTTGCAACCACTGTGGCACTAGTTCAATTTTGCAAATCCATCTATGTGGGGAAAGTACTCACAGCCATCCTCTGTTCATTTTCAGACAAGGCAGCAGGACCAGACGGAGTGCCAGTAGAGATTTTTTAACACAATCTAGTATTCTGGGCCCCGTTGCTTGCAAATATTTGTATGTCTTTAATAGTTGGGGGGGGGGGCAATTGAGTCATGGAGGCAGTCAGTCACAGCCCCATATATAAAAAAGGAGATAGGAACGTCCCTTCTATTTATCATCTGATTGCACTGCTCGACTCTTCTGGAAAAATCTTTGGTATGGTCATCTTAGGGAAAATAGAAGTCTAAATGAGTGAAAAATATTTTTTACTAAACTGAAATATGGGTTCTGCCCAGGAATGGGCACTACTGAGCAAGCTTTCAATCTTTCCCTAATTTTGGGTACATTTGTCAAGGCCAGGAGAGGGGCCATACATATGGCCTTTATGGTCCTCTCCTGTGCCTTTGACTTAGTGGATAGAAACAAATTGTGGGACATTATGGGACATGCAGGAGTGGATTTATCTTTATTAAGTGTGCTAAAAACTCTCCATCAAGATACTAATATGAGAGTTTGTTATTCCCAGTCAAGCAAACAGATACTCCCCCCTATCCAAGTTACAGGTGGGGCGAGACAAGATTGTATACTGTTGCCTTTTTTATTCCTTTTTTACATTAATGTCCTTGACTCCTTCTTAACAAACTACACCCCTGATGTCACAAAACGTGGTTCACGCCTAGTCCCCGTTTTGCTATTTGTGGACAATGCTGTCCTCTTGGCCCGCACTGCTAATTTTCCGCAAGCACTTTTAGATGAGTTTTATATTTTTATGCAGGGGCTGAACCTTAAGGTAAATAATGACAAGTCCAAATATTTAACATGTGGGCCAAAGACCACCGGCTCAAAGAAGTTTTTTAGTGGACATACATCAATAAAGAAAACAATGAATTTTAGCTACTTGGGCATTCTATTTAGTGCCAATCTGAAATAGGACCATTTAATTACTCAAAAGTCACAGTTGATGCAGGCGGTATGTGAATCTCTGTTTAGATTTGTGAAAAAATTGAGGACACAAACCCCCCAAAGATCTGACAATGCTTTACAGAAGTAAATGTCTGTCAGTGGGTATATATGGTGTGGGAGTATGGGGACATACATCTGTGAAGACCCTTCAGGCAGCAGAAATCAAGTTTAAAACTTTTAGTACTCCCCAGAGCCACATCAAGTTTTCACACACACAATGAAATGGGCCTAGATTTCCTAGAAGATATGGTGGGCTTGACACCCATCTTGCTGTGGGTGAAAATCGGGTCCACCCCTGGGCTAAGTTTCAGTTGAGGAATGGCGGAGGATTGCCTCAAACAGACTAAGATGCTTGCTATCCCATGGATTAAGTACATAAACACTTTTCAAGACCTAGGATTTTCTTGTGTCTTTGAGAAAGTAGAGTGTGATTAGCTCACATACGAAGGCCTTGGTAAAGGACATATATGATGCCCATATAGATAAGAGGAGACTTGAGAAAGTTCTCGACATGGTATTTGTCCATTCATATATCCCATTGTCAACCTGCGAAGGCACAAAGCCCTATCTATCATGGATAAAGGCACCAGAACACATATTTTATTTAATTCGCCTTCGAGTAAACATGATTCTCTTCTTGGAGGCTTTCCCTCTTACTGGGATGTGGTTTGCATCATTACCCTGCTGCCCATGTGACAGAGTGTCCATACAGTCCACTAAGCACGTTGTGCTATTTTACAATTTATATTCTGCTTTTAGAACCCAGTTTGTATGCCCAATTTTAGCCAGGAAACGTTTTAAAACACATCAAGAAGGTTTATTGGTTCTACAACATTGTATCCAGAACAATCAGCTATGTAGTGTTGAATTTCATTACTCGGGCGAGGAGCTTAAGGAAAAAATATGCTGCATGGTCCATCTAAGATGATATGGACAGGCAATGATGATGTACAACTTAGTAATTGATTTCTGTGATTCCGATTTGTGTGACCTGTTTGTACTTGTTTTTAACATGTGCTTTTATGGTCTTGATTTTGACCGAATAAAGATTACTTTGAATCTTTGATCCTAATTAACAATTAATCATAAATTATAAATGTCTTATTACCTAATGAACTTCCCACCATCGTTCCCTACAAACCTAGCAGCCCACAGCTAAATATAAGTAAAATAAGTAAGTATTCTATAAATTACATAATTAAAAAACAGTTAAATAATTAAAAAACAGTTAAATAATTAATTAACAGTTAATTATAATTGTTAATGAATTATTGCTCAATTAACTTACAACCCTATACTTCTACAAACTTAACAGCATGCAAATTATGAAAATAAATCAGTATTACATAATTTACATAATAAATATCAATCATCAAATAGAACAACTTTATTCAGCTAAAGACCATAAAAGACAAGTCAAACACAAACAGGAATTAAAGCAATTGTGAATCACATCATAGTAACACGAATACATAATGTGTAATAACAATTAATCCATTAATCGATAAAAAATAAAAACAAAATGACACTAACCTTGCGGGGTAGCATAAAGCGATGAATTAACAGTGCAAAAAAAGTAATCAGCAAGTCTGAGCCTGACAGCTGACACCTCCCCAGGAGATGTCTCATGAAGAAAGATATTCTTTCTTGTTCAGGTGATTAAAACTTACAATTTTATCAAGAATATCACAAATTTAAAACATCATCCAATAAAATCCATCATTTACATATATCTGTACTGTCCTCCTTCCTTTGATATAAAAGGTTTTTGACGCACCTTGGCATCCCAACCAGGACCTGATTAAAAGAAAAAGAATTTTGCATGAATCTTACATGCTAACATTTCTAATTCAAATACTCAAAAAACCAAAATCTAAATCAAATAAAGGGTATTTAAAAGGAATATGCTATTTAAGTCTCACATGGTAGCATTGCTAATACAAATACTCTAAAAATGCCAGATGGTGCCTTGGCTTAGTTTCAAAATTCAACACTCAAGTACATGGCCATAAGGACAAGTCGAGTTATAAAACAATGGGGGAAAACATCCACTGGACCCGGGTAATGTACAGGACGAAAGAAAATGGTCACAGTGGAACTATGTTCAACATAGGATCCAACATCACCTTAGTAAATCAATTTATCCAATTTATTCATTTTGTGACATATTAATGTTCATATTCAATAACAATGTAAAAATATCTACATAGTTGTAAGAAGTTGCTCAAAGAGAAAAGAAAGAAGTGCTCAAAGATGTGCGCTAGTGAAGGTTTGTCGGAAAAGGAAGGGTAACGTGCAGTATATACATCAATGACTGATAGTGACCTATCCAGCCAATTTAAAGGCTAAATATGCATGAAAAACATAGTATTCTGATGACACAGTAATTCAATTGCTGTTGTCTGTATGTGAAAGAAAATAAAGACCGTCGATGTTTCGAACCCGATTATATGTGCAGGGAAATTGAGTCCTTAGAGTGGGGTCTTCATGAGGACATGTGGAGACACCTAGGGATGGTTTAAAATACACCTTAGTTATTTCAGGTGATGGAAATCATGGTCGTTATTGATTAATCAAATAAAGGGAATGTATGTTACCCTTTGAACCACCTAGAGGAATCTGGTGGAGATACTCAAGAGTGTGGGCCCGTAGGCTTCTGTGTCGTAGAGGCGAGCGCAATTTTTTTGAAATGAGCTTGATAACGCAAAGAACAGGCCGAGAAAACTCTTCGATCTACTAAAAGACCAATCAAACAAATTAGCCAAATCCTCCCTACTAACTTCCAAATCGGAATTGAACTGTGAAGACTTCTCAACATTCTTTACCAACAAAGCCAGCTCACTGGAGATAGAGCTCAAGAATACCGCTGACAAAGCCTTGAATATAAGGAATAATCAATGGGAGAATACAGACACACCTGAACAAGCAACACCCAAAAACAATGCTCATTGGTCAGACTTCAAACCATATGACCAACATGACATTACCAAAACCTTACTAAACCTGAAACCCAATAACCACTACAATGACCCTCTCCCTGCTAAATGCTGGTCCTCATTCAACCACATGGTCATCCCCTATTGGACTAAGATAATTAATGAATCACTAGCCCAAAGATCTTTCCCTGATTGTCTAAAACCAGGACAGGTCATCCCTCTTTTAAATAAACCTACGGAGAACCCTTCGGATCCAAACAACTTTAGGCTGGTAATAACCATCCCCTTACTAGCCAAAGTACTAGAAAAATGTGCTCAACAACAACTGAATCAACATATTACTGAATTTAAGCTACTGAACAACCACCAATCAGGGTTCAGATCAGACCACAGTACGGAAATAGCAATCTTACACATAGTAGATGACTCACTGCTTGCTCTAGACCGCAATGAAACCTGCCTCTTGGTCCTTCTTGACCTATCATCCGCATTTGACACTGTAAACCATCCCAAACTATTAGACCGTCTCAAATATAGGATGGGCTTATCAGGAACAGTCTTGAAATGGTTCTATTCCTTCCTAGAGAACAGATCGCAAAGATTCCTAGTGAACAATGAGCTATCCAATTCAGATTGGGGTTCCACAAGGATCAACTCTATCCCTGTCACTATTCAACCTGTACATTGAACCATTAACAGATGTATTACAGCAGGCTAACATTTCCTTCCACATGTATGCAGATGACACCCAACTGTATATGAAGCTTACATCCAGGTCAGACGTTTTCCGTCATCTTCAGTGTCTAGGGCTCATGACAGCAAGAAATCTACATCTGCACCTAGGGTGTCTTTACTTGAATCTGTTGATTGACTATGTCAGGCACATCAACCTTTCCAACCTTTGCAGGAACAAAAGCTTTCCACGGTCACTAATATCTGTTGTTCTTCCAACACTGACTGTCCAAATACAACTTTAGATAGTTTGCTAACACAGATGAAACCCATTAGTACTGTTGGTGATCGGGGCTGTAGTTCGGGGGCCCATGGTATTGTAGTATCAACTAATGATTGTACTTTATCTCTTGTTCCACCTCACTTGACAAAACGAATTTCACCGAGCGATAGAACTTTGGGAACACAGATCAAAATTCTCTCCTGGAATATTGCAGGCCTTTGTAGCAAAATGCAGCTTCCCGATTGGAATGAGCAGGTAGAGGAACATCACATATGCGTTTTCCAAGAAACTTGGAGCGTAAGCCCACAATATAAATCAGGTTATACTTGCTTCTTTAAACCAGCTACTACCATGGGGAGGGGGCGCCCTTCTGGAGGTCTTGCTGTCTGGGTCAAAATTTACATGGACTGTCAAATTACTGAACATCTCTGTAATAGCCCTGACATTATGTGGCTCTCGATCAAGGGGAGTAGGGGTGGACAAATTCTAGAGCTGTTTAATGTCTACATAAGGGGAACACCAGGGGGCAGACAGTCAAGTATTGTCCTGGCTTTAGAACAAGAACTATCTAATTGCCCTCCAAGCTCTTATATCATGATTGCAGGTGATTTTAACTGTACTTTCGAACCATTAGGGGCTGAGGATTTGCTAGGGATAGAGGAAGAATACACCAAATGGGGCGTTCCATTGTTAAATATTCCTCCCATTAAGAAATGGACCCAGATAGCAATTCAAATAAATGCTCTGGCCGTCGAAACAGGTCTTAGGGCTGTAAATGGAAGATCTAGTTCGGACGCCTTAGGAGCTAACACGTTTAATAGGGTTAACTGTCCCTCCAGAATCAATTATATACTATTAGACTTGCGGATTTGGAGATTGTTGATAGACATGGAAGTGGTCCCATCGTCGGATAGCGATCATAACATACTAAGCTTGATAATGGGTATCCCTTGGGCTTCTCTGGTTCCTGCGAACCAGACCCCAGGGCCTCTCATGATAACTAAAGAACTGATACCCTCTAATTGCAGAAGGTCACTTAAATGGTCAAAAGTTGCTACAGACGAATCTAA
This sequence comes from Calotriton arnoldi, assembly GCA_963921515.1. Classification (NCBI taxonomy): domain Eukaryota; kingdom Metazoa; phylum Chordata; class Amphibia; order Caudata; family Salamandridae; genus Calotriton; species Calotriton arnoldi. The sequence continues at coordinate 2,987,644 of CAWUFW010001228.1, forward strand.
AATGGCAGCCATCAGACATGTCTTGTGTGAAAACACTCTTAGATTAAGAGAGGCTCTTGGTGAAATAGATGGCCTGGCAAAGATCCCAGAAGTATATGACAAAATGATAGCCCAGGTAGGATCCTTTTTAGTATGACTCTTAAAGCCGGCAAATTAAATGCAGGTAATAAAAAGCACCATACCTGGTTTAATGGGGATTGTAGACGGGGAAAAAAGGCCCTAGTCTTAGCACTAAGGAGCAAAAATTGTCTTTTAATTAGAGAATCTAGGAAGAATTATAACATTTCTGTCTCTCATGCGAAGCGTGAGTGGGACGAGTCCCACTGGCAGAACCTAAAAGACGCTAGCACAGCTAGAGATCCCAAACTCTTCTGGAATATGGTCAGGTGGTCCGGTCATAAAGATCCTGACCTTATCCCTAACCACATTACCTGTCAGGATTGGCATAGCCATTTTCGAAATCTCTACTCTGGGCCCAATCTATCTCTCGAATCAGGGCCTCTCCATCAAATAAGCTTCTATCCCATAACGGACCCCACCGACCTCTTCACATCAGATGAAGTAGAGGCGGCTGTTAAGAAAATTGTTCCATCAAAAGCCCCGGGACCTGACGGTATTCCTGGGGATCTCTTTTGGCTGACCCCCATAACTGGGCTAGTTATATTACGCTTCTAATCAATTGCCTCGCACAGGGCAGCCCAGTACCTGAGTCATGGAAGGGGGCTGAGGTGATTCCTATTTATAAGAAAGGCCCCAGGGATGATCCTGCCAACTACCGCCCAATCAGCTTGATTGACGCTATGCAGAAAGTAGTTGGCAGGGTGTTATTACAGAGAATTCACTGTTGGGTGGATGAAGAAAATATTCTTTCCCAATACCAAGCGGGATTTAGGGCTTGTATGGGGACAGTGGACCAAGCATTTAGGTTGCTCCTTATCTATTGGAAGGTGGTCCTCATTGGCAAGGGTAGTCTTTATTTGGCATTTATTGACTTAAAGACTGCCTTTGACCTGGTCCCTCGCGAGCGGCTGTGGTACATCTTGGGCGAAATGGGGATTCCCCCGTTGTTGCTGAACCTGTTGATCCGTCTACACGAGGGCACTTTCGCGCAAGTGAGGTGGGGGTCGCAAGGCCAGAAAACAGACAAAATCCCGGTTAACAGAGGAGTCCGCCAGGGCTGTGTCCTGGCGCCTCCTCTGTTTTCCTTGTATATGAATGGGGCGGTCGATTTTCTCCAAGAGTGTCCAGCTGATGCCCCAGCTCTGCTGGGTGATAGGGTCCCCACCCTCCTCTTTGCGGATGACACTTTGCTAATCTCAAAGACGCCAGCAGGGCTACAAAAGCTTTTAGATAGATTTCATCTCTTCTGCGAATCCAGGGGGCTTATTGTTAACACCTCCAAGACCAAGCTTATGGTATTTAACCCTTACAGGCCATACAGAAGCAATTTTACCCTTGACGGAGTTGGTCTGGAAAGAGTCACAACATTTGACTATTTAGGAATTCGGCTCGTTGAGAATATGCAGTGGAGAAACCATGTTGATAAAATGCTTTTAAACCATAAGCGCACAACAGGAGTACTAACTAGAGAACACCGCTCCTCAGCGAGTAGACCAGTAGCCCCTGCACTCACCATCTATGCAGCCAAAGCAGTAAGCTCAGCCCTCTATGGTGCTGAGCTTTGGGGCTTCGAGAACGTAGATTGTATTTGTAGATCTGAACATAAGTTCCTAAGAGGCTTAGTGTCGCTCCCTTCCAACGTCCCATTGAAACATTTGATGAGCGATATGGGTAGACGCTCTTTCAAAGACGTAGCCAGGTTGCGGCCACTATTATTCTGGGCACGTTTGTGCCGGACTCCTGAGCTTTCCAATTATGCCTCAGCTTTGGCAGAAGTGATGACCCTAGATGGCTGTCAAAAAATTCACTGGGTGTGTACCTTAAAGAAAATGCTAACTGCGCTCGGCTTTAAGGAATTGTGGGACTCACAAATTCCGCCCTGTAGGGCGGTGCTTAAAAGAAGCTATTGGGCCTGGATAGATGACCAAGAGCTTAACTATGCTGGGGCAGGTAGGCTTACAGATGAATTTTACTTCCACAAACAGGTTATTTCATTTGAACCCTACCTAGATTTCATCCAGGCACCGCGCAACAGAACACTCTATATACAGTTTAGGATAGGATCACTTCCAGTTCGAGAGTTTACTGCAAAGTGGCGTGTGCCACATCAAACATCAAAGGAGTGTCCCTGCTGTAAGGCGCCTGCTGAGAGTGTAGCGCATCTTATGTTCGCTTGCCCTTTCTATAAAAATGCTAGGTCGAGATGGCTTAAACCCATCTGCAGACAATTGGGAACTCAAGAACATTGTATTGCCCTGCACATTTTAAAATCAGACGCACGGACCCTCTTTGCCTGCGGTGTGGCTAAGTATCTCGGCCGCGCCTGGATAACAAGACATACATTTTTGAGTGGGGTTTCATGATGAATTTTCATGTTTTTGTGTTAGTTTTAGCGAAAATTGCTTGTATATCTTAAATTCCATTGTCATTTTATACTGTATCTTGCGAGGGTCATTTTGATGAATCTTACGTTTTTATGTTATTTTTTTAACTAAAACGATTTACACAAGTTGCACTGTCACTTTAGATGATGAGAGCTGGTATAGAATGTTATTATTTATTTTTTATTTTTTTATTTTTTTATTGTACTGTGCTCCCAGATCTTGCAGTCCATTCTTCCCAGCCCTGGGCTATCATGAAACACAAGAATTGATGGACTTTTAAAGCTTTTATGTCCCATTTTTTATTCTGTATACTGTTTATGGATGGAAATAAGAATGTTAATGCTTTTAAGATACTTTGTTATCAAAATAAAGCTTTTATTATTATTATTATTATTATTATTATTATATGAAGCTTACATCACCAGAAGAGATCATCATAATGAACCAAGCACTACTGAGAACCGTTGAATGGCTAGGTGACAATCATCTTAAGCTCAATGCAAAAAAAACAGAATTCCTCTTGATCTCCCCTCCTAAAAGCGCAGCCAGGATTAAGGAATGGACCAAGATGATCACTGCGCTAAACGGTTCCCCGGTTCTAGTAGACTCAAACAAATCTCTTGGAATCACTCTGGATAAAGAACTAAACATGCGAACCCACATCAACACAATGGCAAAAACCGCTTGTTTCCATCTGAGTTACCTCAAAAAACTGAAGCCGTTCATCGAATCAGATGATCTCAAAATGGCAGTCCAGGCACTGGTCATATCAAGAATTGAGTACGGATGCGCGACCCTCTCAGGGCTTCCTAAGATCTCTACAGCCCCCCTAAAAGCATGTCTCAATACAGCAGCCAGACTTATAACGGGATCAAAAAAATTTGACCACATATCTCCACATCTGAAAGCGCTCAATTGGCTACCATACGAGGCAAGAATACAGTTCAAGATTGAATGTATCACACACAAGGCAATACACCACAAAACTCCACATTACCTGGCCCAGAAAATCACGTTCTCGGGAGGCAGTAGACCCTCCAGGGGATCTAAAGATTTTCTGCTAAAACCAGCATTCTTCCGTAAGAAGAGATCATACGACAGAGCGTTCACGGGAGCTGCACCAAGGATCTGGAATTCGCTCCCACCGAATATTAGGAGAATCACGTATGGTCCACGGTTCAAAAAGGAGACTAAGGCCTTTTTGATGGGTACATTTCTCCCATAACTAACACCAGGCTACAATAAGACTATTCTGAGTTCGACAGACAACCCGTTGATCCACTACAGTCTGCTGTTCAAGTAGACCTCCGTAAGGTATAAGACAGTTACTCCCTTGGGTCTATCTAAAGGGATGTTGTCTACAGTCAAGTAACTCGAACAATGTATATTTGTTTTAAAGTAGAATATTATAACCATCGTAGACAGCTAGGATATCAGGAGTGGACCTTTTCTGGTTCAGAAGATTGTTTATGGCATGTTTTACTTTTACCTAATGATTTCCTTATTCTTCAATATGTTGCAGGTTGGACATGGGTTAGCATCTGCCAATAATATTGAACACGTTTTTACACTTGTGGTTAAATAAATGAATATACTCTGATTGTAAAGGGATGATGATATAAAGCGCTATGACACCCAATTTCTTGGGTCTTGTTTCCGCTATAGAAAACACTGAATAAATAAATAAGTAAATAATGACTTTGTAAGTGCTGAAATTAAATAATGAAAGTATGTCAGCAGCAGTTTTACCTTGGGCGTGAAAAAATACTACTACATTATTGGCCGTCCCAAAGGCCCTGAAGAGTGTAATTGAACTTACTTGATATATATCATAAATGTAAGTAGAACTTCGGAATTGATCAAAAGTTCCACCCCGGAAGAATCCAAAAGCAATCTAGTGAGGAAACACAAGAGCGGTGGTTTGCCTCACACAATATCTCAGAGTATAGGCATAGAAATGATCGAGGAAACAGACAGGAGCTGGGAAAAGAAGAGAGAAGTACGTACCTCCGCGCTTAGTCGAAGCCAAATGGATATCTGATGAGTGGGTCCGTTTCAGCATCTGGTTATATGCAAATCGCGGAGCTGTCAGCATGCACGCGCCAAGGCAGCACGTAGCCTGATCAGCCGCTAGATGCTGACAAAGTCAGTCCGACAGGGCGGATGCCAGCATGGGGATGACGTATCATACGTATAAACCTAGGATGTGGATCAATGTGTGATCAAACGGGTAGATTAAGTTTAGCAAGATGAGCTATGTTGACAGATCAATACATTATAAACCATCAGACAACGAATTGGATCAAATTGCACCGGATCAAACAAAATACGTTTTATACATAGATATAACAGTTCAGCGAAGCACATAATGAGATGGTATCTGCACCTGAAAGACCATGGCTTGTCTGTTGTATTGTGCAAAGGTAGCAATTTACAGAGGCAAAATGCAAATCAATGTATTACAAACATGTGGTGTTTTACAAAGAAGGCCTACTTTGCAGAAATGAAACAGATCTATGTATAACAAACAGTTTATTCATTGTTGAGACATGACAGTTGTGCACTGGTGGCATCCAGTTCATTTAGCCCATCACTGACCGTATCAAAAGAGTACATCCATTTGCACTCCCGGATGTTGAGAACAGAGTTAACGTCCCTACCCCTGATGCCCAATGTGACTTTCTCGAGGACCACCCATTTAATACTTTCTGGTGAATGGCTCAGTGTCTGAAAATGCTCCACTAATGGTGCCCCAACAGTACCACACCTGACCCTGCTGCAGTGTTGTAGGATGCAAGCCTTCACTTTCTGGCATGTCTGTCCTATATACATCTGATTGCATGGGCAAATGATGGCATAAATTACGTCAGTAGTGTTACAATTGGTGTGGGTTTTTAAGTCTATGGTGTGCTGTTTATAGTTAAGTTACCTAGTTTCGATGGTTAAACTACATGCTTTACATCGGCCACATTTGTAATAGCCCACAATCTCAAGTAGGTGCTATGAAGTTCGAATGGAGGGTTGTGGTGGAGTCTCCAGGAGTGAGCGGACCACATGGTCCCGTATGCTTTTGCCCTTCTTGAACAAATGCATGGGAGGATCAACCAATTCTAGATCGTCTGAGATGAGTTTCCAGTGGTTGTTAACAATCAGTTTAATTTCATTGCTACGGGTGCAGTATGTGGTAATGCATATCATTCTGTTTGTGGGATCACTGTTGCGTGGCTTTGGTGTTAGTCGAGTCTCTCTTGGGTTAAACCATGCCCTTTTACGAGCTCGTTTCACAAGTCTCCTCGGGTATCCCTGCGCAATAAGGCGACTGAAAAGGCTTTGCCCCGGACCTAGCCATTTGTATATTACCAAATTAATTTACCAAATAAAATTAAAACATGTAAAAAACAAAAAAACACATTTACACAAAATAATATAAAAATAAAGCATACAAAAATATAATTAACTAATATTAGGACATGTATTGGAGTCTGTGAATAATAGATAAACTATTCCCACTCCATTTTATGCAACAGTAGAGAAATTGTAGGACATTGAAAGGGAAAGCATTGGAATTCAGTGGGCTTAAATTTACTATTCACACTACAGTCTGTGCAACAGTAGGGAAAGCGTTGGATTTTGGAGGGGTTATATATACTATTCCCACTCCAGTCCAAGCAACAGTAGGGGACGTGTAGGACTTCGGACAGGTTAAATTTACTATTCCCATTCCAGTCTGTGCAACAGTAGGGAAGGCATTGGACTTCCAAGGGGTAAGATGTACTATTCCCGCTCCAATCAGTGCAACTGTAGGGAAAGCATTGGACTTAGGAACGGTTATATTTACTACTCCCACTTCAGACGGTGCAACAGTAGAGAAAGCATTGAACTTCGGAGGGGTTAAATTTAGTAATCCCACTCTGTTGGTAATGGCCCTTTTTGCAGGGTTATCCCAAAACGTTTTGCTTCTTCCTCCTTTGTTTTTCCTGACCTGTGGTTGTTGGCTATAGGACTCTGGGCACTTTACCACTGCTGATCAGTGCTAAAGTGCATATGCTCTCTGTGTAAATTGTTATTGTGATTGGTTATCCATGATTGGCTTATTTGTTTTACCAGTAGGTCCCTAGTAAAGTGCACTGAGTGTGCCAGGGCTGGTGATTCAAATGCTACTACTGCACCTGCAGCACTGATTGTGCCACCCACAGGAGTAGCCCTAAGATGGTGTTTCAGGCCTGCCACTGCAGTGCCTGTGCGCAGTTTGTGAACTGCCATGTTGTCCTGGCCAGTGTACACACTTGCCAGGCCTAACCCATCCCTTTTCTTACACATTGGACACCCCTATGGTAGGCCTAAGGTACCCCCCTGGGCAGGGTGCAGTGTATGTAAAAGGTAGGACATGTACTAGTGTGGGTAACATGTCCTGATAGTGAAATACTGCCAATTTCGTTTTTCAGTATTGAAAGGCTATCTTGCCCATAGGATAACATGGGGAATGCTGTGTAACATGGTTACCTGCATATCTTCCCATGGCAGCAAGATAGAAAGTTGGAATCTGGTACCCCTGAACTCAGAATTTAATTACACATCCTGTAGTGAAGATGGTTTTTAAATTCTAAGTTTGGAAATAGCACCTTTAGAAAGTGGCTATTTTCTTGTTCAACCTTTCTGTGTGCCTTTGCCTGTTTGTGAATTGACTGTCTGGTTTGTGAGTGACAGGGGCTGGGGGTGGCTGCAGGAGGCTGGGTGAGTCAGCACTAGGCTGAATAGACCTACCTGTATTTGGAGTGGTGGGAGGAGTAGCACCTGGGTCTGAATAGGGCTGTGCCTGCCTTCCACAATGCTGGCTCCACCTCCTGCGGTGTGTCTGATGACCCTGGCCCACACTCACAAAGGAAGGAGAGGTGCCCTGGCAGAATGCACTCTGAACTGGTTTGGACTGGGTCCAGGACCCCTCAAACATGGAGAACAAAGACTTTTGGGGTATAAATACTAGAGCTGAAACCCCTGAACTTTAGACTACTAATTCCTGATCAAGAGGAATCCCTGCCAACGAAGATCAGCTGAAGAGACTGAAGGAGAAGTACTGCCCAAGTGTGTCTAGGGCTGGCCTGCAGTTTGCTGTTTCTACTGAGGAGAGATCTAAAGGACTTTGCTGTGTGCTGTGTCCCCCTGCTTGAAGAAGGACTTTGCTGAGTGTTGTGTCCATCTGAAGAAAAGTCTCCAAGGGCGTGAGAAGAGCTGGCCTCCTGTTTCTGAAGTCCCAGGCACAAAAGGACTTCACTCCCAGCTACCCTGAACTTCCTTGCTGGGAGTTCCAGTCTGCCAGGAGGGCCTGTAACTGTGTGTGAGGCCTCTCTGGCTGTTGGGAGCTGGAAGCGCAACGCACCAAGAGAGAAGCGTGACGCCGCTGCAGCAGCCGCTGTCGCATCATCGAGAAGAGTGTCGACGCTGCCGCTGTTCGCCGTCGTACCACCGGAGAAGCGTGTCGCCGTCACCGAGGGTGTCATCGCATCCCCGGAGAAGCGTGTTGCAGGGCCGTTGCATCGCTGAGGAAGCGCACCGCCGCTGATCGCCGCCGCAACACCGGAGAAGCGTGTCGCCGTCACCGAGGGTGTCGTTGCATCACCGGAGGAGCGTGTCGCAGGGCCTGTCGTGGCTCAGAAGTTCACCGAGTTCGCCGCACGGCCGTCGGGCGTGCACGCAGCGCATCTACGTTGTCGCATCGCAACAAAGAAGCCATTTAACGCATTGCACCGGATCGGCGTAACGCATCAAGGCGCTATTTTGTCGCACCGGAACCGGAGCGCAGGAAGAACCGACGCATCGCCTTCACTGCGCCCCTTTTGCTTGTTTTGCGTTACGCATCCCAGGTACTTTGAGACTGAAAGTGTCGCATTTGTGAGCTACAAGTTTATTTTTTAAAACAACCCTTTTTAAAGACATTCTACTGAGTTTTGTATGTTGGATTTTTGTCGTTTTGGTCTTGTGTAGTTTAGATAAAGATACTTTATTTTTCTAAACAGGTGTGGTGTCCATTTGTGGTGTTTTCACTGTGTTACTGTGAGTGTTGGTACAAAAACTTTACACATTGCCTTTGGGATAAGCCTGTCTGCTCGAGCCAAGCTACCAAGGGGGTGAGCAGGGGTTATCTAAAGTGTGTATCCCCCTTACCTTGACTAGAAGCAACTGTCCCTATTTGGACAAAGGTACCTACCTCTGCCAACTAGAGACCCCCAGTTCTAACATTGGTGGTCAGCGGTGAGGATTTGAACTTGTATTTGTACTTGACCCACAGTAATTGGTGTACATCACTATATTAGTGCTGACCACTACGCAACCACATACTGTGTTCCTTTTGGTTTTTGGTTCTATTTTTGAGTAACCCTGAAAGGTATCCACGCATCATGTCTCAGAATGGTAATCCAGCAAGTGGTGTTGCAGGACTGGAGTGTTATATCGAAATGTTGAGTAGTTACAAAGTAGGTCAACTCAAGCAGTTCTGCAGGAACTTTGGATATCCCATGAAGAGCAGCTCCAGGAAGGAGGAGCTACAGAAGGCCTTAAGGGCCTGGTGGGAGGCCAAAGAGGCTGGGGAGGCAGAGGACGCAGAGGTGGACGAGGATGCACAAGGGGATGGTTTCAGATCACAGGATCTGCCTGTGTCCAGATCAGCCTCCAGGGCTGGCAGCAACCATTCCGCTAGCAGTTTTTCCCCAGAGGAGTTGGAGGAAAACCAAAGGGTTAGAGATCATGAGTTGGAAGTCATGAGGCTCAAGATGAAGCAATTGGAAATGGAAAAAGAAATCCAGCACAAGGCAGAGGAGAGTGCACGTGCCCTGGAGGAATTGACATTGACCTTGGCCCATGAATTAAGGATGATGGAGCTTGATATGGAGCTCGAGAGGCTTGAGGCCATGAGTGTTTCAGCTGGAGAAGAAAAATGTGTAGCTCAAGAAGTGAGCTTTGCTGAGTTGGAGGTGGAGTCCAGCTCAGATGGTGGCAGCATGATTGTGTTATATAGAGCGGAGGGAGAAGTAAACACACCCAGAGATGTGGCGCCTGACTTGAGGGAGGGGGTTGACATACACCAGGAGGTTCAAGGTTATGAGGTAGCTCCAGTAGTGTGCAGTGTCCCTGAAGTAGATTGGGGAACTGACACAGGGGATCATATTCCTAGTAGTGGGAGGGACGCTCTACTGACTCTAGATGAGAGGTGCAGGGAGAGGGGTTCCCCCATGGTAGAAGTCCTGGTGTGTGAATGTGGAGACCGCCCAGAAGAGTGTGGGTTGAGTGGCAGAGACAGTCAGACCCTGTCTTGTCAATCTCAGGAAAGTGGTGTGGGGTACTTGTGTGAGGCACTGGAGGGTGAGGCAAAGGGTAGCTTAGTTAACAACTGTGGGGGGCTGTGTGATTCATTTGTTGGAGAGCATATTTTAAGTCCCTGTTTTCCAGAGCTATGCCAACACCCGGTGGAGTGTGAGTTCTCTGATTCCAGGGAACTTGCACAGGAGGCAGACCTCTTGGTGGATTCCAGAGAGTCTGAAGAGGCATTTGGGAGTGATCCTAACAGGAGTGGCTCGGGTATCTTCCGGTCCTGTGTGGTGGAAGAGGTTCAGAGTAGCCCAGCTAGGTCCCGGTGTAGTGGGAGGAGTGTAGGGGCGCACGTCCTGTCTCAGTGGAGAAGGAGTGAGTGTGGGAATGTGTGTCCCAAGGTGCCCGAAAGCCAGTCTCAGGGCCTGGAGGGTTCACTAAGGGAACACCAGGATGGGGGCCTAGGCTGTACTAGTACACCATTTGAGGGGGATCTCCTAGTGTCAGGAGAACCTGGAGCATCTGTAAATGGAGCTCCAGTGGTTCTGGTTGTAGGAGAGTAGGATCTGCTTCACATGGGTACCCCTACTTTTTGCTGATGCTTCACTGTTTTTCGACTTTAGTCTGGCTGGGGCCCTGCCAATCAGAACCCCAGCCTAGCTGCTTCCTCTCTAAAATGGTTTCCATGTACCTTAGGTACATCTTTGATTGGATTCTGGAGTGCCCTTATAAGTCCCTAGTATATGGTATACTATGTACCCAGGGCCTAGGTACCCCAGAGGCCTACCAGGGGCTGAAGCATGTATTATGCCACCCCTGGAAGGCCAGCCAAAATGACACCACAGGTCTGCTACTGCAGCCTGGGTAAGATGGTGCATGCACCCCTTACTGTGATATAGGCTACCTATATCACTACCATTGCACACACATATAAACCTATAAGTCACTCCTATGGCAGGCCTTATCAATCCTGAAGGCAGAGTGCTTGGTTTTTATGTGAGAGGGTGCTCCTGCATGAGCAGAGCCCCTCTGCAGCATTCGGAGTCCATCCTCTGATGCTGTTTGTGGTACAGCCTAACCATATACTCTTAAGTGCATTATATCCTCGTGGTACAATGCTAACTTTGGACTGGCTGCACCAAAACATGTCATGTTTGGTGTCAAACACCTTGGAATACTACCCCCCGCCAGTCCTGGTGGCGGGGGTAGCATTCCACCCTTCTAGAGGGAGAGACATGTACACACCGGCATACCCGGTATCATCTTTTCAGAGCCCTGGCATCACAAAATAGATGCCGCTGCCACAGACACGGGTCTGGCCTCCTAATGCTGACGAAACTCCGGCAGGGGAGGCCTGGACAATAGGTTTCCTGTCGCAGGGAGGTGTAACCACCTCCCCAGACAGGATAATGTGTATTGGGGCTGGGCGGGAGCACTCCCTGGTGCTTTGAAGACCAGCACTGGGGCACATTTGGTGTCCATGTGCATAGTCCAGTTCAAACCGGTTGCAGGGGCTGCCTGCCCCTCCTCTGGCGCGAAACTGGACAAAGGGAATGGGTGTAACCACCCCTCTTCCCTGACCCTCCCATAGGTGTGTCCCCAGAGTATGTCCAACCCCCTACCTTAGTATAAGTATGGGACCCCAGGGGGGCACTAGAGGGCGCCAAGCAAGATGGCCGCACCTCTGTGAGGCTCCTGCAGCTCTGGGAAAGAATTTAACAGGAATCCTCCCTCTCTCCAGCCCTACACAGTGACAACTGCTCTGCAATCCTAGACCCACCTCTTAGCCACCCCCAGCACCCCTTAACTTGCCGTGATCAGAAGGATAGCCCCGGAATTTGACCTTGATTAGATCGCGCCGGTACGTGACAAAATGGCGGGCGCATAGATCGCAACCGAAGTGACCGCGGCACGCATAACCTGCGGATGCCCAGACCGGGTCCTCGACATTGCTGACGGGGCGGAGTGGGGACCTCCGTGACAGCCTTGAGAATCGGGCTCCGTCGCTGCCTGGGCGGACCGAGGTGATTGGCCGGCGCGGGGGGCTGCTGCAACGTCTCCCCGCCCCGGGTGATCGGGTCACCTGCTCAGCCGGAAACAGCAACTGAGGCGAGCGCTGCCGTCGCTCCCGAGCCTGTGAGCGGAGGCGCTCGGCTGAGGAAGAAGCGACCGCCACCGTGAATCTTGGAGGCCGCGGCATACGGGAGGCGCTGGTCGGCCGGGGCTGCAGCTGAACTATCCTTCCACGCAGCGGAGCTGGTGAGTGAGCCTGCCGTCAGCTACTTCTTGCCCCCACGCTGCTCCCATTGCGGAGGACTGATCCCATCCGGCCCCCCGCCTGTGTAATCAAACAGGATCGGAGACCAGGCCCCCACCACCCGAGTTGTCCGGAGGGTCCGGCCGGCGGGAGGGGCCTGCCGCTGCACTACCCTGCCCCCGGCCAACCCGACCTGCTGCAGAATAAGACACGGGGATTGGGGGGTGTACTCCTGACGCGGACTGGTGCGTGGCTGGGCACCGTGAGATCCGCGATGCACGTGGGGAGGCCCCTGCGGCACTGACCGGCTAGCGCTGACACAGAGACATTCTTCTGCCGGGAAAATGGTGAGTCCGGTGCTTCCCTCGCGGATTCCAACCTGCCACTTTGCCTCCACTTAACTCCCCTCGCTTGCCTGGCCGGACTGCGCGGCACTGCCTCTGCTGGGAGCGCGTACCGGAGGCCCGGAGTCACACCTGCGGCGGACGGGGTTCCCCTCGGCCCCGTAACTGGGACGGAGCTCTACAATCAGGGGTTCTGCTTGGGGAGGCCTGTACCCTCACTACTCACAACGCACAGATACCACTGGTCTCCAGCAAAGTAGCACTCTACTACAGGATTCCTGGCTGCCAATCGCACGGCTGCTCCATCCCCCGCTGGCTAGCAACCACCGTCAAACACCCTCTAATTGCGGAGCCTGCTGATTCAGAGCAAGGCGGACAGAATCCTTCACATCTTGGGGATAGAGAACCCCCCTGGTCCCCTATACAACTGTGCTACTGAAGATCGCTAGCCCGGCGAAGGACGCCGCCCAGGCTCACCGGCGCTCTTACTCTACAACACCTCGTCATGGGCCGCACCGATCCCAAACAGCCCAAACTAAACTTTGACACTCGGAAATCCACAAGATCCCAAACGGAAATGGAGGACGAGCAAACCGCAACGCCTACGCAACCCACATCTACTGATGACCTCAAAGCCCTCCTTCTTACCATACAATCTAGTCTAACTTCCATAGAAACTAAAATGGACACAATGAACGCACGGATTGATCACCTGGCGCATAAAAGTGACCAACATGAAGAGAGGCTAAAGGAAACCGAGCAGCGCATATCTGACCTCGATGACGCCTCCACCACCAACATCGCTAAAACGCTAGACATGGAAAAAATCTTGAAACTAATCGCCGACAAGAATGAAGATTTGGAATCACGCTCTCGGCGTAATAATTTGCGAATTTTAGGTGTGCCAGAATCCACCGCCACTGGGAAAATGGAAGACTACGTGGAACGGATGCTTGTGGCTGCCTTTGGCAGGGAGGCGTTCTCCCCGATGTTTATTGTTGAAAGGGCACACCGCTCGCTGGCCCCCTGCCCGGTGCCCGGAGCTCCGCCCCGCCCCATTATAGCGAGGGTTCTAAATTACCGGGACCGAGATGCGGCCCTCCGGCTCGCCAGAGAACACAAGAAAGTCCTGTTCGACGGAACCGAGGTATCAATATACCCGGATTTCACGCAAGCCGTTCAAGAAGGACGCAGAAAATTCCTTCCTGTGAAGAAAAAACTCCAGCAAATGAATATCGAGTACGCCATGCTCTATCCCGCACACCTTAAGATCTCTCACTTGGGGAAACAGCACTTCTTCACAAATCCGCAACATGTCCAGCACTTCCTAAAAACTCTCCCGAGGGCGATGCCAAACTGCTCCTCTCCATCCAGGCGCCCCCAAGAGAGGGGAGATGCATCGGACGTAGAGTAACAACTGACTCCGGAGCTCGACAGCTTCCCTCCACCTGCATAAGGTTTAACGCCAAGAAGGAGGAATCCCTCCATTACCCTCGCCATCCCATGGCACGGATCACTTATCCCATACTGAAATCAACCGCCACCGGGGCTGCTGGTGGCCCTCCCCACTCACCAAGGACTGGAGAAGAGCACCGCTATTACTCCCCCCCGAGCATCCTTGTTGGCAAGGGGTGAACGGTCGCCCTCTTTCATCTACCCACACAGGTGAACCCTACACTAATTGGTGTTGAACTGGTTAAAATGTTGATCCCACCATCCCCAGTTGGGAAGGGGACTCAGGGAATATATTGGGAGGGAGAAGGGGAACTGTCACAGCGGGTTTGGGCCGCTGTTGTGGGTGGGGGGAGGGAAGGGGAAATGTTTAATACCACTGTTTATTACGCCATTTTGTATACACATGCCTGTGTTGAAAACCCCGTACACACTACGCATACACTCTATAATGATTAATAGGCGCACACACAATGGAATCCAGACCTAGTCCCCCCAACTATAACTTCCTGACCTGGAATGTGCGTGGCCTAGGCGACCCCCGCAAACGCCGCCATATCCTAGCTTATTTAGATCGCCACAATATTCACTGCGCAATGCTCCAGGAAACGCACCTTGCCCCCAATGCAGCTACCACATTTGCAATGCGCTGGGCGGATAGCAGATGCTTTTCGTCCTACTCCTCATACGCCCGAGGTACACTGATCCTAGTAAAGCGCACGCTCCTCTACACCCCCATTGGATCCTACGGAGACCCTCAAGGCCGCTACAGTATCCTGTGGGGCAGATTATCCACTCAATCCATCACCCTTGTCTCCTGCTACGGACCCAACACTGATGATCCGGAATACTTCCGGATCCTTTGGGGCAAAATACTGGATATAGGCTCCACTCAGTTGATATGGGGGGGAGATTTTAACGTTACACTAAACCCGGCGATGGACAGATCACATCCACAACCTTATCATTACTCTAACGCGCGACACGCACTTAAAACCATTATAGACGAGTACGACCTTATAGATGCCTGGCGCACTTTGCACCCATGCATACAAGAGGGAACATGCTACTCCGCTGCCCATTCCTCCTGGTCGCGCATTGATGGATGGTTACTCACTAAAGGGTTAGCTCCCTGGATATCGCACTCGTCTCACCTCGCACGCACATACTCGGATCACACGCCTGTCCTGCTGACCCTCGCCCCGCCTCAGGAAAGCTCGCCTTAAATTGCGTGGCGGCTCGCTCCGCAGACACTATTAGACCCCGTTTTCAAAGAGGAATTAGAACAAGAAATAACAGAATTTTTCCCCCGAAACGACAACTCAGTGCTGGAGTACGCTACGGTATGGGAGGCCTTTAAGGTCACTATACGGGGGATATGCATTGCCAAAAGTGGGGGAGTTTTAAGGGACATCCGCACTACACTTCGAAAACTGGAACTGGAGATGAAACAAATAGAACGGTCGCTCCAGACTGCGCCCACCCCAGAACTTAAAGCGCGCCTGCGTGAACGGCTTACCGAATACCAAGTAACTGCTGCGAGGGAATGTAAATTTAGAGGTAAATACCATCAGGCACGCAGATATGGAGAGGGAGAGAGACCGGGCATACGCTTGCCTCCGTGACCCGCCCTCCCCGCTTCTCCAACACCGTGTTGGAAATTGTAGATGAGGAGGGGCAAACACATAGAAACACCTCGGACATAGTGGGCATATTCACACATTTTTACAAAAAGCTTTACAAAACGCACAGAACACACCCTGTAGACTTTATCCCCTTCTTTGAAGATACGGCCATCGCCTGGCTGGGAGACGGCCAAAGAGCAACCCTCCTTGCACACCATGAAGATGAAGAGATCATATCTGCCATTATGCAGTTACAATCTGGCAAAACTCCAGGACCGGACGGCCTCCCGGCCGAATTTTACAAGACATT
The DNA here is from genome assembly GCA_963921515.1 of Calotriton arnoldi. Classification (NCBI taxonomy): domain Eukaryota; kingdom Metazoa; phylum Chordata; class Amphibia; order Caudata; family Salamandridae; genus Calotriton; species Calotriton arnoldi. The sequence goes on from CAWUFW010001228.1 coordinate 3,003,438, forward strand.
TCGGCACCTGCTCATCCCGGTGCTACGCCGTGTCTTTGAAGAAGCCCGTGAATCGGGTATTCTGCCCCAAACAATGCGCGAAGCGCTCATCATCTCATTACCGAAACCGGGGAAACCAACTACGCGATGCGACTCATACAGGCCCCTATCCCTCATCAATGTCGACGCTAAGATACTGGCCAAACTGATTGCGAATCGCATCAGCCCCCTTATGCCTGTATTGGTCCTCCCCGACCAATCGGGGTTTATCCCAAATAGAAGCACATCACACAATCTGCGTACCCTGTTTGCGATCCTTCATGACATCGACCCTGATGCGAATGCTGCTGCCATTTTCCTGGACGCCACCAAGGCGTTCGACTCTCTGGAGTGGGACTATCTAGCCTTTGTACTACATCGCATGGGATTTCCTCCCCCATTCCTGGCTTGGATAACCCTGCTATACACAGACCTACGGGCCACAGTGATGGTCAACGACACGCGCTCCTCCCCCTTCAGAATAGCTAGAGGCACTAGACAAGGATGCCCCCTCTCGCCCCTATTATTTGCCCTGGCTATTGAACCTCTCGCGTCTAAGGTTCGCCAACATTTTCGAGACCACGCCCTCATCTATCCCGAAAGACAAATACTGATTTCCCTCTATGCAGACGACCTCACCCTTTATTTACGGAACCCACATGAAAGTCTGAACCCAATCCTCAGATTATTTATCTTATTTGGCCATCTCTCCGGGGTCAACATCAATTGGGGTAAATCTCAGATCTTCCCCCTTACCGACTCCACCCCGCGCTTTGCGCCCGATTATCCCTTGGCGTGGTGCGGCGATACACTTACTTACCTCGGTATAGTCGTCTCCCGCAATCGAGAGGAGCTGATGAGGGCCAACTATGGCCGTGCACTAGCTATAGTAATGGAAAAAATCACCAGATGGATCGCGTTACCCCTATCCCTGGCTGGCAGAGCTGCTCTTATAAAAATGGTAGTACTGCCTAAACTGCTCTACCTATTCATCAACATTCCTTATGCCCACAGCCGCCATTTTTTCTCTGCTATCAAAACTCAGCTTTTAAGACTCACATGGGGAGGGAAACAAGCCAGGCTGAGGTGGGATACTCTCACGCGCCCCTTTTGTGAGGGTGGGTTTGAAGTACCTGATCTGGAACTTTACTTCACCTGTGCTCAAGCCCATTTTGCATCATATTGGATAAAGCCCCCCCTTACATGCCTCATCTTGCAATTGAGGGCGGATACATGGCCCCGATTCCGAGCTCTGCTTATCTGAGCACCCCCGTTGTCCCAAGGCGCTTTGCATCCACCACGGTGCAATGCACTACCAGCGCCTGGCACGACCTAGCCGACTTAACACACTGCACCCTGCTATACTCCCCCCTCCTCTCTCTCTCTCTCAGGAAGACAGGATATCCCAGTTACACAAGAAGGCGGATGCCGCCGGCTCCTCCGCAAATTGTCCATCCAAACGTGGGGACAACTCTAAATCGGGGACAAGTTCCGCACCTGCGATGAGTTTTTTGGCTCTATGAGTCCCACCCCGCTAGAGCGTTTTTATTATGTAAGGCTGCGTCATGATGTGAAAGCCCTCACTCCCTGCTTTCCACAAGAGCCCCCCATCATGACCCCCCTTCATGCCCTATTACAACAATCAGCTCCCACACACACGGTTTCATTATTATATCGTACAGTCCAGACGGACAGAACATATGCCCCCCCCTCGCCAGGAGCAGATGGGAAGAGGAACTAGGACATTCCCTCACTGACGAACAATGGTCCTTCTGTTGCAGACAAACGGGAGACATTTCTGCTAGCAGCAGATTTCGTATAATACACTATAAATACGTTCATCGCCTCTACTACACACCTGCGCGATTACACCGACTACGCCTTCGCGATAATGACAAATGTGATCGATGTGGGAGCGAAGGAGCGGATTTCAAACACGTAGCCTGGGACTGCCCACCTGTCCATAGTTTTTGGGTGGAGGTGATAGCAGCACTGGAACATATGACTGGCTTACATATTCCTGATGACCCCCTCACCACACTGCTAGGCTACACAGAACCCCTGGCTGCCACAACGCGGAAATACACCTCTTTAGCACTCCTTCTCGCTAAAAGACGGATAGCTTGTAGATGGGGTAGGGGAAGGGCGCCCAAATTCAAAGATTGGCTACAAGACCTCATCTACTGTCAGGAGCAGTTATACACTTATGCGGAACTCCTCCCCCCTCCCTCCCGACCGCGGGATATATGAGCCCCATTACAAGCATACTTGATAGAGCACCCCTCCACCACAGACTCAACGGTACCCCCCCGCAACAAGGAAGTGGAACCCCAAATTAGAGTTGGGTACTGAGGCGAGAGAAACTTTACCTGGACCGAACCACACTATTTAAGGGAGACAATACTCCATCATACACTACTAGCCCTTAACTCACTGATCGAAAGGCGTTTACACACAAAGGCACGTCCTACCCTCGTACAACCTAACAGTGGAATTGTTTGTTTCTTTTTATCGGTTGCTGATGCTGTTTTGTAATTACATGACTTAAGACAATTTACTGACACTAGCGTCCCTCATCCCTCATGACGCGGCCGGCCCGTTGCGGTTGTAGGCGGCTTGCTGTGTATTCCTTCTCAACCCCAGCCAACTCCTAAACATGATACATTGCAATGCCGGCCCACTCAGGGATGTAGGCAGTCCGCTGTGATAACTGCTTTTTGTCTTTAATAAAGGTTTTGAAAACTTAAAAAAAAAAAAAAAAAAAGTATGGGACCCCAGTCCTTAGGACTTTAGATTACCCTGGACGAAACTCTGAAGCCGAATCCTGGACCTTAGATGCTCTACTTCAAGATTAGAGGACTGAAGAATCTCCCTTGGGGTCAAGGAGTGACTCCACTGCTTGGCAGGCACCTAAGAAGCAACTGTCCGGTCTGCATCGCTGAAGCTCCCGCTAGACGCCGAAGTCTTTGCATCACCAGAGGTAGATTTCCAGACTTCCCCGAGGCTGCTTTGAGACCCCAGCGAAGCTGAGGCACGTAGCTGTCATGGGTAACGTGGAACCATGACCCCTGGACACCAAGAACTTTTGCAAGTGCATCATCTTCCTGGTCTGCCTCAAAGTTGTACTTTGGGCTTCGAGTAGCCCCCGCCTCCAGCACCGACTGCACTGAAGATCACTGGCCTCCACTCCACGAGTGTCCTGTGAGCCAGCTCCAAGTGTGTCCACTTGAGGCTCCTTCGCGGTCACTAGTCTGTTAGCTAGTGGGCCCTCCTGAAGGCAACTTTTCTTCTGTTTTGGCTTTCCTGATTGCTCCAGATGTGCCCTGACTTACCCTCGCTGGGTGAGTCCCCCAGACCTTGCTGGTCTGCATCAACGTCCTTTCTTTGTTTCCACGTGACTTGCCGTTGCCAAGGCTTGTTGGGTCCAATACGGTCGCCGACACCCCAGCAATCGACAAACTTTGTTAGACAGCTCGAATCCAGCTCCTGGTCATCGTCGACGCCTCCTGGACCTCGTGGCTGAAGAGTCAAGATGACCATCAACCAACCTGAAGCACCCGACATCGGTGGGCATCTGCTCATCGCCTTCCTGGTCACTGGCTAGTGACCCAGACTCTGTCCCCTCTGCTTTCAGGTTCTTCAGATCTTCGATCCTCTCTTGGATCCACCCGGACACTTTCAACTTGGTCGCCAGCAGCCCGCTGCAGCAGATCGCCATTGAAAACGACGACGAAACCCGACGCCAAAAGACACCTATGCACCCGGCTTCCCTGGGTGAGGTAACTCGAGTACTCCGGTGCTCCCGTGGGTATTGACTCTAGAACTGCCTAGTTCTAAAGGGGTTTGCTCCAAGTCCTCCTCTAAGTGTCCTTTTCTTTTAAAAATCCAACCACGACTTTCCCCATAGAAGTCAACGGTGGCTCGCGGCTGTGTTCTCACACTGCACGCGTCCCCCGTGGGTCCCCTGTGTCACTACCTTGGGTGGTTCCTTGGGGTCCAAGCACTTCTACAGGCTCTAGGCCTTGTGTCTAGCTCAGTCGTGGTTCTTATACCACTTTTTGGTATATGGTTTGAGTACGCCCCTAGGGCTCAAACGTGTATTTGTTCTATTATTGTTGATAACTGACTTGTAACTTATGTACTTCGAACTTTAGCCTCATAAAGAGTCTAGAGGGGTGTGTTTAAGACTAAATACATACATTTTATATATATACCTGGTGTGGTCCTCTTTCATTTGGTCACTCAAGAGATTATAGACTGGTAAAACAAGCTGCTTTACATTCCTTCAAGACTTAGCCTGAAGGCTGCTCTCCATAGCTACCACTAGGATAGCTTTCACAAAAGGTTGCCTTTAACCTATCTCCATAAGGGGTTGTTTGGACTGGTACAAGGTGCCCACTTTAATTAGTGGACAGCATATACCAGGCCAACTTCTCACACTGGTGTCTGGCGGTGCCGCTCCACTTGGGAGGGTGCAGATGTCCGGATTGATGGGTGAGAAGGGGATGTGTTCCCCAGTGGGAGAACAAGTGGGTCAGGGGCTAGCCAGAAGGGCTGAGCCTCACAGGAGTGACCATGGTGACACCACTTCTGTCCTGGGGTATCTTCGCGCACTATCAGATGGACAGCAGTCGGGAGATCTGCGCCAGGCAGACTGTCACACAACACAAGAGTCATGTGTTACCCTCGGGGGGATACTGTGTGAGTCCCAAGAAGTCCTGGTGTGCCAGGCAAGTGTTCCACTGCAGGGTTTAGCCCCAAGGTTGGGAGGCCAGGTTCAGGATCTGCCTGACCTGGAGGGAAGGACACCTGTAACCTGTGTCCTGACCGGTTTGGCTTCCAGGGGGACCACCCCGGTTGGGGGGGTGCAGCACTCTGGAAGGGGGTGCAGAGGAAGGGAGTCCTCGCCTCTGACCCCGGTGCAACCTGAGGGTTTAGACCCTAGGTTGGGAGACCAGTTGCTGGAGAGAGGTCCTGAACTGGTAGGAGAATTGTGTTCTGAGGGTGACTCTCCTGGGCGGAGAGTGCGGGGCCCCAGAAGGAGAGGTAGGGAGAGGAGAGCCTCGCCCGTGACTTCTGGTCAGCCGGAGGGTACAGAGCCTGGGCTGGCGGGCCAGTGTCAGGATGAAGTACCTCACTTGGCAGGAGGGAGAGTGGAGAAAAGGTGCCAGGCACCTGGGGCTACTGCCCCCCACTTTCTGACGCCAAAGAGGTTAGAGAGGCCTGACAAGCATGAGGCCTGGCTCTCATCACTGACCGCTGTCAGTAGCCCCTGTGGCTGGTTGTCTTGGTGGACAGAGTTGCCCCTGGGAGGGGGGCAGGAGTCACACCCTGGGGGTGGACTGGGCCACACCGTTGTGTTGGCCAGGTGGGTACTGTCTACCAGTGCGGACACATCTGTGAGCGAAGTAAGGTTAGGCGCTGCATAGATGGGGTCCCCAGGTGAGGAGAAGGGTCCCCCATGGTTTAACCTAGTGGGCCCTGAGAGTATAGATAGAGGGATCCAACTGGGTTCAGGATGGCATAGAACAGGACTAGTCCCCTGCTGTTCGGGCCAGTTTCCGTGTTCTATCGCCCCAAGCAGGGAATCCCATCGAGGTATCGTTTGGTCTACCCTGGCTTTAGGCTGGAAGGGGGTTGTGTTGAAAATGGCCCTTTTTGCAGGGTTATCCCAAAACTTTCTGCTTCTTTCTCCTTTGTTTTTCCTGACCTGTGGTTGTTGGCTATAGGACTCTGGGCACTTTACCACTGCTGATCAGTGCTAAAGTGCATATGCTCTCTGTGTAAATTGTTATTGTGATTGGTTATCCATGATTGGATTATTTGTTTTACCAGTAGGTCCCTAGTAAAGTGCACTGAGTGTGCCAGGGCTGGTGATTCAAATGCTACTAGTGGGCCTGCAGCACTGATTGTGCCACCCACAGGAGTAGCCCTAAGATGGTGTCTCAGGCCTGCCACTGCAGTGCCTGAGCGCAGTTTGTGAACTGCCATGTTGTCCTGGCCAGTGTACACACTTGCCAGGCCTAACCCTTCCCTTTTATTACACATTGGACACCCCTATGGTAGGCCCAAGGTACCCCCCCGGGCAGGGTGCAGTGTATGTAAAGGGTAGGACATGTACTAGTGTGGGTAACTTGTCCTGATAGTGAAATACTGCCAATTTCATTTTTCACTATTGAAAGGCTATCTTGCCCATAGGATAACATGGGGAATGCTGTGTAACATGGTTACCTGCATATCTTCCCATAGCAGCAAGATAGAAAGTTGGAATCTGGTACCCCTGAACTCAGAATTTAATTACACATCTTTTAGTGAAGATGGTTTTTAAATTCTAAGTTTGGAAATAGCACTTTTAGAAAGTGGCTATTTTCTTGTTCAACCTTTCTGTGTGCCTCTGCCTGTTTGTGAATTGACTGTCTGGTTTGTGAGTGACAGGGGCAGGGGGTGGCTGCAGGAGGCTGGGTGAGTCAGCACTAGGCTGAATAGACCTACCTGCATTTGGAGTGGTGGGAGGAGTAGCACCTGGGTCTGAATAGGGCTGTGCCTGCCTTCCACAATGCTGGCTCCACCTCCTGCAGTGTGTCTGATGACCCTGGCCCACACTCACAAAGGAAGGAGAGGTGCCCTGGCAGAATGCACTGTGAACTGGTTTGGACTGGGTCCAGGACCCCTCACACATGGAGAACAAAGACTTTTGGGGTATAAATACTAGAGCTGAAACTACTTCCTGATCAAGAGGAATCCCTGCCAACGAAGATCAGCTGAAGAGACTGAAGGAGAAGTACTGCCCAAGTGTGTCTAGGGCTGGCCTGCAGTTTGCTGTTTCTACTGAGGAGAGATCTAAAGGACTTTGCTGTGTGCTGTGTCCCCCTGCTTGAAGAAGGATTTGCTGAGTGATGTGTCCATCTGAAGAAAAGTCTCCAAGGGCCTGAGAAGAGCTGGCCTCCTGTTTCTGAAGTCCCAGGCACAAAAGGACTTCACCCCCAGCTACCCTGGACTTCCTTGCTTGGAGTTCCAGTCTGCCAGGAGGGCCTGTAACTGTGTGTGAGGCCTCTCTGGCTGTTGGGAGCTGGAAGCGTGACGCAACGAGAGAGAAGCGTGACGCCGCCGCAGCAGCCTCTGTCGCATCATCGAGAAGAGTGTCGCCGCTGCCGCTGTTCGCCGTCGCACCACCAGAGAAGCGTGTCGCTGTCACTGAGGGTGTGGTCGCATCACCGGAGAAGCGTGTCGCAGGGCTGTCGCATCGCTGAGGAAGCGCAACGCCGCTGATCGCCGCCGCAACACCGGAGAAGCGTGTCGCCGTCACCGAGGGTGTCGTCGCATCACCGGAGAAGCATGTCGCAGGGCCTGTCGTGGCTCAGAAGTTCACCGAGTTCGCCGCACGGCCGTCGGGCGTGCACGCATCGCATCTACTTTGTCGCATCGCAACAAAGACGCCATTTCATCGCATCGCACCGGATTGGAGTAACGCATCAAGGCGCCATTTTGTCGCACCGGCGCGCAGGAAGAACCGACGCATCGCCTTCACTGCGCCCCTTTTGCTTGTTTTGCGTTACACATCCCAGGTACTTTGAGACTGAAAGTGTCGCATTTGTGATCTACAAGTTTATTTTTTACAACAAACCTTTTTAAAGACATTCTACTGAGTTTTGTATGTTGGATTTTTGTCGTTTTGGTCTTGTGTAGTTTAGATAAAGATACTTTATTTTTCTAAACTGGTGTGGTGTCCATTAGTGGTGTTTTCACTGTGTTACTGTGAGTGTTGGTACAAATACTTTACACATTGACTTTAGGATAAGCCTGTCTGCTCGTGCCAAGCTACCAAGGGGGTGAGCAGGGGTTATCTAAAGTGTGTATCCCCCTTACCCTGACTAGAAGCAAGGGTCCCTATTTGGACAAAGGTACCTACCTCTGCCAACTAGAGACCCCCAGTTCTAACACACTCCAATCTGTGCATCAGTGGGGAAAGGGTTGGACTTCAGGTTGGTAAAATGTTCTATTCTCACTCCAGTATCTGCAACAGTAGGAAAAGTGTTGGACTTAGGAGCTGTAAGATTTATTATTCCTACTCCAGACTAAGCAACAGTAGGTAAACTACTTCACTTCAAACATATTACATACTTGAATAACCTTATTAATTTAGAAAAAATATAAAACTCTAAATATAAACATTATTACCTAACAAGAAATATATATATAAAAATTAAAAAATATACAATTAACCAATTTGCAAAATGCATGAACAATGTAATATTCAAACAAAATAATGAGTATTTAATTATTACTTAATTATTACTTAATAAACTTTCCACCCTACACTGCTACAAACCTAGCCACCAACATCTAAAATATGATGAAAATAAATGAGTATAACGCAATTTACATAATTAAAAAAACAATGGTATAGTTAATTAACAATTGCTAGTTAATTGTTTATTAATTGTTGCTTATTAACATCCCAGCCTATAACCCTACAAACCCAACAGCCCACAACATAAATATATCTAAAATATATAATTATTAGACAATTTACATAACTAATAATCAATTACATATTTAATTATACATCAATATTTATTAGTTTTAATCATTATTTAATTACCTTTCCTCCATATACTACTACAGTCCTAGCAGTCTGAAACTAAAATATAACTAAAATAATTCAATATTATCTAATGTACATAAGTATTAATCAATTCAGTTATTAATTATAAATGATTAATTAAATGCTAATTAATTATCCTTCAGTAAACGTCCCACCCTAAATCCCTAAAAACCCAGCAGCCCACACCTAAAATATAACTAAAATATATGATTATTATGCAAGTTACACAATCAACTAATTAATTATAAATTATAAATTAATTTGTAATTAATTATTATATAATTTAATTCCCACCCTATACCCCTACACATGTAGCAACCTGCATCTAAAATACAAGTATAATAAATCAATATTACATAATATACATAATGAATCTCAATCACATACTTACTTAAAAATTATTAATTTGTTAATAATTAATTAATACTTAATTAACATCCCACCCTAGCCCCCTGCAAACCCAACAACCAGCTACAATACTATAAATTGCTGTAATAATTAAATCAAAACTTTTAAATCACTTAAAATTACAAAGTATATTAAGGAAAATTTATAACAATTGTACAACCAATACTAACACATAAAATTAATATATAAACTAAAACACATTAAATTAATTGAACAGCAATGGGCCTCATTACAATTGCGGTCTGTCCGACAGTCATCGCAGCGGTATCGAGACAGCCCGACAAGTAGTCGGCGGTCTCACCCTCCATATTTTGATAAGACCCCTGTGCAGGTGGACAATGAATGTTTGGGGGGGCACCACATGTGATATCTGGCCACTTAACAGTAGAAAAAGGCATGTTTTCAAATATCCATGCACCATGTGCAGGTACCATGTGGTGCCTGGCACACAGTGCATGGATGTTTGAGCGGCACCACATGTGACCCCTGGACACTTAGCAGTGGCCCACAGGGGGTGTGGCTCCAAGGGTCCCTTTCCAACAGCCTTTTTATGGTGGTGGGACCGCCATGAAAAGGCTGTGGGAAATGGACTTCCTAACCCCTACGGTGGTGCCTGCGCAGGCACTGCCTCCATTGTAGGGATTAGTGTCCGACTGCCACTCTGACGGTCTCCTTAAGAAATCGAAGGATTAAAGAATGCATTTATTTCAACAAATGAGATGACTCTCTCCAACTGGCAATTCAAAATGCTGTTTGTACTGTCCTGTGCATTTCAGTGCCGTGGTACAAAGCTTGCCTCCGATAACACTGCCAAGGGAAACCTCCTCAGGAAGGGGCATCTAGTGGGCAGAGCAGGCACCTCACATGCTCTACATGGGAGGAATGGGTTTGAGCTTTGAGAGGGGTGTCCATGGCTATGGGAGGGGGGTCTTGGAAGTGGAAGGGACGGATTACAGTTTGGGAGGGGGCTTGTTGAAGTGGAAAGGGTGGATTAACGTTTGAGTGTGGGCCTTGGTGGTGGATGGGCCTTTTTCAGGGGTGGATTGGTATGCTGGATAGGTGGTTTGGGTGTGGGAGGGCAGATTGCTTTTTTAGGGGTGGTGTCAGTTATGGGAGGAGTTATGGCAAGGATAAAATGGGGGTCCTCAATGGGGTGCGTGGGAGGCTGTGTGGGAAGGAGTGGGGTTTGGGAGGAAGAGGGACTGGCTGTGTATGATGTGCATTTGTCTGTTGATAGTGCTGTTGCCTGTGGGTCTGGTATATGTCTGGCAAGTGTGGGTGCGTCTTGGTCCTAGGTGTCTGTTGTGCTGTTGTGTGTAAGATTGTGTGTGCCTCAGTTTCTTAGGTTGTACTCTAATGATGTGACTGTGGATGTGATGGTAGTGTGGCTGGTGAACATGGGGGTGCTGGAGTCTGTGGATGTGATGGTTGTTGTGGTGCTGACTGTGGGTGTGGTGGTGTTTCATGTCATCTGTGGATGAGCTGGGGTGTGGCTTGTGAATGTGGGTTGGGTGGATTAGGTGGATGTGATAGTTGCTGTGGTGCTGACTGTGGGTGTGGTGGTATTGGTGTCATCTGTGGATGTGATTGGGTGTGGCTGGTGAATGCGGTGTGGTGGATTCTATGGATATGATGGTTTTTGTGGTGGTGACAGTGTGGTGGTGTTGGTGCCAGTATGTTTGAGGGTGCTCATGTGTCTCTTGTGGGGTATGTGTGTGTTTTTCTACTATCTGTATGAGTGTGTGCAAGGAAATGTTTGTGTGTGTATGGTACACGTTTTGAGATGGGGAATTGAGATGAGGAGGGGGCTGATGGCCACAAGGTTGGGGTGGATGGGAGACTGCAGTGAGGGAGGAGGCCAGAACTTGAAATTACTTCTGTAGGCCAGGCATTGTACTGTGAATGCCTGCCAGGTAAGCCAACATCTGTTGCAGATGGCTGTCTTGCCCTGGATGGCAATCAGGATTGCAGTCTGACCTACAGAGATGTTCCTCCGGAGATCAATACCCTCCTCACTCAGCACAGCCTGGTTGATAGGGGCAGGGGTGAGGTGCCTGGAGAGAAGCAAAGAGCAGCCCTCCTAGGACTGCGGGCCCAGCCAACTGGATGGTAAACAACAGGGGGGGTAGAGATGGTACTGGGTGTGGTGGAAAACAATGTTGTCAGAGTCCATGTTGGGCTCAGCACCACTAGGAAGTGTCCACTGCAGGATGCCTCAGATGATGCAGTTGTGGAACTTCCATCCTCCGTATCACTCCCCTCATCCTCTGGGCCACTGTGTCCCTCAGTCTCCTTGGTGTCAGGACTGGAACTGCTGTGGCCAGCTGCATCCCTGCCTTGTGTAGCCCTTACGCCTTCGCTTGCCCCAGATAATGATGAAATGACATATACAATAGGTTAATTGAATCTGTGTAAACACAACTGACCGTGACCTGTGAGTTCAAAACAATTCCAAAGTTAACAGATTTCACATGCTTCAAGGCTCCCAAACTTGGATTCACCATTAGCATGAGGCCATGCATGTATGCAACATACTCTGGAAACATCTGGTCACAATGTTGTCACAACCCCAGATCGCTCCTAACTCATGTATGAACCTGTCTCTACCCCATCATTGTGTAGCTCCTGGAACAGTGTTACCCCTTCAATACTTTGGCCTTTGTAGTTCAGTATAGGGAACTGATGTTACCGAAAAGGAGACCTACCAAAAATAACTTTGTGCAGTGTCTCCACAAGGCCTTAAAATCTGCATACTGTACATTTTCCAAACGTGAAATAAGAATCAAAGGGACTCAACAAATACAGCAATGTTGTACCAATAGTTGCCTAAACTGAAAGCACTTAACCTTTCTATGTGCATTTGACAATGTAGAACACTCACTCAAAAACATTAAAGTATAAGCCGGCTGACACATTTGATGGTGGGAAAAGTACTGAAGTCCCTTAGCAGCGTATCACATACCATATCCATACCTAGGATGTTGTAGACAGTAGGAAACAAAGATTGAGGGGATTGACAAATGACTCATACAGCACATTCACTAACATAGCCCCCATAACCATCCCAACAATGCACATCAGTACAGAGCAAAAGACATTACCACATTTAACTCCTAAATGCCTATAGTCAATAGATGTTTGTGGTGTCTAAGTGAAATTGTTCCACTACATATGGTGGCTTACTTTGTGGAACTAAATGTTCAGAAGCATCACAGTTCTTGTTTCCATACAACATTCACTATATAATACTTACCTCAAACACTCGCATATAAATCTGAATTGGCAACATCTTGCACCTTGATGCATGTCAACAGTTGCCTAATGTGTCATGAGTTTGCCCTGAGTTCCAGTTCACTTGATTAAATGTGCCTACATATATGTAATGGGTAATCCCATCTTGCACAATGCCTGCAAGTGTGCCATTGATCACTAACACTACTTTATCATATGGACATGACAAAGGACATTGGGAAATGATTTAGGGTATATGTTACTCTGTCACCAATGTGTACACATTCCTGTCTGTGTTACACAACAATTGGATACCTATCACCATTATTTGTCATAAAACAGACTGGCTGATACACACATTGGTGAAGGAGTGACACCCTATGCTAATCTTACACTCTAAACATTCATGAAATAGTATTTTTGATGCCAAGCACCTTTTGAGATGTGTATTGAATTAAATATTGTTTGTATAGAATCCCAAATTAACTATGTGAGGTTTGGTACATCCACTGCATCATAAGTGGCCAATATGCTATGTCACATGTAATAGGGCTACCGTTGCGTTATCCACATTAGGGAAGGACTATCACACTTGACACAATGAAGACTAGTGGCCTGTTTTGTACAACTGTTCTTCATGACATCAATCAACTTGAGGTATATGTGGAGTTGAGGCAGACGTGTCTGCACAGAACAGCCCATTGGTTGTGGCCAGGAATCATGTGGGATTGTGTTCTAAAAACTATAGACAAAGCACAACACCATACACCTTGAACAAAACCTTCAAGAACTCTCCTTGTGCGTTGGACATGGGGCTACTTTCATGTGGATAAAACAAATCCTGGCTGTAACAAAAATGCCTCATGTAACATGTGAAACTCACAAAAGAACTTACCCCCTTGTTGCTGTTGTGGGGCCCTCACCTGCCCATCAAGTTCCGGATAGGCCACCACAAAGATGCAGGCAATTAGGGGGGTCAAGGTGCAGCTTGTGCCCCGCACACATTGGGAGGACTTCCCTAGCTGGACTTCTGGGATCTTCCAGGTCCAGCTTCTTAGGTCTTCCCACCTCTTGCAGCAATGGAAGCTCAACCACTTAGAGACCCCCAGGGTCCCCACCTTCCTGGTGATGGCCTTCCATATGTTACACTTCTGATAGGCGTTGACCTGTATGGATACAAATAATAGAGGAGAAAAACATTTGAAATGTGTTTTTGTTTGTCTGTATTGCTGTCACTTACATTTTCTACAGATATCAGTACCATAACTCATGAGTTATCATACAACATGTGTATTGTCACATGCTGTCCTAAACCAATATCCTCATACCCAAATTTGTCTTGACCTGTTGCCATTCTCATCCAATTTAATGGTCCATACACACTAATCCAGGCCTGTGACATAATCTAATCCAGGGGCTCCGATTTAAGTCCTAATTTAGATCTTAGTGGAGGGCAATATTCTGTCACAAACGTGAAGGTGATCCCGTCCGCAGTATTACTATCCCATTATATCCTATAGAGATCTTAATATGGCGGACGGGATAGCTTTCACATTTGTGACGGAGTATTCCATCCGCCGGGATCTAAATAAAGCCCATAATCTGTGATGTATGTTATACTTCTGAATGGCATTGACCTGTATGGATACAAAAATATGGAAGAAAAACATTTGAAATGTGTTTTTTTGTTTGTCTGTATTGCTGTCACTTACATTTTATACAAATATCAGTACCATAACTCATGAGTTAGCATACAGCATGTGTATAATCACATGGTGGCCTAAACCAATCTCCTTATAGCCACTTTTGTCTTGACCTGGTGTCCATTCTCATCCCATGTCATGGTCCACACACACTAATCCTGGCCTGTGACATCATCTAACCCAGGGTTCCCTGCATAATCTGTAATGAGGCATACTTCTGATCAGTGCTGAAGATTGATAACTACTGAAGAACACACATTCATAAGCATGTCACAGTTAATAGTGGCCACTGTGGATAAGGACCCTGCAGTGTAAACACTTACGTCTTTGACATGTGAGTCAAATGAGAAAGTGTTAACTCAATGAATCAGGAAACTCTCCCTTTTCAACTGTTGTCCACTTAAAATGCCTTCAGGGGCCTATTTCAAGCACACCTCACAATTTTAGCTGAAATATTTTCTGTTCTGTAATGTTTTATTTTAATGCTTCAGTTCTATGACCCTGTGACTCAGCCCCAGCCTGCCCTCATTATGCTAACTGAGCACTACTCATTGTGAGGCCTTGCTATCTGTAGCCTGATGATCTGGATGTCACATGAACACCGCATTGCATCAACTCTTACATTCAAAGGGTCACCTTGTGCCCATTTAAAAAGTCACTGCAAGGCAGTCTGGTACTCTGAAGGGGTTTGGGAGCTACTGGTAGCTCTAAAATTACATAGTGGAGAGGCCTGATCTAGGCAGAGTGGTTTATGGAGTAAACACATAGCTAACATCATTTATCTTAGCTACTTTACAGAGCACATGCATGTCTCCAGTTGTATAAAATTCTTCACATTGGCCATGATGGTATTTGACAATTTCCCACACGCATATCAATCATATCCATGTGTAGACCTCTACATACACACAAAATGGCATCTAGGGCTTACTACATACCACACATATTAATGGTGTTAAGTATTCAACATTGCAGAGTGCTAACTACTCACTAACATCCTTGTCCTGTGTGAGGTCCAAAATATGTGACACTTAACAGCAATCAGTACACTTCATTCTGGAACTCAAAAGGACATTGTAACCTGTGCAAAAGAACAATAGGCAGTTAGATTGATTCACATAAGTATTTCAGACATGTACCTGCTCCTCTGTAGAGCCATGGAGCTGCTTATACTGGGACAATACCTCCTCAGCCAGCCTATCCAGCACTTCTGGTGACAAGGCACTGGCCCTTTCACCTGTCTTAGAGGTCAGCAGCAGCAGCCAAAGTAGAGGAGGTCTTGATGGCAGCACTGTCAGGAAGCAAGTGTGGTCTTTTTCTAACCACCACATACATGTACGCGACGAACGAGCTCCTCAGCAAAAACAGACACAAGCATTGGCCTTCGTACATTGCTTTCACCAACGTTAGTCTAGGGCTTTGTCCATCATGGAGTTCACCGCCCACTACGTACTCAACTTCCACAGCAGCAGTCTGATTCAAAATGTCCTGATGGCACTGTCAGGCTGCTGCCATTTTTTGAATGCGTAATCGTGTGTTTGTGACTGTTAGGAACGTCACCACCACTCAAAATGGTGGCTAGTTTGTTCATTTGTTCTAACTACAAGGGACACTCATTAATGTAAAAGTAAACAATCTTTTGTGGTGCATTACTATGGATGAATGTGTTGACGGTATTTTGGGTGGATAACATTAAAGCAATACAATTGTGTAAGTAATACATCTGAATTGTATTATTTACACAATATTTTCTATTGTAATAATTGAAGGTGACTCATTTTCACATGTGAAGAATGAATGACAAAAGCAAATGTGTCTTTAAAATGTGTTGTGAAACCATATATTATTTTTGAACATGGCTTATGGGTTCTTAATCATATGTGATAATATTGAAAATGTTTAATGGTTTCAAATTTTAAACAATGCAGACACTTGAACCCTGGGAGGGTGAGGAGACAACAGACTCCGGTGTACTGGCCTTTTCCAGACATTGCCACCATGGAAGATAGGGATATCATCAATAAGTTCTGTTTGAATAGGCAAACTATGCTGGATTTATGCTAACAGCTGGAGCATGACCTTTGGCCTCATAAGAAGTATCCCACATCTATTACACCAATTGTCAAACTCATGGCAGTACTCCATTTTGTGTCCACAGGTTCCTTCCAATACACTGTGGTATTATCTGGTGGTATGTCATAACCAACTGTCAGTGGTGTACTACAACAAGTACTTTCAGCAATGAGGAGACGTATCAACAGTTACAACCAGCTCCAAAAACTCATGATTTGGCCAATGTGAAGGGTAATTTCTAAGCTTTGGACGCCTATCACATGTGGTTGGAGTAATAGATGGCACCCCTATTACCTTATTGCTACCGCACGCCAGGGAACTAGTCTACCCGAATCGGAAGCACTTCCATTTAATCAACATGCAAGTTGTCTGCATACCTGAATTATACATCTCAAGCATCTGTGCCCAGTTCCCTGGTTCAGTCCATGATTCCTCTGTACTACCAAACAGCGTTGTATGCCTGCAAATGTCACAACTTAGACCTGAGAGGGCCTGGCTTGTTGATAAGTACAATCTGTCAAGATATTGTTTGGCCAATTTCATGTAGTATGGTCTAAAATATGTGTTACATTTTGTGGCTCTTGTTTGGTCTTCCTTCGAGGAGATTCAGCCTATCCCAGCTGACCATGGTTGTTGGCACCACTAAGGAATCCAACAAACCCAGGGGAAGTCCACTCCAATGAGGCCAATGAAGATCACGGAGGCCAGTGGAGATGGCTTTTGGGCTCCTGAAGGCCACATTTCGGTGTCTGGACAAAACTGGTGGAGCCCTCCTCTACTCACCTGCTAAGGTGTGCCAAATCACCATGGTCTGTTGCATGCTACACAACATTGTCCTGCAATGGACCATCCCTTACATCCCAGAGGATGGAGACCATGAAGAGCCACCCGGTGAGGATCCTGACATGCCAAATAAAGATGAAAGTGGTGATGAGGAAGGAGTTGACTTAATTCAAGATGACATTGACAACGTCTTCTGTAAGTATATCTATACAATTGCACACTTTCACCGTTACACTAATGATTGATGTGATGATGAGTGAAGTATGTGGTGTTAATTTGTTAGGAGGGGCAAGCTCAGGGGAATACAGGCCCAAGGTGTTTGTTGAGCCAAGTTTTGACACATTGACTACTTTATACATTTTCATTGTTTATCTCTGAATGTTTTGTGAAACTGTGTCCTCCAAAAGTTGAATTTGTCTTGTGTGTAGTCTGTTATGTTTGATTGGTAATGTTTTTGTTTAGATGTGCTTTAGGTTTCATCACCAGTGTGATCTTCATTTGGACATTTTTTAGTTGTGACATTTGCTGGTTTATGGTGTTGTTTCGAAGAACAATGGGAACATGGGTGGATTCTGTGGCAGACAGGCACAGACTTTGAGGTGTACAATCTGCACATTGATTGAATGGAAGAATTGAGGACTTCATAGGACTTGCTGTCTGTTGTGTGTTGGCACTAAGGCAATATGTGTGCCATCACTAGCTCAAACCGCATGTGGTGGTAGAAGCAGATAATGCTAATCTCCTTTCACAATGGCTAAATTCTCATTGTTTATAAAGTGTATGTAGATTAACCCTGGGCAAAGCACTACGCTACGCTCGCGTAGTTTGCGAAGTTTGCGCTACTTCGCACAACGCGAATTGCACGTAGCACAGTGCAAACACGCGTAGCGTAGCGTAGCGTAGTGCAGCGGTCATTTTTTGCTTGCTCGCGGTCCTCAACGTCAAGTTGGCGACCGCGAGCAAGCAAAATGACATCCCGGTGAGACTTTTTCCTCGTTCGCGATCAGCAACATCAAGTTGCCGATCGCGAGCGTGGAAAAAAAACCTCCTGGCGAGATTCTCAACGCGGGGAGGTCAGGTTTCTCATTGCGAGTGAGTCGCGTATGCTCGCGACCGCTCGCGATGAGAAACTACCAGTCCGCGTTGAGAAAGCTGCCGCTCGAGTAAAAATCTACTCGAGCGGCAGTAAAGACAGCTCGCACTGTGCAAGATGCCGTTTCAATGATTGCACAGTGCGGACAAGCATCCGGCACTGTGCAATCATTGCGAACAGTGCACTACACAGTTCGCGTAGTGCTACGCGAAGCTCGCGTAGTGCGAACTGCACTTTGCATAGCTTCGCGTAGCGCTACTTCGCGAACTACGCCTAGGCTTAATGTAGATGTTGATGACTCACCATTGTAGGACATACATCTTGTGGTACACCACTGCAACTTGGTTGCGATATTCCACCAGATACTGGACCAGTGTATTTCAAAAATCATGTGGCCACAAAATGGAAGACTGCCAAGTTTTTTTCTATTGGTGTATTAGATATGGGATTCATATTCTGAGACAGTTACTCTAAGTAAAATGGAAGGGATGGAAAATGGAATACAGAATAAAGAAAATAAATAGTGGTGAGTAATAGAAACTAATGGAAAAACAAAAGGTATCATACATATGAGAAAAGCTGACTATGAGACAGAAAACAAAAGAGAAAAGGGACATAAATAAACATATTCTCAAACAGTCTGGGGGTGTTGAAACCACATGGACGGATGACACATGCGGATTCCGGAAAGAGGTACAAGGGAGACTTGAATGAGTAACAGCATAGATGCAAACAAATACAAAAGCCTGTGAATGGAAAGATAAAGTTAATTGAAGTAACATATTAAGAGATGCAAATACAAACAGTTAAGAATAATGTGAACAACAACGCACGTCAAACTATTTTAAATTTAAAAAAGACACCTGCAATTGAGAATTAAGAGATTTAAGTGAAAAATATCAAGATTTTGCAAGTCTTCAGCTTGATAACTTTGAAGAAATTCTTTGAGACATGAAAGCTTCTAAAAGGTAGAATTTTGCTCTTATATGTGACCATGAACAAACAGGGATGGGCAAGTCTGTAACAAGCTCCAAGAGTGCGAAGTGCTGGTCTCTTGGAAGGAAATGCCTCACATTTATCTGATATTTTTTTAGCATAGTCTTGCGAGAATTAAATGTTATTGTCGGACCAAGAGATCTTCTTCATCAATCTGGCTGCTGAGAGAACCTTTTGCAAGTTGGTATATTCCAGAAAGTAGAGAATAACAGCTGGAAGCAGCATTGGGTAGATGACCAGGTCTATGAGCATTTTGAATGTTGAGACTGAGAGGAGGTGTTTCCGACATGTTTAGTATAGTGGGCAGAACGTTTTTGAAGAACAAAATGGGCTTGGGCCCTCAGAAGCTTCTGGAAGACCATAAATGCATAAGTTGTTACACCAGTTTCTGGTTTTCAGGTCTTCAATCTGTTTTTGAAGTGTGAACACTTGGGTTTGGAGGTGAGTAACTGTAAGAGAAGTGGCAGTAAAGGAAGACATTTGATGCTCAGTTGAGACAATTCTTTTCTCCATCCTTGACCATCTGTCATTGAGGCTTTGCAATTTTGCATTGGGCTCCTTCATATACTGGGGTGCTCATATTTCCTTCAATAAATGGTCTATTAAAGTCAAGGGAAGGGTATGAAGGGTATTTGAAGGAGAGAGATGACCTTTTTTAATGCATTTGTTCGAGCTTTTCTCTACTGTAGATGGAGGAATGGTGACTCCTGCCATGGCAGCTGAAGAGAAATGAAAACCGCGAGATGTGTGAGGAGCGGAATCCTCCATTGCTTGTATGGTCAAAAGAGGAGGAAATGGCAAAGGGAATACACATGATGATTCCGTGGAGTTTCAATGAGATATACGTCTATGAGTCTGCCTATAGAACCAAGAATATGTAGAATTATATTATATTTCCAGTCATGCGAACAGCATAGCAATTGGAATCGACACTATGATAATAATACAACCCAAGGCAAATCCATATACTTTGAAAAGATACAGTTTCATATGAAGGAAAATCATATATGGGAGGAAGCATTTATGAGGAGGAAAGGCAAGGACTTTGGAAGCCAAAAAACCTCAAGGAACCATAAGTAGAAATAAATGTTAGTGCAATGTCATTGAAAAATGTACTCAGGGCTGAAAAATAGCAGGAGAGAGAATTGCTGTAGAAGAACTGGCAATATTGGGTGATACAATTGTCTCCTGAAGCATTTATGAGCTGCCAAGCATTGCTATCATTGCAACCGCAAATTAAGTTGGTGAGCGATGTGAGGAGAACAGCGCATTGCAAGGAAGTAGTGAGCTATGACCCTATTGAACTAATTGAGCAATGAAATGCTGTTCTGAGGCATCTATGCTATGGAAACTGTCTTTGGCAGCAAGCAATGAATGGAGGAGCTGTCACCTTGTAGAAAAGTCACCCCTCGGCCAACAGTATTCTACAAGGGTGCCACCATCTTCCGTGGGCACAAGCAACGCCCCCCTTTCGATGAAACTTCAGTCCATTACTATGGTAAATATGTGATGACAGGTATCAATATTTGCTCCACTTTTTTAGATTGTTATTAATTTGTTTCTTTGTTGCTGGAAGGCTTAGATGTTGGACATGGGGATGCAGGGCAGGCCCAGGTGAGGATTAAGGGAAAAAATACAAGGGTAAGGGCAGTGGGAATTTTGGGGTGATGGTGGCCTAGGGATATATTTTTTCTTTTTCTTTGCATTTCTGCCCAAAATTGTTATTATACTATGTTGTTTTACTGTGTGTGGTCTGGTTTGCTGTAAGATATTTATGATTTTCTTAGTCATTGTGATGCATTTTTCAAATTCTTGCTGTTGCTCTGCAAGATATATTTTAGGTGACTGGATATCCCTTTTGATAAATGTAGATACTTTTTTCTCTGTATGTCTTGTTGGTTACTGGGAATGGGGCGGTTCCAGGATTCCTGTAGGCCCATTTTTTCAGACAGTTTATTTAGCTGCATTCTTCCCACATGCTTGTCCGCCAATTTCTGTGCATGAAAGAGATTGTTAATTAATGTGCATTTTCTGCAATTTTTTGCACGTGTGCATATGTTTGAAAGCTATCATATCAGCTTGTACGGAACGTAAAATGTTTGTGTGTACCTGTGTCTAATGGTTGATTGAAAAATCAGGTCTGATTACATCGTAGAAATGTTTTACTCATTCTGCATAATCCAAAATGCATGGTCTGCGAAAATTTTAAAATCCTAAAATAAATTGTAATCTTTTCAGAGTCATTGGAGGTGGGAGCAGTGCACATTTTTCTAAAAAATGTGCTACCAGGCTTTTTCCTTTACTTGACAATTCATATCCCAGAAATAGGACATTAAGGTGGGCAATTTTTGATTTTTTTAAATTAAATTTGTAACCCAGGTGAGCAAACCCCAGATTTATGTAGTTCACTGTGGCCGAATGTTCCATTAACTCATTGTCCCTCAGATAGATGTCATCTACATAGGACAATGCCTCCTCTTCAAAATTTTGAAGTAACTCTGTTACCCTGGCTGAGAACAGCCCTGGGCTGTTCTTATACCCTTGAGGTAAAGGGAAAATTGACGCTTTGAACCTAGCGCTGAAATTGTGGCCAAATACCTGCTTCCAGGCACTATATTCTAGCAGAAAAATCCATTTGAGATGTCTAGTGCTGTTCTGTATTTCTTCTGCACAATGTTATTCATTTGTGCGGCACTATGTGCATTTTGTACTGCAAATGTGCGCATGGAAGTGTTCACGTGTCTGTAGTCTAAGACTAGACGGTATGAATTGTCTGGTTTCATTACAGAATACAAGGGATTATTTATGGATGAGGTGCAATTTCTATTACACCCTGGTATTCAAGTTGTTCTAGGATTTCCCTAACTCGTTTTTTAGCTTTATGTTTTATTGGGTACTGTCTCTGAGGTTGAGGAGTAGATTTTATTGGGATCTCGTGATGAGGTGACTAATCATCCCACCCAACATGATTGCGGTAAAGTGCAGGTGCTAGTGCTAATGCTGCCTACTGCGCGTATGAATGTTTAACTGATTCCAAAACAAGGTCAGAAAAAGCAGGTAAAATTATCGTTTCTCCCAGTGGGCATTCCACTGCGAACTCAGGTGGCCAATCCTTTTTCAGCCAAAAGAATGTCATAACCGTATGTCAGGTTCTCCCAAAAGAGAGCCTTGATGTTCCTGGGTATGTTCCCCTCCATTTGGAGCATTATTTTGTATGAACGATGTGGGACACTTACCCTTGTATCAGGTGTTTCCACTGTGATATGCTCATTCAGCGCTACTACCACCAGATAATCAATCAGGTTCCGGCGAGCTATTGTGACTTCTGCCGTGCTGTCTAGCATCGTCACTGCCCACTCTCCATTCAGAAGCAGAGTCCTCAGTAGCCTGGAGATTGTCTTATTTTAATTCCAGCTACCTTCTTCTTTTTGAAATGAGGTGTAGGAGTCTTTTGTTTGTCCTCTTTAAGGATGTAGTCTGAAGTGCAATGTGTTTCTCTTTTTGGCTTCACACGCTCTTCCGATCTGCGCTCTGACCATCCAACTCTCTCCGAATGTGTATCGGATGAATCCTGAGAGGAACGAGTGGGATGTGTATCTGTATCCTGATGCCTGCCAGGCTGTCTAATATTATCGCGGTTTCTCACATTTCATTTTTTCTCAGTGGTTTCCTGGTGAGGAGACCCATCCAGTGATTGTGTTTTGTTTTGTGTATTTTTTTTGTCCCATTTCTTCTTGGAAGAATTGGGTGCTTGCTTAGAGTTATCTTTTTCAGAATTACTTTTAACCTATGGTTCCCCAAGTCTGACTCCCAAATTATCTCCACCTAGCGGAGCATAGGTTTCTTCGATAATTCTAAGCAATTCTTGCTCCTGCTGTGCAGGAGTGAACTCCCTCAGGCTTTGGTGTATAGCCAATGCTGCAGCTTCCCCTTTTATGTTACTTAACATAATTGTTGATACCGTGGAAAAATTGCCTATCATTTTCATCTCCAAATCGAGGGCAGGTCCTGCCCTGTACTCATTCTGTACTTGTTTCAGTACATCAGGTAAAACTTCTATTGAAGGGGCACCATGAGTTCTGGTGCAGACTGCAATGAAGACTGTACCCCATTGGCAAGCATATTGTTAATATTCTGTGTTTATCCTCCCGTCCCGTATGGGGAAAAACCTCTATGGGGAACAACCGCTTCAAGCTGACTTGCTTTCTGTGCTATCCAGAAAGGAATTTGCTCCCAACTGGTAGGAATCTTTCCCATAACATCATTCAGCATTTGAGGGCTGATACCCATAGCAGCCAGTTGTGGTTGTGCTCCTGAGCCATCCGTGCAATATTAACTGTCAGTGTTCGCATAACATATTGCGTGAGATGTCTGTAAAGTTTTACTAAATATTTGTATAGTGTTGTTATTTATGCTGCATCTAAATCATTAAGATTTGGATGTGGTTTAGAAGCAGCTAGGACCGGCCAAGTTGCTCCTTCTTTACTGAGCAGACCAATTCTCACATTTTCTACTGTATGGGGGAGGGAACCTTTAAAACAATTTATATGTTCATGGTAATTTAACGGAATTTCAATATCCGCCTATGGAAGGTCTTCCTCTGGTGTTTCATCTTCAATGTCGGTGTGAAACAATTTTGTGCAAGCATCCACAGGCTGGAATGTAACCCAAGATTAGAATACCTCTGTTCTGAATGCTTCGAGTGTCTCAACCATGAAGGTAACATCACCACCCATTGCCGGGAGGCCGTATTGTAGTAACTTCATAGTAACTGCATGTCTGTAATTTTCTTTAATATTTAATCTAACTGCTTGTTCTTCAAGGTCCTCAGCTTGTTCGGTCTTTGTTAAAGAAAAAGGTAATTAAATAACTATTTAATGGAGATAGGGTTAGCACAATGTGGGAAAATGTTATCCTATGTGTGTGAATAACCTACAGCCAGTACATAGGGTATAACTACTCGGCTGAGGTGGATTTCCCTTCCCACCACAGACGCGTCTGTAACACTTGTGAAAATAAAACAAGTGTTTTGCCTTCTCCCCAGTGAGTGCTGTCTCTTCTTTGAAGTGACGGAGCTCGTATATTTCAGTGAGTTCACCCTCACGTTTTGCAAGCACCTGCCCGAGAGTGCAGTGGACCCCGATGGTTTGGAGCCTTATATCAATTGAATGCCACAGCACCGCCGCAAGGCTGACCGAGAAGCAAGCGACAGGACGGTCAGGAACTGGTGAGCCGGAGGACCCACGACTCCTCGTTCTATTCCCGTTTTCAGGCACATGTAAGAGATACACTAGTTGATTGACTTGCATTGTTTAAGTGGGAGGAACGCAGGGGAAGTAGAAGAGTGATTGTGGGAATCTTCAAGTGAATCCCCTTTGAAACGGCATGTTCAGTGAAGAAGCATGCCGTGAAGCAGCGACGGATATTTTCAAGAGAGGACAAACATCAGTTTTTAAAGTGTCCCCACTCTCTTAACTCTGATGTGTTATCACCTTCGCAAAGTGCATAAAAACAAGGACTTTCCCCTGGGGCATTCTATTATCTCATCAAAAGGCAGCCTAATGGAACATATGTTGATGTACATTGGCCATTTTCTCTTTGAATTTGTTGTCACCTTGACTTCCTACTTTTGAGATACAAAGGACTTTTTGAGACATATTGAAAATTCCATATGGGAATCTGATATACTGATGATTGTGCCTGATATTACCAGCTTGTATTCGAGCATTTCACACCAACAAAGGCAAAAAGCTGCACAGTATTTCCTGAAGGGAAGGTATCTTAAATGTGCAGAGGATAATAGGAAGCTTTTGTAATGTATGCACTTTTGTCTGACAAATACAATTTTTATTTTCCAACCACAACTTTACAAGCAGCTGCATGGAATGGCCCTAGGTACCAACTTCACCCCCAGCTACGCAAATTTATTTATAGGCTGGTGGGAGAAGCAGGTAGCCTGGTCAGGGCCCAAGAAAATCTGGGTCAACCAAATAATGAGCTGGCACAGGTACATTGTCGACCTCTTTATTTTGTGGCGGGGGAGTCTGTCGAATCAGCAAATGAATATATTGCTGCTCTAAATGATAATGATGTCCACTTGAAATGTACTGGGGAAATTAGCACTGTGTCAAATAATTTCCTAGACTTGAGGGTTTTTGTGGCAGACAATCAGATCTGTACTGCTCTATATAGCAACCTGACAGCATGTAATTCCCTTCTTCAAGCCACAAGTAATCATCCCAGCACCCTCAAATGGAGCATCCCCTATGGGGAGTTGCTCCGCTTGAAGAGGAACTGTACTAGTGAAGATGATTATAAAGAAACAGCAGCAGAGTTAATAAAAATATTCCGACAAAGAGGGTACCCCAAGGAAGTACTGAACAGAGCAGCAAATAGGGTGAAAAAGAAATCCATACAAAGTCTCCTCTTGGATAGTATTAGAGAAAGTGATGCCAAGTAGAAATGTAGACAGATTACCATCTTCTCTAGAGACACAGGAGCCCTAAATAAAATTCTTCAAAAAAAAACTGGCATATCTTTAAACAGATCCTGTAATTGGCATGAATTTACAAGTTCATTCAAGCATTACATATAGAAAATGAAGATCGATCAAAGACCAAATAGTCCAGAGCCACTTGTCAACGGGAACACATAGATTCTAAGAGCCGTGACATTGTGGGATTTTTTCCATGTAGTAATTGCAAAGCATGTAAGAACAGTAAAAATGTTCTTACTTATGAAGTACCAGGATGTAGGAAACCAAGGAAGATCAATAAGCTAATGAATCACAACCCCTATATACTGTTTACTGTATATCATGTCCATGCCAATTAAAATATATTGGTAGCACTATACATCAGACAAAGAAACGCATCCTAGAACATGCACGAGCAATTGCGAAGAAGAATTGATCATATCCTATTGCAAGACACTTTGAATCACACCAAAACAGTAACAGAAATTTATTAAAAATGTCCAGTTAAGACAATGTTCCCCTAGATGAGAGAGGAGGGGATTGAGCGTCTATGCTTAGATGGTTGGAATCTCGGTCCATACTAGACTTTCAAAAAAGATACCACTAGGCCTCAATTTGGAAGAGGAACTTGCAGTGCACTTAGGAGAATAAGCTTTAGGGTGGAATGTCCTGCCCTGCCCTGCCCTCTGACAAGTGTTTTTGACCTTCTGTCCATCCAAAGAATGTTAACAGCCCCCATCCTCATCTTCTCTCTTTTAGAGAAACATTTTTTTTACTGTAATTGATATCTCCATGGCAGGCTTGCCCTGGTTTGGAGTTTAGTGCAGCACGCATCTGAATACCGGCATCGGTACATACTTAGGAGACCTACAAACTAACATTATACGAAGAATATTGTTGTGGTATTCTATTGTTTCTCCCTGTGTTTCTACCTTTGCCAATATAGGGCCTAATGTGCATTGTGGGGTACCCATTTGTTTTCATCCTGTCCATATGGCACTATATAGGTAGTACAGAACTGCCCTTACTCTTCATCTTCTCTCCTTTACAGAAATGTGTTTTGTCTGTAATTAATGTCTCCACAGCAGGCTTGCCCTGGTTTGAAGTTTAGTGCAGTACCCATCTGAACACCTGCATTGGTAGATATTTAGGAGAGGTACAAATTAGGATTACACGAAGAATATTGTTGCTGTATTTTATTGTTTCTCCCTGTGTTTCTACCTTTGCCCATACAGGGCCTATTTTGCATTGTGGGGTACCCATTTGTTTTCATCTTGTCCAAGCGTGACTATATAGGTACTACAGAGCTGAATTACATTGCCGGCAATCATGTGATGGGTATAGGTGAAACATGAAAGGAGAGAGATGAATATAATTCATTATATGCTTTAACATCTGTTTTTGAAAGGACCTGAATCTGCAATAGTGTTTTCGGTAATGAGTGTTGCAAGTAACAAATTGATGGTTGTTGCACGCCGTAAGTGAATTCATCTATGAGCTAAGTGTCCTGAACTAACAGGCATTAAATTATCCTAAAAACTAAAGATTGAAGAAATTGTGACCTCAATCATGTTATGCAAAAAAAACAATTGATGGACAGAATGCAGAACAATGTCATACATTCACCCCAGTACAAAGATCTGGGCCTAAATCCATCGTTTTTTTGCTCACCATGCCATTCCAGTTTGGACCCAGCCATATGCAAATCAGTCTTGACCCTGTGCCCAATGGGAACAGTCCAGCCCGAACTGCCAGGCCAGGTCCTCCCTGGACTGGAAACAAGCATCCTAGGACCGGTTTCGGGCTTTCAGCCCTCATCAGCCAGGATAGCTTGACTCCAGTGGCATGGAGAGCACGGGACTCACGTCTGAGCATACCCGTCCCACTCGGGGTGACAAATGCAAAAACAACAATTGATGGACAGAATGCAGAACAATGTCATACATTCACCCCAGTACAAAGATCTGGGCCTAAATCCATCGTTTTTGCTCACCATGCCATTCCAGTTTGGACCCAGCCATATGCAAATCAGTCTTGACCCTGTGCCCAATGGGAACAGTCCAGCCCGAACTGCCAGGCCAGGTCCTCCCTGGACTGGAAACAAGCATCCTAGGACCGGTTTCGGGCTTTCAGCCCTCATCAGCCAGGATAGCTTGACTCCAGTGGCATGGAGAGCACAGGACTCACGTCTGAGCATACCCGTCCCACTCGGGGTGACAAATGCAAAAACAACAATTGATGGACAGAATGCAGAACAATGTCATACATTCACCCCAGTACAAAGATCTGGGCCTAAATCCATCGTTTTTTTGCTCACCATGCCATTCCAGTTTGGACCCAGCCATATGCAAATCAGTCTTGACCCTGTGCTCAATGGGAACAGTCCAGCCCGAACTGCCAGGCCAGGTCCTCCCTGGACTGGAAACAAGCATCCTAGGACCGGTTTTGGGCTTTCAGCCCTCATCAGCCAGGATAGCTTGACTCCAGTGGCATGGAGAGCACGGGACTCACGTCTGAGCATACCCGTCCCACTCGGGGTGACAAATGCAAAAACAACAATTGATGGACAGAATGCAGAACAATGTCATACATTCACCCCAGTACAAAGATCTGGGCCTAAATCCATCGTTTTTTTGCTCACCATGCCATTCCAGTTTGGACCCAGCCATATGCAAATCAGTCTTGACCCTGTGCCCAATGGGAACAGTCCAGCCCGAAATGCCAGGCCAGGTCCTCCCTGGACTGGAAACAAGCATCCTAGGACCGGTTTCGGGCTTTCAGCCCTCATCAGCCAGGATAGCTTGACTCCAGTGGCATGGAGAGCAAGGGACTCACGTCTGAGCATACCCTTCCCACTCGGGGTGACAAATGCAAAAACAACAATTGATGGACAGAATGCAGAACAATGTCATACATTCACCCCAGTACAAAGATCTGGGCCTAAATCCATCGTTTTTTGCTCACCATGCCATTCCAGTTTGGACCCAGCCATATGCAAAT